>NW_019167826.1:25267795-25334900 GCF_002303985.1 Durio zibethinus | reverse complement strand
GTGGTTTGCTTAGGCATACGGAGTTTATTCCATGTCTAAGCAAATGGAGTTCATTCCCAATCTAAGATCTGAACCGGACCCAAGGGTTGATGCAGTAGGACCAGCAGCAGGATTGACCAACATGCTAGAGGGGACCGGACCGATCCCCGGCAGTGTTGTATTTTGCCTCCCCGGCTGGCTGAAGCGCCCGCAACGTATCATTTCGTGGGTTGGCTTAGGCATAATGGAGTTCATGTCCATGTCTAAGCCCTAGCTGGACCTGAAGGTTTGTGGCACGCAGGATTTGACAGCGGTATCGGTAGCTACGTGGAGGGAAACTGGGTTGATCCTCGACTTACGTCATTATGCCTCTCCGATCAGCCTCTCCGGCCGGCTAAGTGCCCGCACGCTCGTTTCGTGGGTTGACTTAGGCATACGGAGTTCATCCCTAGTCTAAGCATGCGGAGTTCATTCCAAGTCTAAGATCAAACCGGACCGAGGGTTGTGACAGTAGGATCGGCAGCACGTAGGGGGGACCGAGCTGATCCCCGGCTCACGCATTTTGTCTCTCCGACCGATTGAGCGCCCGCACGCCCATTTCATGGGTTAGCTTAGGCATAGGGAGTTCATTCCATGTCTAAGCCCCAGCCGGACCAAGGGTTATGGTAGCGGGACCGGCAGCACACAGAGAGGGACCCGACCGATCCCCGGTGTCATAGACTAAGCTTTCTCTCAGCAAGCAATAGATCGTGCGGCACTTGAATGGGTGCTCTTAACCAAGTCAGCCTTCAATAGATCAATATCTAAACAAATAACCATAAGCCATGGTTAGTCCCAAGCATTCACAATAAGACACAATATATCGAGATCAATCTCAAGCACACACACAAGAAGGCATATTCGCATCAAGAAAAAGAAAAACACATTGAGGTAACAATCGGGACATTCAATCAGGGTGAGTTTTATTATAGTCAGGAATCATACATTAGGACCTCCCACAATCACCAGGGCTAGGGGGCAGCCCTTGGTGGGTGGCCTAGGCTCACATAGCAACCGGTGAGACAGCCCAACACTACGCTGTCAGCTCACCCCCTAAAGAGCCTTAGAGATTTTAGAGCTATGCTACCAGTAACCATTACAATGTTTGAAATGGGGACACTTTTCCTAGCACAAGGGATCTACCCAGCCATGGCCCTATACATGGGTGGCTTATGGCAATATAAGTCCCGATCATGGCCCGATACAAGGTTGGCTCATGACATCCTCCCCCACCTATTCTATCAATGTCCTCATCGACTTGCTGGCTTGAAATTCTTTGATCTTCCTTTGAAATCTCTGGAGGTCGTGTTCTCTCTCCCAGCTGGTTTCTTCTAGTCCTAATCCCTTCCACTTCACTAAGTACTCCCGAACTAGTCTTCGAGATATCTTGGTTTCCTTGTCAACTAAGATCTCTTCGACTCGACGCTCTGAGGGTGGCTTCATGGTGATGACAGCTCTGGTCGGCTCTCTTTGGCTAGCATCTGTAGGATCTGCATGGAACGGTTTCAAGTTGCTCACATGAAATACTGGGTGCACCTTCATCCACTTTGGTGGGTCGATTTTGTAAGAAGCATTCCCCACCTTGGATTACTAGACCTTCATATTTGTGCACCAGTCTATGATCTCTCTTTCTCAAGAACCTGGTTTGTTCAGGAACTAGTCGAATAAGAACCAAATCACCAACTTGAAATTGTTGAGCCCTACAACCCTTGTCTGCCCATTTTTTCATCCGCTTTGATGCTTTCTCCAGGTAAGCTTATGCAATCTCTGTGTTTTGTTTCCACTCCTTGCTGAGATTGAAGGCTCTCGGATTCTTTCCTCCATATTATTCCAAGGAAGTGTGGGGTAGCCTTGGTAATTGTCTAGTGACCACCTCAAATGGGCTCTTATTGGTGGAAGACCTTTTGTTGGAATTAAAGCAGAGTTGAGCCATGTCCAATAATGAAGGCCAGTCTTTCTGATTGGCTTGAACAAAGTGCCTCAAGTATTCCTCTAATAATTCATTGAACCGTTCCATTTGACCATCGGTTTGAAGGTGATAGCTTGAGGAGATGTTGAGTTGAGACCCCAATATCTTGAAAAGTTCTCTTCAGAAAGACCTCATGAATCTCGGATCTCGATTGTTAACACTGTTTTAAGGGAGGCCCCAGTATTTGACCACATGTTTGAACAATAGTCGAGCTGTGTCTTCCACTGTGCAATACTTGTGAGCAGGAATGAATGTGTACTTAGAGAACCGGTCAATCACCACCAAAATAGCTCCGAGGTCACCAACCTTAGGTAGGCTCGAAATTAAATCGAGGGAGATGCTTTCCCACAGTTTGGCAGGTACTGGTAGTGGTTTAAGCATGCCTATAGGTTTCCTTCTTTCAACCTTGTCTTGTTGGCAAATGAGGCAAGTCTTCGTACAGTCCATCACATCTTGTCGCATGTGAGGCCAATAGTATCCCTGTTTCAATAATGCCAAAGTGCATTGCCAGCCCGGGTGTCCCGCCCATGGTGTGTCATGACATTCCCTCATCAGCATCTGCCTCAAACCTTTTGCTCTTGGCACAAACACTCGAGGCCCCTTGGTTCATAAGATCCCATTTTCTTGCCAGAAGTACTTGGACTTCCCTTCTTCCACTAGCTTCAGGATGGCACAAGCTTGCAGGTCCTTTCCTAAGTGATCTCCAATCAACTTGTGAATGTCTGTAGTGGCTCTACTAGTCGCCATTGGGGTAATTCTTCTAAGGGCCGCTAAATCTGCTCACCTATTCAATGCATCAACCACTTGATTGGTCTTTCCAGCGGTGTGCTCAAAACAAAAGTCGAACTCTACTAAAAATTCCTACCACCTAGCTTGTTTTATCGTAAGCCTTGGTTGGGTGAGAAAATGGCTAACGGCCACATTGTCTGTCTTCACGACAAAGTGTGAACCCAACAAGTAATGTCGCCAAGCCCTCAAGCAATGAACCACCACCAGGAGTTCTTTTTCTTAGGTCATATATTTCTTTTCAGCTTCACTTAGCTTCCTACTTTCAAATGCTACCGGTTGATGTTGTTGCAAAAGCACTCCTCCAATAGCAAAATTAGATGCATCCGTCTGAACTTCGAAAGGCTTTTCAATATCAAGGAGAGCTAAGATGGGATCCTTCATAATAGCATCTTTCAATCCCTCGAAAGGCTTTTGGCACTCACTCGTCCAACACCATTTATGCTTCTTTTTCAATAGCTCCGTGAAGGCCGTGGTCTTGCGAGAGTACCCTTCCACAAACCTTCTATAACAGTTGGCTAGTCCCAAAAATGAGCGAAGCTCACTAATGTTCTTCGGTGTTGTCCACTCCTTGATGGCCCTAACCTTTTCCATGTCTATTCGAATATGGCCACGTTCGACAATGTGACTGAAAAAATGGATTTGGGTCTGAGCAAATGCACACTTCTCCCTTTTTACGTATAACTAGTGGTCCTGTAATCTTTGAAGTACCTGGCATAGGTGTTCTTGATGTTCTTCCAAGGTGGAGCTATATACCACTATATCATCTAAATAGATGACTACAAATTTGTTTAGGTAGTCATGGAATACCTGATTCATCAATGTACAAAATGTGGCAGGAGCATTGGTCAGTCTAAAGGGCATAAAAAGAAATTCAAATGCACCATACCGTGTCACACAAGTGGTCTTTGGCTCATCTCCCTCAACGATTCTGACCTGATGGTAGCCAGATCTCAAGTCCAATTTGGAAAAGTACTTGGCCCAACTCAATTGATCAAACAAGTCTGCTATAAGGGGGATGGGATATTTGTTTCTTACGGTGACTTTGTTCAGGGCCCTATAGTCAACACTAATCATAAACTTCCATCATGCTTCTTCTAAAATAGCACTGGTGTTTCGAAAGGAGCCTTTGATGGTCTGATGAACCTGACTTGTAGCAGCTCATCTAACTATTTTCTTAGTTCAGCCAACTCTGGTGGGGCCATTCGATAAGGAGCTCTAGCAGGGGGTTTCGCTCCTGAGAGGAGCTCAATTTCCTGGTCCACTGCTCGTCGAGAGGGTAGAACCTTAGGCAACATCTCTGGCATTACCTCTTTGAATTCTTCCAACATTTTTCCCACACCATTAGGTATTGGTTCTACTTTCGACCCTTTTTTGTAGATCGATACAGCCACAAAAGAGGGTTCCCCTCTCTTTACCCCTTTCTTGAACTGCAAAGCTGAAATCATTTTCTTCCCACTCATTGGTAAGATGTTGGCTGGCACCACACATGGGTTTTCCCCTAAGAAAAACAAGCAGCTAGCGGCGGGGATAAGGATGACCTAAGCCAACATCATGAAGTCCAATCCGATAACAACATCAAAGTTATCCATGGGGGAAACTGTAAAGTCTACCTTCCCTTCCCATGGCCCCAATCGGGTTGTCACACTCTTGGAGCTTCCACTGATCATAAAGGCTGGCAAGTTAACCGCCTTCATTCATCCACAGTCTTTACTAATCTGAAGACCACACCTTTTTGCTTATTCTGGTGTGATGAAAGTGTCAGTTGCACCCGTATCCACCATAGCCTTAGTGGCTTTCTCATTGATCGTCAAGTTCACATACATCAAGCCTTTACTCTGCTCTTTCTTTATAGTGTTCAATTGGGTGCAGAGGGCATTAAGGAACCTTATTGAACCCATCATGGCTGGCCCCTCTTCAACTTCTTCAATGCTCTCTGGCACTTTTGTGGACTCTTGAGACGAGGTCCTTAAGGCATTAAGGGCTCCCTTGTGTGGGCATTCAGCCACCCGATGCGGTCCCTTGCAAAGAAAGCAAGCTAGCGGTTGCCTAGGCTTAAAAATCCCTGCGTTGCTTGTCTTGGGTTGGGTGCTATCTCGACCAAAGGACCTCCTATCTGATCCCCCATTGAAGGGCCAGTCCAACCTGGTCATCTTTCCCCCACTCCCAAAGTTGAAGCTACTGCCAGCTGATGAAGGATTTTTTTGTTTTGAAGAGCTATCATTGTAATCATGGAGGCGTTCAGCTGCAGCCATGGCCATGGCCACATCTTGCACTTTCTGCTGTTGTAGTTCTGTCCTCGCCCAAGGCTTGAGGCCCTCAAGAAAATAGAACATTTGTCCTTTTCGGACATGTCCTAAATATCCAACATCAGGGTAGAAAAGCTCCTTACAAACTCTCGCATCGTTCCTGTTTGCACCAATTCTTGAAGTCTCCTTCAAGCCATATACTCCACATTCTCAGGGAAAAACTGGTTTTTCAATTCTCACTTCAGATCCATCCAAGTCTTAATCGAGCACTTGTCATCGACAAACTTGGAATGCCACCACAGCTTGGCATCCCCTGCGAGGTACATCGATGCCATTGCTACCTTGTTTTCCTTTGAATCCGTGTGTACAGCTCGAAAGTACTACTCCATGTCAAACAAGAAATTTTCAAGTTCCTTAGCATCCCTTGCCCCCTCATAGCATCGAGGCTCCGGCATCTTGGGCCTTCTTCCCCTTTCCATCGAGCTTGAACTCGATCTAGCCACAGCCATTTGTAGGATGCTCACCTGTGCTCTGAGCTTCTCAAACTCCTTTTGGAGAATGTTCAAGGCATCCCTAGCCTCTTCACTCACGTTGTGGGTTGTCTCGATCTCCCTCACTCGATCTTTAGTTGCCATATGAGTTTTCATTACGGCCACCGCAGCCTCAAGTTCCTCAATTCTCTGTTGATGATTGGGTCCACCACTTGTGGCCATCTCATCCATTTTTCTAGCACTTCTCAACCGTGCTCTAATACTATGTGTCACGGACTAAGCTTTCTCTCAGCAAGCAATAGACTGTGCGGCACTTAAATGGGTGCTCCCAACCAAGTCAGCCTTCAATAGATCAATATCTTAACAAATAACCATAAGCCATGGTTAGTCCTAAGCATTCACAATAAGACACAATATATCGAGATCAATCTCAAGCACACACACAAGAAGGCATATTCGCATCGAGAAAAAGAAAAACACATTGAAGCAACAATCGGGACATTCAATCAGGGTGAGTTTTATTATAGTCAGGAATCATACATCAAGACCTCCCACCATCACCAGGGCCAGGGGCAGCCCTTGGTGGGTGGCCTAGGCTTGCATAGCAACCAGGGAGATAGCCCAACACTATGCTGCCGGCTTACCCCCTAAAGAGCCTTAGAGATTTTAGAGCTATGCTACCCGTAACCATTATAATGTTTGAAATGGGGACACTTTTCCTAGCACAAGGGATATACCCGGCCATGGCCCTATACATGGGTGGCTTATGGCAACCTAAGTCCCGATCATGGCCCTATACAAGGTTGCCTCATGACATCTGGCTTGCGCATTATGCCTTTCCGACCGGCTCAGCGCCTGCACGCTCGTTTCGTGGGTTGACTTAGGCATACAGAGTTCATTCCCAGCCTAAGATCAGATTGGATCGAGGGTTGTGGCAGCAGGATCGATCGCACTCAGGAGGGATCGGGCCGATCCCTGGCTTACGCATTCTGCCTTTCCGACCGACTGAGCACCCGTACGCTCGTTTCGTGGGCTGCCTTAGGCATACGGAGTTCATTCCATGTCTAAGCATACGGAGTTCATTCCCAGTCTAAGATCGGATCGGACTGAGGGTTATGGTAGTAGGACTAGCAGCAGGATCAGTAGCACGTAAGGGGGGACTGGGACGATCCCCGACTTGCTCATTCTACCTCTCCGGCCGGCTAAGCACCCACACGCTTGTTTCGTGGGTTAGTTTAGGCATACGAAGTTCATTCCATGTCTAAGCCTCAGCCGGACCGAGGGTTGTGGCAGCAGGATTGATAGCGGGATCGACAGCACATAGAGGGGGACTAGGCTAATCCCCAGCTGGCGCATTATGCCTCTTCGGCCAGCCTCTTCGGCTAGCTGAGCGCCCACACGCTCGTTTCGTGGTTGACTTAGGCATATAGAGTTCATCTCCAATCTAAGCAAACGAAGTTCATTCCCAGTCTAAGATCAGACTAGACTGAGGGTTGCGACAGCAGGATCGACAGCACATTCTCGGCTTGCACATTCTGCCTCTCCGGCTGACTAAGCACCCGCACGCCTGTTTCGTGGGTTAGCTTAGGCATAAGGAGTTCATTCTGTGTCTAACCCCCAATTAGACTGAGGGTTGTGGCAACGGGACCGATAGCACACAGAGGGGGATCGGGTCGATCCTCGGCTTACGCATTATGCCTCTTCGACCGGCTCAATGCCTGCACGCTCGTTTCATGGGTTGACTTATGCATACAGAGTTTATTCCCAGTCTAAGATCAGATCGGACTGAGGGTTACGATAGTAGGATCGACAGCACGTAGGGGGGGACCGGGCCGATCCCCGACTTGCTCTTTCTGCCTTTCCGACTGGCTGAGTGCCCGCACGCTCATTTCGTTGGTTGGCTTAGGCATACGGAGTTCATTTCATGTCTAAGCATACGGAGTTCATTCACAGTCTAAGATTTTAAGCCACGGTGCACATGCTGGGCTTGGGCATGTGCTGGTGCCACATTTTTTTCGCCCATGGCACCATCGTCAGAGAGCCTAACCGACGGCATTGGGGGTTCCGGTGATTAGGGGCTGGGGGGGTGTGCGCACATGATGTGCGATGGGTGCTGGTACTTGGCCCTTATATTGGCCCCCTATCCCTCATCAAACCTTGAGAACTCACACCCCCTTAAAGAGCAGTTGAGATTTTATAGGTTTGCTGCCAGTAGCCATTAAAGTGTCTGAAATGGGGACACTTTTTTCAAATGGTCACAAAATCTTCTCCACTTCGAGTTTTTAGCTGAATGTTTTTGTGCATGCCAAAAAGAATACAAGGACCACCTCTACCAAATTTGGGGACAAAAATCTTTCTAAAAAAAATTTAAAAAATCCCAAACCGGAAAAATTTTGAAAAATCGTGAAAAATAGAAAATGGATTGTCTTGCCACGAAACTTCACATGAAGGCTTAGGGGACCATTGTATGAATTTAAAAGCCATAAAAATGGCATTGGCATGGCATAAATATGAAGATGTGCTTGTACCCACCTATCACCCGTTTGATCCCTAGTTTACGCATCCTGTCTCTCTGGTCGGCTGAGCGCCTGCACGCTCATTTCGTTGGTTGACTTAGGCATATGGAGTTCATCCCTGGTCTAAGCATACAAAGTTTATTCCTAGTCTAAGATTGGACTGGATCGAGGGTTGCGATAGCAGGATCGACAGCACGTAAAGAGGGATCAGACCGATCCCCGGCTTGCACATTATGCCTCTCCAGTCGGCTCAACGCCCGCATGCTTGTTTCGTGGGTTGACTTAGGCATACGGAGTTCATTCCTAGTCTAAGATCAAATCAGATCAAGGGTTGCGGTAGCAGGATCGACAGCACGCAGAAGGGATCGAGTCGGTCCCCGGCTTACGCATTGTGCCTCTCCGATCGACTGAGCGCCCGTATGCTCATTTTGTGGGTTGGCTTAGGCATACGGAGTTCATTCCATGCCTAAGCATACGGAGTTCATTCCCAGTCTAAGATCGAATCAGACTGAGGGTTGCGGTAGTAGGACCAGAAGTAGGATCGGCAACACGTAGGGGGGACAGGATTGATCCCCGGCTTGCGCATTCTGCCTCTTCAGCTGGTTGAGTGCCTGTACGTCCGTTTCGTGGGTTGGCTTAGGCATAGGGAGTTCATTCAATGTCGAAGCCCCAACCAGACCGAGGGTTGTGGTAGCGGACCGACAGCACGCAGAGGGGGACTGGGCCGATCCCTGGCTTGCGCATTATGCCTCTCCGGTAGGCTCAGCGCCCGAATGCTTGTTTCATGGGTTGACTTAGGCATACGAAGTTCATTCCCAGTCTAAGATCAGACCAGATCGAGGGTTGCGGTAGCAAGATCGACAGCACGTAGGGGGACCAGGTCGGTCCCTAGCTTACGCATTTTGCCTCTTCGACCGGCTGAGCACCCGCACGCTCGTTTCGTGGGTTGGCTTAGGCATACGGAGTTCATTCCATGTCTAAGCCCCAGTCGGACCGAGGGTTGTGGCAGCAGGTGCGGCAGCAAGATCGACAGCACACAGAAGGGGATCGAGTTGATCCCCGACTTGCACATTATGCCTTTTCGGCTAGCCTCTCCGATCGACAGCACACAGAAGGGACCGGGTCGGTCCTCGGCTTATGCATTCTGCCTCTTCGGCTGGCTGAGCCCCCGCACACCTGTTTCGTGAGTTAGCTTAGGCATAGGGAGTTCATTCCATGTCTAAGCCCCAGTCGGACCGAGGGTTGTGGCAGCAGGACCGGCAGCACACAGAGGGGGACTGGGTCGATCCCTGGTTTGTGCATTACGCCTCTCCGGTAGGCTCAATGCTCGAATGCTTATTTCATGGGTTGACTTAGGCATACGGAGTTCATTCCCAGTCTAAGATCAGACCGGACCGAAGGTTGCAGCAGTAGGATCGATAGCACGCAGGGGGGATCGATCGGTCCCTGACTTACGCATTCTGCCTCTCCAGCCGGCTGAGCGTCTATATGCTTACGGAGTTCATTCCATGTCTAAGCGTACGGAGTTCATTCCCAGTTTAAGATCGGATCAGATCGAGGCTTACGGTAGTAGGACCAGCAGTAGGATCGACAGCACACCAGGGGATCGATCGATCCCCAGCTTACGCATTCTACCTCTCCGACCGACTGAGTGCCCGCACGCTCGTTTCATGGGTTAACTTAGGCATACGAAGTTTATCCCCAGTTTAAGATTGAATCGGATCGAGGGGGACCTGGCTGATCCCCGGCATGTGAGAAGGACCGACCTGATCCCCAACTTGTGCATTATGCCTCTCTGATCGGCCTCTCCAGTCGACTGAGCACCTACATGCTCATTTCGTGGGTTGACTTAGGCATACGGAGTTCATCCCCAGTCTAAGCGTACGTAGTTCATTCCCAGTCTAAGATCGGACCGGACCGAAGGTTGTGGCAGTTGGATCGGCAGCATGCAAGGTAGACCAGACCAATCCCCGGCTTACGCATTCTGGCTCTCCAGCCGGTTAAGTGCCCGTACGCCCGTTTCGTGAGTTGGCTTAGGCATAGGGATTCATTCCATGTCTAAACACCAGCGGAACTGAGGGTTGTGGCAGCGGGACCGACAGCACGCAGAGGGGGATTGGGCTGATCCTCGGCTTATGCATTATGCCTCTCCGGTCGGTTCAGCACCCGAACGCTCATTTCGTGGGTTGGCTTAGGCATACAGAGTTCATTCCTAGTCTAAGATCAGACTGGATCGAGGGTTACGGTAGCGGGATCGATAGCACGCAGGGGGGATTGGGTCGGTCCCGGCTTGCGTATTCTGTCTCTCCGATCGACTGAGTGCCCGCACATTCATTTCGTGGGTTGGCTTAGGCATACGAAGTTCATTCCATGTCTAAGCATACGGAGTTCATTCCCAGTCTAAGATTAGACTGGATCGAGAGTTGCGGCAGCAGGACCAGCAGCAGGATCGGCAGCACGTAGGGGGGACCGAGCTGATCCCCGGCTTGCGCATTCTGCCTCTTCGGTCGGCTGAGTGCCTGCACGCTCATTTCGTGGGTTCAGTTAGGCATACGAAGTTTATTCCATGTCTAAGCCCCAGCCGGACCAAGGGTTGTGGCAGCAGGACCGATAGCGGGATCGACAGCACGCAGAGAGGGATCGGGCTGATCCCCGGCTTACGCATTATGCTCCTTTGGCCTGCTGAGTGCCTGCACACTCTTTTCATGGGTTCACTTAGGCATACGGAGTTCATCCTCAGTCTAAGTATACGGAGTTTATTCCTAGTCTAAGATCGGACCTAACTGAGGGTTGCGACAGTAGGATCAACAGCACGTAGGGGGGACCGGGCTGATCCCCGACTTTCGCATTCTGCCTCTTCAGCTGGCTGAGCGCCCGCACGCCCGTTTCATGGGTTGGCTTAGGCATAGGGGGTTCATTCCATGTCTAAGCCCCAGTCGAACCGAGGGTTGTGGCAGTAGGACCAGTAGCACTTAGATGGGGACCGGGCCAATCCCTGACTTGCGCATTATGCCTCTTCGGTCGACTCAGCGTCCAGATGCTCATTTCATGGGTTGACTTAGGCATACGGAGTTCATTCCCATTCTAAGATAGGACTGGACCAAGGGTTGCAGTCGCAGGATCAATAGCAGGCAGGGGGGACCGGACCGGTCCCCAGCTAGCGTATTTTGCGTCTCCGGCTGGCTGAGCGCCCGCACGCTCATTTCGTTGGTTTGCTTACGCATGCGGAGTTCATTCCAAGTCTATGCATACAGAGTTCATTCCCAATCTAAGATCGGACCAGATCGAGGGTTGTGGTAGCAGGACCAGCAACAGGATCGGCAGCACACAGGGGGGACCGGGTCGATCCTTGACTTACGTATTCTACCTCTCCGGCTGGCTGAGTGCCCACACGCTCCTTTTATGGGTTGGCTTAGGCATACTTAGTTCATTCCATGTCTAAGCATACGGAGTTCATTCCTAGTGTAAGATCAGATCGGACCGAGGGTTACGACAGTAGGACCAACAGTAGGATCAGTAGCACATAGAGGGGATCAGGTCGATCCCCGAATTATGCATTCTGCCTCTCCGACCGACTTCTCCAATCGACTGAGTGCCCACACGCTCGTTCCGTGGGTTGACTTAGGCATACGGAGTTCATCCCCAGTGTAAGCATATGGAGTTTATTTCCAGTCCAAGATCGAACTGGACCGAGGGTTGCGGCTGTAGGATCAATAGCACGCAAGGGGGACCGGGCCGATCCTCAGCTTATGCATTTTGCCTCCCCGGCCAGTACGTTCGTTTTTGTGTGTTGGCTTAGGCATAGGGAGTTCATTCCATGTCTAAGCCCTAACTAGACCGAGGGTTGTGGCAGCGGGACTGACAGCACGCAAAGAGGGATCGGGTTTATCCCCGGCTTACGCATTTTGCCTCTCCGGCCGACTGAACTCCTGCACGCTTGTTTCGTGGGTTGGCTTAGGCATACGGAGTTCATTCCATGTCTAAGCATACAGAGTTCATTTCGTGCACATGCTAGGCTTGGGCATGTGCTGGTGCCAAATTTTTTTCGCCCGGGGCACCATCGTCGAAGCATCGTCAGAGAGCCTAACCGGCGGCATTAGGGGTTCCAGCGATTGGGGGGGTCGGGGGGTGTGCACACATGATGTGCGATCGGTGCTGGTACTTGGCCCTTATGTGGGCCCCCTATCCCTCATCAAACCTTGAGAACTCACAGCCCCTTAAAGAGCATTTGAGATTTTATAGGTTTGCTGCCAGTAGCCATTAAAATGTTTGAAATAGGGATACTTTTTTCAAACGGTCACAAAATCTTCTCCACTTCGAGTTTTTAGCTGAATTTTTTCGTGCATTCCAAAAAAAATACAAGGATCACCTTTACCAAAATTGGGGATGAAACACTTTCTAAAAAAAGTTTAAAAATCTCAAACCGTAAAAAGTTTCGAAAATCATGAAAAATAGAAAACGGGTCATCCTGCCATGAAACTTCACATGAAGGCGTAGGGGACAAATGCATGAATTTACAAGCCATAAAAATGGCATTGGCATGGCAGAAATATGAAGATGTGCTTGAACCCGCCTACCACCCGTTCGATCCCCGGCTTATGCATCCTGTCTCTCTGGTCGGCTGAGCGTCCGCACGCTCATTTCGTGGGTTGACTTAGGCATACAGAGTTCATCCCCAGTCTAAGCATGCAGAGTTCATTCTCAATCTAAGATCAGATCGGACCGAGGGTTGATACAGTAGGATCGACAGCATAAAGGGGGGACCGGGCTGATCCCCGGCTTACGCATTCTACCTCTCCAGTCGGTTGAGCATCTGCACACCCGTTTCATGGGTTAGCTTAGGCATAGGGAGTTCATTCCATGTCTAAGCCCCAGCCGAACCGAGGGTTGTGGCAGCGGGACCGATAGCACGTAGAGGGGGATCGGGCCGATCCTCGACTTGTGCATTATGCCTCTCCGGTTGGCTCAACGCCCGCACACTCTTTTTGTGGGTTGACTTAGGCATACGGAGTTCAGTCCCAGTGTAAGATCAGATCAGACTGAGGGTTGCAGCAGTAGGATCGGCAGCCCGCAGGGGGGATCGAACCAATCCCCGGCTTACTCATTCTGCCTCTTCGGCTGGTTGAGCACCCGCACGCTCGTTTCATGGGTTGGCTTAGGCATACGAAGTTCATTCCATGTCTAAGCATACAGAGTTCATTCCCAATCTAAGATCAGACCGGACTGAGGGTTACGACAGCAGGACCAACAAAAAGATCGGTAGCAAGCAGGAGGGACCGGACCGATCCCCTACTTGTGCATTCTGCCTCTTCGGCCGGTTGAGTGCCCACACGCTCATTTTGTGGGTTGGCTTAGGCATACAGACTTCATTCCATGTCTAAGCCCCAATCGGACCGAGGGTTGTGGTAGCAGGACTAACAACGGGATCAACAACACGTAGAGGGGGACCAGGCTGATCCTCGGCTTATGCATTATGCCTATCCGATCGACCTTTCCAATTGGTTGAGTGCCCATACTTTTGTTTTGTGGGTTGACTTAGGCATACGGAGTTCATCCCCAGTCTAAGCATACGAAGTTTATTACAAGTCTAAGATCGGACCGGACCGAGGGTTCTGACAGCAGGATCGACAGCATGTAAGGGGGATCGGGTCGATGCCCAGCTTGTGCATTGTGCCTCTCCATCTAGCTGAGCGCCCGCATGCCCGTTTCGTGGGTTGGCTTAGGCATAGGGAGTTCATTCCATGTCTAAGCCCCAGCTAGACTAAGGGTTGTGGCAGCGGGACCGATAGCACGTAGAGGGGGATTGGGCTGATCCTCGACTTGCACATTATGCCTCTCCAGCCAGCTCAGTGCCCGAATGTTCATTTCATGGGTTGACTTAGGCATACGAAGTTCATTCCCAGTCTAAGATCAGACCAGACTGAGGGTTACGGTAGCAGGATCGACAGCACGAAGGGGGGATCGGGCCGATCCATGACTTACACATTCTACCTCTCCGGTCGGCTGAGTGCCCAGACGCTCGTTTCGGGGGTTGGTTTAGGCATACAGAGTTCATTTCATGTCTAAGCATATGGAGTTCCTTCCCAGTCTAAGATCAGACTGGACCGAGGGTAGTGACAGTAGGACCAGCATGCTTGTTTCATGGGTTGGCTTAGGCATACAAAGTTCAATCCCAGTCTAAGATCAAATCGAACTGAGGGTTGCGACAGTAGGATCGATAACACGTAGGGGGACCGAGCCGGGCCACGGCTTGTGCATTCTACCTCTCTGATCGACTGAGCGTCTGAATGCTCATTTTATGGGTTGGCTTAGGCATACGGAGTTTATTCCATGTCTAAGCATATGGAGTTCATTCGTAGTCTAAGATCGAACCGGATCGAGGGTTGTAACAGCAGGACCAGCAGTAGGATCGACAGCACACAGGAATGGACTAGGTCGATCTTCGGCTTATGCATTCTGCCTCTCCGGCCGGCTGAGCACCCACACACTCGTTTCGTGGGTTGGCTTAGGCATACGGAGTTCATTCCATGTCTAAGCCCCAGCCGGACCGAGGGTCATGGCAGCAGGACCAGCAGCAGGATCGACAGTAAGTAGAGGGGGATCGAGCTGATCCTCAACTTGCGTATTATGCCTCTCCGATCGGCCTCTCCGACCAGCTGAGCACCCGCATGCTTATTTCATGGGTTGACTTAGGCATATGAAGTTCATCCCCAGTCTAAGCATACGGAGTTCATTCCCAGTCTAAGATCAAACCAGATCTAGAGGTGTGGTAGCAAGATCGGTAGCATGTAGGGGGGACCGGGTCGATCCCCGGCTTACGCATTCTGCCTCTCCTATCGGTTGATCGCCCGCATGTCCATTTCATGGGTTGGCTTAGGCATAGGGAGTTCATTCCATGTCTAAGCCCCAGCCAGATTGAGGGTTGTGGTAGCAAGACCGACAACACGCAGAGGGGGACCGAACCGATCGTCAGCTTGTGCATTATGCCTCTCCGACCGGCTCAGTGCTCGAATGTTCGTTTCGTGGGTTGACTTAGGCATATGGAGTTCATTCCCAGTCTAAGATCAGATTGGACCGAGGGTTGCAGTAGCAGGATCAACAGCACGCATGGGGGATCGGGCCAATCCCCGGCTTATGCATTCTGCCTCTCTGGCCGGCTGAGTGCCCGCACGCACATTTTGTGGGTTAACTTGGGCATACGGAGTTCATCCCCAGTCTAAGCATACGGAGTTCATTCCCAGTCTAAGATCAGATCGGACTGAGGGTTGTGGCAGTAGGACTAGCAGCACACAGGAGGGATTGGGTCGATCCCCGCTTGCGTATTTTGCCTCTCTGATCGGCCTCTCTGACTAGCTGACCACTCGTACGCTCGTTTCATGGGTTGACTTAGGCATACGGAGGTCATCCAAGTCAAAGCATACGGAGTTCATTCCCAGTTTAATATCAGACCAGGCTGAGGGTTGCGGCAGTAGCATTGGCAGCACGCAGAGGGGATCGGGCTGTTCCCCGGCTTGCGCATTCTACCTCTCCGATCGACTGGGCTCCCGCACGCCCGTTTCGTGGGTTGGCTTAGGCATAGGGAGTTCATTCCATGTCTAAGCCCTAGCTGGACCGAGGGATGTGGCAGCGGGACCGACGGCACGCAGGAGGGACCTGGCCGATCCCCGACTTGCGCATTATGCCTCTCCGGCCGACTCAGCGCCCACACGCTCATTTCGTGGGTTGACTTAGGCATATAGAGTTAATTCCCAGTCTAAGATCAGATCGGAACGAAGGTTGCGACAGTAGGATCGATAGCACGCAGGGGGGATCGGGTCGAGCCCCAGCTTGCGCATTCTGCCTCTCTGACCAGCTGAGCGCCCGCACACTCGTTTCGTGGGTTGGCTTATGCATACGGAGTTCATTCCATGTCTAAGCATACGTAGTTCATTCCCAGTCTAAGATCGAACCGGACTGAGGGTTGCGGCAGAAGGACCAGTAGCAGGATCGATAGCACGTAGGGGGGATCGGACTGATCCCCAGCTTCCGTATTCTACCTGTCCGGCTGGCTGAGCGCCCGCACGCTCGTTTCGTCGGTTGGCTTAGGCATACGGAGTTCATTCCATGTCTAAGCCCCAGTCGGACTGAGGGTTGTGGTAGCAGGAACGGCAGCGGGATCGGTAGCACGCAGAGGAGGACCGGGCTAACCCCGACTTACACATTCTACCTATTTGGCCGGTTGAATACCCGCACGCTCGTTTCATGGGTTGACTTAGGCATACGGAGTTCATCCCCAGTCTAAGCATACGGAGTTCATTCCCCCTCTAAGATCGAACCGGACCGAGGGTTACGGTAGCAAGATCGATAGCACAGAGAGGGGATCGGGCTGATCCCCGACTTACGCATTCTGCCTCTCCGGTCGACTAAGCACCCGCACGCCTGTTTCGTGGGTTGGCTTAGGCGTAGGGAGTTCATTTCATGTCTAAGCCCCAGCCGAACCGATGGTTGTGGCAGTGAAATCGACAGCACGTACAGGGGGACTGGGTCGATCCCGGCTTGCGTATTAGCCCTCTCCGATCGGCTCAGTGCCCGAATGCTCATTTCGTGTGTTGCCTTAGGCATACGGAGTTCGTTCCCAGTCTAAGATCAGACCAAACCGAGGGTTGCGACAGTAGGATCGATAGCACGCAGGGGGGATCGGGTCGGTCCCCGACTTGCGCATTCTGCCTCTCCGGCTGTTTGAGTGCCTGCACACTCGTTTCATGGGTTGGCTTAGGCATACGGAGTTAAATCCATGTCTAAGCATATGTAGTTCCTTCCCAGTCTAAGATCAGACTGAACCGAGGGTTGCGACAACAGGACCAGTAACAGGATCGACAGCACACAAGGGGGGATGGGGCTGATCCCCAGCTTGTGCATTCTGTCTCTTCGACCGGCTGAGTGCCTACACACCCGTTTTGTGGGTTGGCTTAGGCGTAGGGAGTTCATTCCATGTCTAAGCCCCAGTCGGATCGAGGGTTGTGGCAGTGGGACCGACAGCTCGCAGAAGGGGACCTGGCCATCCCTAGCTTACGCATTATGCCTCTCTGGTCGGCTCAGTGCCCGAACGCTCGTTCCATGGGTTCCCTTAGGCATACGGAGTTCATTCCTAGTTTAAGATCGGACCGAACTGAGGGTTGTGGCAGCGGGATTGACAGCATGCAGGGGGACCGGGTTGATCCCCGACTTGTGCATTCTGCCTCTCCGATCGGTTGAGCGCCCGCACGTTCGTTTCGTGGGTTGGCTTAGGCTTACGGAGTTCATTCCATCTCTAACCATGCGAAGTTCATTCCTAGTCGAAGATCGGATCAGACTGAGGGTTGCAACAACAAGACTAGCAGCAGGATCAATAGCACGTAGAAGGGACCGGATCGATCCCCGGCTTGCACATTCTGCCTCTCCGACCGACCTCTCCGACCGACTGAGCGCCCGCACACTCCTTTCATGGGTTCACTTAGGCATACGGAGTTCATCCTCAGTCTAAGCATACGGAGTTCATTCCCAGTCTAAGAATGGACCGAATCGAGGGTTACGGTAGTAGGACCAACAACACGCAGGGGGGACTGGGCCGATCCTCGGCTTGCGCATCTACCTCTTCGGTCGACCTTTCTGACTGGTTGAGCACCCGTACACTCGTTTCTTGGGTTGACTTAGGCATACAGAGTTCATCCCCAGTCTAAGCATACGGAGTTCATCTATCGGATCGAACCGAAGGTTGCGACAGTAGGACCGGCAGCACGCAGGGGGGACCGGGTCATTCCCCGGCTTGCGCATTCTGCCTCATCGAATGGTTGAGCACTCAGACTCCTGTTTCGTGGGTTGGCTTTGGCATAGGGAGTTCATTCCATGTCTAAGCCTAGCCGAACCGAGGGTTGTGGCAGTGGGACCGGTAGCACGTGAAGGGGGACCGGGCTGATCCCCGGCTTACGCGTTATACCTCTCCGACCAGCTCAGCACCCGAACGCTCGTTTCATGGGTTAACATAGGCATACGAAGTTCATTCCCTGTCTAAGATCAGACCAGACCAAGGGTTGCGGTAGCAGGATCGATAGCACGCAAGAGGGTATCGGGCCGGTCCCTGGCTTACGCATTCTGCCTCTCCAGCCGGCTGAACGCCCGTACGCTTGTTTCATGGGTTGGCTTAGGCATACGGTGTTCATTCCATGTATAAGCATATGGAGTTCATTCCTAGTCTAAGATCGGACCGGACCGAGGGTTGTGGCACTAGGACCAGCAGCAGGATCGACAGCACGCAGGGGGGACTAGGTCGATCCCTAGCTTGCGTATTTTGCCTCCCCGACCGGCCTCTCTGGTCGGCTGAGCGCCCGCACGCTCGTTTTGTGGGTTGACTTAGGCATACGAAGTTAATCCTCAGTCTAAGCATACGGAGTTCATTCCCAATCTAAGATCGGATCGGACCGAGGGTTACGACAGCAGGATCAACAGCACGCAGGGGGGATTGGGTCGATCCCCGACTTATGCATTCTGCCTCTCTGGCCGGCTGAGCACCCGCACGCCCATTTCATGGGTTGGCTTAGGCATAGGGAGTTCATTCCATGTCTAAGCCCCAACCGAACTGAGGGTTGTGGCAGCAGGACCGGCAGCACGCAGAGGGGGACCAAGTCGATCCCCAGCTTACGCATTCTGCCTCTCCCACCGGTTGAGCGCCCGTACGCTCGTTTCATGGGTTGGCTTAGGCATACAGAGTTCATTCCATGTCTAAGCCCCAACCGGACCGATGGTTGTGGCAGCAGGACCGATAGCACACAGAGGGGGACCGGGCCGATCCCCGGCTTGCGCATTATGCCTTTCTGGTCAGATCAGCGCCCGGACACTCATTTCATGGGTTAGCTTAGGCATACGGAGTTCATTCCCGGTCTAAGATCAAACCAGACCGAGGGTTACGGTAGCAAGATCGACAGCACGTACGGGGACCAGACCGGTCCCCGATTACGCATTCTGCCTCTCCGACCGGCTGAGCGCCCACACGCTCGTTTCGTGGGTTGGCTTAGGCATACAAAGTTCATTCCATGCCTAAGCATACGGAGTTCATTCCCAGTCTAAGATCGGACTGGACTGAGGGTTGTAGTAACAGGACCAACAACAGGATTGGCAGCACGTAAGGGGGGTCGGGCCGATCCCCGGCTTACGCATTCTGCCTCTTCGATTGGTCGAGTGCCCGTACGCCCGTTTCATGGGTTGGCTTAGGCATAGGGAGTTCTTTCCATGTCTAAGCCGTAGCCAGACCAAGGGTTGTGGCAGTGGGACCAATAGCACGCAGAGGGGGACCGGGCCAATCCCCGGCTTGCGCATTATGCCTCTCCGGCTGGCTCAGCGCCCGTACGCTCATTTCGTGGGTTGACTTAGGCATACGGAGTTCATTCATAGTCTAAGATCAGACCAGACCGAGGGTTACGGTAGCAAGATCGACAGCACGCAGGGGGGATCGAGCCGATCCTCGACTCACGCATTCTGCCTCTCCGATCGGCTGAGCGCCGGCACGCTTATTTCGTGGGTTGGCTTAGGCATACGGAGTTCATTCCATGTCTAAGCGTACGGAGTTCATTCCCAGTCTAAGATTGGATCGGAACGAGGGTTGCGGTAGAAGGACCAATAACAAGATCTGCAACACGCAAGGGGGGACTGGGTCGGTCCTCGGCTTGCACATTCTGCCTCTCCAGCCGGTTGAGAGCCCGAACGCTCGTTTCATGGGTTGGCTTAGGCATACGGAGTTCATTCTATGTCTAAGCCCCAGTCGGACCGAGGGTTGTGGTAGCAGAACTAGCAATGGGATCGGTAGCGCGCAGAAGGGGAATGGGCTGATCCCCGATTTGCACATTATGCCTCTCCGACCAACCTCTCCAGCCGATTGAGCGCCCACATGCTCGTTTTGTGGGTTGACTTAGGCATACGAAGGTCATCCCTAATCTAAGCATACGGAGTTCATTCCTAGTCTAAGATCAGACCAGACCGAGGGTTGCGACAGCAGGATCGGTAGCACGCAGAGGGATCGAGCCGATCCTTGGCTTGTGCATTCTGCCTCTCCGACCGGCTGAGCGCCCTGCACACCCGTTTCGTGGGTTGGCTGAGGCATAGGGATTTCATTCCACATCTAAGCCCCAGCCAGACTGAGGGCTGTGGCAGCGGGATCGACAGCACGCAGGGGGGACCGGGCTGATCCCTGGTTGCCCATTCTGCCTATCCGGCCAGCTAAGCGCCCGCGCGCCCATTTCGTGGGTTAGCTTAGGCATAGGGAGTTCATTCCATGTCTTAGCCCCAGCCGGACCGAGGGTTCTGGTAGCGGGATGGACAGCATGTAGAGGGGGACCAGGCTGATCCATGGCTTGCGCATTATGCCTCTTCGGTCGGCTCAACGCCCGTATGCTCGTTTCGTGGGTTGACTTAGGCATACGGAGTTCATCCCCAGTGTAAGCATACGGAGTTCATTCCAAGTCTAAGATCAGACCAGACCGAGGGTTACGGCAGTAGGATCGATAGCACGTGGGGAGGGACCGGGCTGATCCCCAGCTTGTGCATTCTGCCTCTCCGGCCGGTTGAGCTCCTACATGCTCATTTTATGGGTTGGCTTAGGCATACGGAGGTCATTCCATGTCTAAGCATACGGAGTTCATTCCTAGTCTAAGATTTTGAGCCATGGTGCACATGCTGGGCTCCGGCATGTGCTAGTGTCACATTTTTTTCGCCCAGGGCACCATCGTTGGAGCATCGTCGGAGAGCCTAACCGGCGACATTGGGGGTTTCGGCAATTGGGGGGGCCGGGGGGTGTGCGCACATGATGTGTGATGGGTGCTGGTACTTGGCCATTATATTGGCCACCTATACCTCAACAAACCTTGAGAACTCACACCCCCTTAAAGAGCATTTGAGATTTTATAGGTTTGCTGCCAGTAGCCATTAAAGTGTCTGAAATGGGGACACTTTTTTCAGACGGTCACAAAATCTTCTCCACTTCGAGTTTTTAGCTGGATATTTTTGTGCATGCCAACAAAAATACAAGGATCACCTCTACCAAATTTGGGGACAAAACGCTTTTCTAAAAAATTTTGAAAAATCCCGAACTGCAAAAAGTTTCAAAAATTATGAAAAATAGAAAACGGTTCGTCTTGCCACGAAACTTCACATGAAGGCTTAGGGGACCATTGTATGAATTTACAAGCCATAAAAATGGCATTGGCAAGGCAGAAATATGAAGATGTGCTCGAACCCACCTACCACCCATTCGATCCCCGACTTGCGCATCCTGCATCTCTCATCAGCTGAGCGCCTGCACGCTCGTTTCGTGGGTTGACTTAGGCATACGGAGTTCATCCCCAGTCTAAGCATACAGAGTTCATTCCCAGTCTAGGATCAGACCGGATCGAGGGTTGCGATAGCGGGATCGATAGCACGCAGGGGGGACCGGGCCTATCCCCGGCTTGCGCATTCTGCCTCTCCGGCCGGCTGAGTGCCCGCACACCCATTTTGTGGGTTGGCTTAGGCATAGGGAGTTCATTACATATCTAAGCCCCAACCGGACCGAGGGTTGTGGCAGCGGGACCGGCAACACGCAGAGGGGGACCGAGCCGATCCCCGGCTTGCGCATTATGCCTCTCCGGCTGGCTCAGTGCCCGCACACTTGTTTCGTGGGTTGACTTAGGCCTAAGGAGTTCATTCCCAATCTAAGATCGGACCGGACCGAGGGTTGCGGTAGCATGATCGACAGCATGCAGGGGGGACCGGGTCGGTCCCTAGCTTATGCATTCTGCCTCTCCGGTTGGCTGAGCACCAGCACGCTCGTGTCGTGTGTTGGCTAAGGCATACAGAGTTCATTCCATGTCTAAGCATACGAAGTTAATTCCCGGTCTAAGATCAGACCAGACTGAGGGTTGCGGCAGCAATACCAACAGCAGGATCGGTAGCACGCAGGGGGGACTGAGTCGATCCCCGACTTGCGCAATCTGCCTCTCCAGTTGGCTGAGCACCTGCATGCTGGTTTCGTGGGTTGGCTCAAGCATACGGAGTTCATCCCCAATCTAAGCATACAGAGTTCATTCCCAGTCTAAGATCGAACCGAACCGAGGGTTGCGGCAGCAGGATCGACAGCACGTGGTGGGGACCGGGCCGATCCCCGGCTTGCATATTCTACCTCTCCGGCCAGTTGAGCGCCCGCACATCAGTTACGTGGGTTGGCTTAGGCATAGGGAGTTTATTCCATGTCTAAGCCCCAGCCGGGCTGAGGGTTGTGGCAGCGGGACTGGCAGCACGCAGAGGGGGACCAAGCCATTCCCCGGCTTATGCATTATGCCTCTTCGGCCAGCTCAGCGCCCGTACGCTCGTTTCGTGGGTTGACTTATGCATACGGAGTTCATTCCCAGTCTAAGATTGAAAAGGACTGAGCGTTACAGTAGTAGGATCGACAACACACAGGAGGGGACCTGGTTGATCCCCGGCTTGCGCATTCTACCTCTCCGGCCGACTGAGCACCCGCACGCTCGTTTCGTGGGTTAGCTTAGGCATACGGAGTTCATTCCATGTCTAAGCATACGGAGTTCATTCCCATCTAAGATTTTGAGCCACGGTGCACATGCTGGGCTTGGCCATGTGCTGTTGTCACTTTTTTTTTGCCCGGCGCACCATTGCCGGAGCATTGTCGCAGCATTGCCGGAGAGCCTAATAGGTGGCATTGGGGGTTCCGGCTATTGGGGGGCCGGGGGGTGTGCACACATGATGTGCGATGTGTGCTGGTACTTGGCCCTTATATTGGCCCCCTATCCCTTCTCAAACCTTGAGAACTCACACCCCCTTAAAGAGCATTTGAGATTTTATAGGTTTGCTGCCAGTAGCCATTAAAGTGTCCGAAATGGGGATACTTTTTTCAAATTGTCACAAAATCTTCTCCACTTCGAGTTCTTAGCTGAATTTTTTTGGGCATGCCAACAAAAATACAAGGATCACCTCTACCAAATTTGGGGACAAATCCCTTTCTAAAAAAATTTTAAAAAATCCCAAACCACAAAAAGTTTCAAAAATCGTGAAAAATAGAAAACGGGTCGTCTTGCCACGAAACTTCACATGAAGGCTTAGGGGACCATTTTATGAATTTACAAGCCATAAAAATGGCATTGTCATGGCAGAAATATGAAGATGTGCTTGAACCCACCTACCACCCGTTCGATCCCTGACTTGCGCATCCTGCCTCTCTGGTCGGCTGAGCGCTCGCACGCTCGTTTCGTGGGTTGACTTAGGCATACGGAGTTCATCACCAGTCTAAGCATATAGAGTTCATCCCCAGTCTAAGCATACGAAGTTCATTCCCAGTCTAAGATTAGACCAGACCAAGGGTTGCCATAGCACGATCGGCAGCACGTAGGGGGGACCGGGCTGATCCCCAGCTTGCGCATTCTGCCTCTCCGACCGACTGAGCACCCGTACCCCCGTTTCGTAGGTTGGCTTAGGCATAGGGAGTTCATTCCATGTCTAAGACCAATCGGACTGAGGGTTGTGGTAGCGGGATCGGCAGCACGTAGAGGCGGATTGGGTCGATCCCCGGCTTGCACATTATGCCTCTCCAACCAGCTTAGCGCCCGTACGCTCGTTTCATGGGTTGAGTTAGGCATACGAACTTTATTCCCATTCTAAGATTAGACCGAACCGAAGGTTACGGTAGCAGGATGGATAGCACGTAGGGGGGGATCGGGCCGGTCCCCGACTTACGCATTCTGCCTCTCCGGCCAGCTGAGAGCCCGCACACTCATTTCGTGGGTTGGCTTAGGCATACGGATTCATTCAATGTCTAAGCATACGGAGTTCATTTCAAGTCTAAGATCGGACCAGACCGAAGGTTGTGGCAGTAGGACCAACAACAGGATCTGCAACACGTAAGGGGGACCGGGTCGATCCCTAGCTTGTGCATTCTGCCTCTCCGGCTGGCTGAGCACCCGCACGCTCGTTTCATGGGTTGGCTTAGGCATACGGAGTTCATTCCATGTCTAAGCCCCAGCCGGACCGAGGGTTCTGGCAGCACTAAGAGGGGGATCGGGTTGATCCCCAGCTTGCGCATTATGCCTCTCTGGCTAGCCTCTACGATCGGCTGAGCGCCCGCACGCTCGTTTCGTGGGTTGACTTAGGCATACGGAGTTCATCCCCAGTCTAAGCATATGGAGTTCATTTCCAATATAAGACCAGATCGGATCGAGGGTTGCGGTAGTAGGATCGACAGCACGCATGAGGGATCGAGTCGATCCCCGGCTTGCACAATCTGCCTCTTCGATAGGCTGAGCACCCGCACGCCCGTTTCATGGGTTGGCTTAGGCATAAGGAGGTCATTCCATGTCTAAGCCCCAGCCAGACTGAGGGTTGTGGTAACGGGGCCGATAGCACGCAGAGGGGGATCGGGTCAATCCCCACCCTGCGCATTATGCCTCTTCGGTCGGCTCAGCACCCTTACGCTTGTTTCATGGGTTGAGTTAGGCATACGAAGTTCATTCCCAGTCTAAGATCAGACCGGACCGAGGGTTGCAGTAGCAGGATCGACAGCACGCAGGGGGGATCGGGCCGGTCTCAGGCTTGCACATTCTGCCTCTCCGGTCGACTGAGCGCCCGCATGCTCATTTCGTGGGTTGGCTTAAGCATACGAAGTTCATTCCATGTCTAACCATACGGAGTTGATTCGCAGTCTAAGATCAAACTGGATCGATGGTTGTGACAGCAATACCAGTAGCAGGATCGGCAGCACACAGGGGGGACTGGGCCGATCCCCAGCTTTTTCATTCTGCCTCTCCGGCCGGTTGAGCGCCCTCACGCTCGTTTTGTAGGTTGGCTTAGGCATACGGAGTTCATTCCATGTCTAAGCCCCAGCTGAACCGAGGGTTGTGGCAGCACGCAGAGGGGGACCAGGTTGATCCTCGACTTGCGCATTATGCCTCTCCGGTCGGCTGAGCGCCCACACGCTCGTTTCATGGGTTGACTTAGAAATACGGAGTTCATCCCTAGTCTAAGCGTACAGAGTTCATTCCCAGTCTAAGATCAGACCGGTCCGAGGGTTGCGATAGCAGGATCGACAGCACACAGAGGGGATCAAGCCGGTCCCCGGCTTGAAAATTTGCCTCTCCGGCCAACTGAGTGCCCGCACGCCCGTTTCGTGGGTTGGCTTAGGCATAGGGAGTTCATTCTATGTCTAAGCCCCAACCGGACCGAGGGTTGTGGCAGTCAGACCGAGGGTTGTGGTAGCAGGATCGACAGCGAAATTGGCAGCATGCAGAGGGGGATCGGGTTGATCCTCGGCTTACGCATTATGCCTCTCCGATCGGCTTTGCGCTCGGACGCTCCTTTCGTGGGTTGACTTAGGCATACGGAGTTCATCCCCAGTCTAAGCATACGAAGTTCACTCTCACTCTAAGATCAGACTGGACTGAGGGTTGCGACAGTAGGATCGACAGCACGCAGGGAGGACTGGGTCGATCCCCGGCTTGCGCATTCTACCTCTTCGGTCGGTTGAGCGCCTGCACGCTCATTTCATGGGTTGGCTTAGGCATAGGGAGTTCATTCCATGTCTAAGCCCTAGCCGGACTGAGGGTTGTGGCAGCTAGACTGTCAGCACATAGAGGGGGACCAGGCTGATCCCCAGCTTTCATATTATGCCTCTTCGACCGGCTCAGCGCCCGCATGCTCGTTTCATGGGTTGACTTATGCATACAGAGTTCATTCCTAGTCTAAGATTGGACCGAACCGAGGGTTACAGTAGCAGGATCGACAGCACATAGGGGGGATTAGGCCAATCCCCGGCTTGAGCATTCTGCCTCTCTGGCCGGCTGAGTGCCCGCACGCTCGTTTCATAGGTTGGCTTAGGCATACGGAGTTCATTTCATGTCTAAGAATACGGAGTTCATTTCCAGTCTAAGATTTTGAGCAACGGTGCACATGCTGGGCTTGGGCATGTGCTGGTGCCGCATTTTTTTCGCTCGGGGCACCATCACCGGAGCATCATTGGAGAGCCTAGCCGGCGGTTTAGGGGTTTCGATGATTGGGGGGCCGTGGGTGTGCGCACATGATGTGCGATGGGTGCTGGTACTTGGCCCTTATATTGGCCCCCTATCCCTCATGAAACCTCGACAACTCACACCCCCTTAAAGAGCATTTGAGATTTTATAGGTTTGCTGCTAGTAGCCATTAAAGTGTCTGAATTGGGGACACTTTTTTCAAACGGTCATAAAATCTTCTCCACTTCGAGTTTTTAGCTGAATTTTTTTGTGCATGCCAAAAAAAATACAAGGATCACCTCTACCAAATTTGGGGACAAAAATCTTTCTAAAACAATTTTAAAAAATCCCAAACCACAAAAATTTTCAAAAATTGTGAAAAATAGAAAATGGGTCGTCTTTCCACGAAACTTCACATGAAGGCTTAGGGGACCATTGTATGAATTTACAAGCCATAAAAATGGCATTGACAAGGTAGAAATATGAAGATTTGCTTGAACCCACCTACCACCCGTTCGATCCCCGGTTTGCGCATCTTGCCTCTCTGGTCGGCTGAGCGCTCGCACGCTCGTTTCGTGGGTTGACTTAGGCATACGGAGTTAATCACCAGTCTAAGCATACAGAGTTCATTCCCAATCTAAGATAAGACCGGACAGAGGGTTGCGACAGAAGGATCGGCAGCACGTAGGGGGATCGAGTCGATCCCCGACTTGTGCATTCTGCCTCTCCGGTCGGCTGAGCACCCGCACGCCCGTTTCATGGGTTGGCTTAGGCATAGGGAGTTCATTCCATGTCTAAGCCCCAGCCGGACCGAGGGTTGTGGCAGTAGGATCGACAGTACGCAGAAGTGGACCGGGCCGATCCCCGGCTTGCGATTATGCCTCTTCGACCGGCTTAGCGCCCGCACGCTCATTTCATGGGTTGACTTAGGCAACGAAGTTTATTCCCAGTCTAAGATTAGACCGGACCGAGGGTTACAGTAGCAAGATCGACAGCACGCAGTGGGGGATCAGGCCGATCCTCGACTTGCACATTCTGCCTCTCCGATCGGTTGAGCGCCTGCACGCTCGTTACGTAGGTTGGCTTAGGCATACGGAGTTCATTCCATGTCTAAGCCCCAGTCAAACCGAGGGTTGTGACAGTAGGATCGACAGCGAGATTGGCAGCACGTAGAGGGGGATCGAGCTGATCCTCGACATGTACATTATGCCTCTCCGATCAGCCTCTCCGACCGGCTGAGTGCCTACACGCTCATTTTGTGGGTTGACTTAGGCATACGGAGTTCATCCCCAGTCTAAGCATACGAAGTTCATGCTCAGTTTGAGCATTGAGGGTTTCGACGATTGGGGGGGCCAGGGGGTGTACGCACATTATGTGTGATGGGTGCTAGTACTTGTGTCACGGGCTCTGACCTTAGACTTAGAAATCATGCGACCTTAGGCTTGGAATCTCCTCCTTTATGCCTAAGTCAGCCTAAAACACAAGCGTACGGGCACTAGAACAATGGAAAGGGCTGATTATGCAAGTTAAAGAGAAACAAGATAAGAAGGCAGAATTCTGGAAATGCTCCTGTATTCACTGAAACGGAAGTGTTTGATGGTGTACAAATGAGAGAGGAGCAGCCCTGTATTTATAGTTAAGGCTCCAGCTTACACTTAATGGCAATATCCCTAAAATAAAGGCTAAAATCATGGGATTATATAGATTACAATCAATCAGGATGCTAACTCCTAATTTTTAGGGTCAACCAAATCTGCCAAGATGCTACTGCTGATCCTGTCTGCTTCCAGAAGCTTCTCATGTGTGTCCAGCACCTTGGGCCCTTTTGGATGTGGTGCGGGTAGCTTGAATGCCAGGCCTTGGTCTCAGGGGCTGGCCTGCAAGTTGGGCGGGCATTTTGAACTCGTTTGTTAGGCTTTGCATGCAGATATCTGCCAGCACACCTAGTCTACGGGCCTCAACCTCTGGCTCACCTACTGGTGTGCCTGATGTGCCTAGCACGCCCATCCAGGGCATGACATTCTCCCCCACCTGATTGCGCAATGCCCTCATTACATCTTCTATATGGTACTGCCTGATCTGGTCCCTAAACTACCATAAGTCATCTGCTAGTTCCTAGCTCGCCTCACTGTCTGAAAGTCCCTTCCAGCTCACCAAGTACTCTTGTCTTGGCTGATAGTTCTTCCATCTCACCTCCCGATCAGCTATGATGCTGTGGACCTTCTTCTCATATGAGGCCCTTGCTCCCAATGGTGCACGCTTTGACTCTGCCCGTCCTGGATCTCTTTCATCCTCATGGAACGGCTTGAGCATGCTCACATGGAACACCGGGTGTACCCTCAGCTTGGGTGGCATATCCAGCTTGTAGGCAACCTTGCCTACCCTCTTGACTACTCAGAAAGGTCCTTCATACCTCCAGACTAGGCCTTTGTGTAGCCCCCTATGGCACACAATGGAATGCAGCTTCACTAACACCAAGTCTCCAACCTGAAACTGCACGTCCCGCCTATTCTGGTCTGCCCACTTCTTTGACCTCTTGGCCGCCTTGTGTAGACAAACTCTGGCCAAGTTAGTTTACTCCTGCCATGCCTTGGCAAACTTGTATGCTACTGGATTCGACCCTGTATAACCTACAGCAATCGAACCGAGTGTTAGTGGTTGTTGCCCTATCACAACCTCAAATGGGCTCTGGTTCGTTACCTCACTCCTTTGCAAGTTGTAGGAAAACTGTGCAATATCTAGCAGCTTTGGCCAGTCCCTTTGTGTGGCACTCACATAGTGCCTGAGGTAAACCTCCAATAGTCCATTCACTCGTTTTGTCTGCCCATCGGTCTGCGAATGCATGCTGGTGGAAAAGTTCAAGTTTGACCCCAACAGCTTGAACAACTCAGTCCAGAACCTGCCCGTGAAACGCCCGTCCTGATCACTAACAATGGTCCTCGGCACTCCCCAGTACTTAACCATGTTCTTCAGGAACAATCAAGCTACCTCCTTGACTTGGCACTCCTTGGTTGCTAGAATGAAGATTCCATACTTGGAAAACCTGTCCACCACTACCATGATGTTTCCAAACCCTTCTGCTTTGGGTAGACCAACTATAAAGTCCAAAGAAACACTCTCCCATGGTCGCTTTGGCACTGGCAATGGCTCCAAGAGACCGTCTAGTTTCTTGAGCTCCACCTTGTCATATTGGCACACAAGACAAGTTTTCACATAACCCTTCACATCATCCCTCATATGCGGCCAGTAGTACCGATCCTCGATCAGTGCCAAGGTATGGCTCACTCCGGGGTGTCCAGCCCACCTTGAATCATGGCATTCTTGCAAAACTTCCTTGCGAAGCTTCTTGTGCTATGGCACAAATAGTCTATTGCCCCTAGTGTATAGCAAGCCATCTTGCAACCAAAACCGCCTAGTCTTACCTTGCTGGGTGTACTCTATCAAAGCCTTGGCTGTAGGATCATGCGCAAGTCCCTCCTTGATGCGTGGCACCAGTGACCCCTCTGATTGGCTAATGGCAGCAAGGTTAGCCTTCCTGCTCAGGGCATCTACCACTAGGTTCACCCTTTTCTGGCTTGTACTCCATCTGGAAATCAAATTCCGCAAGAAAATCTTGCCATCTCGCCTGTTTAGGGGGCAGCTTCTTCCGCATCTGAAAGTAGCTGGTCGCCACATTGTCTGTCCTAACCATGAACCTTGACCCCAATAGGTAATGGCACCAAGTGCGCAAGCAGTGCACCACTACAGTCATCTCCTTCTCTTAGATTGTGTACTAC
The DNA here is from genome assembly GCF_002303985.1 of Durio zibethinus. The sequence continues at coordinate 25,305,099 of NW_019167826.1, read as the reverse complement.
GCTTAGTCTCGTTCAGCTTCCTGCTCTCGAACGCGGCTGGACATCCCTCCTGCATCAACACGCCCCCTATGGCAAAGTCTGATGCATCCGTATGCACCTCATACAGCTTGGCATGGTCTGGCAAGGCCAAAACAGGCTCCTCGATCACAGCCCACTTCAACCTGTCAAAGGCTTCCTGGCACCCTATGCTCTACTCCCATGCTTTCCCTTTCTTGAGTAAGTCAGTCAATGGCATGGCTATTGCTGAGTGACCTCTAATGAAGTGCCTATAGTAGTTGACCAGCCCAAGGAATGATCTCAACTCAGTGAACCTTGGCTAGCGTTGCCACTTCCAGGATGGTGTGTATCTTGCCTTCATTCCATGTGTATCCTGCCACTTTCGCACTATTGGCCAAGGAATGGGATCTCGTGCTGGGCAAATGAGCCCACTTCTCCCTCTTGATCAACAACTTTGTGCACGTGCAACACTCGACACCTGTCTCAAGTGGTCTCATGCTCTCCAAAGTCTGGCTATAGATCACAATGTCATCCAAATACCATAACAACCGATCAAGGAATGACTGAAGTACTTGTTCATCGAACTACTGGGGCAATTTGTGAGTGCAAATGTTGACTTAGACTGGGGATAAATCCATATGTCTAAGTCATCACCACGAAACGAGTACCAGACAAACGCATAGCTGCTCCAAGTGCACAGAGGGATGGTGTTTTATGGTCAGCTTGTTCAAAGCCGTAGTCTATGCACAGCCGTAATGACCCATCATGCTTATGCTGAAATAGAATCGGTGCACCATAAGGTGCCTTCAATGGCCTAATGAAGCCAGCATCAACTATCTCTTTGAGTTGCTTCCTCAACTCCTCCAACTCTGGTGGAGACATTCAATAAGGGCCTCTAGCTGGTGGCTTGGCCTCAGACACCAACTCCAGACCCTCTCCTCAATGGCACTAGGCATTGGCACCGTGCATCCAAGATGCAAACACAATCGGCAAAAGGCACAAGGAGGACGTTAATCCGAACAAGGAAATCCAACCCAATCACAAACTCATAGTCATCAAGGGGTATTACCTCAATGGTCTCCTTGCCTTTCTAATCTCCAAGCTGCAACTCCACTCCCCGTGCTACTCCAATGGCTAGAACTTTATTGGAGTTCACCGTTTTGATGGTACCAATCCCTTTCTGCACCTTTAGTTCGAGCTTCCGGGCTCTATCACCTGAAATAAAAAGATGTGAGGCACTTGTGTCCACCAGTGCACTCACCTTCTGACCCGTAACCATCAAATCCGTAAACATCAAGCTCTTTGGCTTGCGGTTCCCCTTACTTTGGACAGCATTGAGCATCAACGACCCAAGCTTTGCTACCTCTGACTCTGGCTCCTCGTCAGACTCCTTGTCTATAGCAGCCAGCTTACCCTTCTGCGGGCAATTGCATGCTATGTGGCTCCCTCCACATTGGTAGCATGCTAGTGGCTCTCAGTTTCCCCTTTGCTTTCCACTTGCCTGCTAGTGGCTTCCTCTCATCATCCTTAGTTGAACGGTCTCGGTCTCCATCCTTGGACTCCCGGTCATGGTCCTTTCCCTTGGACTACTTCTTTCGATCCCTATTGTCCCTGCCCTTACCCTTGGGCTTGGTAGACTCGAACTTGTTCAGAGGCTTGAATCATGGCTTTAGCCAAGTCATGAACTCCTCTCCTGTGTAGCTCATGCTTCACCCACGGCTTCAGCCCATCCATGAAAGCAAATAAGGTGTCCTTCTCACCTAGATTTGAGATCTGTAGCATCAGTTTAGAGAATTTCTGGACATACTCCCTTATGTCCCCTTGCTGGCTCAGCCTGTGCAACTTTGCCCGCGCCTCATCATCGGCATACTCTGGTTAAAATTGTTCTCTGAACTCTGTTTGAAACTCTACCCAGGTTCCAATCTTGGCGCTCCTATGCCTGACATCATCACACTTGTGCCTCTACCACAATAAGGCTACATCAGTGAGATACATAACAGCGGTGCTTACCTTTATCGCCTCGTCTTGCATGCCCATGGCCTAGAAGTACTGCTCCATACCCTAAAGGTAGTTATCTACTTCCTTGGCTGCCCTAGTCCCCTTGAACACCTTATGCTTGGGGACATCCAATCTAGACTTGGACACTCCAGCAAACATGCCATTCCTAATGGCAGTCTTGCAAGCAACGAGCTCACTAGTAAGCTCCTCCATCCGCTGGCGCATGGCCTCCATGCCATCGCGCAAGGTCAGCACTTTAGCCTCCAAGGTCTGATTCTTTTGGGTGAACACGTCCAAGCCTTTGTTGAGAGCAGCTTGCAGCTCACTTTGGATCTCCTCCCCCATAGAGTCTAGCAATGCAATGTGAGTCTCTACCCCTTCAAGCTTCTCCCCCATGTCACCCATGGTCACCTCCACCTTGGTTAGCCTACCGTCCATGGTAGACTAGATATCTCTAAAACTGGCTTTCCTCCCTCTTCCATGCCCATGCTCCTGGGTCTCTAGTTGTTGGTTAGCAGCATCACTTTGGGATGCCATCTCTTCTAACCTGCACAACACAAACACACAGAATTGAACTTGCTCTGATACCAACTATCACGGGCTCCGACCTTAGACTCAGAAATCGTGCGACCTTAGGCTTGGAATCTCCTCCTTTATGCCTAAGTCAGCCTAAAACACAAGTGTACGGGCACTAGAACAATAGGAAGGGTTGATTATGCAATTTAAAGAGAAACAGGATAAGAATGTAGAATTCTAGAAATGCTCTTGTATTCACTGAAACAGAAGTGTTTGATGGAGTACAAAAGAGGGAGGAGCAGCCCTCTATTTGTAGTTGAGGCTCCAGCTTACACTTAATGGCAATATCCCTAGAATAAAGGCTAAAATCATGGGATTATACAGATTACAATCAATCAGGATGCTAACTCCTGATTTTCAGGGTCAACCAAATCTATCAAGATGCTACTGCTGATCCTACCTGCTTCCAGAAGCTTCCCTTGCGTTTCCAGCACCTTGGGCCCTTTTGGATGTGGTACGGGTAGCTTGTATGCCTGGACTTGGTCTCACGAGCTGGCCTGCAAGTTGGGCGGGCGTTCTGAACTCGTATGCTAGGCTTTGCGCGCAGATACCCGCCAGTACGCCTGGTCTGCGGGCCTCAACCTCTGGCTCGCCAGCTGGTGCACCTGATTTGCCTGGCGTGCCTACCCAGGGTGTGACACTTGGCCCTTATATTGGCCCCCTATCCCTCATCAAACCTTGAGAACTCACACCCCCTTAAAGAGCATTTGAGATTTTATAGGTTTGCCGCCAGTAGCCATTAAAGTGTTTGAAATGGAGACATTTTTTTCAAACGGTCAAAAAATCTTCTCCACTTTGAGTTTTTAGCTGCATTTTTTTGCGCATACCAAAAAAATACAAGGATCACCTCTACCAAATTTTGGGACAAAACTCTTTCTAAAAAAAGTTTAAAAAATTTCGAACCGTAAAAAGTTTCAAAAATCATGAAAAATAAAAAACGGGTCGTCTTGCCACGAAACTTCACATGAAGGCTTAGGGGACCATTGTATGAATTTACCAAGCCATAAAAATGGCATTGGCATGGCAGAAATATGAAGATGTGCTTGAACCCACCTACCACCCGTTTGATCCCCGGCTTGCACATCTTGCCTCTCTGGTCGGCTGAGTGCCCGAACGCTCGTTTCGTTTGTTGACTTAGGCATATGGAGTTCATCCTCAGTCTAAGCAAACGGAGTTCATTCCCAGTCTAAGATCGGACTGGACCGAGGGTTGCGACAACAGGATCGACAGCACGCAGTGGGGATCAGGCCGATCCTCGGCTTACGCATTCTGACTCTTCGGTCAGCTGAGCGCCTACACACCTGTTTCATGGGTTGGCTTAGGCATAGGGAGTTCATTCCATGTCTAAGCCCCAGTCGGACCGAGGGTTGTGGCAGCGGGACCGGCAGCACATAGAGAAGGACCAGGTCGATCCTCGGCTTGTGCATTATTCCTCTCCGACCGGCTCAATGCCCGCACGCTCGTTTCACGGGTTGACTAAGGCATACGGAGTTCATTCCCAGTCTAAGATCGGATCAGACCGAGGATTGCGGTAGCAGGATCGATAGCACGCAGGGGGGATCAGGCTAGTCTCCAACTTGTGCATTCTACCTCTCCGACCGGCTGAGTGCCCGCATGCTTGTTTCATGGGCTGGCTCAGGCATACAGAGTTCATTCCATGTCTAAGCATACGGAGTTAATTCCCAGTCTAAGATCGGACTGGGCTGAGGGTTGCAACAGCAGGACCAGTAATAGGATCGACAGCACACAGGGGGGACCGGGTCGATCCCTGACTTACGCATTCTGCCTCTTCGGCCGGTTGAGTGCCTGCACGCTCATTTCGTGGGTTGGCTTAGGCATACGGAGTTCATTCCATGTCTAAGCCCTAGTCAGACCGAGGGTTGTGGTAGCAGGATCGGTAGCGGGATTGATAGCTTGTAAAGAGGGACTGAGCTGATCCCCAGCTCGTGGATTATGCCTCTCCGGCCGGCCAAGTGCCCGCACGCTCATTTCGTGGGTTGACTTAGGCATACGGAGTTCATTCCATGTCTAAGCATACAGAGTTCATTCCCAGTATAAGATCAGACCGGACCAAGGCTTATGGTAGCAAGACCAGCAGCAGGATCGATAGCACGCAGGGGGGATCGGCTGAGCGCCCACACGTTCGTTTTGTGGGTTGATTTAGGCATACGAAGTTCATCCCCAGTCTAAGCATACGGAGTTCATTCCCAGTCTGAGATCGAACCAGATTGAGAGTTGCGGCAGTAGGATCGATAGCACGCAGCGAGGATCAGGCACCAGCAGCATGCAGAGGGGGATCGGGCCATTTCCCGGCTTGCGCATTCTGCCTCTCCGACCAGCTGAGTGCCCGTACACTCATTTTATGGGTTGGCTTAGGCATACGGAGTTCATTCCTTGTCTAAGCATACGAAATTCATTCCCAGTCTAAGAGTTTGAGCCATGGTGCACATGCTGGGCTCGGGCATGTGCTGGTGCTGCATTTTTTTTGCCCGGGGCACTATCGTCGAAGAGCTTAACCGATGGCATTGGCATACAAAGTTCATTCCCAGTCTAAGATTGGACCGGATCGAGGGTTACGGTAGTAGGATCGGCAGCACGCAAGGGGGACCAGTCAATCCCCGACTTACACATTCTGCCTCTCCGACCAGCTGAGTGCCCGCACGCCCGTTCCATGGGTTGGCTTAGGCATAGGGAGTTCATTCCAAGTCCAAGCCGCAGCCGGACCGAGGGTTGTGGCAGCGGGACCGACAGCACGCAGAGGGGGATCGGGTCGATCCCCAACTTGTGCATTATGCCACTCCGGCTGGTTCAGCGCCCGCACGCTCATTTCATGGGTTGACTTAGGCATACAGAGTTCATTCCCATTCTAAGATCGGATGAAACTGAGGGTTGCGGTCGCAGGATCAACAGTACGCAAGGGGATCGGGCCGGTCCTTGACTTGCGCATTTTGCCTCTCCGGTCGGCTGAGCACCTGTACGCTCGTTTCGTGGGTTAGCTTAGGCATACAGAGTTCATTCCCAGTCTAAGATCGGATCGGACTGAGGGTTATGGTAGCAGGACCAGCAGTAAGATCGGCAGCACGTAGGGCGGACTGGGCCGATCCCCGGCTTGCACATTCTACCTCTCCGATCGATTGAGCGCCTGCACACTCGTTTCGTAGGTTGGCTTAGGCATACGGAGTTCATTCCATGTCTCAGCCCCAGTCGAACCGAAGGTTGTGGCAGCAGGACCGATAGCGGGATCAGCAGCACACAGAGGGGACCAGGCTGATCCCCAACTTCTGCATTATGCCTCTTCAGCCGACCTCTTCAGCCGACTGAGCGCCCGTATGCCTGTTTCGTGCGTTGACTTAGGCGTACGGAGTTCATCCCAGTCTAAGCATATGGAGTTCATTCCCAGTCTAAGCATACGGAGTTCATTCCCAGTCTAAGATCAGACTGAACTGAGAGTTGCGACAGTAAAATTGGTAGCACGCAGAGGGGATCGGGCTGATCCCCGGCTTGCGCATTCTGCCTCTCCGGCCGGCTGAGTGCCCGCACGCCCATTTTGCGGGTTGGCTTAGGCATGGGGAGTTCATTCCATGTCTAAGTCCCAGCTGGACCGAGGGTTGTGGTAGTGGGACTGGCAACACGCAGAGGGGGACCGGGTCAATCCCCGACTTGCGCATTATGCCTCTCCGGTCAGCTCAGTGCCCGAACGCTCGTTTCATGGGTTGACTTAGGCATACGGAGTTCATTCCCAGTCTAAGATCAGACTGGACCGAGGGTTGCAACAGTAGAATCATAGCACGCAGAGGGGGATCGGGCCAGTCTTCGACTTGTGCATTCTACCTCTCCGACCGGTTGAGCACCCGCACGCTCGTTTCATGGGATGGCTTAGGCATACGAAATTCATTCCATGTCTAAGCATATGGAGTTCATTCCCAGTCTAAGATCGGACTGGACCAAGGCTTACGGTAGCAAGACCAGTAGCAGGATTGACAGCACGCAGGGGGGACCGGGTCGATCCCCGGCTTGTGTATTCTACCTCTTCGACCGGTTGAGCGCCCACACGTTCATTTCGTGGGTTGACTTAGGCATACGGAGTTCATCCCCAATTTAAGCATACGGAGTTCATTCCCAATCTAAGATCGAACCAGGCCGAGGGTTTCGGTAGTAGGACCGACAGCACACAGGGGGGACCGGGCTGATCCTCGGCTTGCGCATTCTACCTCTCCGGTCGATTGAGCGCCCACACGCCCATTTCGTGGGTTGGCTTAGGCATAGGGAGTTCATTCCATGTCTAAGCCCCAGCTGGACTGAGGGTTGTGGCAACAGGACCGGGTTGATCCCCGGCTTGCGCATTCTGCCTCTCCGACTAGCTGAGCGCCTGCACACTCATTTCGTGGGTTGGCTTAGGCATACAGAGTTCATTCCATGTCTAAGCATACGGAGTTCATTCTTAGTCTAAGAGTTTGAGCCACGGTGCACATGCTGGGCTGAGGCATGTGCTGGTGCCGTAATTTTTTTCGCCTGGGGCACCATCACCGGAGCATCATTGGAGAGCCTAACAGGCGGCATTGGGGGTTTCGGCGATTGGGGGGGTTGGGGGGTGTGTGCACACGATGTACGATGGGTTCTGGTACTTGGCCCTTATATTGGCCCCCTATCTCTAATCAAACCTCAAGAACTCACACCCCCTTAAAGAGCATTTGAGATTTTATAGGTTTGCTACCAGTAGCAATTAAAGTGTCTGAAATGGGGACACTTTTTTCAAACGGTCACAAAATCTTCTCCACTTTGATTTTTGAGCTGAATTTTTTTGTGCACGCCAACAAAAATAAAAGGATCAGCTTTACCAAATATGGGAACAAAACTCTTTCTAAAAAAATTTTAAAAAATCCCAAACCGCAAAAAGTTTTGAAAATCGTGAAAAATGAAAAACGGGTCGTCTTACCACGAAACTTCACATGAAGGCATAGGGGACCATTGTATGAATTTACAAGCCATAAAAATGGCATTGGCAAGGTAGAAATATGAAGATGTGCTTGAACCCACCTACCCCCTGTTCGATCCTCGGTTTACGCTTCCTGCCTCTCTGGTCGACTGAGCGTCCGCACGCTCGTTTTGTGGGTTGACTTAGGCATATGGAGTTCATCCCCAGTCGAAGCATACGAAGTTCATTCCCAGTCTAAGATCGGACCGAAAAAAGGGTTACGACAGCAGGATCGATAGTATGCAGGGGGGATCGGACCGATCCTCGGCTTACGCATTCTACCTCTTCGGCCGGCTCAGCATCCGTACGCCCGCTTCATGGGTTGGCTTAGGCATAGGGAGTTCATTCCATGTCTAAGCCCCAGCCAGACCGAGGGTTGTGGCAGTGGGATCGGTAGCACATAGAGGGGGATCGGGTCGATCCTCAGCTTACGCATTATGCCTCTGGGGTTGGCTCAGCACCCGCATGCTCATTTCATGGGTTGACTTAGGCATACGAGTTCATTCCTAGTCTAAGATCGGATCGGACCGAGGGTTGAGGTAGCAAGATTGACAGCATGCATGGGGGATCAGGTCGGTCCCCAACTTATGCATTCTGCCTCTCCTGCAGACTGAGTGCTTGCACGCTCGTTTCGCGGGTTGGCTTAGGCATACGAACTTCATTCCATGTCTAAGCCCCAGTCGGACCGAGGGTTGTGGCAGCAGGACCGACAGTGGGATCGACAGCACACAGAGGGGGACCGGGCTGATCCTCGGCTTGCACATTATGCCTTTTCGGTCGGCCTCTTCGATCGACTGAGTGCCCATACGCTCGTTTCATGGGTTGACTTAGGCATACTAAGTTCATCCCCAGTCTAAGCATATGAAGTTTATTCCCAGTCTAAGATCAGACGAGATCGAGGGTTGCGACAGTAGGATCGGCAGCATGCAGGGAGGACCAAGTCGATCCCTAGCTTGGGCATTCTGCCTTTCTGGTTGGCTGAGTGCCTGTACGCTCATTTCATGGGTTGGCTTAGGCATAGGGAGTTCATTCCATGTCTCAGCCCCAGTTGGACCGAGGGTTGTGGCAGTGGGACCGACAGCACACAGAGGGGGATCGAGCCGATCCCCGGCTTGCGCGTTATGCCTCTCCGGCCCGCTCAGCACCCGAACACTCGTTTCGTGGGTTGACTTAGGCATACGGAGTTCATTCCTAGTCTAAGATTTGACACACTGAGGGTTGCGATAGCAGGATCGATAGCAAGCAGGGGGGACCGAGTCAATCCCTGGCTTGTGCATTCTGCCTCTCTAGTTGGCTGAGCGCCCGCACGCTCGTTTCATTGGTTGGCTTAGGCATACAGAGTTAATTCCATGTCTAAGCATACGGAGTTCATTCCCAGTCTAAGATCGGACCAGACCGAGGGTTGCGGTAGTAGGATCGACAGCACGCAGGGGGGACCGGGCTGAACCTCGACTAGCGCATTCTGCCTCCCCGATCGGTTGAGCACCTGCATGCCCATTTCGTGGGTTGGCTTAGGCATAGGGAGTTCATCCCATGTCTAAGCCCCAGCTGGACCGAGGGTTGTGGCAGCGGGACCGTAGCACGCAGAGGGGGACTGGGTTGATCCCTAGCTTGCGCATTATGCCTCTCCGACCAGCTCAGCGCCCGAACGCTCGTTTCGTGGGTTAACTTAGGCATACGAAGTTCATTCCTAATCTTAGATCAGACCCGATGGAGGGTTGCAACAATAGGATCGACAGCACACAAGGTGGGATTAAATCGATCCTTGGCTTGCGCATTCTGCCTCTCTGATCGGCTGAGCGCCGTACGCTCATTTTATAGGTTGGTTTAGGCATACAGAGTTCATTCCATGTCTAAGCATACGGAGTTCATTCCTAGTCTAAGATCAGATCAGACCGAGGCTTATGATAGAAGGACCAATAGTAGGATCGACAGCATGCAGGGGTGAATCGAGCCGATCCTCGGCTTGCGCATTCTGCCTCTCTGATCGGTTGAGCACCCGCACATTTATTTCGTGGGTTGACTTAGGTATACAGAGTTCATTCCTAGTCTAAGATCAGACCAGACCAAGGGTTGCAGTAGTCGGATCGACAGCATGCAGGGGCGAATCGAGCCGATCCCTGACTTGTGCATTCTGCCTCTCCGGTCGACTGAGCGCTCGCACGCTCCTTTCATGGGTTGGCTTAGGCATACGGAGTTCATTCGATGTCTAAGCATACAGAGTTCATTCCCAATCTAAGATCGGACCGGACGGAGGGTTACGGTAGCAGGATCGACAGCACGTAGGGTGGATCGGGTCGGTCCCCTGCTTGCGCATTCTGCCTTTCCTACCGGCTGAGTGCCCGCATGCTCGTTTCATGGGTTGGCTTAGGCATACAGAGTTCATTCCATGTCTAAGCCCCAGCTAGATCGAGGGTTGTGGCAGCAGGACTGGCAGTGGGATCAGCAGCAAGCAGAGAAGGATCGGGCTGATCCTCGACTTGTGTATTATGCCTTTCCGGTCGGTTGAGCGCTCGCACGCTCATTTTGTGGGTTGACTTAGGCATACGGAGTTCATCCCCAGTCTAAGCATACAGAGTTCATTCCTAGTCTAAGATCAGACCGGATCGAGGGTTATGATAGTAGGATCGAGAGCATGCAGGGGGGACCGGGCCGATCCTTGGCTTGTGCATTCTGCCTCTCCGGTCGACTGAGCGCCCGCACGCCCGTTTCGTGGATTGGCTTAGGCATAGGGAATTCATTCCATGTCTAAGCCCCAGTCGGATCGAGGGTTGTGGCAGTGGGACCGGTAGCACACAGAGGGGGACAGGGCCGATCCCTGGCTTACGCATTATACTTCTCTAGCTGGCTCAGTACCCAAACGCTCATTTCGTGGGTTGACTTAGGCATACAGGTTCATTCCTAGTCTAAGATTAGATCAGACCGAGTGTTGCAATAGCAGGACCAGCAGCAGGATCGACAGCAGCAGGGGGGACCGGGTCGATCCCCGGCTTGCGCATTCTGCCTCTTCGACCAGATGAGCGCCTGTAAGCTTGTTTCGTGGGTTGACTTAGGCATACGGAGTTCATCCCCAGTATAAGCATATGGAGTTCATTCCCAATCTAAGATTGAACCAAACTGAGGGTTGCGGCAGCAGGATCGGTAGCATGCAAGGGGGACCGGGCTGATCCTCGACTTGCGCATTCTACCTCTCCGACCGGCTTGCGCATTCTGCCTCTCCGACAGGCTGAACGCCCACACGCTCGTTTCATGGGTTGGCTTGGGCATACAGAGTTCATTCCTAGTCTAAGATCGGACCAAATCGAGGGTTGTGGTAGCAGGATCGATAGCACATAGGGAGGGATCGGGTCGATCCCCTGCTTGCGCATTCTACCTCTCCGACCGACTGAGCACCCGCATGCTCATTTCATGGGTTGGCTTAGGCATACGGAGTTCATTCCATGTCTAAGCATATGGAGTTCATTCCCAGTCTAAGAGTTTAAGCCATGGTGCACATGCTGGGCTTGGGCATGTGCTGGTGCCACATTTTTTTCGCTCGGGGCACCATCACCGGACATCGCCGGAGCATCGTCAGAGAGACTAACCGACGGCATTGGGGGTTTCGATGATTGGGGGGCCGGGGGGTGTGCGCACATGATGTGTGATGGGTGCTGGTACTTGGCCCTTATGTTGGCCCCCTATCCCTCATCGAACCTCGAGAACTCACACCCTCTTATAGAGCATTTGAGATTTTATAGGTTTGCTGCAAGTAGCCATTAAAGTGTCTAAAATGGGGACACTTATTTCAAATGTTCACAAAATCTTCTCCACTTTGAGTTTTTAGCTGAGTTTTTTTGTGCATGCCAACAAAAATACAAGGATCACCTCTACCAAATTTGGGGATAAAAATCTTTCTAAAAAAATTTTAAAAAAATCCTGAACCACAAAAGTTTCAAAAATCGTGAAAAATAGAAAATAGGTCGTCTTGCCACGAAACTTCACATGAAATCGCAGGGGACCATTGTATGAATTTACAAGCCATAAAAATGGCATTGGCATGGCAGAAATATGAAGATGTGCTTGAACCCACCTACCACCCGTTCAATCCCCTGCTTGCGCATCCTGCCTCTCTGGTCAGCTGAGCGTCCACACGCTCGTTTCGTTGGTTGACTTAGGCATACGGAGTTCATCCCCAGTCTAAGCATATGGAGTTCATTCCCAGTCTAAGGTTGGACAGGACCGAGGGTTGCGGCAGCAAGATCGACATCACGCAGGGGGGACCGAGCTGATCTTCGACTTGTGCATTCTGCCTCCCTGGTCGGTTGAGCACCCGCACACTCGTTTCGTGGGTTGGCTTAGGCATACGAAGTTCATTCCATGTCTAAGCCCCAGTCAGACTGAGGGTTGTGGTAGCAATACCGACAGCACACAGAGGGGGACCGGGCGATCCCTGACTTGCGCATTCTGCCTCTCTGGCTGGCTCAGAGCCCGCACGTTCATTGCATGGGTTAGCTTAGGAATACGGAGTTCATTCCATGTCTAAGCCCCAATCGGACCGAGGGTTATGGCAGCAGGACCAGCAGCGGGATCAACAGCACGCAGAGGGGGATCGAGCTGATCCCTGATTTGCGTATTATGCCTCTCTGACTGGTTGAGTGCCCACACACTCGTTTCGTGGGTTGACTTAGGCATACGGTGTTCATCCTCACTCTAAGCATACAGAGTTCATTCCTAGTCTAAGATCGAACTGGACCGAGGGTTGCGACAGTAGGATCGGTAGCATACAGGGGGGATCGGGTCGATCCCCGACTACGCATTTTGCCTCTCCAGCCGGTTAAGCACCCGCACGTCCGTTTCGTGGGTTGGCTTAGGCATAGGGAGTTCATTCCATGTCTAAGCCCCAGCCGAATCGAGGGTTGTGGCAGCGGGACCGGCAGCATATAGAGGGGGACTGAGTCAATCCTGAACTTGCCCATTCTCCCTCTCCAGTCGGCTCAGAGCCCGTACGCTCGTTTCATGGGTTGGCTTAGGAATGCGGAGTTCATTCCATGTCTAAACCCCAATCGGATCAAGGGTTATGGCAGTAGGATCGGTAGCGGGATCAGAAGCACGCAGAGGGGGGCCGATCCCTGGCTTACGCATTATCCGTCTCCGACCGGCTCAGTGCCCGAACGTTCATTTCGTGGGTTGACTTACGTATACGGAGTTCATTCCCACTCTAAGATCGGATCGGACCGAGGGTTCCGGTAGTAGGATCGACAGCACGCAGGGGGGGATCGAGCTGGTCCCCGGCTTGCGCCCGCACGCTAGTTTCATGGGTTGGCTTAGGCATACGGAGTTCATTCCATGTCTAAGCATATGGAGTTCATTCCTAGTCTAAGGTCAGACCGGACCGAGGGTTGCGACAGCAAGACCAGCAGCAGGATTGGCAGCACGCAGGGGGACCAGGCTGATCCTTGGTTTGGACATTCTACCTCTCCGACCGACCTCTCCGGTCGACTGAGTGCCTGTACGCTCGTTTTGTGGGTTGACTTAGGCATAAGGAGTTTATCCCCAGTCTAAGCATACGGAGTTCATTCCCAGTGTAAGATCGGACCGGACCTAGGGTTGCGATAGCAAGATCGGCAGCACGAAGGGGGATCCCTAGTCTAAGCATGCGGAGTTCATGGCTTGCACATGCTGGCCTTGGGCATGTGCTGGTGCCACATTTTTTTCACTTGGGGCACCATCGTCGGAGCATCGCCGGAGAGCCTAACCGACGGCATTGGGGGTTTCGATGATTGAGGGGGTCGGGGGGTGTGCGCACATGATGTACGATGGGTGCTGGTACTTGGCCCTTATATTGGCCCCCTATCCCTCATCAAACCTCAAGAACTCACACCCCCTTAAAGAGTATTTGAGATTTTACAAGTTTGCTGCCAGTAGCCATTAAAGTGTCTGAAATGGAGACACTTTTTTAAAACGGTCACAAAATCTTCTCCACTTCGAGTTTTTAGCTAAATTGTTTTATGCATGCCAACAAAAATACAAGGATCACCTCTACCAAATTTGGGGCAAAACGTTATCTAAAAAAATTTTAAAAAATCCCAAACCGCAAAAAGTTTCAAAAATCATGAAAAATAGAAAACGGGTCGTCTTGCCACGAAACTTCACATGAAGGCGTAGGGGACCATTGTATGAATTTACAAGCCATAAAAATGGCATTGGCACGATAGAAATATGAAGATGTGCTTGAACCCAACTACCACTCATTCAATCCCCGGCTTGCGCATCCTGCCTCTCTGGTCGGCTGAGCATCCGTACGCTCATTTCATGGGTTGACTTAGGCATACGGACTTCATCTCGAGTCTAAGCATATGGAGTTCATTCCCAGTCTAAGATCGGATCAGACCGAGGGTTGCAACAGTAGGATCGGCAGCACGCAGAGGGATCGGGCCGATCCCCAGCTTGCGCATTATGCCTCTCCGGCCGGCTCAGTGCCCGCAGGCTCGTTTCATGGGTTGACTTAGGCATACGGAGTTCATTTCCAGTCTAAGATTGGATCGAAATAAGGGTTACGGTTGCAAGATTGACAGCACGCAGGGGGGACCGCATCGGTCCCCGACTTGTACATTTTTCCTCTCCAGTCGGTTGAGCACCTGAACGCTCGTTTCGAGGGCTGGCTTAGGCATACGGAGTTCATTCCATGTCTAAGCATACGGAGTTCATTCCCAGTCTAAGATTGGACCGGACCGAGGGTTTCGACAGCAGGACCAACAGTAGGATCGGTAGCATGTAGGGGGGACCGGGCCGATCCCCGGCTTGCGTATTTTGCCTCTTCGGCTGGCTGGGTGCCCGCACACTCATTTCATGGGTTGGCTTAGGCATACCGAGTTCATTCCATGTCTAAGCCCCAGCCGGAATGAGGGTTGTGGCAGCAAGACCAACAGCGGGATGGGTAGCATGCAGAGGGGGATCGGGCTGATCCCCGACTTGTGCATTATGTCTCTTCGGCCGGTTGAGCGCCCGCACGCTCGTTTCATGGGTTGACTTAGGCATATGGAGTTCATCCCCAGTCTAAGCATACGGAGTTCATTCCCAGTCTAAGATTGGACCAAATCGAGGGTTGCGGCAGCAGGATCGACAGCATGTAGGGGGGACGAGATAGATCCTTGGCTTACGCATTTTACCTCTCCAACTGGTTGAGTGCCCGTACACCCGTTTCGTGGGTTGGCTTAGGCATAGGGAGTTCATTCCATGTCTAAGCCCCAGCGGAACTGAGGGTTGTGGCAGCGAGATCGACAGCATGTAGAAGGGGATCGGGTCAATCCCCAGTAAGCGCATTATGCCTCTCCGATCGACTCAGTGCCCGAACCCTCATTTTGAGGATTCACTTAGGCATACGAAGTGCATTCCCAGTCTTAGATTGGACCAGACTGAGGGTTACGATAGCAGGATCGACAGCACGCAAGGGGGACCGGGTCAATCCCTGACTTGTGCATTCTACCTCTCTGACCGGTTGAGTGCCCGTATGCTCGTCCCATGGGTTGGCTTAGGCATACGGAGTTCATTCCATGTCTAAGCATACGGAGTTCATTCCCAGTCTAAGATTGGACCGGACTGAGAGTTGCGGTAGCAGGACCAGCAGCAAGATCGGCAGCACGTAGGGGGGGACCAGGTCGATCCCCGGCTTGCGCATTCTGCCTCTCTAGCCGGCTAAGTGTCCTCACGCCCATGTCGGGGGTTGGCTTAGGCATAGGGAATTCATTCCATGTCTAAGCCCCAATCGGATCGAGGGTTGTGGTAGCAAGACCGACAGTATACAGAGGAGGATCGAGCCGATCCCTGGCTTGCGCATTATGCCTTTCCGACCAGCTCAGTGCCCGCACGTTCATTTTGTGGGTTGGCTTAGGCAGACAGAGTTCATTCCATGTCTAAGCCCCAATCGGACCGAGGGTTGTGGCAGCAGGACTAGCAGCGAGATCGACAGGACACAGAGAGGGACTGAGCTGATCCTCGGCTTGTGCATTATGCCTCTCCAGCCGGTTGAGCACCCGTACGCTCGTTTCATGGGTTGACTTAGGCATACGGAGTTTGTCCCCAGTCTAAGCATACGGAGTTCATTCCCAGTCTAAGATCGGACCAGACCGAGGGTTGTGACAGCAGGATCGGCAGCACGCAGGGGGGATTAGGCTGATCCTCGGCTTACACATTCTGCCTCTCTGACCGGCTGAGTGCCCGCATGCCCGTTTCATGGGTTGGCTTAGGCATAGGGAGTTCATTCCATGTCTAAGCCCCAGTCGGATCGAGGGTTGTGGTAATGGGACCAGTAGCACACAGAGGGGGACCGAGCTGATCCTCGGCTTGCGCATTATGCCTCTCCGACCGGCTCAGTGCCCGAACACTCGTTTCGTGGGTTGACTTAGGCATACGAAGTTCATTCCCAGTCTAAGATCAGACCAGATAGAGGGTTGCGGTAACAGGATCGACAGCATGCTGGGGAGGACTAGGCCGATCCCTGACTTGCGCATTCTACCTCTCCGGCTGGCTGAGCGCCCGCACGCTTGTTTCATGGGTTGGCTTAGGCATATGGACTTCATTCCATGTCTAAGCGTATGGAGTTCATTCCCAGTCTAAGATCAAACCAGATTGAGGGTTGAGACAGCAGGACTAGCAGCGGGATCAACAACATGTAGGGGGGACCAGGTCGATCCCCGGCTTGCACATTCTACCTCTCTGGTCGGCTGAGCACCCGCACCCTCGTTTCGTGGGTTGGCTAAGGCATACGGAGTTCATTCCATGTCTAAGCCCCAGTCGGACTGAGGGTTATGACAGCAGGACCGGCAGCGGGATCGGTAGCATGCATAGGGGGATCGGGCTGATCTTTGGCTTGCGTATTATACCTCTCTGATCGGCCTCTTCGACAGGTTGAATGCCCGTATGCTTGTTCCATGGGTTGACTTAGGCATACGGAGTTCACCCCTAGTCTAAGCATACGGAGTTCATTCCTTGTCTAAGATCGAACAGAACCTAGGGTTGCAGCAGCAGGATCGACAGCACGTAGGGGGGACCGGGCCGATCCCCGACTTGTGCATTCTGCCTCTCCGGTTGGCTGAGCAACCGTACGTCCGTTTCATGGGTTGGCTTAGGCATAAGGAGTTCATTCCATGTCTAAACCCCAGCCAGAACGAGAGTTGTGGCAGCAGGACTGGTAACACGTAGAGGGGGACTTGGTCGATCCCCGGCTTGCACATTATGCCTCTCCGATCGGCTCAGCGCCCGAACGCTAATTTCGTGGGTTGACTTAGGCATATAGAGTTCATTCCCAGTCTAAGCTCGGATCAGAATGAGGGTTGCGATAGTAGGATCAATAGCACAGAGGGGGGATCGGGCTGGTCCCCGACTTACGCATTCTACCTCTCTGATCGGCTGAGTGCCCGCACGCTCATTTCGTGGGATGGCTTAGGCATACGGAGTTCATTCTATGTCTAAGCATACGGAGTTCATTCCCAATTTAAGATCGGACCACATCGAGGGTTGTGATAGTAGGACCAGTAGCAGGATCGGTAACACATAGGGTGGGACCGAGCTAATCCCCGACTTGAGCATTCTGCCTCTCTGATCGGCCTCCCCAGCCGACTGAGCACCCGTACGCTCATTTCATAGGTTGGCTTAGGCATACGGACTTCATCCCCAGTCTAAGCATACGGAGTTCATTCCCAGTCTAAGATCGAACCAGATTGAGTGTTGCGACAGCAGGATCGACAGCACGCAGGGGGGATCGGCCAGCTGAGCGCCTGCACACCCGTTTCATGGGTTGGCTTAGGCATAGAGAGTTCATTCCATGTCTAAGGCCCAGCCGGACCGAGGGTTGTGGCAATGGGACCGGCAGCACGCAGAGGGGGACCGATCCGATCCCCGGCTTGCGCATTCTACCTCTCTGATTGGTTGAGTGCCCGCACGCTCGTTTCGCAGGTTGGCTTAGGCATACGGAGTTCATTCCATGTCTAAGCATACAGAGTTCATTCCCAGTCTAAGATTGGATCGGACCAAGGGTTGCAATAACAGGACTAGCAGTAGGATCGGTAGCACACAAGAGGGACCGAACCTATTCCCAGCTTACGCATTCTGCCTTTCTGATTGGCTGAGTGCCTGCACACTCATTTCATGGGTTGGCTTAGGCGTATGAAGTTCATTCCATGTCTAAGCCCCAGTCGGATCGAGGGTTGTGGTAGCAAGACCGGCAGCAGGATCGACAGCACGTAGAGGGGAACCGGGTTGATCCTCAACTTACGTATTATGCCTCTTCAGTCGACCTCTTCGATCAGTTGAATGCCCGCACCCACATTTCTTGGGTTGACCTAGGCATACGGAGTTCATCCCCAGTCTAAGCATACAGAGTTCATTCTTAGTCTAAGATCGGACCCGACCGAGGGTTGCGGTAGCTAGATCGACAGTACGCAGGAGGGATCGGGTTGATCCCTGGCTTGTGCATTCTGCCTCTCCGGCCAACTGAGTGCCCGCAAGCCCATTTCATGGGTTGGCTTAGGCATAGGGAGTTCATTCCATGTCTAAGCCCTAGCTGGACCGAGGGTTAGGGCAGCGGGACTGACAGCACGCAGAGGGGGATCAAGTCAATCCCCGACTTGTGCATTATGCCTCTTCAGTCGGTTGAGCGCCCGCACGCTCGTTTCATGGGTGGACTTAGGCATACAGAGTTCATTCCCAATTTAAGATCAGACCGGACCAAGGGTTGCGACAGCAGGATCGATAGCACACAGGGGGGATCGAGCCAGTCCCTGACTTACGCATTCTACCTCTCCGGTTGGTTTAGGACCTGCACATTCGTTTCGTGGGTTGGCTTAGGCATACAGAGTTCATTTCATGTCTAAGCATACAGAGTTCATTCCCAGTCTAAGATCAGACCGGACCGAGGGTTGCGGTAGCACGACCAACAGCAGGATTGGTAGCATGCAGGGGGGGACCGGGCTGATCCCCGGGTTACGCATTCTGCCTCTTCGACCGGTTGAGCACCCGCACGCTTGTTTCATGGGTTGGCTTAGGCATACGGAGTTCATTCCATGTCTAAGCCCCAGCCGGACCGAAGGTTATGGCAGTAGGACCGACAGCGGGATCGACAGCACGCAGAGGTGGACTGGGCTGATCCCTGGCTTGCACATTATGCCTTTCTAGCTGGCCTCTTTGGTCGACTGAGCGCCCGCACGCTGATTTCATGGGTTGACTTTGGCATACGGAGTTCATCCCTAGTCTAAGCATACGGAGTTCATTCCTAGTCTAAGATCAAACCAGACCGAGTGTTGTGGTAGTATGATCGGTAGCACGTAGGGGGACCGGGTTGATACCCGGCTTGCGCATTCTGCCTCTCCAATCGGTTGAGTGCATGCATGCCTATTTCATGGGTTGGCTTAGGCATACGGAGTTCATTCCATGTCTAAGGCCCAGTCGGACCGAGGGTTGTGGTAAACCGACAGCTCGTAGAGGAGGACTGGCTCAATCCCCGGCTTACGCATTATGCCTCTCTGATCAGCTCAGCGCCCGAACGCTCATTTCATGGGATGACTTAGGCATACGGACTTCATTCCCGGTCTAAGAATGGATCGGATCAAGGGTTGCGGTAGTAGGATCGATAGCACACAGGGGGGATCGGGTCGATCCCCGGCTTGCGCATTCTGCCTCTCTGATCGGCTGAGCACCCGCACATTCTTTTCGTGGGTTGGCTTAGGCATACGGAGTTCATTCCATGTCTAAGCATACGGAGTTCATTCTCAGTCTAAGATCGGGCCGGACCAAGGGTTGTGGTAGCAGGACCGGTAGCAGGACCAGTAGCAAGATCGACAGCACGCAGGGGGACCGAGCTGATCCCCGGCTTGTACATTTTGCCTCTTCGGGCGGCTGAGTGCCCGCACGCTCATTTCGTGGGTTGACTTAGGCATACGGAGTTCATCCCCCAGTCTAAGCATACGGAGTTCATTCCCAGTCTAAGACCGGACCGGATCGAGGGTTGCGACAGCAGGATCGACAACACACAGGGGGGACTGGGCTTATCCCTGGCTTGCGCATTCTACCTCTCCGGCCGGCTGAGCGCCCGCATGCCCATTTCGTGGGTTGGCTTAGGCATATGGAGTTCATTCCATGTTTAAGTCCTAGCCGAACCGAGGGTTGTGGCAGTGGGACTGGCATCATGTAGAGGGGGACCGAGTCAGTCCCTGGCTTACACATTCTGCCTCTCCGACCAGCTGAGCGCCCGTACGCTCGTTTCGTGCGTTGACTTAGGCATACGGAGTTCATCCCCAGTCTAAGCATACGGAGTTCATCCCCAGTCTAAGCATACGGAGTTCATTCCCAGTCTAAGATCGAACCAGATCGAGGATTGCGGCAGCAGGATCGACAACACGCAGGGGGATCAGGCCGATCCCTGGCTTGTGCATTTTGACGTTTTTGTCGGCTGAGCGCCCGTACGCCCGTTTCGTGTGTTGGCTTAGGCATAGGGAGTTCATTAAACGTCTAAGCTCCAGCTGGACCGAGGGTTGTGGCAGCGGGACTGACAGTACATAGAGGGGGGCAGAGCCTATCCCCGGCTTGCGCATTATACCTCTCCAGTGGCTTAGTGCCCGAACGCTCGTTTCATGGGTTGACTTAGGCATACAGAGTTCATTCCAGTCTAAGATAAGAAGGACCGAGGGTTGTGGCAGCAGGATCGATAGCACGTAGGTGGGGATCGGGTCGATCCCTGGCTTGCGCATTCTGCCTTTTCGGCCCGCTGAGTGCCCGTACGCTCGTTCTGTAGGTTGGCTTAGGCATACGGAGTTTATTCTTTGTCTAAGCATACAGAGTTCATTCCCAGTCTAAGATCGAACCGAACTGAAAGTTGCGGTAGCAGGACCGGTAGCAGGACCAGCAGCAGGATTGGCAGCACGCAGGGGAGACCGAGCCGATCCTCAGCTTACTCATTCTGCCTCTCCGGTCGGCTGAGGGCCTGTACGCCTGTTTCATGGGTTGGCTTAGGCATTTGGAGTTCATTCCATGTCTAAGCCCCAGCCGGACCGAGGGTTGTGGTAGCTGAATTTTTTTGTAAATGCCAACAAAAATACAAGGATCACCTCTACCAATTTTGGGGACAAAACTCTTTCTAAAAAAATTTTAAAAAATCCCGAACCGTAAAAAGTTTCAAAAATCGTGAAAAATAGAAAACGGGTCATCTTGCCACGAAACTTCACATGAAGGCTTCGGAGACCATTGTATGAATTTACAAGCCATAAAAATGGCATTGGCATGGCAGATATATGAAGATGTGCTTGAACCCACCTACCACCCGTTCAATCCTTGGCTTTCGCATCTTGCCTCTCTGGTCGACTGAACGCTTGCATGCTCGTTTCATGGGTTGACGTAGGCATACGGAGTTCATCCCCAGTCTAAGCATATGAAGTTCATTCCCAATCTAAGGTTGGATCAGATCGAGGGTTGCAGCAGCAAGATCGACAACACGCAAGGAGGATCTGGGCGATCCCCGACTTACGCATTCTGCCTTTCCGTTCGACTGAGCACCCACATGCCCCTTTCGTGGGTTGGCTTAGGCATAGGGAGTTCATTCCATGTCTAAGCCCCAGCCGGACAGAGGGTTGTGGCAGCGGGATCGGTAGCACGCAGAGGGGGACCGGGCCGATCCTTGGCTCATGCATTATGCCTCTCCAGTCGACTCAGCGTCCGCACGCTCGTTTCATGGGTTGACTTAGGCATACGGAGTTCATTCCCAGTCTAAGATCAGACTGGACCGAGGGTTGCGACAATAAGATCAACAGCACGTAGGGGGGATCGGGTCAACCTCCAGCTTACACATTATGCATACGGAGTTCATTCCATGTCTAAGCATACAGAGTTCATTCCCAGTCTAAGATCAGACTGAATCAAGGGTTGTGGCAGCAAGACAAGCAGCAGGATCGACAGCACGCAGAGGGGGATCGGGGTCGATCCTGGGCTTGTGCATTCTACCTTTCCGGTCGACTGAGCACTCGCACGCCCATTTCGTGGGTTGGCTTAGGCATAGGGAGTTCATTCTTTGTCTAATTCCTAGCCGGTCTGAGGGTTGTGGCAGCAAGACCGGTAGCACGCAGAGGGGGACCGGGCTGATCCGCGACTTGCGCATTATGCCTCTCTGACCAGCTCAGCACCCGGACGCTCATTTCATGGGTTGACTTAGGCATACGGTATTCATTCCCCGTCTGAGATCAGACCAGACTGAGGGTTGCGGTAGTAGGATCTACAGCACGCAGAGGGGATCAGGTCGATCCCCAGCTTGTGTATTTTGCCTCTACGACCGGCTGAGCGCCCGCACGCTCGTTTCGTGGGTTGGCTTAGGCATACGAAGTTCATTCCATGTCTAAGCCCCGGCCCGGTCGAGGGTTGTGGCAGCAGGACCGACAGCGAGATCGATAGCACGTAAAGAGGGACCAGGTTGATCCTCGACTTGCACATTATGCCTCTCCAGTCGACTGAGCGCCCGTACGCTCATTTCATGGGTTGACTTAGGTATACGGAGTTCATCCCTAGTCTAAGCATATGGAGTTCATTCCCAATCTAAGATCGGACCAGACCGAGGGTTACGACAGTAGGATCGGCAGCATGCAGGGGGGATCGGGCTGATCCACGGCTTGCGCATTCTGCCTCTCCGGCCGACTGAGCACCCGTATGCTTGTTTCGTGGGTTGGCTTAGGCATAGGGACTTCATTCCATGTCTCAGCCCCAGCCGGACCAACGGTTGTGGCAGCGGGACCGATAGCACGCAGAAGGGGATCGGGCTGATCCCCGGCTTGCCATTATGCCTCTTCGGCCGACTCAGCGCCCGTACGCTCGTTTCGTGGGTTGACTTATGCAAACGGAGTTCATTACCAGTCTAAGATCAGACCGGATCGAGGGTTACGATAGTAGGATCGATAGCACCCAGAGGGGATCGGGTCGATCCCCGACTTGCGCATTTTACCTCTCCGGTCGGTTGAGCGCCCGTACGCTCATTTCATGGGTTGGCTTAGGCATATTGAGTTCATTCCATGTCTAAGCATACGAAGTTCATTCCTAGCCTAAGATTTTAAGCCGCGGTGCACTTGCTAGGCTTTGGCATGTGCTGGTGCGGCATTTTTTTCGCCCGGGGCACTATCACTGAAGCATCACCAAAGCATCATCGGAGAGCCTAACTGGCAGCATTGTGGGTTCTGGTGATTGGGGGGCCGGAGGGTGTGCGCACATGATGTGTGATGGGTGCTGGTACTTGTGTCACGGGCACCGACCTTAGACTCAGAAACCGTGCGACCTTAGGCTTGGAATCTCCTCCTTTATGCCTAAGTCAGCCTAAAACACAAGCGTACGGGCACTAGAACAATGGGAAGGGCTGACTATGCATGTTAAAGAGAAGCAGGATAAGAAGGCAGAATTCTGGCTGATAGTTCTTCCGTCTCACCTCCCGATCAGCTATGATGCTGTGGACCTCCTTCTCATATGAGGCCCTTGCTCCCAGTGGTGAACGCTTTTACTTTACCCGTCCTGGATCTCCCTCATCCTCATGGAACGGCTTGAGCATGCTCACATGGAACACCGGGTGTACCCTCAGCTTGGGTGGCATATCCAGCTTGTAGGCAACCTTGCCTACCCTCTTGACTACTCGAAAAGGTCCCTCATACCTCCAAACTAGGCCTTTGTGCAGCCCCCTATGGCACACAATGGCATGCAGCTTCACTAACACCAAGTCTCCAACCTGGAACTGCACGTCCCACCTATTTTGGTCTACCCACTTCTTTGACCTCTTGGCCGCCTTGTGTTGACAAATTCTGGCCAAGTTAGTTTGCTTCTGCCATGCCTTGGCAAACTTGTATGCTCTGGATTCGACCCTGTATAACCTGTAGCAATCGAATCGGGTGTTAGTGGTTGTTACCCTGTCACATCCTCAAATGGGCTCTGGTTCATTGCCTCGCTCCTTTGCAAGTTGTAGGAAAACTATGCAATATCTAGCAGCTTTGGCCAGTCCCTTTGTATGGCACTCACATAGTGCCTGAGGTAGACCTCCAATAGTCCATTCACTTGTTCTGTCTGCCCATCGGTCTGTGGATGCATGTTGGTGGAAAAGTTCAAGTCTGACCCTAACAGCTTGAACAACTTAATCCAGAACCTGCCCGTGAAATGCCCGTCTCGATCACTAACAATGGTCCTCGGCACTCTCTAGTACTTAACCATGTTCTTCAGGAACAATTGAGCTGCCTCCTCGATTGGGCACTCTTTGGTTGCTGGAATGAAGATTCCATACTTGGAAAACCTATCCACCACTACCATGATGCTTCCAAACCCTTCTGCTTTGGGTAGACCAACTATAAAGTCTAGAGAAACACTCACCCATGGTCACTCTGGCACTGGCAATGGCTCCAAAAGCCCGCCTGATTTCTTGAGCTCTACCTTGTCCTGTTGGCACACAAGACAAGTCTTCACATTGGCCTCCACATCATCCCTCATGTGTGGCCAATAGTACCGATCCTCGATTAGCACCAAGGTATGGCTCACTCCGAGGTGTCCAGCCCACCTTGAATCATGGCATTCTTGCAAAACTTCCTTACGGAGCTACCCGTGCTGCGGCACAAATAGTCTACTGGCCCTGGTGTACAGCAAGCCATCCTACAATCAAAATCACCTACTCTTACCTTGCTGGGCGTACTCCATCAAAGCCTTGGCTGTAGGATCATGCACAAGTCCCTCCTTGATGCGCGGCACTAGTGACCCCTCTGGTTGGCTAATGGCAGCAAGGTTAGCCTTCTTGCTCAGGGCGTCTGCCACTAGGTTCGCCAACCCCGACTTGTACTCCATCTGGAAATCAAATTTCGTAAGAAAATCTTACCATCTCACCTGCTTGGGGGACAGCTTCTTCTGCATCTGGAAGTTGCTGGTCACCACATTGTCCGTCCTAAACATGAACCTCGACCCTAATAGGTAATGGCGCCAAGTGCGCAAGCAGTGCACCACTGCAGTCATCTCTTTCTCTTGGACCGTGTACTTGTATGCCAAGCCTTGGTCTCAGGGGCTGGCCTGCAAGTTGGCCGGGCGTTCTGAACTCGTTTGCTAGGCTTTGCGGGCAGATACCCGCTAGCACGCCTGGTCTGTGGTCCTCAACCTCTGGCCCACCTATTGGTGTGTCTGATGTGCCTGGCGCACCCACCCAGGGGGTGACACTTGGCCCTTATATTGGCCCCCTATCCCTTATCAAACCTCAAGAACTCACACCCCCTTAAAGAGCATTTGAGATTTTATAGGTTTGCTGCCAGTAGCCATTAAAATGTCTAAAATGGGGACACTTTTTTCAAACGATCACAAAATCTTCTCCACTTTGAGTTTTTAGCTGAATTTTTTTGTGCATGCCAACAAAACAACTCTACCAAATTTGGGGACAAAACTCTTTCTAAAAAAATTTTAAAAAATCCCGAACCGTAAAATGTTTCAAAAATCATGAAAAATAGAAAATGAGTTGTCTTGCATTGAAACTTCACATGAAGGCTTAGGGGACCATTGCATGAATTTACAAGCCAAAAAAATGGCATTGGCACGGCAGAAATATGAAGATGTGCTTGAACCCACCTACCACCCGTTCGATCCACGACTTGCGCATCCTGCCTCTCTGGTCGGCTGAGCGCCCGCACGCTCGTTTCGTGGGTTGACTTAGGCATACGAAGTTCATTCGCAATCTAAGATTGGACCAGACCGAGGGTTGCGACAACAGGATTGGCAGCACGCAGGGGGGACTGGGCCAATCCCCGACGTGCGCATTCTGCCTCTTCGATCGGCTGAGCGCCTGCACGCCCATTTCGTGGGTTGGCTTAGGCATAGTTAGTTCATTCTATGTCTAAGCCCCAGTCGAACCAAGGGTTGTGGCAGTGGGACCGGTAGCACGCAGAGGTGGATCGGGCCGATCCCCGGCTTGCGCATTATGCCTCTCCGATCGGCTCAGTACCCGCACGCTCGTTTCATGGGTTGACTTAGGCATACGGAGTTCATTCCTAGTCTAAGATCAAACCAGACCGAGGGTTGTAGGAGCACGATTGATAGCATGTAGGGGGGACCAGGCCAGCTGGGCACCCGCACGCTTATTTCGTGGGTTGGCATAGACATACAGAGTTCATTCCATGTCTAAGCATACGGAGTTCATTCCCAGTCTAAGATTGGACTGGATCAAGGGTTGTGGTAGCAGGACTAGCAGAAGGATCGGTAGCACGCAGGGGGGACCGAGTCGATCCCCGGCTTACGCATTCTGTCTCTCCGGTCGGTTGAGCGCCCGCACACTTGTTTTATGGGTTGGCTTAAGCATACGAAGTTATTCCATGTCTAAGCCCCAGCCGGACCAAGGGTTGTGGTAGCAGGACCAACAGCGGGATAGATAGCACGCAAAGGGAGATCGAGCTGATCCCTGACTTACGTATTATGCCTCTCTGACTGACCGCTCTGGTCGACTCAGCGCCTGCACGCACATTTTGTGGGTTGAATTATGCATACGGAGTTCTTTCCCGGTCTAAGATCAGATTGGATCGAGGGTTATGACAGCAAGATCTACAGCATGCAGTTGGGGACCGAGTCGATCCCTGGCTTGCGCATGTGCCTTTTCGACCGGCTGAGCGCCCGCATGCTCATTCCGTAAGTTGCCATAGGCGTATGGAGTTCATTCCATGTCTAAGCATATGGAGTTCATTCCCAGTCTAAGATTTTGAGCCATGGTGCACATGCTGGGCAGGGGCATGTGCTGGTGCTGCATTTTTTTCGCCCGGGGCACCAGGCCAGAGCATCGCCGGAGAGCCTAACCGACGGTAGTGGGCATTCTGGTGATTGGGGGGGCAGGGGGTGTGTGCACATGATGTGCGATGGGTGCTGGTACTTGGCCCTTATTTTGGCCCCCTATCCCTCATCAAACCTCGAGAACTCACACCCCCATAAAGAGCATTTGAGATTTTATAGGATTACGGCCAGTAGCCATTAAAGTGTCCGAAATGGGGACACTTTTTTCAAACGATCACAAAATCTTCTCCACTTTGAGTTTTTGGCTGAATTGTTTTGTGCATGCCAACAAAAATACAAGGATTACCTCCACCAAATTTGGGGACAAAACTCTTTCTAAAAAAATTAAAAAAAATCCCAAACCGTAAAAAGTTTTAAAAATCGTGAAAAATAGAAAACAGGTCGTCTTGCCACGAAACTTGACAAGAAGGCTTAGGGGACCATTGTATGAATTTAGAAGCCATAAAAATGGCATTGGCATGGCAGAAATCTGAAGATGTGCTTGAACCCACCTACCACCCGTTCGATCCTCGGCTTGTGCATCCTGCCTCTCTAGTCGGTTGAGCGCCCGTACGCTCGTTTCGTGGGTTGACTTAGGCATACGGAGTTCATCCCCAGTCTAAGCATACGGAGTTCATTCCTAGTCTAAGATCAGATCAGACTAAGGATTACGGCAGTAGGATCGGTAGCACGCAGAGGGGACCGGGCCGATCCCTGGCTTGCGCATTCTGCCTCTCCGGTCGACTAAGCGCCTGTACGCCCATTTCGTGGGTTGGCTTAGGCATAGGGAGTTCATTCCATGTCTAAGCCCCATTCAGACCGAGGGTTGTGGCAGCGGGACCGACAGCACGCAGAGGGGGATCAGGCCGATCCTCGGTTTACGCATTCTACTTTTTTGATCGGCTCAACGCCCATACACTCGTTTCTTGGGTTGACTTAGGCATACGAAGTTCCTTCCCAGTCTAAGATAGGATTGTAACGAGGGTTGTGGCAGCAGGATCGACAGCACGCAGGCCGGGACCGGGCATATCCTCAGCTTGTGCATTCTGCCTCTCCAGTCGGCTGAACGCCCGCACGCATGCTTGTTTCATGGGTTGGCTTAGGCATACGGAGTTCATTCCATGTCTAAGCATATGAAGTTCATTCCCATACTAAGATTGGATCGGACCAAGGGTTGTAGCAACAGGACCAGCAGCAGGATCGACAGCACTCAGGGGGGACCGTGTCGATCCCCGCCTTACGTATTCTGCCTCTCTGGCTAGCTGAGCGCCCACATGCTCGTTTCATGGGTTAGCTTAGGCATACGGAGTTCATTCCATGTCTAAGCCCCAGTTGGACCGAGGGTTATGGCAGCAAGACTGGCAGTGGGATCGACACTACGTAAAGGGAGACCGAGCTGATCCTCGGCTTGCGCATTATGCCTCTCCGATCGGTCTGAGCTCCTCACGCTCGTTTCATGGGTTGACTTAGGCATACGGAGTTCATCCTCAGTCTAAGCATACGGAGTTCATTCCCAGTCTAAGATCGAATCGAACCAAAGGTTATAGCAAACGGTAGCAGGATCGGTAGCATGCATCGGACGACCAGGCGATCCCTGGCTTGCGCATTCTACCTCTCCGCGATTGAGCACCCACACGCCCATTTCTTGGGTTGGCTTAGGCATAAGGAGTTCATTCCATGTCTAAACCCCACCGAAACGAGGGTTATGGCAGTCGAACCAGCAGCACGCAGAGGGGACCAGACCGATCCTTGGCTTGTGCATTATGCCTTTTCGGGTCTCAACGCCCGAACGCTCGTTTCAATGGGTTGCCTTATGCATACGGAGTTCATTCCTAGTCTAAGATCAGATCAGACCGAGGGTTGTGGTAGCAGGATCGACAGCACGCAAGGGGGGACCGGGCTGATCCCCAGCTTACGCATTTCTGCCTCTCATCGACTGGGAGCCCGCACGTTCATTTGTGGTTGGCTTAGGCATACGGAGTTCATTCCATGTCTAAGCCCCAGCGGACCGAGGGTTGTGGCAGCAGGACCGGTAATGGGATCGATAGCAATCAGAAAGGGATTGAGCTGATCCCCGGCTTGCGCATTATGCCTCTTCGATCGGCTGAACGCCCACACCCTCGTTTCATGGGTTAACTTAGGCATACGGAGTTCATCCCCAGTCTAAGATTAGACCGGACTAAGGGTTACAATAGCATGATCGACAGTACGCTGGAGAGGCTCAGGCTGATCCCTGGCTTGTGCATTCTGCCTCTCTGGCCAGCTGAGCGCCCGCACGTTCATTTTGTGGGTTGGCTTAGGCATACGGAGTTCATTCCATGTCTAAACATATGGAGTTCATTCCCAGTCTAAGATCGAATCAAATCGAAGGTTGCGGTAGCAGGACCAGCAGTATGATCGACAGCATGTAGAGGGGACCGAGTCGATCCCTGGCTTGCACATTCTACCTCTCTGGCTGGTTGAGTGGCCGCACACTCATTTCGTGGGTTGGCTTAGGCATACGGAGTTCATTCCATGTCTAAGCATGCGGAGTTCATTCCTTGTCTAAGCATATAGAGTTCATTACCAGTGTAAGATTTTGAGCCACAGGGCACATGCTGGGTACGGGCATGTACTGCTACCGTATTTTTTTTGCCCGAGGCACCATCACCGGAGAGCCTAACTGACGGCATTTGGGGTTTCGATGATTGGGGGGCCGGGGGGGGTGTGCGCACATGATGTGTGATGGGTGCTGGTACTTGGCCCTTATATTGGCCCCCTATCCCTCATCAAACCTCGAGAACTCACACCCTCTTAAAGAGCATTTGATATTTTATAGTTTTACTGCCAGTAGCCATTAAAGTGTCTGAAATGGAGACACTTTTTTCAAACGGTCACAAATCTTCTCCACTTTGAGTTTTTACCTGAATTTTTTTTGTGGATGCCAACAAAAATACAAGGATCACCTCTACCAAATTTGGGGACAAAACTATTTCTAAAAAAATTTTAAAAAATCTCGAACAGTAAAAAGTTTCAAAAATCATGAAAAATAGAAAACGGGTCATCTTGCCACGAAACTTCACATGAAGGCTTAGGGGACCATTGTATGAATTTACAAGCCATAAAAATGGCATTGGCATGGCAGAAATATGAAGATGTGCTTGAACCCACCTACCACCCGTTCGATCCTCGGCTTATGCATCCTGCCTCTCTGGTCGGCTGAGTGCCCGCATGCTCATTTCATGGGTTGACTTAGGCATACGGAGTTCATCCGCAGTCTAAGTATACAGAGTTCATTCCCAGTCTAAGATCAGACCAGACCGAGGGTTGCGACAGCAGGATCAGTAGCATGCAGGGGGGATCGAGTCGGTCCCTCGCTTGCGCATTCTGCCTCTCCGACAGGCTGAGCACCTGCACGCTCGTTTCGTGGGTTAGCTTAGGCATAGGGAGTTCATTCCATGTCTAAGCCCCAACTGGACCGAGGGTTGTGGCAGCAGGATCGACAGTACACAGAGAGGGACTGGGCCGATCCTCGGCTTGTAGATTATGCCTCTCTGTTCGGCTCAGCGCCCGCACGCTGTTTCATGGGTTGACTTAGGCATACGGAGTTCATTTCCAGTCTAAGATCAGACCGGACTGAGGGTTGTGGTAGTAGGATCAACAGCATGTAGGGGGGATCGGGTCGATCCCCGACTTGTGCATTCTGCCTTTTCGATCGACTGAGCACCCGCACGCTCGCTCGTTTCGTGGGTTGGCTTAGGCATACGGAGTTCATTCCATGTCTAAGCATATGGAGTTCATTCCCAGTCTAAGATCAGATTAGACCGAGGGTTGCGGTAGTTGGACCAGTAGCAGGATCGACAGCACGCAGGGGGGACCGGGTCAATCCCCGGCTTGCGCATTCTGCCTCTCCGATCGACTGAGCACCCGTACCCTCGTTTCATGGGTTGGCTTTGGCATACGGAGTTCATTCCATGTCTAAGCCTCAGTCGGACTGGGGGTTGTGGCAGCAGGACCGGTAGCGGGATCGACAGCATGCAAAAGGGGACCGAGTTGATCCCCGGCTTGCGCATTACGCCTCTCCGGCTGACTGAGCGGCCGCACGCTCATTTTGTGGGTTGACTTATGCATACGGAGTTCATCCCAGTCTAAGCATACATAGTTCATTCCCAATCTGAGATTAGACCGGACCGAGGGTTGCAGTAGCAGGATAGGCAGCACGCAGGGGGGACCAAGCCGATCCTTCACTGGCGCATTCTACCTCTTTGGCCGGCTGAGCACCCGTACGCCCGTTTCGTGGGTTGGCTTAGGCATAGGGAGTTCATTCCATGTCTAAGCCCCAGTAGAACTGAGGGTTATGGCAACGGGATCGGTAGCACACAGAGGGGGACGGGGCTGATCCTCGACTTGCGCATTATGCCTCTTCGACCGGCTCAGCGCCCGTACGCTCGTTTCGTGGGTTGACTTATGCATACAGAGTTCATTCCCAGTCTAAGATCGGACCGGACCGAGGGTTGTGGCAGCAGGATCGACAGCACATAGGGGAGGATCGGGCCGATCCCCGGCTTGGCATTCTGCCTCTCCGGCCGGTTGAGCGCCCACACGCTCATTTCGTGCGTTGGCTTAGGCATACGGAGTTCATTCCATGTCTAAGCATACGAGTTCATTCCCAGTCTAAGATTTTGAGCCATGGTTCACTTGTTGGGCTCGGGCATGTGCTGCTGCCGCATTTTTTTCGCCCGGGGCACCATCGTCGGAGCATCGTCGAAAAGCATAATCAGCGGCATTGGGGGTTCCGACGATTGGGGGCCGGGGGCTGTCGCACATGATGTGCGATGGGTGCTGGTACTTGGCCCTTATATTGGCCCCCTATCCCCTCATCAAACCTCAAGAGAACTCACACCCCCTTAAAGAGCATTTGAGATTTTATAGGTTGCTGCCAGTAGCCATTAAAGTGTCTGAAATGGGACACTTTTTTCAAACGGTCACAAAATCTTCTCCACTTCGAGTTTTGAGCTGATTATTTTGTGCCATGGGTCCAATAAAAATACAAGGATTCACCTCCTACCAAATTTCTAGGACAAAACTCTTTTCTACAAAAAATTTTAAGAAAATTCTTCGAACCGCAAAAAGTTTTGAAAATCGTGAAAAAATAGAAAAACGGGTTGTCCTGCCACGAAACCTTCAGATGAAGGCTTATGAGGACCATTGTATGAAATTTACAGAGACATAAAAATGGCATTGGCATGGCCAAAATATGAAGATGTGCTTGAACCCACCTGCCATCCGTTCGATCCTCGGCTTGCGCATCCTGCCTCCCTGGTCGGTTGAGCCCCCGTATGCTCGTTCCATGGGTTGACTTACGCATACGGAGTTCATCCCCAGTCTAAGCATACGGAGTTCATTCCCAGTCTAAGATCAGACCGAATTGAGGGTTGCGACAGCAGAATCGACAGCATGCAGAAGGGATCGAGTCGATCCTCGGCTTACGGATTCTGCCTCTCCGGCCGGCTGAGCGCCCGCACACCAATTTTGTGGGTTGGCTTAGGCATAGGGAGTTCATTCCATGTCTAAGCGCCAATCGGATCGAGGGCTGTGGCAGCGAGATCGATAACACACAGAGGGGGACCGGGCCGATCCCTGGCTTGCGCATTATGCCTTTTCGATCGGCTCAGCACCCGGACGCTCGTTTCATTGGTTGAATTAGGCATACGGAGTTCATTCCCAATCTAAGATCAGATCGGACTGAGGGTTGCGGCCGCAAGATCGACAGCACGTAGGGGGAACCGGGCCGATCCCCGTCTTACGCATTCTACCTTTCCGTCCGGTTGAGCGCCCGCACGTATGCTCATTTTGTGGGTTGGCTTAGGCATACGAATTTCATTCCATGTGTAAGCATAGGGAGTTCATTCCCAGTCTAAGATCGGACCAGACTGAGGGTTGCGGTAGCAGGACCAACAGTAGGATCGGCATCATACAGAGGGCGACCGGGGCGATCCCCGGCTTGTGCATTCTGCCTCTCTGGTCAACTGAGTGCCCACACGCTCATTTCGTGGGTTGGCTTGGGCATACAGAGTTCATTCCATGTCTAAGTGCCAGCCAGACTAAGGGTTGTGGCAGTAGGACCGGTAGCGGGATCGACAGCACGTCGAGTGGGACCGGGTTGATCCTCGGCTTGCACATTATGCCTCTCCGGCCGGCTGAGCGCCTGCACACTCATTTCGTGGGTTGACTTAGGCATACAGAGTTCGTCCCCCGTCTAAGCATACAGAGTTCATTCCCAGTCTAAGATCAAACCAGATCGAGGGTTGTGGCAGCAGGATCGGTAGCACGCAGGGGGGATCGGGCCGATCCCCGACTTTCGCATTCTACCTCTCTGGTCGGTTGAGCGCCCGCACGCCCGTTTCATGGGTTGGCTTAGGCATAGGGAATTCATTCCTTGTGTAACCCCAGCCGGACCGAAGGTTGTGGCAACGGGACCGGTAGTAGGTAGAAGGGGCCCGGGCTGATCCTCGGCTTGCGTATTATGCCTCTCTGATAGGCTCAACGCCAGTACACTCGTTTCATGGGTTGACTTAGGCATACAGAGTCCATTCCTAGTCTAAGATCAGACCGGACCGAGGGTTGTGGTAGCAGGATCGACAGCACGTAGGTGGGGATTGGGTCAATCCCTGGCTTACGCATTCTGCCTCTTCGACGTCCATTTCATGGGTTGGCTTAGGTATAGGGAGTTCATTCCATGTCTAAGCCATACCCGGATCGAGGGTTGTGGTAGCGGGACCGGTAGCATGCAGAGGGGGACCGAGCCGATCCTTGGCTTGCGCATTATGCCTTTTCGGTTGGCTCAGCACCCGCATGCTCGTTTTGTGGGTTGACTTACGCATACGGAGTTCATTCCCAGTCTAAGATCAGACCAGACCGAGGGTTACGGTAGCAAGATCGATAGCACCCAAGGGGGGATCGGGCCGATCCCCAACTTGTACATTCTACCTCTCCAACCGGCTGAGTGCCCGCACGCTCGTTTCGTCAATTGGCTTAGGCATACGGAGTTCATTTCATGTCTAAGCATACGGAATTCATTCCCAGTCTAAGATCGGTCTAGACCGAGGGTTACGGTAGTAGGACAAGCAGCAGGATCTACAGCACGTAGGGGGGACCAGGCCGATCCTTGGCTTACGCATTCTGCCTTTTCGGCGGGCTGAGCACCCGCACGCTCGTTTCATGGGTTGGCTTAGGCATAGGGAGTTCATTACATGTATAAGCCTAGTCGACCGAGGGTTGTGGCAGCGAGATCGACAAAAGCTACGGGGGACCGGGCTGATCCCCGGCTTGCGCATTATGCCTTTCAGGCCGGCTGGGCACCCCCATACTCATTTTGTGGGTTGACTTAGGCATACGAAGTTCATCCCCAGTCTAAGCATATGGAGTTCATTCCCAGTCTAGGATCGGATCGGACCGAGGGTTGTGACAGCAGGATCGACAACACGCAGGGGGACCAGGTCGATCCTCGGCTTGCGCATTCTACCTCTCCGACCGGCTGAGCGCCCGCACGCCCGTTTCGTGGGTTGGCGTAGGCATAGTGAGTTCGTTCCATGTCTAAGCCCCAGTCGGACCAAGGGTTGTGGCAATGGGATCGACATCATGCAGAAAGGGACCGGATCGATCCCCGGTTACGCGTTATGCCTCTCCGGCAAACTCAACGCCCGCACACTTGTTTCATGGGTTGACTTAGGCATATGGAGTTCATTCCCAGTCTAAGAATATGAAGTGCATTCCCAGTCTAACATCAGACCGAATCGAGGGTTACGGTAGCAGGATCGGCAGCACGCAAGAGGGATCGGGCCGATCCCCGGCTTGCGCATTCTTCCTCTCCGACCGACTGAGCACCCGCACGCCCGTTTCATGGGTTGGCTTAGGCATAGGGAGTTCATTACATGTATAAGCCCCAATCGGACCGAGGGTTGTGGCAGCGGGACAGACAAAAAGCTACGGGGGACCGGGCTGATCCCCGGCTTGCGCATTATGCCTTTCAGGCCGGCTGGGCACCCCCATACTCATTTTGTGGGTTGACTTAGGCATACGAAGTTCATTCCCAGTCTAAGCATATGAAGTGCATTCCCAGTCTAACATCAGACCGAATTGAGGGTTACGGTAGCAGGATCGGCAGCACGCAGGAGGGATTGGGCCGATCCCGGCTTGTGCATTTTTTCCTCTCCGACCGACTGAGCACCCACACGTCTGTTTCATGGGTTGGCTTAGGCATAGGGAGTTCATTCCATGTCTAAGCCCTAGCCGGACTGAGGGTTGTGGCAACGGGACCGGCAACTTGTAGAGGGGGATCGGCCCAATCCCTCCTGCGTGCTACGATCCTACTACCGTAACCCTCGATCCGGTCTGATGTTAGACTGGGAATGCACTTCATATGCTTAGACTGGGAATGAACTCCGTATGCCTAAGTCAACCCACGAAACAAGTGTGCGGGTGTTGAGTCGGCCGGAGAGGCATAACGCGTAAACCGAGGATCGGTCCGGTCCTTTTCTGGCATGATGTAGATCCCATTGCCACAACCCTTGGTCCGACTGGGGCTTAGACATGGAACGAACTCACTATGCCTACGCCAACCCACGAAACGGGCGTGCGGGTGCTCAACCGGTCGGAGAGGCAGAATGCGCAAGCCGAGGATCGACCCGATCCCCCCTGCATGTTGTCGATCCTACTGTCGCAACCCTTGATTCGATCCAATCCTAGATTGGGAATGAACTCCGTATGCTTAGACTGGGGATGAACTTTGTATGCCTAAGTCAACCACAAAAGGAGTATGCGGGTGCTCAGCCGGCCTGAAAGGCATAATGCGCAAGCCGAGGATCAGCCCGGTCCACCGTTGCTTTTTGTCGGTCCCGCTGCCACAACCTCGTCTGGCTGGGGCTTATACATGTAATGAACTCCCTATGCCTAAGCCAACCCATGAAACGAGCGTGCGGGTGCTCAGCGCACCGAAGAGGCAGAATGCACAAGCCAAGGATCGGCCTGCCCCCCCTGCGTGCTGTAGATCCTGCTGCTTGTCCTACTACCGTAACCCTCGGTCCAGACCGATCTTAGACTGGAATGACTCTGTATGCTTAGACATGGAATGAACTCCGTATGCCTAAGCCCAACCCACGAAACGAGTGTGTGGGCACTCAGCCCGACTAGAGAGGCAGAATGCACAAGCCGGGGATCGCCCCGATCCCCCACTGTATGATGTCGATCCTACTGTTGGTCCCTGCTACCGCAACCCTCGATCTGGTCTGATCTTAGACTGGGAAAAACTTCGTACGCTTACATGGAATGAAATTCGTATGCCTAAGCCAACCCACAAAACGAGCGTACGTGCGGGCGCTCAACCGGACGGAAAGGTAGAATGCGTAAGACGGGGATCGGCCCGGTTCCCCCTACGTGCTGTCGATCTTGCAGCCTTAACCCTCAGTCTGGTCTGATCTTAGATTGGGAAATGAACTCCGTATGCCTAATTCAACCAATGAAACGAGCGTCGCGGGTGCTGAGCCGATCGAAAAGGCATAATGCGCAAGTCGGCGGATCAGCCCGGTCCCCCTCTGTGTGTTATCGATCTCGCTGCCACAGCCCTCGATCCGATTGGCGCTTCAGACATGGAATGAACTCCCTATGCCTAAGCCAACCCACAAAATGGGTGTGGCGGGCGCTCAGCTGGCCAGAGAGGCAAGAATCTAGAAGCCGAGGATCGGCTCGATCCCCTCTGCATGCTGTCGATTCTGCTGTCGTAAACCTTCAATTCGATCTGATCTTAGACTGGGAATGAACTCCGTATGCTTAGATTGGGGATGAACTCCGTAGTGCGTAAGTCAACCCATGGAACGAGCATACGGGGGCTCAACCGACCAGGGAGGCAGGATGCGCAAGCCGAGGATCGAACGGATGGCAGGTGGGTTCAAGCACATCTTCATATTTCTGCCATGCCAATGCCATTTTTATGTCTTGTAAATTCATACATTGGTCATCTAAGCCTTCATGTGAAGTTTCGTGGCAGGACGACCCGTTTTCTATTTTTCACGATTTTCAAAACTTTTTGCTGTTCAAGATTTTTTAAAATTTTTTTAGAAAGAGTTTTGTCCTGAAATTTGGTAGAGGTGATCCCTTGTATTTTTTATTGGCATGCACAAAATAATTCAGCTCAAAACTCGAAGTGGAGAAGATTTTGTGACCGTTTGAAAAAAGTGTCCCTATTTCAGACACTTTAATGGCTACTGGCAGCAAACCTATAAATCTCAAATGCTCTTTAAGGGGGTGTGAGTTCTTGAGGTTTGATGAGGGATAGGGGGCCAATATAAGGGCCAAGTACCAGCACCCATCGCACATCATGTGCGAACAGCCCCCGGCCCCCCAATCGTCGGAACCCCCAATGCCATCGATTATGCTTTTTGACGATGCTCCGACGATGCTCCGACGATGGTGCCCCGGGCGAAAAAAATGCGGCAACAGCACATGCCCGAGCCCAACAAGTGAACCATGGCTCAAAATCTTAGACTGGGAATGAACTCCGTATGCTTTGACATGGAATGAACTCCGTATGCCTAAGCCAACGCACGAAATGAGCGTGCGGGCGCTCAACCGGCCGGAAGAGGCAGAATGCGCAAGCCGGGGATCGGCCCGATCCTCCCTATGTGCTGTCAATCCTGCCTGCTGCAACCCTCGGTCCGGTCCGATCTTAGACTAGGAATGAACTCTGTATGCATAAGTCAACCCACGAAACGAGCGTACGGGCGCTGAGGCCGGTCGAAAGGCATAATGCGCAAGTCGAGGATCAGCCCCGTCCTTTCTGTGTGCTACCGATCCCGTTGCCATAACCTCAGTTCTACTGGGGCTTAGACAATGGAATGAACTCCCTATGCCTAAGCCAACCCACAAAACGGGCGTGCGGGTGCTCAGCCGACCAAAGAGGTAGAATGCGCCAGTCGGGATCGGCTCGGTCCCCCCTGCGTGCTGCCGA
>NW_019167826.1:25214641-25266795 GCF_002303985.1 Durio zibethinus | reverse complement strand
CAACCCTCGGTCCGGCTGGGGCTTAGACATGGAATGAACTCCGTATGCCTAAGCCAACCCACGAAACGAGCGTACGGGTGCTCAGCTGGCCGGAGAGGCAGAATGAGCAAGCCGAGAATCGACCTGGTCCCCCCCTGCGTGCTGCTGATCCTGCTGCCGCAACCCTTGGTCTGGTCCCATCTTAGACTGGGAATTAACTCTGTATGCATAAGTCAACCCATGAAACGAGCGTGCAGTCACTGAGACGACCGAAGAGGTGTAATGCGCAAGTCGAAGATCGGCCCGGTCCCCCTCTCCGTGCTGTTGGTCCTGTTGCCACAACCCTCGGTCTGGCTGGGGCTTAGACATGGAATGAACTCCCTATGCCTAAGCCAACCCACGAAATGGGCATGCGGGCGCTCAGTCGATCGGAGAGGCAGAAAGCGCAAGCCGGGGACCTGCTCGATCTCCCTACGTGCTGTCGATCCTACTGTCGCAACCCTCGATCTGATCTGATCTGATCCGATCTTAGACTGGGAATGAACTCTGTGTGCTTAGACTGGGGATGAACTCCGTATGCCTAAGTCAACCCACGAAACGAGCGTGCGGGCGCTCAGCTGGCCGGAAAGGCATAATGCGTAAGCCGAGGATTAGCACGGTCCCCCTCTACGTGCTGCTGATCCCGCTGCCAGTCCTGCTGCCATAACCCTCAGTTCGGCTAGGGCTTAGACATGGAATGAACTTCGTAAGCATAAAAAAATTCAGTTAAAAACTTGAAGTGGAGAAGATTTTGTGACTATTTGAAAAAAGTGTTCCCATTTCAGACACTTTAATGGCTACTGGCAGCAAACCTATAAAATGTCAAATGCTCTTTAAGGGAGTGTGAGTTCTCGAGGTTTGATGAGGGATAGGGGGCCAATATAAGGGCCAAGTGTCACGCCCTGGGCGGGTGCACCAGGCACATCAGGTGCACCAGCAGGTCGAGGCCGAGGTTGAGGCCTGCAGACAAGGGTGCTGGCGGGTATCTATGCGCAAAGCCTAGCAAAACGTGTTTAGAACACCCGCCTAAACTTGAGGCCAGCCCGTGAGACCCAAGGCCTGGCATACAAGTTGCTCGCACCACATCCAAAAGGGCCCAAGGTTGCTGGACACGCAAGGAAGCTTCTAGAAGCAGGGCAGATCCAGCAGCAGCATCCTGGCAGATTTGGTTGACCCTTGAAATCAAGAGTTAGCATCCTGATTGATTGTAATCGTGGTATAATTCCCATGATTTTAGCCTTTATATTCTAGGGATATTGCCATTTAAGTGTAAGCTGGAGCCTATAAATAGAGGGCTACTCCTTCCAACCTCATTTGTATCCACCATCAAGCACTTCTATTTTCAGTGAATACGAAGAGCATTTCCAGAATTCTGCCTTTTTATCCTGTTTCTCTTTAACTTGCATAATCAGCCCTTCCTGTTGTTCTAGTGCCCGTACGTTTGTGTTTAGGCTAACTTTAGGCATAAAGGAGGAGATTCAAGGCCTAAGGTTCGCACGATTTTTGAGTCTAAGGTTGGAGCCCGTGGACAGTTGGTATCAAAGGCAAGTTTGACTCTGGCATGTTTGTGTTGTGCAGGTTAGAGGAGATGCATCCCAAAGTGACGCTGCTAACCAACAACCAGAGGCTCAGGAGCATGGGTGTGGAGGAGGGAGGAAAGCTAGTTCTAAAGATATCTGGTTTACCATGGATGGTAGGCTGGCCAAGGTGGAGGTGACCATGGGTGACATGAGGGAAAGCTTGAAGGGGTAGAGACTCACATTGCATTGCTAGACTCCATGGGGGAGGAGATCCAAAGTGAGCTGCAAGCTGCTCTCAACAAAGGCTTGGACGTGTTCACCCAAAAGAATCAGACCTTGGAGGCTGAAGTGCTGACCTTGCGTGATGGCATGGAGGCCATGCACCAGCGGATGGAGGAGCTTACTAGTGAGCTCGTTGCTTGCAAGACTGCCATTGGGAATGGCATGTTTGTTGGAGTGTCCAAGTCCAGATTGGATGTCCCCAAGCCTAAGGAGTTCAAGGGGACTAGGGCGGCCAAGGAAGTAGATAACTACCTTTGGGGTATGGAGCAGTACTTCCAGGCCATGGGCATGCAAGATGAGGTGATAAAGGTAAGCACCGCTGCTATGTATCTCACTTGTGTAGCCTTATTATTGGTAGAGCACAGGTGTGATGATGTGAGGCATGGGCCTACCCAAGATTGGAACCTTGGGGCAGAGTTTCAAAAGGAGTTTAGAGAACAATTTTACTCGAAGTATGCTGATGATGAGGCCACGGGGCAAGTTGCACAGGGCTGAGCCCAGCAAGGGACTAAGGGAGTTATGTCCAAAAATTCTTGAACTGATGCTACAGATCTCGGATCTAGGTTGAGAAAGACACCTTATTTGCTTTCATGGATGGGCTGAAGCCGTGGGTGAAGCATGAGCTACAAAGGAGAGGAGTTCATGACTTGGCTAAAGCCATGACTACTGTCCAGGCCTTGATAGAGTTCAAGCCTCTGAACAAGTTCGAGTCTACCAAGCCCAAGGGTAAGGGTAGGGAGGATAGGGATCGAAAAAAGTAGTCCAAAGGGAAGGACTGTGATCGAGAGTCCAAGGATGGAGATCGAGACCATTCAACCAATGATGGTGAGAGGAAACCACCAGCAGGCAAGTGGAAAGCAAAAGGGGACCGAGAAACACTAGCATGCTACCCATGTGGAGGGAGCCATATAGTGTGCAATTACCCGTAGAAGGGCAAGCTGGCTGCTGTAGACAAGGAGTTTGACGAGGAGCTAGAGTCAGGGGCAGCAAAGCTTGGGTAGTTGGTGCTCAATGCTGTCTAGAGTAAGGGAAGCCGCAAGACAAAGGGCTTGATGTTTGCAGATCTGATGGTTGCGGGTCAGAAAGTGAGCGCACTGGTGGACACAAGTGCCTAACATCTTTTTATTTCAGGTGATAGAGCCCGAAAGCTCGGACTAAAGGTGCAGAAAAGGATTGGTACCACTAAAATGGTGAACTCCAAGGAAGTTTCAGCCATTGGAGTAACGCGGGGAGTGGAGTTACAGTTACAGCTTGGAGACTGGTGCATCGATTCTATTTCAGGCCATCGAAGGCACCCTATCAGTTCTATAAGGGCCAAGTACCAGCACCCATTGCACATCATGTGCGCACACCCCCCAGCCCCCCAATCACCGAAACCCCCAATGTCGTTGATTAGGCTCTCCGACGATACTCCGGTGATGGTGCCCTGGGCAAAAAAAATGTGGCACCAGTACATGCCCGAGCCCAACATGTGCACAGTGGCTCAAAATCTTAGACTGGGAAATAACTATGTATGCTTAGACATGGAATGAACTCCGTATGTCTAAGCCAACCCACGAAACGAGCGTGTGGGTGCTCAGCCGGCCGGAGAGGCAGAATGCGCAAGCCAAGGATTGGCCTGGTCCCCCCCAGTGTGCTGTCGATCCTGCTGCCCCAACCCTCTATCTGGTCCAATCTTAGACTAGGAACGAACCCCATGTGCATAATTCAACACACGAAACGAGCGTGCGGGCGCTGAGCCTGTTGAAGAGGCATAATGTGCAAGCCGAGGATCGGCCCGGTCCCCCTCTACGTGCTGCTGGTCCCGCTGCCATAGCTCTCGGTTCAGCTGGGGCTTAGACATGGAATGAACTCCCTATGCCTAAGCCAACCCATGAAACAGGCGTGCGGGGGCTCAACTGGCCGAAGAGGCAGAATGCGTAAGCTGAGGATCGGCCCGATCCCACTTGCATGCTGCTGATCCTACTATCGCAACCCTCGATCCGGTCTGATCTTAGACTAGGAATGAACTACGTATGCTTAGACTGGGGATGAACTTCGTATGCCTAAGTCAACCCATGAAATGAGCGTGTAGGCGCTCAGTCGGTCGGAGAGGCACAATGCGCAAGCTGGGGATCAGCCCGATCCCCGTCTGCGTGCTGTCGATCCCACTGTCGGTCCTACTGCCACAACCCTCAGTCCGGTTGGGGCTTAGACATGGAATGAACTTTGTATGCCTAAGCCAACCCACGAAAGGAGCGTGCGGGTGCTCAGCCGACCGGAGAGGCAGAATACGCAAGCCAGGGATCGACTCGATCCCCTCTGCATGCTGTCGATCCTGCTGCTGGTCCTGCTACCACAACCCTCGGTCTGGTCTTATCTTAGATTGGGAATGAACTTTGTATGCTTAGACATGGAATGAACTCTGTATGCCTAAGCCAACCCACGAAACAAGCGTGCGGACGTTCAATCAGTCGGAAAGGCAGAATGCACAAGTTAGGGACCGACCTAGTCCCCCTACGTGCCGGGGATCTTGTTGCAGCAACCCTCAATCCAGTTTTAGACTGCGAATGAAGTCTATATGCTTAGACTAGGGATGAACTCTGTATGCCAAAGTCAATCCACGAATCGAACGCGCGGGCACTCAGTCGGTGAGAGAGGCCAATCGAAGAGGCAAAATGCACAAGCCGGGGATTGACCCGATCCCCCCTGCGTGCTGTCGATCCTGCTACCGCAACCCTCAGTCCGGTCTGATCTTAGACTGAGAATGAACTCTGTATGCCTAAGTCAACCCACGAAACGAGCGTAAGGGCATTGACCCGACCAAAAAATTATAATGCGTAAGTCGGGGACCGACTCGATCCCCCCTGTGTGCTGTCGATCCTGCTATCGTAACCCTCGGTTCGGTTCGATCTTAGACTGGGAATGAACTCCGTATGCCTAAGTCAACCCACGAAATGAGCGTACGGGCATTGACCCGACCGGAGAGTTATAATGCGCAAGCCAGAGATCGGCCCGATCCCCCTTGCGTGCTGTCGGTCCCACTGCCACAACCCTCAGTTCAGCTAGGGCTTAGACATGGAATGAACTCCCTCTACCTAAGCCAACCCATGAAACGGACGTGCGGGCGCTCAGCCGGCCAAAGAGGCAGAATGCACAAGCTAGGGATCGGTCTGGTCCCCCCTGTGTGTTGCCGATCCTGCTACCATAACCCTTGGTCCGATCTGATCTTAGACTGGGAATGAACTCCATATGCTTAGACTGGGGATGAACAAGCGTACGGGCACTCAGTCGACTGGAGAGGTCGATCGGAGAGGTAAAATGTACAAGTCGAGGATCGGTTTTGTCCCCCCTTACGTGCTACCGATCTTACTGCTGGTCCTGCTGCCGTAACCCTCGATCCAGTCTGATCTTAGATTGGGAATGAACTCTGTATGCTTACACATGGAATGAACTCCGTATGCCTAAGCCAATCGATGAACCGAGCGTACGGGCACTCAGCCGGTCGAAGAGGCAGAATGCGTAAGCCGAGGATCGGCCTGATCCCCTCTGCATGCTATCGATCCTGCTACCATAACCCTCGGTCTGATTGATCTTAGACTGGGAATGAACTCTGTATGCCTAAGTCAACCCATGAAACGAGCGTTCGGGCACTGAGCCAGTCGAAGAGGCATAACACGTAGGTCAGGGATCAGCTCGGTCCCACTCTGCGTGTTGCCAATCCCGCTACCACAACCATCGGTCCGACTGGGGCTTAGACATGGAATGAACTCCCTATGCCTAAGCTAACCCACAAAATGGGCGTACGGGCACTCAGCCGGCCGGAAAGGTAGAATACGTAAGTCGAGGATCGGTTGGGTCCCCTACGCGGTTCGATCTCCCACGTAAATTGCGAAGGGATCCATCTACCGAGATTGGGATGAGTCCGCAGTTTTAGACTGGGACATCCGTATGCAACTGCGCCTGACTCCGTATGCCTAAGCTCCCATGTGGGTCTTAGGCATACGGCTCATTCCAGTCTAAGATCGACGGAGATGCAGTAAGCGAAGTAGGAGATCACGTAGCGGAGACCTTCTACGTGCTGCGCATCCCGCTGTCGTCCGTTGCCACACCGCTCATTTCGGCTTGGCTAGACATAAGATCATGCCTAGCCCCACGACATGAGGGCAGTGCTCAGTCGGCTAGAGAGTTAGATCTGGGGATCCCTCTGGCATCATGCCTCTTCGGTCTACTATCGAACCCCGGATCGTTTTCATGGTGACTTATGCTTAGACATGGAATGAACTCCCTTTGCCAAGCCAAACCCACGAAACGAGCGTGCAGGCGCTCAGTCGACTGGAGAGATAGAATGCGTAAGCCGAGGACCTTTCTGATCACCCCTGTGTGCTGTCGATCCTGCTCGTGACCCTCGGTCCGATCCATCTTAGATTGGAATGAACCCCGTATGCCTAAGTCAACCCACGAAACGAGAGTGCGGGCGCTGACCTGGCCGGAAAGGCATAATGTGCAAGCCAGGGATCGGCCCAGTCCCCCTCTGCGTGCTGTTGGTCCCGCTGCCACAACCCTGGATGAACTCCTATGCCTAAGCCAACCCACGAAACAGACGTGCGGGCACTCAGTCGGTCAGAGAAGCAGAATGCGCAAGTCAGGGATCGACCCGATCCCCCCTGCGTGCTGTCGATCCTGCTGCCGCAACCCTCGGTCCGGTCCGATCTTAGATTGGAAATGAACTTCATATGCTTAGACTGGGGATGAATTTCATATGCCTAAGTCAACCCACAAAACGATGCGTGCGGGTACTCAACCGGCTGGCCTCTCCTTGTATTTTTGTTGGCATGCACAAAAAATTCAGCTAAAAACTCGAAGTGGAGAAGATTTCATGACCGTTTGAAAAAATTGTCTCATTTCAGACACTTTAATGGCTACTAGCAGCAAACATATAAAATCTCAAATGCTCTTTACGGGGGTGAGTTCTCGAGTTTGATGAGGATAGGGGCCAATATAAAGGCCAAGTACCAGCACCATCGCACATCATGTGGCACCCCTTCGACCCCCCTAATCACCGGAACCTCCAAAGCAGTCGGTTAGGCTCTCCGGTGATGCTCCGGCAATGCTCCGGAATGCTCGGTGATGGTGCCCTAGGCGAAAAAAATGTGGCACCAGCACATGTCCAAGCCCAACATGTGCACCGTGGCTCAAACTCTTAGACTGGGATGAACTCCGTATGCTTAGACATGGAATGAACTCCGTATGCCTAAGCCAACCCACGAAACGAGCGTGCGGTGGCTCAGTCGGTCGGAGAGGTAAAATGCGCAAGCCAGGGATCGGCCCGATCCCCCTCTGCATGCTGTCAGTCCCGCTGCCACAACCCTTAGTCCGGCTGGGGCTCAGACATGGAATGAACTCCCTATGCCTAAGCCAACCAACAATGTGCGGGTGCTCAACCGATCGGAGAGGCAGAATGCGTAAGCAGGGGATCAGCCCGGTCCCCCCTGCGTGCTACTGATCCTACTACGGTAACCCTC
Source organism: Durio zibethinus (assembly GCF_002303985.1). The sequence continues at coordinate 25,259,471 of NW_019167826.1, read as the reverse complement.
GGTCTGGTTCGATCTTAGACTGGGAATGAACTCGTATGCTTAGACTGGGATGAACTCCGTATGCCTAAGTCAACACACAAAATGAGCGTGCGGGCGCTCGACTGTCAGAAGAGGTCGACCAGAGAGGCAGAATGCACAAGTCAGAGATCGGCCCGATCCCCCTATGTGTTACCAATCCTGCTGTTAGTCCTCCTTTTGTAACCCTCGGTCCAGTTCGATCTTAGATTGGGAATGAACTCCGTATACTTAGACATAGAATGAAGTCCGTATGCCTAGCCAACCCACGAAACGAGAGTGTGGGCACTCAACCGGCCAGAGAGGCAGAATGCGTAAGTCAGGGACCAGCTCGGTCCCCCCCTGTGTGCTATCGATCCTACTATCGCAACCCTCAATCCGATCCTATCTTAGACTGGGATCAAAGTCCGTATGCCTAAGTCAACCCATGAAATGAGCGTTCGGGTGCTGAGCTGGCTGGAGAGGCATAATGCATAAGCCGAGAATCGTCCTAATCCCCCTCTGTGTGCTATTGGTCCTACAGCCACAACCCTCGGTCTGGCTGGGGCTTAGACATGGAATGAACTCCCAATGCCTAAGCCAACCCATGAAGCGGGCGTGCGTGCACTCAGTCGGCTAGAGAGGCAGAATACCTAAGCCAGGAACCGGTCTGGTCCCTCCTGCATGCTATCGATCCTGCTGTCGTAACCCTCGATCCGATCCAATCTTAGACTGGGAATGAACTCCATATGTTTAGATTGGGGATGAACTCCGTATGCCTAAGTCAACCCATGAAATGAGCGTGCAGGCGCTCAGTCGACCGGAGAGGCCGGTCGGAGAGACATAATGCGCAAGCTGGTGATCAGCTCGGTCCCCCTCTACGTGTTGTCGATCCAGCTGCCGGTCTTGCTACCATAACCCTCGATCCGGTTGGGGCTTAGACATGGAATGAACTCTGTATGCCTATGCTAACCCACCAAACGAGCGTGCGGGCACTCAGCCAACTGGAGAGGCAGAATGTGCAAGCCGGGGATCGGCCCAGTCCCCCCTACGTGCTGCTAGTCCTGCTGCTGGTCCTGCTACCACAACCTTCGATCCGATCCAATCTTAGACTGAGAATGAACTCTGTATGCTTAGACATGGAATGAACTCCGTATGCCTAAGCCAACCAATGAAACGAGCGTCGGGGTGCACAACCGACCGGAGAGGCAGAATGCGTAAGCCGGGGGTCGACCCAGTCCCCCCTACGTGTTGTCGATCCTGCTATTGTAACCCTCAGTCTGGGCCAATCTTAGACTGGGAATGAACTCTGCATGCCTAAGTCAACCCATGAAACGAGCGTGTGGGCACTGAGCAGGCTGGAGAGGCACGATGCACAAGCCGGGGATCGACCGGTCCCCCTCTACATGCTGCCAGTCCCGTTGCCACAACCCTTGGTCCGACTGGGGCGTGCGGGCGCTCAGTCGGTCGAAGAGGCATAATACGCAAGCCGAGGATCAGCCTGGTCCCCCCTGCGTGCTACTGATCCTGCTGTCGCAACCCTCGGTCTGATCCGATCTTAGACTAGGAATGAACTCCGTATGCTTAGACTGGGGTTGAGCTCCGTATGTCTAAGCCAACCCACGAAACGAGCGTGCGGGTGCTTAGCCGGTCGGAGAGGCAAAATGTGCAAGTCAGGGACCGGTTCGGTCCCCCCTGCGTGCTATCGATCCTACTACCGCAACCCTCGGTCTGGTCTAATCTTAGACTACGAATGAACTCCGTATGCCGAAGTCAACCCATGAAACGAGCATTCAGGTGCTGAGTCAATCGGAGAGGCATAATGCACAAGCCGAGGATCGGTCTGGTCCCCCTCTGCGTGCTGTCAGTCCCGCTACCACAACCCTCGGTCCGGTTGGGGCTTAGACATGGAATGAACTACCTATGCCTAAGCCAACCCACCAAATGGGCGTGCGGGCACTCAGCCATCTGGAGAGGTAGAATGTGCAAGCTTGGGATCGGCTCGGTCCCCCCTGCGTGCTACCGATCCTGCTACCGTAACCCTCGATCCGGTCTGATCTTAGATGGGAATGAACTCCATATGCTTAGACTAGGGATGAACTCCGTATACCTAAGCCAACCCATGAAACGAGCGTGTGGGCGCTCAGCCGGCCGGAGAGGCCCGTCAGAGAGGCATAATGCACAAGCCGGGGATCAGTCCGACCCCCCTCTACATGCTTCGATCCCGCTGCCAATCCTACTGCCATAACCCTTGGTCCGGCTCAGGCTTAGACATGGAATGAACTCCGTATGCCTAACTCAACCCATGAAATGAGCGTGCGGGCACTCAGCCGGTCAGAGAAGCAGAATGTGCAAGTCGAGGATCGACCCGGTCCCCCCTGCGTGCTGTCGATCCTACTGCCACAACCCTCAGCCCGGTTCGATCTTAGACTGGGAATGAACTCCATATGGTTATACTGGGAATGAACTCCATATGCCTAAGTCAACCCATAAAACAAGCGTGTGGGACACTAAGTTCGACCAGAGAGGCAGGATGCGCAAGCGGGGATCGAACAGGTGGTAGGGGGTTCAAGCACATCTTCATATTTCTACATGCCAATGCCATTTTTATGCTTGTAAATTCATACAATGGTCCCCTATGCCTTCATGTGAAGTTTCGTGGCAAGACGACCCGTTTTCTATTTTTCACGATTTTTGAAACTTTTGCGGTTTGGGATTTTTTTAAAATTTTTTTTAGAAAGAGTTTTGTCCCTAATTTGGTAGAGGTGATCCTTGTATTTTGTTTTGGCATGCACAAAAAAAATTCAGCTAAAAACTTAAAGTGGAGAATTTGTGACGTTTGAAAAAAGTGTCCCTATTTCAGACACTTTAATGGCTACTGGCAGCATACCTATAAAATCTCAAATGCTCTTTAAAGGGGTGTGAGTCTCTCGAGGTTTGATGAGGGATAGGGGGCCAATATAATGGCCAAGTACCAGCACCTCTGACAATGGTGCCCTAGGCGAAAAAAAATACGGCACCAGCACATGCTCGAGCGCAGCATGTGGACTGGGAATGAACTCCATATGCTTAGACATGGAATGAACTCCGTATGCCTAAGTCAACCTACGAAATGAGTGTGCGGGCGCTAAGCATGTTAGACATGTAGAATGCGCAAGCCAGGGATCGGCCCGGTCCCCCTCTATGTGCTGCCAATCCCGCTGCAACAACCATCGATCCGGCTGAGGCTTAGACATGGAATGAACTCCCTATGCCTAAGCCAACCTACGAAAAGGGCGTCCAGGCACTCAGTTGGCTAGAGAGGCAGAATGTACAAGTCGAGGATCGGCCCAGTCCCTCCTACGTGCTGTCGATCCTGCTGTCGCAACCCTCGGTCCAGTTTGATCTTAGACTCGTATGCTTAGATTGGGGATGAACTCTGTATACCTAAGTCAACCCACGAAACAAGCACACGGGCGTTCAACAGGCCGGAGAGGCTGGTCGGAGAGGTAGAATGCGAAAGTGGGGATCGACCCAGTTCCCCCTGCATGCTGTCGATCTTTCTACTGGTCTTGCTATCACAACCCTCGATCCGGTCCGATCTTAGACTGGGAATGAACTCCGTAGGCTTAGACATGGAATGAACTCCGTATGCCTAAGCCAACCCATGAAATGAGCGTGCGGGCGCTCAGTCGGTCGGAGAGGCAGAATGCATAAGTCAGGGATCGACCTGATCCCCCCTGCGTGCTGTTGATCCTGCTACCGCAACCCTCGGTCTGGTTCGATCTTAGACTGGGAATGAACTCCGTATGCTTAGACTGGGGATGAACTCCATATGCCTAAGTCAACCCATGAAATGAGCGTGCGGGCACTCAGCCGGCCGGAGAGGTTGATCGGAGAGGTAGAATACGCAAGCCAGGGATCGGCTCGGTCCCTCCTTGCGTCCTGCCGATCCTGCTACTGGTCCTGCTGCCACAACCCTCGGTCCGGTCCAATCTTAGACTAGCAATGAACTCTGTATGCTTAGACATGGAATGAACTCCATATGCCTAACCAACCCACAAAACGAGCGTACGGGTGATCAACCGACCGGAGAGGCAGAATGCGCAAGCCAAGGATCGGCCCGGTCCACCCCGCGTGCTGTCGATCCTACTACCGCAACCCTCGATCCAGTCCGATCTTAGACTGGAAATGAACTTCGTATGCTTAGACATGGAATGAACTCCGTATGCCTAAGCCAACCCCCGAAATGAGCGTGCGGGCGCTCAGCCGATGGGAAAAGCAGAATGCGTAAGCCGGGATCGACCCGATCCACCCTACGTACTGTCGATCCTGCTACTGCAACCCTCGGTCCGATCCGATCTTAGACTGGGAATGAACTCCGTATGCCTAAGTCAACCCATGAAATGAGCGTGCGGGTGCTGAGTCGGTCAGAGAGGCATAATGCACAAGCCGGGGATCGGCCCAGTCCCCCTCTGCGTGCTGTCGGTCCTGCTGCCACACCCCTCGGTCCGGCTGGGGCTTAGACATGGAATGAACTCCCTATGCCTAAGCCAACCCATGAAACGGGCGTGCGGGTGTTCAATAGGTCAGAGAGCAGAATGCGCAAGCGAGGATCGGTCCGATCCCCCCTGCGTGCTACCGATCCTGCTACCGCAACCCTCGGTCCAGTTCGATCTTAGACTGGGAATCAACTTCGTATGCTTAGACTGGGGATGAACTCCGTATGCCTAAGCCAAGCCACGAAACAAGCGTGAGGGTGCTCAGTCGGCTGGAGAGGTAGAATGTGAAAGTCAGGGATCGGCCCAGTGGGCGTGCTGTCGATCCTGCTGCTGGTCCTGCTACCGTAACCCTTGGTTTGATCTAATCTTAGACTGGGAATGAACTCCGTATGCTTAGACATGGAATGAACTCCGTATGCCTAAGCCAACCCACGAAACGAGCATGCGGGTGCTCAGCCAGCCAGAGAGACAGAATGCGCAAGCCGGGGATCGACCCGGTCCACCCCTGCATGCTGTCGATCCTGCTGTCGCAACCCTTGGTTCGGTCTGATCTTAGACTGGGAATGAACTCCATATGCCTAAGTCAACCCACAAAATGAGCGTGCGGGCACTGAGCCTACCGGAGAGGCATAATGCGTAAGTCGGGGATCGGCTCGGTCCCTCTTTGCATGTTATCGGTCTCGTTACCACAACCCTCGATCTGGCTGGCACTTAGACATGGAATGAACTCCCTATGCCTAAGCCAAACCATGAAACGGGCGTGCAGGCGCTCAGCAAGCCAGAGAGGTAGAATGCGTAAGCCAGGGATCGGCCCGGTCCCCCTACGTGCTGTCGATCCTGCTGTCGTAACCCTCAGTCCGGTCCCATCTTAGACTAAAAATGAACTCCATATGCTTAGACTGAGGATGAACTCCGTATGCATAAGTCAACCCACGAAAAGGCAGAATGCACAAGCCGAGGATCAGCCCGGTCCCTCCTGCGTGTTGTCGATCCAGATGCCGTAACCCTCAGTCCAGTTCGATCTTAGACTGAGAATGAACTCTGTATGCTTAGACTGGGGGTGAACTCCGTATGCCTAAGTCAACCCACGAAACGAGCGTGCAGGCGCTCAGCCGACCGAAAAGGCCGACCGAAGAGGCATAATGCGCAAGCTGAGGATCAGCCCGGTCCCCTTCTACGTGCTGTCGATCCCACTACCGGTCCTGCTGCCACAACCCTCGGTCCGACTGGCTTAGACATGGAATAAACTCCGTATGCCTAAGCCAACCCACAAAATGAGCGTACAAGTGAGAGTCCGGCCGGACAGGCAAAATGCGCAAGCCTGGGATCGGTCCGGTCCCCCCTACGTGCGGTCGATCCTACTGCTGGTCTTGCTGACGCAACCCTCAGTCCGATCCGATCTTAGACTGGGAATGAACTCCGTATGCCTAAGCCAACCCACGAAATGAGCGTACAGGCGGTCAGCCGGTCGGAGAGGCAGAATTCTTAAGCCAGGGACCGACCTGATCCCTCCTACGTGCTGTCAATGCTGCTGCCGCAACCCTCTGTCCGGTCTGATCTTCGACTGGGAATGAACTTTGTATGCCTAAGTCAACCCACGAAATGAGCGTTCGGGCGTTGAGCCAGTCGAAGAGGCATAATGCGCAAGCCGGAGATTGGCCTGGTCCCCTTTTGTGTGTTGTTGGTCTCGCTACCACAACACTACATCCAGCTGAGGCTTAGACATGGAATGAACTCCCTATGCCTAAGACTCGGGATGAGCCCAATCCCCCTCTGCGTGTTATCGATCCCGCTGTCGGTCCTGCTGCCATAACCCTCGGTCCGGCTAGGGCTTAGACATGCAATGAACTCCGTATGCCTAGATCAAACCATGAAATGAGGGTGCGGGCACTCAGCCAACCAGAGACGTAGAATATGCAAGCCGGGGATCGGTTCGGTCCCCCCTGCGTGCTACCTCAACCTTCAGTCCGGTCTGATCTTAGACTGAGAATGAACTCCATATGCTTAGACATAGAATGAACTTCGTATACCTAAGCCAACCCACGAAACAAGCGTGCGGGCTTTCAGCCAGCCGGAGAGGCAGAATGCACAAGCCGGGGATCGGTCTGATCCCGCCCTACGTGCTGTCGATCCTACTGCTGCAACCCTTGGTCCGGTCTGATCTGAGATTGGGAATAAACTCTATATGCCTAAGTCAACCCATGGGACGAGCATGCAGACGCTGAGCCGACCGAAGGGGCATAATGCGTAAGCCAGGGATTGGCTCGATCCCCCTCTACGTGTTGCCGGTCCTGCTACCACAACCCTCAGTTCGGTTGGGGCTTAGACATGGAATGAACTCCTTATGCCTAAGTCAACCCATAAAACAGGCGTACGGGCACCGAGCCGGCCGATGAGGCATAATGCACAAGCCGAGGATCAACCCGGTCCCCCTCTGCATGCTGTCGATCCCACTGCCACAACCCTCGATCTGGTTGGGGCTTAGACATGGAATGAACTCCCTATGCCTAAGCCAACCCATGAAACGGGCGTACGGGCTCTCAACCGGCCGAAGAGGTGGAATGTGCAAGCCGGGGATCGGTCTGGTCCCCCCTGCGTGCTGCCGATCCTGCTGCCTCAACCCTCGGTCCGATCCGATCTTAGACTGGGAATGAACTCCGTATGCTTAGACTAGGGATGAACTCTGTATGCGTAAGTCAACCCACGAAACGAGCGTGCAGGCGCTCAGTCGACCGGAGAGGCAGGATGCGCAAGCCAGGGATCGAACGAGTGGCAGGTGGGTTCAAGCACATCTTCATATTTCTTCCATGCCAATGCCATTTTTATGGAATGGTCCCCCAAGCCTTGATGTGAAGTTTCGTGGCAAGACGACCCGTTTTCTATTTTTCATGATTTTTCAAACTTTTTGCGGTTTGGGATTTTTTCAAATTTTTTTAGAAAGCGTTTTGTCCCCAAATTTGGTAGAGGTGATCCTAGTATTTTTGTTGGCATGCCCAAAAAAATTCAGCTAAAACTCGAAGTGGAGAAGATTTTGTGACCATTTGAAAAAAGTGTCCCCATTTTAGACACTTTAATGGCTATTGGCAGCAAACCTATAAAATGTAAAATGCTCTTTAGTGGGGTGTGAGTTCTCGAGGTTTGATGAGGGATAGGGGGCTAATATAAGGCCCAAGTACCAGCAACCATCGCACATCATGTGTGCACACCCCCCAGCCCCCCCAATCGTCGGAACCCCCAATGCCGTCGGTTAGGCTCTCCGGCGATGCTTCGATGATGCTCCGACGATGGTGCCCTGGGCAAAAAGAATGTGGCACCAGCACATGCCTGAGTGCAGCATGTGCACCGTGGCTCAAACTCTTAGACTGGGAATGAGCTTCATATGCTTAAACATGGAATGAACTCCGTATGCCTAAGCCAACCCACGAAACGAGCGTGCAGGGGCTCAGCCGGTCGGAGATGCAGAATACGCAAGCTAGGGACCGACCCAGTCCCCCCTACGTTCTGTCGATCCTACTGCCTCAACCCTTGATCCGATCCAATCTTAGACTGGGAATGAACTCCGTATGCCTAAGCCAACCCACGAAACGAGCGTTCGAGCGCTGAGCTGACCGGAGAGGCATAATGTGCAAGCAAGGGATCGACCCGATCCCCCTCTACGTGCTGTCAGTCCCGCAACCACAACCCTCGGTCTGGCTAGGTCTGAGACATGGAATGAACTCCCTATGCCTAAGCCAACCCATGGAACGGGCGTGCGGGCGCTCAACTGGCCGGAGAGGCAGAATGCGTAAGTCGAGGATCTGCATGATCCCCCCTGTGTGCTACTGATCCTGCTATCGTAACCTTCGGTCTGGTCTGATCTTAGACTGGGATGAACTCGGTATGCTTAGACTGGGAATGAACTCTGTATGCCTAACCAACCCACGAAACGAGCATGCGGGCGCTCAATCGGTCAGAGAGGTAAAATGCACAAGCCGGGGATAGGCCCAGTCGCCCCCTGCATGCTGTCGATCCTACTGCCGCAACCTTTGGTTTGATCCGATCTTAGATTGGGAATGAACACCATAGGCTTAGATTGGGGATGAACTCTGTATGCCTAAGTCAACCCATGAAACAAGCGTATTGGCGCTTAGTCGTGGATCAGCCCGGTCCCCCCTGCGTGCTGTCGATCCTGCTGCTGCAACCTTCGATCTGGTCTGATCTTAGACTGGGAATAAACTCTGTATGCTTAGACTGGGGATAAACTCCGTATGCCTAAGTCAACCCATGAAACGAGCGTGTGGGAGCTCAACCGACCAGAAAGGCCGGCCGGAGAGGCATAATGCGCAAGCCGGGGATAACCCGATACCCCTCTGCGTGCTGTCGATCCCACCGTCGGTCCTGATGCCATAACCCTCGGTCTGGCAGGGGCTTAGACATGGAATGAACTCCGTATGCCTAGGTCAACCCACGAAATGAGCGTGCGGGCACTGAGCCGACCGAAGAGGTAGAATGCGCAAGCTGGGGATCGACCTGGTCCCCCCCTGCGTGCTGTCGATCCTGCTGCTGGTCCTGCTACCGTAACCCTCAACATGGTCTGATCTTAGACTGGGAATGAACTCCGTATGCTTAGACATGGAATGAACTCTGTATGCCTAAGCCAACCCACGAAATGAGCGTGCGGGCACTCAGCCGATCGGAGAGGCAGAATGCGCAAGCCGGGGATGGGCCCGATCCCCCTCTCCATGCTGTCGATCCTGCTGCCGCAACCCTCGGTCTGATCTGATCTTAGACTGGGAATGAACTCCGTATGCCTAAGTCAACCCATAAAAAGAGTGTACGGGCATTGAGCCAGCCGGAGAGGCATATTGTGCAAGCCGGGGATCGACCCGATCCCCCTCTGCATGCTACCGATCCTGCTACCACAACCCTTGGTCTGGCTAGGGCTTAGACATGGAATGAACTCCTTATGCCTAAGCCAACCCATGAAACGAGTGTGCGGGTGCTCAGTTGGTCGGAGAGGGAAAATGCACAAGCCGGGGATCTGCCTGGTCCCCCCTACGTGCTACCGATCCTACTGTCGCAACCCTCGATCTGGTCCGATCTTAGACTGGGAATGAACTCTATATGCTTAGTCTGTGAATGAACTCCGTATGCCTAAGCTAACCCACGAAATGAGCGTACGGGCGCTCAGCTGGCCGGAGAGGTAGAATGCATAAGCCGGGTACAAGCTCGGTCCCCCCTGTGTGCTGTCGATCTTGCTACTGCAACCCTCGATTCGGTTCGATCTTAGGCTGTGAATAAACTCTGTATGCCTAGACTGAGGATGGACACTATATGCCTAAGTCAACCCAAGAAATGAGCGTATGGGCGCTCAGCCGGGGATCGGCCCGGTCCCTCTTACGTGCTATCGATCCTGCTACTGCAACCCTCGAACTGATTCGATCTTAGATAGGGAATGAACTCCGTATGCTTAGACTGAGGATGAACTCCGTATGCCTAAGTTAACCCATGAAACGAGGTGTGGGTGCTCAGTCGACCGGGAAGGCAGAATGCGTAAGCCGAGGATCAGCTCGGACCCCCCTGTGTGCTGTCGATCCTACTGTCGCAACCCTTGGTCTGGTTCGATCTTAGACTGGGAATGAACTTAGTATGCTTAGGCTGGGGATGAACTCCGTATTCTTAAGTCAACCCACGAAACGAGCATGCGAGCGCTCAACCGGTCGAAGAGGCTGACCGAAGAGGCATAATGAGCAAGTTGGGGATCAACCCGATCTATCTTTGCGTGCTACCGATCCCACTGCCAGTTTTGCTACCACAACCTTCTGTTCGACTGGGGCTTAGACATGGAATGAACTCCGTATGCTTAAGCCAACCCATGAAATGAGCGTACGGGTGCTCAACCGACCAGAGAGGTAGAATACGTAAGTCGAGGATCGGCCTGATCCCCCCTGCGTGCTACCGATCCTGCTGTTGGTCCTGCTACCGCAACCCTCGATCCGGTCTGATCTTAGACTGGGAATGAACTTCGTATGCTTAGACATGGAATAAACTTCGTATGCCTAAGCTAACCCATGAAACGAGCATATGGGCGCTCAACCGACCGAAGAGGCAGAATGCGAAAGCCGAGGATCGATCCGGTCCCCCCTGCGTGCTGCTGATCCTACTGTCGCCACCCTCGGTCCGGTCTAATCTTAGATTGGGAATAAACTTTGTATGCTTAGACTGGGGATGAACTTTGTATGCTTAAGTCAACCCACGAAATGAGCGTACGGACGTTCAATCGACCAGAGAGGCAAGATGTGTAAACCGGGGATTGAACGGGTGGTAGGCGGGTTCAAGCACATCTTCATATTTCTGCCATGCCAATGCCATTTTTGTGGCTCATAAATTCGTACAACGGTCCCCTAAACCTTCATGTGAAGTTTCATGGCAAGATGACCCGTTTTCTATTTTCACGATTTTTGAAACTTTTTACGATTCGGGATTTTTTAAAATTTTTTTAGAAAGAGTTTTATCCCTAAATTTGGTAGAGGTGATCCTTGAATTTTTTTTGGCATGCACAAAAACATTCAGCAAAAAACTCGAAGTGGAGAAGATTTTGTGACCATTTGAAAAAAGTGTCCCCATTTCAGACACTTTAATGGCTACTGACAGCAAACCTATAAAATCTCAAATGCTCTTTAAGGGGGTGTGAGTTCTCAAGGATTGATGAGGGACAGGGGGCCAATATAAGGGCCAAGTACCAGCACCCATCGAACATAATGTGCGCACACCCCCCGGCCCCCCCAATCGTCGAAACGCCCAATGCCATCGGTTAGGCTCTCCGGCGATGCCTCGAAGATGGTGCCCTGGGTGAAAAAAATGCGGTACCAGCACATGCCCAAGCCCAGCATGTGCACCATGGCTCAAAATCTTAAAATGGGAATGAACTCCGTATGCTTAGACATGGAATGAACTCCGTATGCCTAAGCCAACCCACGAAATGAGCGTGCAGGCACTCAGCTAGCCGAAAAGGCAGAATGACCAAGCTAGGGATGGGCTCGATCCCCCCTGCATGTTGTCAATCCTACTGTCGCAACCCTCGGTTCGGTCCGATCTTAGACTAGGAATGAACTCCGTAAGCCTAAGTCAACCCACGGAACGAGTGTGCGGGCGCTGAGCCGACCGAAGAGGCATAATGAGGAAGCCGAGGATTGGCCTGATCCCCCTTTACGTGCTGTCGGTCCCGCTGCCACAACCCTCGGTCTGGCTGGGGCTTAGACATGGAATGAACTCCTTATGCCTAAGCCAACCCACGAAACGGGCTCGCGGGTGCTCAACCGATCGAAGAGGCAGATGCGCAAGTCGGGGATCGACTCGGTCCTTGCGTGCTACCGATCTATACCACAACCCTCGTCCATTTGATCTTAGACTGGGAATGAACTCTGTATGCTTAGACTGGGGATGAACTCCGTATGCCTAAGTCAACCCACGAAACAAGCGTGCAGGCACTCAGCCTACCAAAGAGGTAGGATGCGCAAGCCGGAGATCGAACAGGTGGTAGGTGGGTTCAAGAACATCTTCATATTTCTGCCATCCCAATGCCATTTTTATGGCGTGTAAATTCATACAATGGTCCCCTAAGCCTTCACGTGAAGTTTCACGGCAAGACGACCCGTTTTCTATTTTTCATGATTTTTGAAACTTTTTACAGTTCGAGATTTTTTAAAATTTCTTTAGAAAGTGTTTTCCCCCAAATTTTGGTAGACATGATCCTTGTAGTTTTGTTGAAATGCACAAAAAAAATTAGCTAAAAACACGAAGTGGAGAAGATTTTGTGATCGTTTGAAAAAAGCGTCCCCATTTCAGACACTTTAATGGCTACTAGCAGCAAACCTATAAAATATCAAATGCTCTTTAAGGGGGTGTGAGTTTTTGAGGTTTGATGAGGGATAGGGGGCCAATATAAGGGCCAAGTACCAGCACCCATCGCACATCATGTGCACACACCCCTCGGCCCCCCCAATCGTCGGAACCCCTAAAGCCGTCGGTTAGGCTCTCTTGTGAAGCTTCGACGATGGTGCCCTGGGCGAAAAAAATGCGGCACCAATACATGCCCAAGCCTAGCATGTGCACTGTGGCTCAAAATCTTAGACTGGGAATGAACTCCGTATGCTTAGACATGGAATGAACTCCGTATGCCTAAGCCAACCCACGAAACGAGCGTACAGGCACTCAGCCAGCCGGAGAGGCATAATGTGCAAGCCGGGGATTGGCCTGGTCCCCCTCTACGTGCTGCCAGTCCCGCGGCCACAACCCTCGATCCGGTTGGGGCTTAGACATGGAATGAACTCCCTATGCCTAAGCCAACCCATGAAACAGGTGTACGGGCACTCAGTCGACCAGAGAGGCAGAATGCATTGGCCAGGGATTGGCTCGATCCCCCCTACGTGTTGTCGATCCTGCTGCTGGTGCTATTGCCCCAACCCTAGGTTCGATCCGATCTTAAGACTGGGAATGAACTCCGTAAGCCTAAGCCAACCCATGAAACGAGTGTGTAGGCGCCCAGCCGGTCGAAGAGGCAGAATGTGTAAGTTGGGGACCGGCCCGATCCCTCCCTGCGTGCTGTCGATCCTGCTATCGTAACCCTCGATCTGGTCCGATCTTAGACTGGGAATGAACTTCGTATACCTAAGTCAACCCACGAAATGAGCGTTTGGGCACTGAGCCGGTCGGAGAAGCATAATGCGCAGGCCGAGGATTGGCCCAATCCCCCTCTATGTGCTGCCAGTCCCGCTGCCACAACAATCAGTCCAGCTAGAGCTTAGACATGGAATGAACTCTCTATACCTAAGCCAACCCATGAAATAGGCATGTGGGTGCTCAGCCGGTCGGAGAGGTAGAATGCGCAAGCTAGGAATCGACCCAGTGCCCCGTACGTGCTGTTGATCCTGCTGCCGCAACCCTCCGTCTGATCCGATCTTAGACTGGGAATGAACTTCATATGCTTAGACTGGGGATGAACTCCGTATGCCTAAGCCAAACCATGAAACGAGCGTGCGGGCGCTCAACCGGTTGGAGAGGTAGAATACACAAGCCAGGGATCGACCCGGTCCCCCCTGCGTGCTGTCGATCCTACTCGGTCTGGTCCGATCTTAGACTGGGAATGAACTCCGTATGCTTAGACGTGGAATGAACTCCGTATGCCTAAGCCAACCCACGAAATGAGCGTGTGGGTGCTTAGTTGGCCAGAAAGGTAGAATGCGTAAGCCGAGGACCGGTCCGATCCCCCTACGTACTGTCGATCCTGCTATCGCAACCCTCGGTCTGATCCGATCTTAGACTGGGAATGAACTCCATATGCCTAAGTCAACCCACGAAACGAACGTGCGGGCGCTGAGCCAGCCGGAGAGGCATAATCCACAAGCCGGGGATCAGCCCGATCCCCCTCTGTGTGCTGCCGGTCCTGCTGCCACAACCCTTGGTCCGACTGGGGCTTAGACATGGAATGAACTCCCTATGCCTAAGCCAACCCACGAAATGGGTGTATGGGCGGGCTGGAGAGGCAGAATGCGCAAGTCGAGGATCGACTCGGTCCCCCTGCGTGCTGTCGATCCTACGCTGAAACCCTCGGTCCGATCCAATCTTAGACTGGGAATGAGCTCCGTATGCTTAGACTGGGGATGAACTCCGTATGCCTAAGTCAACCCATGAAACAAGTGTGCGGGAGCTCAACCGACCAGAGAGGCCGGTCAAAGAGGTCGGTCAGAGAGGTAGAATGCGTAAGCCGGGGATCAACTCGATCCCCCCTTACGTGCTACTGATCCTGCTGATGGTCCTACTGGCACGACCCTCGATCTGGTCCGATCTTAGACTGAGAATGAACTCCGTATGCTTAGACATGGAATGAACCCCGTCTGCCTAAGCCAACCCAGGAAATGAGCATGCGGGGTCTGGGTGCTGTCGATTCTGCTACCGTAACCCTCGGTCCAATCCGATCTTAGACTGGGAATAAACTCCGTATGCCTAAGACAACCCACGAAATGTGCGTTCGGGTGCTGAGTCGGCCGAAGAGGCATAATGCGCAAGCCGGGGATCGACCCGGTCCCCCTCTGCGTGCTATCGATCCCGCTGCCACAGCCCTCAGTTCAGTTGGAGCTTAGACATGGACTGAACTCCCTATCCCTAAGCCAAGCCACGAAATGGGCATGCGGGCGCTTAGCTGGTCGGAGAGGCAGAATGCGTAAGCAGGGGATCAGCCCGATCCCCCTGCGTGCTGCCGATCCTGTTGTCGCAACCTTCGATCCGATCCGATCTTAGACTGGTAATGAACTCCGTATGCTTAGACTGGGGATGAACTCCGTATGCCTAAGTCAACCCATAAAATGAGCGTACGGGTGCCCAGCCAGCCGGAGAGGCATAATGCGCAAGCCAAGGATTGGCTTGGTCCCCCTTGCATCCTGTCGATCCTGTTGCTGCTCCTGCTGTCGCAACCCTCGGTCCGATCCGATCTTAGACTGGGAATGAACTCCGTATGCTTAGACATGGAATGAACTCTGTATGCATAAGCCAACCCACGAAACGAGCGTGCGGGTGCTCAACCGACCGAAGAGGTAGAATGCGCAAGTCGGGGATCGACCCGATCCCCCCTGCGTGCTGTCGATCCTACTACCGTAACCCTCGGTCCGATCCAATCTTAGACTGGGAATGAACTCCGTATGCCTAAGTCAACCCACGAAACGAGCGTTTGAGCGCTGAGCCGGCCGAAAAGGCATAATGCGCAAGTCGAGGATCCGCCCGATCCCCCTTTGCGTGATGTCGGTCCCGCTGCCACAACCCTCGATCCGGTTGGGGCTTAGACATGGAATGAACTCACTATGCCTAAGCCAACCCACAAAACAGGCGTGCGGGTGCTCAACCGATCGGAGAGGCAGAATGCACAAGCCAAGGATCGTCCTGGTCCCCCTACGTGCTGTCGATCCTACTACCGTAACCCTCGTTTCGATCTGATCTTAGACTGGGAATGAACTCGGTATTCTAAGACTGGGGATGAACTCCATATGCCTAAGTCAACCCATGAAACGAGTGTACAAGCGCTCAGTCGACCGGAGAGGCCGTCCGGAGAGGCATAATACGCAGGCTGGGGATTAGCCTGGTCCTCTTCTACGTACTACCGATCCCGTTGCCATTCCTGCTACCACAACCCTCAATCCGGCTGGGGCTTAGACATGGAATGAACTCCCTATGCCTAAGCCAACCCACGAAATGGACGTACGGGTGCTCAGTCAGACGGAGAGGCAGAATGCGTAAGCTAGGGATCAGTCCGATCCCCCCTACGTGCTCCGATGATGCTCCAGCAATGGTAGCCCGAGTGAAAAAAATGCGACACCAGCACATGCCTGAGCCCGAGCATGTGCACCGTGGCTCAAACTCTTAGACTGGGAATGCACTCCATATGCTTAAACATGGAATGAACTCCGTATACCTAAGCCAACTCGTGAAACGAGCGTGTGGGCATTCAGCTAGCCAGAGAGACAAAATGCGCAAGACGAACATTGGCCCGATCCCCTTCTGCGTGCTATCGGTCCCGCTGCCACAACCCTCAGTCCGACTGTGGCTTAGACATGGAATGAACTCCCTATACCTAAGCCAACCCACGAAACAGGCGGGCGGGCGCTTAGCCGGCCGGAGAGGCAGAATGCGCAAGTCAGGGATCGACCCGATCCCCCTAACGTGCTGTCGATCCTGCTACTGCAACCCTTGGTCCGGTTCGATCTTAGACTAAGAATGAACTCTGTATGCTTATACTGAGGATTAACTCTATATGCCTAAGTCAACCCACGAAATGAGCATTCGGGCGTTGAGTCGGCCGGAGAGGCATAATGCATAAGCCAAGGATCGGCTCGGTCTCCCCTACGTGTTGTCGATCCTGCTGCCGTAACCCTCGGTTCGATCCGATCTTAGACTGGGAATGAACTCCGTATGCTTAGACTGGGGATGAACTCCGTATGCCTAAGTCAACCCATTAAACGAGCGTACGGGCGCTCAACCGGCCGGAGAGGTAGGTCGGGGAGGCATAATGCATAAGCCGGGGATCAGCCCGATCCCCCTCTGTGTGCTGTCGATCTCGCTGCCGGTCCTACTACCACAACCCTCGGTCCAGTTGGGGCTTAGACATGGAATGAACTCCGTATGCCTAAGCCAACCCACGAAACGAGCGTGCGGGTGCTCAGCCGACCAGAGAGGCAGAATGCGTAAGCCGAGGATCGACCTGGTCCCCCCTGCGTGCTACCGATCCTACTGCTGGTCCTACTACCGTAACCCTCGGTCTGGTCCAATCTTAGACTAGGAATGAACTCCGTATGCTTAGACATGGAATGAACTCCGTATGCCTAAGCCAACCCATGAAATGAGCGTGCGGGCACTCAACCGGCCGGAGAGGCAGAATGCGTAAGCCGGGGACCGACCCAATCCCCCCTACGTGCTGTCGATCCTGCTGTCGTAACCCTTGATCCAGTCCGATCTTAGACTGGAAATGAAGTCCGTATGCCTAAGTCAACCCACGAAATGAGCGTACGGGCGTTGAGCCAACCGGAGAGGCATAATGTGCAAGCCGAGGATCGACCCGATCCCCCTCTGTGTGCTGTCGGTCTCGCTGTCACAACCCTTGGTCCGGCTGGGGCTTAGACATGGAATGAACTCCTTATGCCTAAGCCAACCCACGAAACGGGCGTGCGGGCGCTCAGCCGACCGAAGAGGCAGAATGCGCAAGCTGGGGATCGGCCCGGTCCCTCCTACGTGCTGTCGATCCTGCTGTCGCAACCCTCGGTTTGGTTCGATCTTAGACTAGGAATGAACTTCATATGCTTAGACTGGGGATGAACTCCGTATGGCTAAGTCAACCCATGAAACGAGCGTGCGGACGCTCAGCTGACCAGAAAGGCAGGATGCGCAAGCCGGGGATCAAACGGGTGGTAGGCGGGTTCAAGCAAATCTTTATATTTCTTCCATGCCAATGCCATTTTTATGGCTTTTAAATTCAAACAATGGTCCCCTACACCTTCATGTGAAGTTTCGTGGCAAGACGACCCGTTTTCTATTTTTCATGATTTTTGAAACTTTTTACGGTTTGGGATTTTTTAAAATTATTTTAGAAAGAGTTTTGTCCCCAAATTTGGTAGAGGTTATATTCGTATTTTTATTGGCATGCACAAAAAAATTCAGCTAAAATTTCGAAATGGAGAAGATTTTATGACCGTTTGAAGAAAGTGTCCCCATTTCAGACACTTTAATGGCTACTGGCAGCAAACCTATAAAGTCTCAAATGCTCTTTAAAGGGGTGTGAGTTCTCGAGGTTTGATGAGGGATAGGGGGCCAATTTAAGGGCCAAGTACCAGCACCCATCGCACATCATGTGCGCACACCCCCCGGGCCCCCCAATCGCCAGAACCCCCAATGCTGCCGGTTAGGCTCTCCGGCGATGCTCCGACGATAGTGCCACGAGCGAAAAAAATGTGGCACCAGCACATGCTTGAGCCCAGCATGTGCACCGTGGCTCAAACTCTTAGACTGGGAATGAACTCCGTATGCATAGACATGGAATGAACTCCGTATGCCTAAGCCAACCCATGGAACGAGTGTGCGGGCGCTCAACCGGTCGGAGAGGCAGAATGTGCAAGCCGAGGATCAACCCGATCCCTCTCTGCATGCTGCTGATCCTACTGCCACAACCCTCGGTCCAGCTGGGGCATAGACATCGAATGAACTCCCTATGCCTATGCTTAAGTCAACCCACAAAAAGAGCGTGTGGGCGCTGAGCCGGTCGGAGAGGCATAGTGCGCAAGCAGAGGATCGACCTGATCCCCCTTTGTGTGCTGTCGATCCCACTGCCACAACCCTCGATCCGACTGGGGCTTAGACATGGAATGAACTCCCTATGCCTAAGCCAACCCACGAAACGGGCATGCGGGCCCTCCACCGATCGGAGAGGCAGAATGCGCAACCCAAGGATCGGCCCGGTCCCTCCTGTGTGCTCCGACGATGCTCCAGCAATGGTGCCCCGAGCGAAAGAAATGCGGCACCAACACATGCCCCAGCCCAGCATGTGCACCGTGGCTCAAACTCTTAGACCGAGAATGAACTCTGTATGCTTAGACATGGAATGAACTCCGTATGCCTAAGCCAACCCATGAAATGAGCGTACGGGTGCTCAGCCGGTCGGAGAGGCAGAATGCGCAAGCCGAGGATCGATTCGATCCCCCCTACATTCTACCAATCCTGCTACCACATCCCTCGGTCCAGTTCGATCTTAGGCTAGGAATGAACTCCGTATGCTTAGACTGGGATGAACTCCGTATGCCTAAGTCAACCCACAAAACAAGCGTGCGGTCGCTCAGTCGACCAGAGAGGTAAGCCGGAGAGGTAGAATGTGCAAGCAGGGGATCGGCCCAGTCCACCCTGCATGCTACAGATCCTGCTGCTGGTCCTGCTACGGTAACCCTCGGTCCGATCCGATCTTAGACTGGGAATGAACTCCGTATGCTTAGACATGGAATGAACTCTGTATGCCTAAGCCAACCCACGAAACGAGCGTGCGAGCACTCAGCCGATCGGAGAGGTGGAATGTGCAAGCCAGGGACCAGCCCGGTCCCCTCCTGTGTGCTGTCGATCCTGCTGCTGCAACACTCGGTCCGGTCCGATCTTAGACTGGGAATGAACTCCGTATGCCTAAGTCAACCCATGAAATGAGCGTTCGGGCGCTAAGCCAATCGGAGAGGCATAATGCGCAAGCCGAGGATCGACCTGGTCCCTCTCTGCATGATGTCAGTCCTGCTACCACAACCCTCGGTCCAGCTATGGCTTAGACATGGAATGAACTCCCTATGCCTAAGCCAAGCCATGAAACGGGCGTGTGGGCACCCAGCCGGCCGGAGATCCTGGCTGGAGAGGCATAATGCGCAAGCCGGGGATCAACTCGATCCCCCTTTGCGGGTTACCGATCCCGTTGCTGGTCCTGCTACCACAACCCTAGGTCCGACTGGGGCTTAGACATGGAATGAACTCTGCATGCCTAAGCCAACCCATGAAACGAGCGTGCGAGCGCTAAGCCGACCGAAAAGGCAGAATACGTAAGCCAGGGACCAGCCCGGTCCCCTTCTACGTGCTATCAATCCTACTACCATAACACTCGGTCCGATCCAATCTTAGACTATGAACAAAATCTGTATGCCTAAGTCAACCCACGAAACGAGCATTCGGGCGCTGAGCCAGTCGGAGAGGCAAAATGCACAAGCCGAGGATCGGCCTGGTCCCCCTCTGCATGATGTCGGTCCCGCTGCCACAACCCTCGGTCCAGCTGGGGGTTAGACATGGAAAGAATGCCCTATGCCTAAGCCAACCCATGAAACAGGCGTGTGGGCGCTCAGTCGGCCAGAGATGCCAACCGAAAAGGCATATTGCGTAAGTCGAGGATCAGCTCGGTCCCCCTTTGTGGGCTGTCGATCCCACTGTTGGTCTTGTTGCCAGAACCCTTGATCCGACTGGGGCTTAGACATGGAATGAACTCCGTATGCCTAAGCCAACCCACGAAACGAGCATGCGGGCGCTCAGCTGACCGGAGAGGCAGAATGTGCAAGCCAGGGATCGGCTCGATCCCCCACTGCGTGCTATCGATCCTTCTGCTGGTCCTGCTATCGCAACCCTCGGTCCTGTCCGATCTTAGATTGGGAATGAACACCGTATGCTTAGACACGGAATGAACTCCGTATGCCTAAGCCAACCCACGAAACGAGCGTACGGGCGCTCAGCCGATCAGGGAGGTAGAATACACAAGCTAGGAACCAACTCGATCCCCCCTGCATGCTATCGATCTTGCTACCGCAACCCTCGGTTCGGTCCGATCTTACACTGGGAATGAACTCCGTATGCCTAAGTCAACCCACGAAACGAGTGTGCGGGTGCTGAGCCGACTGGAGGGGTGTAACGCGCAAGCTGGGGATTGGCGCGAACCTCCTCTGTGTGCTGCCGATCCTACTGCCACAACCCTCGGTTCGACTGGGGCCTAGACATGGAATGAACTCCCTATGCCTAAGCCAACCCACGAAACAGGCGTGCGGGCGCTCAGCCGGCCCAAAAGGCAGAATGCACAAGTCGGGGATCGACTCGGTCCCTCCTGCATGCTGTCGATCCTACTGCCGTCACCCTCGGTCTGGTCCGATCTTAGACTGGGAATGAACTCCGTATGCTTAGACTGGGGATGAACTCTGTATGCCTAAGTCAACGCACGAAACGAGCGTACGGACGCTCAGCCGACAAGAGAGACAGGATGTGCAAGCCGAGGATCGATCGGGTGGTAGGTGGGTTCAAGCACATCTTCATATTTTTGTCATGCCAATGCCATTTTTATGGCTTGTAAATTCATAAAATGGTCCCCTACGCCTTGATGTGAAGTTTCGTGGCAAGACGACCCATTTTCTATTTTTCACGATTTTTGAAACTTTTTGCGGTTTGAGATTTTTTAAAATTTTTTTAGATGGGGTTTTGTCCCCAAATTTGGTAGAGGTGATCGTTGTACTTTTGTTGGCATGAACAAAAAAATTTAGATAAAAACTTGAAGTGGAGAAGATTTTGTGACAGTTTGAAAAAAGTGTCCCTATTTCAGACACTTTAATGGCTACTGCTAGGAAACCTATAAAATCTCAAATGCTCTTTAAGGGGGTGTGTGTTCTCAAGGTTTGATGAGGGATAGGGGGCCAATATAAGGGCAAAGTATGAGCAGCCTTCACACATCATGTGCGCACACCCCCCCGGCCCTCCCAATCGCCAGAACCCCCAATGCCGTCGGTTAGGCTCTCCGGCGATGCTCCGACGACGCTCCGCGATGGTGCCCCGAGCAAAAAAATTGCGGCACCAACACATGCCCGAGCCTAGCATGTGCACTGTGGCTCAAAATCTTAGACTATGAATGAACTCCGTATGCTTAGACATGGAATGAACTCTGTATGCCGAAGCCAATTCATGAAACAAGCGTGCGGGCGCTCAGCCAATCGAAGAGGCAGAATGCACAAGTCGAGGATCGGCTCGGTCCCCCCTGCATGCTATCGATCCTGTTACTAGTCCTGCTACCGTAACCCTCGGTCTGGTCTGATCTTAGACTAGGAATGAACTTCGTATGCTTAGACATGGAATGAACTCCGTATGCCTAAGCCAACCCATGAACGAGCGTATGGGCGCTCAACCGACCGGAGAGGCAGAATGCACAAGTCGGGGATTGACCCGATTCCCCCTTGCATGCTGTCGATCTTGCTGCTGCAACCCTCAGTCCGGTCTGATCTTAGATTGGGAATAAACTCCGTATGCCTAAGTCATCCCACGAAACGAACGTACGGGCGCTGAGGCAGCCAGAGAGGCATAATGCACAAGCCGGGGATCGGCCCGATCCCCTTCTGCATGCTGCCGGTGCTGCTACCCCAACCCTCGATCTGGCTGGGGCTTAGGCATGGAATGAACTCCCTATGCCTAAGCCAACCCATGAAATGGGCGTGCGGGCACTCAACTGGTCGAAGAGGCAAAATGCACAAGCCAGGGATCAGCCCGGTCCTCCCTGCATGCTGTCGATCCTGCTGTCGCTACCCTCGGTCTGGTTCGATCTTTGATTGGGAATAAACTCCGTATGCTTAGACTAGGGATGAACTCTGTATGCCTAAGTGAACCCATGAAAAGAGCGGGCGAGCGCTCAGCTGGCCGAAGAGGCCGGCCGGAGAGGTAGAATACGTAAGTCGAGGATTGGCCTGATCCCCCCTACATGTTGTCGATCCTGTTGCTGGTTCTACTGTCGCAACCCTCGATCTGGTCTGATCTTAGACTGGGAATGAATTCTATATGCTTAGATATGGAGTGAACTCCGTATGCCTAAGCCAACCCATAAAACGAGCGTACGGGTGCTCAGCCGGCCAGAGAGGCAGAATTTACAAGTCGGGGACCGGCCTGGTCCCCTCTGCGTGCTATCAATCTTGCTACCGCAACCCTCGATCTAGTCTGTTCTTAGATTGAATGAACTCCGTATGCCTAAGTCAACCCACGAAATGAGCGTTCGGGTGATGAGCCCGTCGGAGAGGCATAATGCGCAAGCCGGGGATCGGCTCAGTCCCCCTTATGTGCTACCAGTCCCACTGCCACAACCCTCGATCCGGCTGAGGCTTAGACATGGAATGAACTCCCTATGCCTAAGCCAACCCATGAAACAGGCGTGCGGGCGCTCAACTGGCCGGAGAGGCAGAATGCGCAAGCTACGGATCGACCCGGTCCCCCCTACGTGCTGCCGATCCTGCTGCTGGTCCTGTTGCCGTAACCCTCGGTATGGTTCGATCTTAGACTGGGAATGAACTCCGTATGCTTAGACATGGAATGAACTCCATATGCAAAAGTCAAACCACGAAACGAGCATGCGGGCACGGAGCCGGCCGAAGAGGCATAATGCGCAAGTCGGGGATCGGCCCGATCCCCTTCTACGTGTTGCAGGTCTCGCTGCCATAACCCTTTGTCCAGCTGGGGCTTAGACATCGAATGAACTCCCTATGCCTAAGCCAACCCACGAAACGGGCGTACGGGTACTCAGTCGACTGGAGAGGCAGAATGTGCAAGCCAGAGATCGACCCAATCCCCCCTGCGTGCTATCGATCCTGCTGTCGCAACCCTTGATCCGGTTCGATCTTAGACTGGGAATGAACTTCGTATTCTTAGATTGGGGATGAACTCCGTATGCCTAAGTCAACCCATGAAATGAGCGTGTGGGCGCTCAGTCGGCCAGAGAGGCATAATGCGCAAGCCGGGGATCAACCCGATCCCCATCTGCATGCTGCTGATCCCCTTGCCGATCCTGCTGCCACAACCCTTGGTCCAGCTGGGGCTTAGACATAGAATGAACTCCGTATGGCTAAGCCAACCCACAAAATGAGCGTGCGGGAGCTTAACCGGTCGAAGAGGCAGAATGCTTAACCCAGGGATCGACCTGATCCCCCTGCGTGCTACCCATCCTACTGCTGGTCCTACTGTTGCAACCTTCAGTTCGGTCCGATCTTATACTGGGAATGAGCTACGTATGCTTAGACATGGAATGAACTTTGTATGCCTAAGCCAACCCATGAAACGAGCGTGCGGGCACTCAGCCACCGGGAGAGGCAAAATGCACAAGCCGGGGATCTTTCCGGTCCCCTCCCGCGTGCTGTCGATCTTGCTACCGCAACCCTCAGTTCGGTCCGATCTTAGACTGGGAATGAATTCCGTATGCCTAAGCCAACCCACAAAACGAGCGTGCGGGCGCTCAACTGGCCGGAGAGGCAGAATGCGCAAGCCGGGGATCAGCCTGGTCACCCCTGCGTGCTGTCGATCCTGCTACTACAACCCTCGATTTGGTCTGATCTTTATACTGGGAATGAACTTCGTATGCTTAGACATGGAATGAACTCCATATGCCTAAGCCAACCTATGAAACGAGCGTGCGGGCACTGAGCCGACTGGAGAGGCATAATGCGCAAGCCGGGGATTGGCCCGATCCCCCTCTGCGTGCTGCCGCTCCCACTGCCACAACCCTCAGTCCGGCTGGGGCTTAGACATGGAACGAAACGGGCATGCAGGCGTTCAGCCAGTCGGAGAGGCAGAATGCGTAAGCTAGGGATCAACTTGGTCCCTCCTGCGTGCTGTCGATCCTGCTACCGCAACCCTCCGTTCGGTTCAATCTTAGACTGGGAATGAACTCCTTATGCTTAGACATGGAATGAACTCCGTATGTCTAAGCTAACCCACGAAACGAACGTGCGGGTGCTCAGCCGGTCGGAGAGGCAGAATGCGCAAGCTGGGGATCGGCTCGGTCCCTCCTACGTGCTGTCGATCCTGCTGCCGCCACCCTCGGTCCGGTCTGATCTTAGACTGGGAATGAACTTCGTATGCTTAGATTGGGATGAACTCCGTATGCCTAAGTCAACCCACGAAATGAGCGTCGGGCTCTCAGCCGACCAGAGAGGTAGGATGCACAAGCCGACGATCCAACGGGTGGTAGGTGGGTTCAAGCACATCTTCATATTTCTGCCATGCCAACACCATTTTTATGGCTTGTAAATTCGTACAGTGGCCCCCTAAGCCTTCATTTGAAGTTTCTTGGCAAGACGACCCGTTTTCTATTTTTCATGATTTTTGAAACTTTTTACGGCTCATGATTTTTTAAAATTTTTTTAGAAAGAATTTTGTGCCCAAATTTGGTAGAGGTGATCCTTGTATTTTTTTGGCATGCACAAAAAATTTAGCTAAAAACTCGAAGTGGAGAAGATTTTGCGACCATTTGAAAAAAGTGTCCCCATTTCAGACACTTTAATGGCTACTGGCAGGAAACCTATAAAATCTCAAATGCTCTTTAAGGGGGTGTGAGTTCTCGAGGTTTGATGAGGGATAGGGGGCCAATATAAGGGCCGTGTACTAGCACCCATCACACATCATGTACGCACACCCCCCGGCACCCCCAATCGTCGGAACCCCCGTTGCCACCGGTTAGGCTCTCCGACGATACTCCAACGATGGTGCCCCGGGTGAAAAAAATGTGGCACCAGCACATGCCGGAGCCCAGCATGTGCATCGTGGCTCAAAATCTTAGATTGGGAATTAACTCTGTATGCTTAGACATGGAATGAACTCCGTATGCCTAAGCCAACCCACGAAACGAGTGTGCGGGCACTCAACCGGTCGGAGAGGTAGAATGCGCAAGTCAGGGATCAGCCCGGTGGCCCCCAACGTGTTATCGATCCTGCTACCGTAACCTTCGTTCTGATCTGATCTTATACTGGGAATGAACTTCATATACATAAGTCAACCCACGAAACGAGTGTGCGGGCGCTGAGTAGACCGAAGAGGCATAATGCGTATACCAGGGATCAACCCGGTCCTCCTCTACGTGCTGCCGGTCCCGCTACCCAATCCTCAGTCCGACTGGGGCTTAGACATGGAATGAACTCCCTATGCCTAAGCCAACCCACGAAACGGGTGTGCGGCGCTCAGCTAGCCGGAGAGGCAGACTGTGCAAGTCGGGGATCGGCCTGGTCCCCCCTGCGTGCTTCTGATCCTGCTGCTGCAACCCTCGGTCTGGTCTGATCTTAGGCTGGCAATGAACTCCGTATGCCTAAGTCAACCCATCAAACGAGTGTACAGGCGCTCAGTCGACCGAAAAGGCATAATACGCAAGCTGGGGATTAGCCCGATCCCCCTCTGCGTGCTGTCGATCCTACTGCCACAACCCTCGGTCCACCTGGGGCTTAGACATGGAATGAACTCCGTATGCCTAAGCCAATCCATGAAACGAGCGTGAGGGCGTTCAGTCAACCAGAGAGGCAGAATGCGCAAGCCAGGGATCGGTCCGGTCCCCCCTGCGTGCTGTCGATCCTGCTGCCGCAACCCTCTATCCGGTCTGATCTTAGACTGGGAATGAACTCCGTATGCTTAGACATGGAATTAACTTCGTATGCCTAAACCAACCCACGAAACGAGCGTGCGGGTGCTTAGCTGACCGGAGAGGTAGAATGCATAAGCCGGGGACCGACCCGATCCCCCCTACGTACTGTCGATCCTGCTACCGCAACCCTCGGTTCGGTTCAATCTTAGACTAGGAATGAACTCCGTATGCCTAAATCAACTCACGAAACGAGCGTGCGGGCGTTGAACCGGCCTGAGAGGCATAATGCACAAGCTGGGGAGCGACCCGATCCCTCTCTGCGTGCTATCGGTCCCACTGCCACAACCCTCGGTCCGACTGGGGGTTAGACATGGAATGAACTCCGTATGCCTAAGCCAACCCACGAAACGAGCGTGCGGGCACTCAGCCGACCAGAGAGGCAGGATGTGCAAGCCGGGGATTGAACGGGTGGTAAGTGGGTTCATGCACATCTTTATATTTCTACCATGCCAATGCCATTTTTATGGCTTGTAAATTCAAACAATGGTCCCCTAAGCCTTCATGTGAAGTTTCATGGCAAGACGACCCATTTTCTATTTTTCATGATTTTGGAAACTTTTTACGGTTCAGGATTTTTTTAAATTTTTTTAGAAAGAGTTTTGTAACCAAAATTGGTAGAGGTGATCCTTGTATTTTTGTTGGCATGCATAAAAACATTCAGCTAAAACTCGAAGTGGAGAAGAATTGTGACCATTTGAAAAAAGTGTCTGCATTTCAGACACTTTAATGTGGCTACTGGTAGCAAACTATAAAATCTCAAATGCTCTTTAAGGGGGTGTGACTTCTCGAGGTTTGATAAGAGATAGAGGGCCAATATAAGGGCTAAGTACCAACACCCATCACACATCATGTGCACACACCCCCTCGGACCCCCTAATCGTCGGAACCCCCAATGCCGTCGATTAGGCTCTCCGACGATGCTCTGATGATGGTGCCCCGGGCGAAAAAAATGCGGCCCCAACACATGCCCGAGCCCAGTATGTGCACCGTGGCTCAAAATCTTAGACTGGGAATGAACTCTATATGCTTAGGCATGGAATGAACTCCATAAGCCTAAGCCAACCCACGAAATGAGCATGCGGGCACTCAGCCAACTGGAGAGGCAGAATGTGCAAGCCAGGGATCGACTCGGTCCCCCCTGCGTGCTGTGGATCCTGCTGCCGCAACCCTTGGTCCAGTTTGATCTTAGACTATGAATGAACTTCGTATGCATAAGTCAACACATGAAATGAGTGTGCGGGCGCTGAGCCGGCCGAAGAGGCATAATGCGTAAGTTGATGATCAACCCGGTCCCCCTCTGCGTGCTATCGATCCCGCTGCCACAACCTTCGGTTCGACTGGGGCTTAGACATGGAATGAACTCCCTATGCCTAAGCCAACCCATGAAACAAGCGTGCAGGTGCTCAACCGATCGGAGAGGTAGAATGCACAAGCCAGGGATCGACTCGGTCCCCCCTACATGCTGTCGATCCTGCTGTCGGAGCCCTCTGTCCGGTCTGATCTTAGACTGGGAATGAACTACATATGCATAGACTAGGGATGAACTCTGTATGCCTAAGTCAACCCACGAAATGAGCATACGGGTGATCAACCGACCGAAGAGGTCGATCGAAGTAGCATAATACGCAAGCCAAGGATCAGCTCAGTCCCCCTCTACGTGATGTCGATCCCGCTGCTGGTCTTCCTACCACAACCCTCGGTCCGACTGGGGCTTAGACATGGAATGAACTTCGTATGGCTAAGCCAACCCATGAAATGAGCAGCGGGAGCTCAGTCGGCCAGAGAGCCTAAATGCGTAAGCCGGGGATCGACCCGATCCCCTCTGCGTGCTGACGATCCTATTGCTGGTCCTGCTGTTGCAACCCTTGGTTCGGTCTGATCTTAGACTGGGAATGAACTCCATATGCTTAAGTCAACCCACGAAACGAGCGTGTGGGCGTTAAGCTGGCCAAAGAGGCATAATGTGCAAGGCAGGGATCGACTCGGTCCCCCTCTACGTGCTATCGGTCCCACTGCCACAACCCTCTATCCGACTGGGGCTTAGACATGGAATGAACTCCCTACGCCTCAGCCAACCCACGAAATGGGTGTGCGGGCACTCAGCTGGTCGGAGAGGTAGAATACGCAAGTCGAGGATCGGTCCGGTCCCTTCCTGCGTCCTGTCAATCCTGCTGCCGTAACCCTCGGTCTGGTTCGATCTTAGACTAGGAATGAACTCTGAATGCTTAGACATGGAATAAACTCTGTATGCTTAAGCCAACCCATGAAACGAGCGTACGGGCGCTCAACCGGCCGGAGAGGCAGAATGCATAAGCCAGGGATTGACCTGGTCTCCCCTACGTGTTATTGATCCTGCTACCGTAACCCTCAGTCTGGTCCGATCTTAGACTGGGAATGAACTCCGTATGCTTAGACATGGAATGAACTCCATATGCCTAGGCCAACCCACGAAACGAGCGTGCGAGCGCTCAGCTGGTCGGAGAGGCATAATGCGCAAGCCGAAGATCAACCCGATCCCCCTCTGCGCGCTGCTGATGTCGTTATCGGGTCCTATTGCTAGAACCATCGATCCGACTGGGGCTTAGACAAGGAATGAGCTCCGTATGCCTAAGCCAACCCACGAAATGAGCGTGCGGGTGCTTAATCGATCAGAGAGGCAGAATGCATAAGCCGGGGATCGGCTCTGTACCCCCTACGTGCTGCTGATCCTGCTGCCGTAACCCTCGATCCGGTCCGATCTTAGACTGGGAATTAACTCCGTACGCTTAGACATGGAATGAACTCCGTATGCCTAAGCCAACCAACGAAATGAGCGTGCGGGCGCTCAACCGACCGGAGAGGTAGAATGCATAAGCTGGGGATCGACCCATCCCCCCTGCATGCTATTGATCCTACTGTGCAACCCTTAGTCTGGTCTGATCGTAGACTGGGAATGAACTCCGTATGCCTAAGTCAACCCACAAAATGAGCGTGCGAGCATTGAGCCGGCCAGAGAGGCATAATACGCAAGCTGGGGATCACCCCGGTCCCCCTCTGCATGTTGCCGGTCTCACTACCACAACCCTCGGTCCGACTGGGGCTTAGACATGGAATGAACTCCTTATGCCTAAGCCAACCCACGAAACGGGCGTGCGGGCGCTCAGCCAACCGGAGAGGCAGAATGCGTAAGCCAGGGATTGTCTCGGTCCCCCCTGCGTGCTGTCGATCCTGCTGTCGCAACCCTCGGTCTGGTCCGATCTTAGACTGGGAATGAACTCCGTATGCTTAGACTGGGGATGAACTCCGTATGCCTAAGTCAACCCATGAAACGAGCGTGTAGGTGCTCAGCCGACCAGAGAGGTAGGATGCGCAAGCCGGGGATCGAACGGGTGGTAGGTGGGTTCAAGCACGTCTTCATATTTTTGCAATGCCAATGCCATTTTTATGGCGTGTAAATTCATACATTGGTCCCCTAAGCCTTCATGTGAAGTTTCTTGGCAAGACGACCCGTTTCTATTTTTCACGATTTTTGAAACTTTTTACGGTTCGAGATTTTTTAAAACTTTTTTAGAAAGAGTTTTGTCCCCAAATTTGGTAGAGGTCATCCCTGTATTTTTTTTGGCATGCACAAAAAAAATTCAGCTAAAAACTCGAAGTGGAGAAGATTTTGTGACCATTTGAAAAAAGTGTCCCCATTACAGACACTTTAAAGGCTACTGGCAGCAAACCTATAAAATCTAAACTGCTCTTTAAAGGGGTGTGAGTTATCGAGGTTTGATGAGGGATAGGGGCCCAATATAAGGGCCACGTACCAGCACCCATCGCACATCATGTGCGCACACCCCTCGGCCCCTCTAATCGTCGGAACCCCCAATGCCACTGGTTAGGCTCTCCGACGATGCTCCGACGATGGTGCCCCAGGCGAAACAAATACGACAGCAGCACATGCTTGAGCCCAGCATGTGCACCGTGGCTCAAAATTTTAGACTGGGAATGAACTACGTATGCTTAAACATGGAACGAATTCCGTATGCCTAAGCCAACCCATGAAACGAGCGTGCGGGCGCTCAACCGGCCAGAGAGGAAGAATGCGTAAGCCGGGGATTAGCTCAGTCCCCCCTATGTGCTACCAATCCTGCTTTCACAACCCTCAGTCCAGTCCGATCTTAGACTGGGAATGAACTCCGTACGCATAAGTTAACCCATGAAACGCGTATACGGGCGCTGAGCCGGCCGAAAAGGCATACTGTGCAAGTCAGGGATCGGCCCAGTCCCCCTCTGCGTGCTACCGGTCCCGCTGCCACAACCCTCGGTCCGGCTGGGGCTTAGACATGGAATGAACACCCTATGCCTAAGCCAACCCATGGAATGGGCGTGCGGGCGCTCAGTCGATCGAAGAGGCAGAATGTGCAAGCCGGGGATCGGCCCGGTCCCCCTTGCATGCTGCCGCTTCTGCTGCTCGTCCTGCTGTCGCAACCCTCGGTTCGGTTCAATCTTAGACTGGGAATGAACTCCATATGCTTAGACATGGAATGAACTCCATATGCCAAAGCCAACCCACGAAATGAGCATGCGAGCGCTCAACTGACCGGAGAGGTAGAATGCGTAAGCCGGGGATCGGCTCGATCCCTCACTGCATGCTGTCGATCCTGCTACTGGTGCTGCTGCCGTAACCTCGGTCCGATCGAATCTTAGACTGGGAATGAACTCTGTACGCTTAGACATGGAATGAACTCCGTATGCCTACGGCAACCCATGAAACAAGCGTACGGGTGCTCAGCTGGTCAGAGAGGTAGAATGCACAAGCCGGTCCCCCCTGCCGCAACCCTCAGTCCGATCTGATCTTAGACTAGGAATGAACTCTGTATGCCTAAGTCAACCCACGAAACAAGTGTGCGGGCACTGAGTCAGATGGAGACGTATAATGCGTAAGCCGAGGATCGGTTTGGTCCCCCTCTGCGTGCTGCTGGTCCCGTTGCCACAACCTTCAGCCCGACTGGGGTTTAGTCATGGAATGAACTCCCTATTTCTAAGCCAACCCATGAAACGGGCATACGGGCGCTCAGCCGATCGGAAAGGCAAAATGTGCAAGCTGGGGATCGGCCCAGTCCGCCCTATGTGCTACCGATCCTGCTGCCGTAACCCTCGATTCGGTCCGATCTTAGACTGGGAATGAACTCCGTATGCTTAGACTGGGGATGAACTCCGTATGCCTAAGTAAACCCATGAAACGAGCGTACAGGCGCTCAGTCGGTCGGAGAGGCAGAATGCGCAAGTCAGGTACAGCCCGATCCCTCCCTGCGTGCTGTCAATCCTGCTGTTGCAACCCTCAGTTCGGTCTGATCTTAGACTGGGGATGAACTCTGTATGCCTAAGTCAACCCACGAAATGAGCGTACGGGCGCTCAGCAGACTAGAGAGGCAGGATGCGCAAAGCCGGGAATCGAACTGTTGGTAGATGGTTCAAGCACATCTTCATATTTTCTGCCATGCCATGCCATTTTTATGGCATGTAAATTCATGATTAGATGGTCCTCTAAGCCTTCATGTGAAGGTTTTCGTGGCAAGACGACCCACTTTTCTATTTTTCATGATTTATTTGAAACTGTTTACAGGTTTAGGATTTTTTAAACTTTTTTTGGAAAGCGTTTTGTTCCCAAATTTGGTATAGGTGATCCTTGTTAATTTCTTGGCATGCACAAAAAAATTCAGCTAAAAACTCAAAGTGGAGAAGATTTTGTGACCGTTTGAAAAAAGTGTCCTTATTTTGGACACTTTAATGGCTACTTGCATCAAACCTATAAACTCTCAAATGCTCTTTAAGGGGGTGTGAGTTCTCAAGGTTTGATGAGGGATAGGGGGCCAATATAAGGGCCAAGTGTCAAGCCCTGGGTGGGCGTGCCAGGCACATCAGGCGCACCAGCAGGCAAGCCAGTGGTTGAGGCCTGCAGACCAGGCGTGCTGGCGGGTATCTGCACGTAAAGCCTAGGTGCTGCCGATCTTGCTGTTGCAACCCTCGGTCTGATTCGATCTTAGACTGGGAATGAACTCCGTATGCTTAGATTGGGGATGAACTTCGTATGCCTAAGTCAACCGATGAAACTAACATGCGGGCGCTCAGCTGACCGGAGAGGTCGGTCGGAGAGGCATAATGCGCAAGCTGGGGATCAGCCCGGTCCCCCTCTGCATGCTGTCGATCCCACTGCCAGTCTTGCTGCTACAACCCTTGATCCTGCTAGGGCTTAGACATGGAATGAACTCTGTATGCCTAAGCTAACCCATGAAACGAGCATGTGGGTGCTCAGCCGATCAAATAGGCAGAATGTGCAAGCCAAGGATCGGCCCGGTCCCCCCTGCGTGCTATCTATCCTGCGGTTGGTCCTGCTACAGCAACCCTCAGTCCGGTTTGATCTTAGACTAGGAATGAGCTCCTATTCTTAGACATGGAATGAACTCCGTATGCCTAAGCCAACCCACGAAACGAGCGTGCGGGCGCTCAGTCGGCCGGAGAGGCAGAATGCACAAGCCGGGGATCTACCCGATCCCCCCTGCGTGCTGTCGATCCTGCTATCGTAACCCTTGGTCCGGTCTGATCTTAGACTAGGAATGAACTCCGTATGCCTAAGTCAACCCATGAAATGAGCATGCGGGTGTTGAGCCGACCAGAGAGGCATAATGTGCAAGCTGGGGATCGGCCCGGTCCCCCTCTACGTGCTGCCAGTCCCGCTGCCACAACCCTCTGTCCGGTGTGGCTTAGACATTGAATGAACTCCCTATGCCTAAGCCAACCCACGAAATGGGCGTGCGGGCGCTCAGCTGGTCAGAGAGGCAGAATGCGTAAGCCGGGGATTGGCTCGGTCCCCCCTGCGTGCTGTCGATCCTACTGCCGCAACCCTCGGTCCGGTTTTATCTTACACTAGGAATGAACTCCGTATGCTTAGACTAGGGATGAACTCCGTAAGCCTAAGTCATCCCATGAAACGAGTGTGTGGGCGTTCAGCCGACCAGAGAGGTAGGATGCGTAAACCGGGGATCGAACGAGTGGTAGGTGGGTTCAAGCACATCTTCATTTTTCTGCCATGCCATTGCCATTTTTATGGCTTGTAAATTCATACAATGGTCCCCTAAGCCTTCATGTGAAGTTTCATGGCAAGACGACCCATTTTCTATTTTTCGTGATTTTTGAAACATTTTGTAGTTCAGGATTTTTTAAAAATTTTTTAGAAAGAGTTTTGTCCCCAAATTTGGTATAGGTGATCCTTTTATTTTTTTTGGCATGCATAAAAATATTCAGCTAAAAACTCGAAGTGGAGAAGATTTTGTGACCGTTTGAAAAAAGTGTCCCCATTTCAGACACTTTAATGGCTACTGGCAGCAAACCTATAAAATCTCAAATGCTCTTTAAGGGGGTGTGAGTTCTCGAGGTTTGAGGAGGGATAAGGGGCCAATATAAGGGCCAAGTGTCATGCCCTGGGTGGGCAAGCGAGGCACATCAGGTGCACCAGCAGGCGAGCCAGAGGTTGAGGCCCGCAGACCAGGTGTGCTAGCGGGTATCTGCACGCAAAGCATAGCAAACGAGTTCACAACGCCCGTCCAACTTGAAGGCCAGCCCGTGAGACCAAGGCCTAGCATACAAGCTGCCCGCACCATATCCAGAAGGGTCCAAGGTGCTGGACATGCAAGGGAAGCTTCTGGAAGTAGGCAGGATCAGCAGCAGCATCCTGGCATATTTGGTTGACCCTAAAATTCAGGAGTTAGCATCTTGATTGATTGCCATTAAGTGTAAGCTGGAGCCTCAACTACAAATAGAGGGCTGCTCCTCCCTGATTTGTACACCATCAAACACTTCTATTTCAGTGAATACAAGAGCATTTCTAGAATTTTGCCTTCTTATCCTGTTTCTCTTTAACTTGCGTAATCAGCCCTTCCTATTGTTCTAGTGCCCGTACGCTTGTGTTTTAGGCTGACTTAGGCATAAAGGAGGAGATTCCAAGCCTAAGGCCACACAGTTTCTGAGTCTAAGGTTGGAGCCCGTGACAGTTGGTATCAGAGCAAGTTCGATTCTGCGTGTTTGTGTTATGCAGGTTAGAGGAGATGGCCTCCCAAAGTGACACTGCTAACCAACAACTAGAGGCCCAGGAGCATAGGCATGGAAGAGGGAAGAAAGCCAGTTGTAGAGATATCTGGTCTACCATGGACGGTAGGCTAGCCAAGGTGGAGGTGACCATGGGCGACATGGGGGAGAAGCTTGAAGGGGTAGAGACTCACATTGCATCGCTAGACTCCATAGGGGAGGGATCCAAAGTGAGCTGCAAGCTGCTCTCAACAAAGGCTTGGATGTGTTCACCCAAAAGAATCAGACCTTGGAGGCTGAAGTGCTGACCTTGCACGATGGCATGGAGGCCATGTGCCAGCGGATGGAGGAGCTTACCAGTGAGCTCGTTGCTTGCAAGACTGCCATTGGGAATGCATGTTTGCTGGAGTGTCCAAGTCCAGATTGGATGTCCCCAAGCCTAAGGAGTTCAAGGGGACTAGGGCGGCCAAGGAAGTAGATAACTACCTTTAGGGTATGGAGCAGTACTTCCAAGCCATGGGCAAGTAAGACGAGGCGATAAAGGTAAGCACCGCTGCTATGTATCTCATTGATGTAGCCTTATTGTGGTAGAGGCACAAGTGTGATGATGTCAGAGTTCCAAAAAGAGTTCAGAGAACAATTTTACCTGGAGTATACCGATGATGAGTCATGGGCAAAGTTGCACAGGCTGAGCTAGCAAGGGGACATAAGGGAATATGTCAAAAAATTCTCTAAACTGATGCTACAGATCTCGGATCTAGGTGAAAAAGACACCTTATTTGCTTTCATGGATGGGCTGAAGCCATGGGTGAAGCATGAGCTACAAAAGAGAGGAGTTCATGATTTGGCTAAAGCCATGACTACTGTCGAGGCCTTGATAGAGTTCAAGCCTCTAAACAAGTTCGAGTCTACCAAGCCCAAGGGTAAGGGCAGGGACAATAGGGACTGAAAGAATTAGTCCAAAGGGAAGGACCGTGATCGGGAGTCCAAGGATGGAGACCGTGACCGAGAGTCCAAGGATGGCGAGAGGAAGCCACCAGCAGGCAAGTGGAAAGCAAAGGGGGACCGAGAGCCACTAGCATGCTTCCTATGTGGAGGGAGCCATATAGCATGCAATTGCCCCCAGAAGGGCAAGCTGGCTGCTGTAGACAAGGAGTCTAACGAAGAGCCAAAGTCAGGGGCAGCAAAGCTTGGGTCGTTGGTGCTGAATGCTGTCCAGAGTAAGAGGAGTCGCAAGCCAAAGGGCTTGATGTTTACGGATCTGATGGTTGCAGGTCAGAAGGTGAGTGCACTGATGGACACAAGTGCCTCACATCTTTTTATTTCAGGTGATAGAACCCGAAAGTTCAGACTAAAGGTGCAGAAAGGGACTGGTACCATCAAAACGGTGAACTCTAATGAAGTTCCAGCCATTGGAGTAGCGCGGGGAGTGGAGTTGCAGCTTGGAGACTAGAAAGGCAAGGAGACCATGGAGGTAATACCCCTTGACGACTATGAGTTTGTGATTGGGTTGGATTTCCTTGTTCGGATTAACGCCCTCCTTGTGCCTTTTGTCGATTGTGTTTGCATCTTGGATGCACGGTGCCAATGCCTAGTGCCATTGAGGAGAGGGTCTGGAGTTGGGTCACGGGTGGTGTCAGCCATCCAATTTGCCAAGGCGGTAAGCAGACAAGAAGACACCTTCTTGGCAGCCCTGAAATATGATGAGCCAAAGGAGAAGGAGACCGAGTCACCCTTGGAGGTGCTAAAGGTGCTGAAGACCTTTAGTGATGTGATGCTCGCAAAACTACCACCTAAGAGGGAGGTGGACCACAAGATCGAGCTGGTGTCCTAGGCCAAGCCACCAGCTAGAGCCCTTTACCGAATGTCTCCACCAGAGTTGGAGGAGTTGAGGAAGTAGCTCAAAGAGTTAGTTGATGCTGGCTTCATCAGGCCATCGAAGGCAACCTATGGTGCATCGGTTCTATTTCAGCACAAGCATGATGGGTCGTTACGGCTGTGCATAGACTATCAGGCTTTGGACAAGCTAACCACAAGAACAAGTACCCCATCCCACTCATTGCGGACTTGCTCGATCAACTTGGGAGCGCAAGGTGGTTCACCAAGATGGATTTGAGGTCAGGCTACTATCAAGTCAGGATCGCGGAGGGAGATGAGCCAAAGACAGCATGTGTCACTCAGTATGGTTCGTATGAGTTCTTGGTTATGCCTTTTGGACTCACGAACGCCCCAACAACATTCTGCACCCTTATGAACAAGGTACTTCAGTCA
Source organism: Durio zibethinus (assembly GCF_002303985.1). Next base: position 25,223,219 of record NW_019167826.1, on the reverse strand, counting down.
TTCCTTGATCGGTTTGTTGTGGTTTATTTGGATGACATTGTGATCTACAGCCAGATTTTGGGAGAGCATGTAGACCACTTGAGATAGGTGTTCGAGGTGTTGCGGGTGCACAAGCTGTTTGTCAAGAGGGAGAAGTGCTCATTCGCCCAGCAGGAGATCCCGTTCCTTGGCCACATAGTAGGAGGTGGCAGGATACGCATGGATGAAGGCAAGATACACGTCATCCTGGAGTGGCAATCGCCAGCCAAGGTCACTGAGTTGAGGTCATTCCTTGGGCTGGTAAACTACTACAGGCGCTTCATCAAAGGTCACTCAGCAATAGCCACGCCATTGACTGACTTGCTCAAGAAAGGGAAAGCATGGGAGTGGAGCGTAGGGTGCCAGGAAGCCTTTGATAGGTTGAAGCAGGCTGTGACCGAGGAGCCAATCTTGCCCTTGCCAGACCATGCCAAGCCATATGAGGTGCATACGGATGCATCAGACTTTGCCATAGGGGGCGTGTTGATGCAGGAGGGACGTCCAGTCGCGTTCGAGAGCAGGAAGCTGAACGAGACTGAGCGCAAATACACGGTCCAAGAGAAGGAGATGACTACAGTGGTGCACTACTTGCGCACTTGGCACCATTACCTGTTGGGGTCGAGGTTCATGGTTAGGACGGACAATGTGGCGACCAGCTACTTTTAGACGTAGAAGAAGCTGTCCGTTCAGCAGGCGAGATGGCAAGATTTTCTTACGGAATTTGATTTCCAGATGGAGTACAAGTTGGGGTGGGCGAACCTAGTGGTAGACGCCCTGAGCAAGAAGGCTAACCGTGCTGCCATTAGCCAACCAGAGGGGTCACTGGTGCCACGCATCAAGGAGGGACTTACGCATGATCCTACAACCAAGGCTTTGATGGAGTACACCCAGTAAGGTAAGACTAGGTGGTTTTGGTTACAGGATGGCTTGCTGTACACCAGGGGCAGTAGACTATTTGTTCCACAGCACGGGAAGCTCCGCAAGGAAGTTTTACAAGAATGCCATGATTCAAGGTGGCTGGACACCCCGGAGTGAGCCATACCTTGGCGCTAATCAAGGATCAATACTACTGGCTACACATGAGGGACGATGTGGAGGCCTATGTAAAGACTTGTCTTGTGTGCCAACAGGACAAGGTGGAACTCAAGAAACCAGGTGATCTCTTGGAGCCATTGCCAGTGCCAGAGCGACCATGGGAGAGTGTTTCTCTAGACTTTATAGTTGGTCTACCCAAAGCAGAAGGGTTTGGAAGCATCATGGTAGTGGTGGACAGGTTTTCCAAGTATGGAATCTTCATTCCAGTAACCAAGGAGTGCCCAGTCGAGGAGGCAGCTCAATTGTTCCTGAAGAACATGGTTAAGTACTAGGGAGTGCCGAGAACCATTGTTAGTGATCGGGATGGGCATTTCACGGGCAGGTTCTGGACTGAGTTGTTCAAGCTGTTAGGGTCAGACTTGAACTTTTCCACCAGCATGCATCTGCAGACCGATGGGCAGATAGAACGAGTTAATGGACTATTAGAGGTCTACCTCAGGCACTATGTGAGTGCCACACAAAGGGACTGGCCAAAGCTGCTAGATATTGCACAGTTTTCCTACAACTTGCAAAGGAGCGAGGCAACGAACCAGAGCCCATTTGAGGTTGTGACAGGGCAACAACCACTAACACCCGATTCGATTGCTACAGGTTATACAGGGTCGAATCCAGCAGCATACAAGTTTGTCAAGGCATGGCAGGAGCAAACTGACTTGGCCAGAGTTTGTCTACACAAGGCGGCCAAGAGGTCAAAGAAGTGGGCAGTCCAGAATAGGCGGGACGTGCAGTTCTAGGTTGGAGACTCGGTGTTAGTGAAGCTACATCCAATTGTGCACCATAGGGGGCTGCACAAAGGCCTAGTTCAGAGGTATGAAGGACCTTTTCGAGTAGTAAAGAGGGTAGGCAAGGTTGCCTACAAGCTGGATATGCCACCTAAGCCAAGGGTACACCCAGTGTTCCATGTGAGCATGCTCAAGTCGTTCCATGAAGATGAGGGAGATCCAGGACGGGTAGAGCCAAAGTGTGCACCATTGGAAGCAAAGGCCTCATATGAAAAGGAGGTCCACAGCATCATAGCTGACCAAGAGGTGAGACAGAAGAACAATCAGCCAAGATAAGAGTACTTGATGCGCTGGAAGGGACTTCTAGACAATGAGACGAGCTGGGAACCAACAGATGACTTATGGCAGTTCGGGGACCAGATCAGGTAGTACCATGCAAAAGATGCAACAAGGGCATTGCACAATCAGGTGGGGGAGAATGTCATGCCCTGGGCAGGTGCGACAGGCACATCAGGTGCACTAGCAGGTGAACCAGAGGTTGAGGCCTACAGACCCAGGCGTGCTGGCAGGTATCTACACGCAAACCCTAGTAAACGAGTTCAGAACGCCCGCCCAACTTGTAGGCCAGCCCGTGAGACCAAGGCCTAGAATTCAAGCTGCCCGCACCACATCTAGAAGGGCCTAAGGTGCTGGACACACAAAGAAAGCTTCTGGAAGCAGGCAGGATCAATAGCAACATCCTGGCATATTGGGTTGACCCTGAAAATTAGGAGTTAGCATCCTGATTGATTGTAATCTGTATAATCCCATGATTTTAGCCTTTATTCTAGGGATATTGCCATTAAGTGTAAGCTGGTGCCCCAACTATAAATAGAGGGTTGCTCTTCCCTCATTTATACACCATCAAACACTTTTGTTTCAGTGAATACAAGAACATTTCCAAAATTCTGCCTTCTTATCCTGTTTCTCTTTAACTTGCATAATCAGCCCTTCCCGTTGTTCTAGTGCTCGTACGCTTGTGTTTTAGGTTGACTTAGGCATAAAAGAGGAGATTCCAAGCCTAAGGCCACACGATTTCTGAGTCTAAGGTTGGAGCTCATGACACAAATACCGGCACCCATCGTACATCATGTACGCACACCCCCCCAGCCCCCCAATGTCGGAACCCCCAATGCCATTGGTTAGGCTCTCCGGCGATGCTCCGATGATGGTGCCCCGACCAAAAATAATGTGGCACCAGCACATGCCCGAGCCTAGTATGTGCACCGTGGCTCAAAATCTTAGAATGGGAATGAACTCCGTATGCTTAGACATTGAATGAACTCCGTATGCCTAAGCCAACCCACAAAACGAGCGTGCGGGCGCTCAGCCGGCCGAAGAGGCAAAATGCGCAAGTCAGGGATTGGCCTGATCCCCCCTACGTGCTGTCGATCTTGCTGTCGCAACCCTCGATCCGGTTGGATCTTAGACTGGGAATGAACTCTGTACGTATAAGTCAACCCATGAAACGAGCATGGGGGCGTTGAGCCGACCGAAGAGGCATAATGGGCAAGCCGGGGATTAGCCCGATCCCCGCTGCCATAACCCTCGGTCTGGCTGGGGTTTAGACATGGAATGAACTCCCTATGCCTAAACCAACCCATGAAACGGGTGTGCAGGCACTCAACCGACCGAAGAGGCAGAATGTGCAAGCCGGGGATCAACCTGGTTCCCCCTGCATGCTATCGATCCTGCGGCCGCAATCCTCGGTCCGGTCCGATCTTAGACTGGGAATGAACTCCGTATGCTTAGACTGGGGATGAACTCTATTTGCCTAAGTCAACCCATGAAACGAGCATGCGGGCACTCAGCCGATCGAAAAGGTCGATCGGAGAGGCATAATATGCAAGCCGGGGATCAGCCCGGTCCCTCTCTGTGTGCTGCCGATCCTACTGCTACAACCCTCGTTCCAACTGGGGCTTAGACATCAAATGAACTCCATATGCCTAAGCCAACCGATGAAATCAGCGGGTAGGTGCTCGGCCGGTCGGAGACGCAGAATGCGTAAGCCGGGGCTCGGTTCGATCCCTCCTACGCGCTGTCGATCCTGCTGCTGGTCTTGCTATCGCAACCTTCGGTCCCGATCTGATCTTAGACTGGGAATGAACTCCATATGCTTAGACATGGAATGAACTCTGTATGCCTTAGCCAAAGCACGAAACGAGCGTGTGGGGTGCTCAGCCGATCGAAGAGGTAGAATGCGTAAGCCGAGGATCGGCCCGATCCCATTGCGTGCTGTCGATCCTGCTGCCAAAACCCTCGGTCCAATCTGATCTTAGATTGGGAATGAACTCCGTATGCCTAAGTCAACCCATGAAATGAGTGTTCGGGCATTGAGTCGATCAGAGAGGCATAATGCGCAAGCCAAGGATCGACCCAGTCCCCCTCTGCGTTCTGTCGGTCCCGCTGCCACAACCCTCGGTCCGACTGGGGCTTAGACATGGAATAAACTCCCTATGACTAAGCCAACCCACGAAACGGACGTGCAAGCGCTCAGCCAGTTGGAGAGGCAGAAAGCGCAAGTCGGGGATCCGTTCGGTCCCCCTTACGTGCTACCGATCCTGCTGCCGTAACCCTCGGTCCGATCTGATCTTAGACTGGGAATGAATTCCGTATGCTTAGACTGGGGATGAACTCCGTATGCCTAAGTTAACCCATGAAACGAGCGTGCGGACGTTCAGTCGGCCAGAAAGGTCAGTTGAAGAGGCATAATGTGCAAGCTGAGGATCAGCTCGGTCCCCCTCTACGTGCTGTCGATCCCACTATCGGTCCTGTTGCCACAACCCTTGGTCCGGCTAAGGCTTAGACATGGAATGAACTTCGTTTGCCTAAGCCAACCCACGAAACGAGCATCCGAGTGAGAGGTCGATCAGAGAGGCAAAATGCGTAAGCCTGGGATCGACCCGGTCCCCTTACGTGCTATTGATCCTGCTGCTGGTCCTGCTACCACAACCCTCGGTCCGGTCTAATCTTAGACTAAGAATGAACTCCGTATGCTTAGACATGGAATGAACTCCGTATACCTAAGCCAACCCACGAAATGAGCGTGTGGGCGCTCAGTCGGTCGAAGAGGTAGAATGCGCAATCCAGGGATCGGTCCAGTCCCCCCTGTGTGCTGTGGATCTTGCTACCACAACCCTCAGTTCGATCTGATCTTAGACTGGGAATGAACTCTGTATGCCTAAGTCAACCCATGGAACGAACGTTCGGGCGTTGAGCCAGCCGGAGAGGTATAATGCTCAAGCAGGGGATCGGGTTCTACATGCTGTCGGTCCTGCTACCGTAACGCCCGATCTGACCTAATCTTAGACTGCAAATGAACTCCGTATGCTTAGACTGGGGATGAACTCTAAGTCAACCCAAGAAACAAGCATGCGGGAGCTCAGCCAGCTGAAGAGGCATAATGCGTAAGTTGGGGATCAGTTCGATCCCCCTCTACGTGCTGTCGATCCCGCTGCTGGTCCTGCTGCCATAACACTCGGTCCAACTGGGGCTTAGACATGGAATGAACTCCGCATGCCTAAGTTAACCCATGAAATGAGTGTGCGTGTGCTCAGTCAGTCAGAGAGGCAAAATGCGCAAGCCATGGATCGGCCCGATCCCCTCCTGCGTGCTGTCGATCCTGCTGCTGGTCTTACTGCCGCAACCCTTGGTCCGACCTGATCTTAGAATGGGATTGAACTCTGTATGCTTAGACATAGAATGAACTCCGTATGCCTAAGCCAACCCACGAAACGAGCATGTGGTTGCTCAACCGGTCGGAGAGGCAGAATGCGCAAGCCAGGGACCGACTCGATCCCTCCTGCGTGCTATCGATACCGCTACCACAACCCTTGGTCCAGTCTGATCTTAGACTGGGAATGAACTCCGTATGCCTAAGTCAACCCACGAAATGAATGTACGGGCACTGAGCCGGCCGGAGAGGTGTAATGCACAAATCAAGGATCAGCCCAATCCCCCTCTGCGTGCTGCCTGTCCCACTGCCACAACCCTCGGTCTGACTAGGGCTTAGACATGGAATGAACTCCCTATGCCTAAGCCAACCCACGAAACGGATGTGCGGGCGCTCAGCCGGTCGAAGAGGTAGAATGTGCAATATGAGGATCGGCCCGATCCTTCCTGCGTGCTACTGATCCTGCTACCGCAACCCTCGGTCTGATCCGATCTTAGATTGGGAATGAACTCCATATGCTTAGATTGGGGATGAACTCCGTATGCCTAAGTCAACCCATGAAATGAGCGTACGGGCGCTCAGTCGACCGGAGAGGCTGGTCGGAGAGGCAGAATGCACAAGTCAGGGATCGACCCTGTCCCCTCGGTGCACTGTCGATCCTATTGCTGCTGCTGCTGCCACAACCCTCGGTCCAGTCTGATCTTAGACTGGGAATGATCTCTATATGCTTAGTAATGGAAAGAACGTTGTATGCCTAAGCCAACCCACGAAACGAACGTACGGGCGCTCAACCGACCGAAGAGGCAGAATGCACAAGTTGGGGATCAGCCCGGTCCCCCCTGCGTGCTACCGATCCTGCTGCCACAACCCTCGGTCCGGTCTGATCTTAGACTGGGAATGAACTCTGTATGCATAAGTCAACCTACGGAATGAGCGTGCGGGCACTGAGCTGATCGAAGAGGCATAATGCACAAGCTAGGGATCGGCCTGATCACCCTCTACGTGCTGCCGGTCTCGCTGCCACAACCCTCAGTCTGGCTAGAGCTTAGACATGGAATCAACTGCCTATGCCTAAGCCAACCGACGAAATGGGCGTGCGGGCACTCATCCAACCAGAGAGATAGAATGTGAAGCTGGGGATTGGCCCGGTCCCTCCTACGTGCTACCGATCCTACTATCGCAACCCTCGATCTGATTCGATCTTAGACTGGGAATGAACTCCGTATGCTTAGACTAGGGATGAACTCCATATGCTTAGACTGGGGATGAACTCTGTATGCCTAAGTCAACCCACGACACGAGTGTACGGGCACTCAGAAGGTCGGAGAGGCATAATGCGCAAGCCGGGGATCAGCCCGATCACCCTTTACGTGCTGCCGATCTCGCTGCCGGTCTTACTGCCACAAACCTCGATACGGATGGGGCTTAGACATGGAATGAACTCCATATGCCTAAGCCAACCCATGAAACAAGCGTGTGGGTGCTCAGCCGACCAAAGAGGCAGAATGTGCAAGCCGGGGATCGGCCCAATCCCCTCTACGTGCTATCAATCCTACAGCCACAACCCTCAGTCCGGTCTGATCTTAGATTGGGAATGAACTCCATATGCTTAAGCCAACCCATGAAACGAGCGTTCAGGCATTGAGCCAGCCAGAGCGGCATAATGTGCAAGCCCGGGGATCGACCTAATCCCCCTCTACGTGCTGCCGGTCCCGCTACCACAACCCTAGGTCCGACTGGGGCTTAGACATGGAACGAACTCCCTATGCCTAAGCCAACCCATGAAACGATCGTGTGGGCGCTCAGCCGACCGAAAAGGCAGAATGCACAAGTTAGGGATCAGCCCGGTCCCTCCTGCGTGCTGTCGATCCTGCTTTTGCAACCCTCGATTTGGTTCGATCTTAGACTGGGAATGAATTCCGTATGCTTAGACTGGGGATGAACTTCGTATGCCTAAGTCAACCCATGAAACGAGCGTGCGGGTGCTCAGCCGACCAGAGAGGCAGGATGCGCAAGTCGGGGATCGAATGGGTGGTAGGTGGGTGCCAATGCCATTTTTTATGGCTTGTAAATTCATACAATGTTCCCCTAAGCCTTCATGTGAAGTTTCATGGCAAGACGACCCGTTTTCTATTTTTCGTGATTTTTAAAACTTTTTATAGTTCAGGATTTTTTAAAATGTTTTTAGAGAAAGTTTTGTCCCCAAATTTGTAGAGGGTATCCTGTATTTTTGTTGGCATGCATAAAACAATTCAGCTAAAAACTGGAAGTGGAGAAGATTTTGTGACCATTTGAAAAAAGTGTCCCCATTTCAGACACTTTATGGCTACTGGCCACAAACCTATAAAATTTCTAATGCTCTTTAAAGGGTGTGAGTTATCGAGGTTTGATGAGGATATGGGGCCAATATAAGGGCCAAGTACCAGCACCCATTGCACATAATGTGTGCACACCCCCTGGCCCTCCCAATCACTGGGAACCCTCAATGCCGCCGGTTAGGCTCTCTGACGATGCTCCGGCGATGGTGCCCCGGGCAAAAAAAATATGGCACCAACACATGCTCGAGCCCAGCATGTGCACTATCGCTCAAAATCTTAGACTTGGAATGAACTCCGTATGCCTAAGCCAACCCATGAAACGGGCATGCAGGTGCTCGGCCGGTCGGAGAGGCAGAATGCGCACGCTGGGGATTGGCCCGGTCCCCCCCTGCGTGCTATCGATCCTGCTGTTGCAACCTTCAGTTCGGTCTGATCTTAGACTAGGAATAAACTCCGTATGCTTAGACTGGGGATGAACTCCGTATGCCTAAGTGAACCCATGAAACAAGCGTGCGGGTGCTCAACCGGTCGGAGAGCCATAATGCATAAGTCGGGGATCAGCCCGATCCCCCTCTACGTGCTGCCGATCCCACTGTCGATCCTTCTGCCACAACCCTTGATCAGACTGGGCCTTAGACATGGAATGAACTTCGTATGCCTAAGCCAACCCATGAAACGAGGGTACGGGCGCTCAGCCGGCCGAAGAGGCAGAA
>NW_019167826.1:25110773-25213641 GCF_002303985.1 Durio zibethinus | reverse complement strand
GTTTCGTGGGTTGACTTAGGCATACGGACTTCATTCCTAGTTCTAAATCAGACCGGACCAATGGTTCCCGACAGCAGGATCGATAGCACATAGGGGGATCAGGTCGATCCCGGCTTGTGCATTCTGCCTCTCCAGTCAGCTGGGCACTCACACGCTCATTTCGTGGGTTGGCTTAGGCATATGGATTCATTCCACTCTAAGCATACGGAGTTCATTCCCAGTCAAAGATCAGACCAGACCGAGGGTTATGATAGTAGGACAGCAGCAGAATCGATAGCACACAGGGGGACCGAGTCCATCCCCAGCTTGCGCATCTACCTCTTCTGACCGCCTCTTCGGCTGGTCTGAGCACCCGCACACTCATTTTGTGGGTTGACTTAGGCATACAGAGTTCAGCCCATTCTAAGCATACGGAGTTCATTCCTAGTCTAAGATCGAATTGGATTGAGGGTTGCGGGCAGCAGGATCGACAGCATGTAGGGGGGATCGGGTCGATCCCTGACTTGTGCATTCTGCTCTCCGGTCGGCTGAGCGCTTCGCATGCTCATTTCATCGGTTGGCTTAAGCATACAGAGTTCATTCCATGTCTAAGCCCCAGTCAAACCGAGGGTGTGGTAGCAGGACCGACAGCGAGATCGGCAGCATGCAGAGGAAGGTCGAGCTGATCCTCGGCTTGTGCATTATATCTTTTCTGACAGGCCTCTCGACTGGCTGAGCACCCGCACATTGGTTTCATGGGTTTGACTTAGGCATACGAAGTCATCCCAGTCAAAGCATACGGAGTTTCATTCCCAGTCTAAGATCAGACCGGATCGAGGGTTACGTAGCAGGATCGACAGCATGGGGGGGAACAGATCCGATCCTGGCTTGTGCATTTTGCCACTCCGGCCAGTTAAGCGACCGTATGCCGTTTCGTGGGTTGGCTTAGGCATAGGGAGTTCATTCCATGTCTAAGCCCCACCAGAACTAAGGGTTGTGGCAGCGGGATCGACAGCACACAGAGGGGGACCGGGTCGATCCCCGACTTGCGCATTATGCCTCTTGGGTCGGCTCAGCGCCCGAACGCTCGTTTCATGGTTTGACTTAGGCATACGGAGTTCATTCCCAGCCTAAGATCAGATCAGACTGAGGGTTGCGGTAGCAGGATCGACAGCACGTAAGGGGGACCGGGCCGATCCCCAGCTTGCGCATTCTACCTCTTTGGCCGGTTGAGCACCCGCACACTCGTTTCGTGGGTTGGCTTACACATACAGAGTTCATTCCATGTCTAAGCATACAGAGTTCATTCCCAGACTAAGATCAGATCGGACCGAGGCTGGCAGCAACAAGACCAACAGCAGGATCGATAGCACGCAGGGGGGGACCGGGCCGATCCCCGACTTGCGTATTTTACCTTTCCATTCGGCTGAGCTCCCGCATGCTCGTATCGCGGGTTGACTTAGCCATACGGAGTTCATACCTAGTCTAAGCATACAGAGTTCATTCCCAGTCTAAGATCAAACCAGACAGAGGGTTGCGACAGCACGCAGGGGGGATTGGGTCGATCCCCAGCTTGGGCATTCTACCTCTCCGACCGGCTGAGTGCCCGCAGGCCCGTTTTATGGGTTAGCTTATGCATAGGGAGTTCATTCCATCTATAAGCCCTAGCTAGACCGAGGGTTGTGGCAGCAGGACTGGCAGCACACAGAGGGGGACCGAACCGATCCCCAGCTTACGCATTCTGCCTCTCCGGTCGGCTGAGCACCCCCACGCTCATTTCATGAGTTGGCTTAGGCATATGAAGTTCATTCCATCTCTAAGCATACGGAAGTTCATTCCCAGTCTAAGAGTTTGAGCCACGGTGCACATGCTGGGCTTGGGCATGTGTTGGTGCCGCATTTTTTTTGCCCGGGGCACCATCGTCGAAGCATCGCTGGAGAGCCTAACTGACGGTATTAGGGGTTCCAGCGATTGGGGGGCCGGGGGCTGTGCGCACATGATGTGTGATGGGTGCTGGTACTGGCCATTATATTGCCCCCTATCCCTCATCAAACCTCGAGAACTCACACCCCTTTAAAGAGCATTTGAGATTTTTATAGGTTGCTGCCAGTAGCCATTAAAGTGTCTGAAATGGGGACACTTTTTTCAAACGGTCACAAAATCATCTCCACTTCGAGTTTTTTAGCTAAATTTTTTTTTGCATGCCAAAAAAATATAAGGATCACCTCTACCAAATTTGGGACAAAACACTTTCTAAAAAAATTTTAAAAAATCTTGAACCATAAAAGTTTCAAAAATCGTGAAAAATAGAAAACGGGTTGTCTTGCCATGAAACTTCACATGAATGCTTAGGGGACCATTGTATCAATTTACAAGCCATAAAAATGGCATCGGCATGGCAGAAATTTGAAGATGTACTTGAACCCACCTACCACCCATTTGATCCCCGGCTTGCGCATTTTGCCTCTCCGGCTGGCTGAGTGCCCGCACGCTCATTTCGTGGGTTGACTTAGGCATACGGAGTTCATCCCCAGTCTAAGCATACAGAGTTCATTCCCAATCTAAGATCAGACCAGATCGAGGGTTGCGGCAGCAGGATCGACAGCACGTAAGGGGGACCGAGTTGATCCCCGGCTTGCGCATTCTGCCTCTCCGATCGGCTGAGCGCCCGCACGCCTGTTTAGTGGGTTGGCTTAGGCATAGGGAGTTCAGTCCATGCCTAAGCCCCAGTCGAACCGAGGGTTGTGGCAGTGGGACCGACAGCACGCAAAGAGGGACCGGACCGATCCCCGGCTTGTGCATTCTGCCTCTCCGACTGGCTCAGCGCCTGCACGATCGTTTCATGGGTTGACTTAGGCATATAGAGTTCATTACCAGTCTAAGATCAGACCAGATCGAGGGTTGCGGCAGCAGGATCGACAACACGTAGGGGGGATCGGGTCGGTCCCCGGCTTGTGCATTTTGCCTCTCCGGTCGACTGAGCGCCCGTACCCTCATTTTATGGGTTGGCTTAGGTGTACGAAGTTCATTCCATGTCTAAGGCCCAGTCTGATCGAGGGTTGTGGCAGAAGGACGGACAGTGGGATCAGTAGCACGTAGAAGGGGATCGGGCTGATCCCCGACTTATGCATTATGCCTCTCCGACCAGTTGAGCACCCGCATGCTTGTTTCGTGGGTTCACTTAGGCATACGGAGTTCATCCCCAGTCTAAGCATACGGAGTTCATTCCTAGTCTAAGATCAGACCAGACTGAAGGTTGCAGCAGTAGGATCGACAGCACGCAGGAGGGACCGGGCCAATCCCCAGCTTGCGCATTCTGCCTCTCTGACCGGCCGAGCACCCGCACGCCCGTTTCATGGGTTGGCTTAGGCATAGGGAGTTCATTCCATGTCTAAGCCCCAGTCGGACCGACGGTTGTGGTAGCGGGACCGGCAGCACACAGAGGGGGACCAGGCCGATCCCCGACTTGCGCTTTATGCCTCTCTGACCGGCTCAGGCCCGCACGCTCGTTTCGTGGGTTGACTTATGCATACGAAGTTCATTCCTAGTCTAAGATCAGACCGGACCGAGGGTTGCGGCAGCAGGATCGACAGCACGCAGGGGGGCCAGGCCAATACCCGACTTTCGCATTCTGCCTCTCCAGCCGGCTGAGCACCCGCACGCTCGTTTCATGGGTTGGCTTAGGCATACGGAGTTCATTCCAAGTCTAAGATTTTGAGGGACAGTGCACATGCTGGGCTCGAGCATGTGCTGGTGCCATATTTTTTTTTCTCGGGGCACCATCGTCGGAGCATCGTTAGAGAGTCTAACCGATGGCATTAAGGGTTTCAGTGATTGGGGGGCCAGGGGGTGTGCACACATTATGTGCAATGGGTGCTGGTACTTGGCCCTTATATTGGCCCCATATCCCTCATCAAACCTTGATAACTCACACCCCTTTAAAGAGCATTAGAAATTTTATAGGTTTGTGGCCAGTAGCCATTAAAGTGTCTGAAATGGGGACACTTTTTTCAAATGGTCACAAAATCTTCTCCACTTCCAGTTTTTAGCTGAATTGTTTTATGCATGCCAACAAAAATACAAGGATCACCTCTACAAATTTGGGGACAAAACTTTCTCTAAAAACATTTTAAAAAATCCTGAACTATAAAAAGTTTTAAAAATCACGAAAAATAGAAAACGGGTCGTCTTGCCATGAAACTTCACATGAAGGCTTAGGGGAACATTGTATGAATTTACAAGCCATAAAAATGGCATTGGCACCCACCTACCACCCGTTCGATCCCCGGCTTGCGCATCCTGCCTCTCTGGTCGGCTGAGCGCCCGCACGCTCGTTTCATGGGTTGACTTAGGCATACGAAGTTCATCCCCAGTCTAAGCATACGGAGTTCATTCCCAGTCTAAGATCAGACCGAATCGAGGGTTGCAAAAGCAAGATCGACAGCACGCAAGAGGGACCGGGCCGATCCCTAACTTGTGCATTCTGCCTTTTCGACCGGCTGAGCGCCCACACGACCGTTTCGTGGGTTGGCTTAGGCATAGGGAGTTCGTTCCATGTCTAAGCCCCAGTCGGACCTAGGGTTGTGGCAGCGGGACCGGCAGCACGCAGAGGGGGATTAGGTCGATCCCCGGCTTGCACATTATGCCGCTCTGGCTGGCTCAACGCCTGAACGCTCGTTTCGTGGGTTGACTTAAGCATACGGAGTTCATTCCCAATCTAAGATCAGACCGGACCGAGGGTTGCGGCAGTAGGATCGACAGCACGTAGGGGGGATTGGGTCGATCCCCGGCTTGCACATTCTGCCTCTCTGGCCGGCTGAGCACCCACACGCTTGTTTCGTGGGTTGGCTTAGGCATACGGAGTTCATTCCATGTCTAAGCCCCATCCGTATCGAGGTTTGTGGCAGTAAGACCGGCAGCGAGATCGGCAGCACGTAAAGGGCGATCGGGCTGATCCCCGGCTTGCGCATTATGCCTCTCCGACCTGCTGAGCGCCCGTACGCTCGTTTCGTGGGTTGACTTAGGCATACAGAGTTCATCCCCAGTCTAAGCATATGGAGTTCATCCCTAGTCTAAGCATACGGAGTTCATTCCCAGTCTAAGATCGGATCAGATCGAGGGTTACGGTAGTAGGATCGGTAGCACGTAGGGGGGACCGGGCCAATCCCCGGCTTCACATTCTGTCTCTCTGGTTGGCTGAGTGCCCGCACGCCCATTTTCGTCGGTTGGCTTAGGCATAGGCAGTTGATTCCATGTCTAAGCCCCAGCCAGACTGAGGGTTATGGCAGCGGGACCGATAGCACGTAGAGGGTGATCAGGCCGATCCCTAGCTTGTGCATTATGCCTCTTCGACCCGCTCAGCGCCGCACGCTCGTTCCGTGGGTTGACTTATGCATACGGAGTTCATTCCCAGTCTAAGATCGGACCGGATCGAGGGTTGTGGCAGCAGGATCGGTAGCACGCAAGGGGGATCAGGCTGATCCCCGACTTGTGCATTCTGCCTCTTCGGCCAGTTGAGTGCTCGTACGTTCATTTCGTGGGTTGGCTTAGGCATACGACGTTCATTCCATTACTAAGCATATGGAGATCATTCCCAGTCTAAGATCAGACTGGACCGAGGGTTGTGGCAGCAGCAGCAGCAACAGGATAGACAACGCACAGGGGGGACCGGGTCGATCCCTGACTTGTGCATTCTGCCTCTCCGACCAGTCTCTCCGGTCGGCTGAGCGTCCGCACGCTCGTTTCATGGGTTGACTTAGGCATACGGAGTTCATCCCCAATCTAAGCATATGGAGTTCATTCCCAATCTAAGATCGGATCAGACCGAGGGTTGCAGTGGCACGATCAGTAGCACGCAAGAGGGACCGGGCCGATCCTCATATTGCACATTCTACCTCTCCGATCGGTTGAGTACCCGCACGTCCGTTTCGTGGGTTGGCTTAGGCATAGGGAGTTCATTCCATGTCTAAGCCCCAGTCAGACCGAGGGTTGTGGCAGTGGGACCGACAGCACGCAGAGGGGGATCGGGCTGATCCTTGATTTATGCATTACACCTCACCGGCCGGCTCAACGCTAGTACACTCGTATCGTGGGTTGACTTAGGCATACGGAGTTCATTCCCAGTCTAAGATCGGACTGGATCGAGGGTTGTGGTAACGGTACCGACAGCACGCAAGAGGGATCGGGTCGGTCCCTGGCTTGCGCATTCTGCCTCTCCGACCGGTTGAGTACCCACACGCTCGTTTCATGGGTTGGCTTAGGCATACGGAGTTCATTCTATGTCTAAGCATACAGAGTTCAATCCCATTCTAAGATCGGGTCGGACCAAGGGTTGCGGTAGTAGGACCAGCAGCAAGATCGACAGCACGCAGGAGGGGATCGGGCCGATCCATGGCTTGCGCATTTTTCCTCTTTGACTGACTGAGCGCACGCACGCTCATTTCATGGGTTAACTTAGGCATGCGGAGTTCATTCCATGTCTAAGCCCCAGCTGGACCGAGTGTTGTGGCAGCAGGACCGGCAGCGGGATCGACAGCACGTAGAGGGGGATCGAACTGATCCCCGACTTACGCATTATGCCTCTTCAGCTGGCTGAGCTCCCGCACGCTTGTTTCTTGGGTTGACTTAGGCATACGGAGTTCATCCCCAGTCTAAGCATACGGAGTTCATTCCCAGTCTAAGATCAGGTCAGATCGGGCGTTACGGTAGCAGGACCGACAGCACGTAGAGCTCGATCCCCGACTTGAGCATTATGCCTCTCCGGCCGGCTTAACGCCCGAACGCTCGTTCCGTGGGTTGACTTAGGCATACAGAGTTCATTCCCAGTCTAAGATCAGATCGAACTGAGGGTTGTGGTAGCAAGATCCACAGCACACAGGGGGGACTGGACCGATCCCTGGCTTGCGCATTCTACCTCTTCGATCGGCTGAGTGCCCGCACGCTCATTTCGTGGGTTGGCTTAGGTATACGGAGTTCATTCCATGTCTAAGCATACGGAGTTCATTCCTAGTCTAAGATCAGACCGGATCGAGGGTTGCGGCAGCAGGACCAGCAGCAGGATCAACAGCACGTAAAGGGACCGGGTCGATCCCAGGCTTACGTATTTTGCCTCTCCGACCGGCCTCTCACCCGGACGCTCGTTTCGTGGGTTAGCTTAGGCAAACGGAGTTCATTCCATGTCTAAGCCTTAGCTGGACCAAGGGTTGTGGCAACAGGACCGATAGTGGGATCGACAGCACGTAGAGGGGGACCGAGTTGATCCCTAGCTTGCACATTATGCCTTTTCAACCGACCTCTCTGGCCGACTGAGCGTCCGCACGCTCGTTTCATGGGTTAACTTAGGCATACGGAGTTCATCCCCAGTCTAAGCATACGAAATTCATTCCCAGTCTAAGATCGAATCGGACCAAGGGTTACGGTAGCAGGATCGGTAGCATGTAAGGGGGACCGAATGGATCCCCGGCTTGCACTTTCTGCCTCTCTAACTGGCTGAGCGCTTGCACGTCCGTTTCGTGGGTTGGCTTAGTCATAGGGAGTTCATTCCATGTCTAAGCCCCAGTCGGACTAAGGGTTGTGGCAGCGGGACCGACAGCATGTAGAAGGGGATCGGGCCAATCCTTGGCTTGCGCATTATGCCTCTCCGTTCGGCTCAATGCCCGAACACTCATTTAATGGGTTGACTTAGGCATATGGAGTTCATTCCCAGTCTAAGATCAGATCGAACCGAGGGTTTTGGCAGCAGTATCGACAGCATGCAGAGGGACCGGGCTGATCCTCGGCTTACGCATTCTGCCTCTTCGGTCGACTGAGTGCCCCGCACGCTTGTTTTGTGCGTTGGCTAAGGCATACGGAGTTCATTCCATGTCTAAGCATATGGAGTTCATTCCCAGTCTAAGATCGGATCGGGATCGAAGGTTACGGTAGCAAGACCAGCAGCAGGATCGACAACACGTAGGAGGGACCGAACCGAGCCCCGACTTGCGCATTCTATATCTCCGGCCGGCCGAGCACTTGCCCGCTCGTTTCATCGGTTCGCTTAGGCATATGGAGTTCATTTGATGTCTAAGCCCCAGCTGGACCGAGGGTTGTGGCAGCAGGATCGGCAGCACACAGAGAGGGACCGAGCTGATCCCCGGCTTACGTATTATGCCTTTCCAGTCGACCTTTTTGATCGGCTGAGCGACCGTATGCTCGGTTCATAGGTTGACTTAGGCAAATGGAGTTCATCCCTAGTCTAAGCATACGGAGTTCATTCCCAGTCTAAGATTGGACCGGACCGAGGGTTGCGACCACAGGATCGATAGCACGCAGGGGGGGACCAGGCTGATCCCCGGCTTACACATTCTGCCTCTTCAGTCGGTTGAGTGCCTGCACACCCGTTTTATGGGTTGGTTTAGGCATAGGGAGTTCATTCCATGTCTAAGCCCCAGCCGAACCGAGGGTTATGGCAGCGAGGATCGGGCCAATCCTCGGCTTACGCATTATGCCTCTTCGGCCGGCTCAGTGCCCACACGCTCGTTTCATGGGTTGACTTATACGTACAGAGTTTATTCCCAGTCTAAGATCCAACCGGATCGAGAGTTGCAACAGCAAGATCGACAGCACGTAGGGGGGATCAGGCCAATCCCTGACTTGCGCATTCTGCCTCTTCGGCCAGCTGAACGCTCGCACGCTCGTTTCGTGGGTTAGCTTAGGCATACGGAGTTCATTCAATGTCTAAGCATACGGAGTTCATTCCCATTCTAAGATTTTGAGCCACGGTGCACATACTAGGCTCGGGCATGTGTTGGTGCCATATTTTTTTTGCCTGGGGCACCATCGCCGGAGCATCGTCGGAGAGCCTAACCGGTGGCATTGGGGGTTCCGACGATTGGGGGGCTAGGGGGGTGTGCACATGATGTACGATGGGTGTCGGTATTTATGTCATGAGCTCCAACCTTAGACTCAGAAACCGTGCGGCCTTAGGCTTGGAATCTCCTCCTTTATGCCTAAGTCAACCTAAAACACAAGCGTACGGGCACTAGAACAACGGAAAGGGCTGATTATGCAAGTTAAAGAGAAACAGGATAAGAAGGAAAAATTCTGGAAATGCTCTTGTATTCACTGAAACGAAAGTGTTTGATGGTGTACAAATGAGGGAAGAGCAACCCTTTATTTATAGTTGGGGCACCAGCTTACACTTAATGGCAATATCCCTAGAATAAAGGCTAAAATCATGGGATTATACAGATTACAATCAATCAGGATGCTAACTCCTGATTTTCAGGGTCAACCCAATATGCCAGGATGCTGCTGTTGATCCTGCCTACTTCAGAAGCTTCCTTTGCGTGTCCAGCACCTTAGGCCCTTCTGGATGTGGTGTGGGCAGCTTGAATTCCAGGCCTTGGTCTCATGGGCTGGCCTGCAAGTTGGGCGGGCATTCTGAACTCGTTTACTAGGCTTTGCGTGCAGATACCCGCCAGCACGCCTGGGTCTATAGGCCTCAACCTCTGGCTCGCCTACTAGTGCACCTGATGTGCCTGCCGCACCTGCCCAGGGCGTGACATTCTCCCCCACCTAATTGTGCAACGCCCTTGTTGCATCTTCTGCATGGTACTACCTGATCTGGTCCCTGAACTGCCATAAGTCATCTGTTGGTTCCCAGCTCACCTCATTGTCTAGAAGTCCCTTCCAGCGCATCAAGTACTCTTGTCTTGGCTGATTGTTCTTCTGTCTCACCTCCTAGTCAGCTATGATGCTGTGGACCTCCTTTTCATATGAGGCCCTTGCTCCTAATGGTGCACACTTTGACTCTGCCCATCCTGGATCTCCCTCATCCTCATGGAATGACTTGAGCATGCTCACATGGAACACCGGGTGTACCCTTCGGCTTGGGTGGCATATCCAGCTTGTAGGCAACCTTGCCTACCCTCTTCACTACTCGAAAAGGTCCTTCATACCTCCGAACTAGGCCTTTGTGCAGCCCCTATGGTGCACAATTGGATGTAGCTTCACTAACACCAAGTCTCCAACCTGGAACTGCACGTCCCGCCTATTCTGGTCTACCCACTTCTTTGACCTCTTGGCCGCCTTGTGTAGACAAACTCTGGCCAAGTCAGTTTGCTCCTGCCATGCCTTGGCAAACTTGTATGCTGCTGGATTCGACCCTGTATAACCTGTAGCAATCGAACCGGGTGTTAGTGGTTGTTGCCCTGTCACAACCTCAAATGGGCTCTGGTTTGTTGCCTCGCTCCTTTGCAAGTTGTAGGAAAACTGTGCAATATCTAGCAGCTTTGGCTAGTCCCTTTGTGTGGCACTCACATAGTGCCTGAGGTAGACCTCTAATAGTCCATTCACTCGTTCTATCTGCCCATCGGTCTGCAGATGCATGCTGGTGGAAAAGTTTAAGTCTGACCCTAACAGCTTGAACAACTCAGTCCAGAACCTGCCCGTGAAACGCCCATCCCGATCACTAACAATGGTTCTCAGCACTCCCCAGTACTTAACCATGTTCTTCAGGAACAATCGAGTTGCCTCCTCGACTGGGCACTCCTTGGTTACTAGAATGAAGATTCCATACTTGGAAAACCTGTCCACCACTACCATGATGCTTCCAAACCCTTCTGCTTTGGGTAGACCAACTATAAAGTCTAGAGAAACACTCTCCCATGGTCGCTCTGGCACTGGCAATGGCTTCAAGAGATCACCTGGTTTCTTGAGCTCCACCTTGTCCTATTGGCACACAAGACAAGTCTTTACATAGGCCTCCACATTGTCCCACATGTGCAGCCAGTAGTATCGATCCTCGATTAGCGCCAAGGTACGACTCACTACGGGGTGTCCAGCCCACCTTGAATCATGGCATTCTTGTAAAACTTCCTTGCGGAGCTTTCCGTGCTACGGAAACAAATAGTCTACTGCCCCTAGTGTACAGCAAGCCATCCTGTAACCAAAACCACCTAGTCTTACCTTACTGGGCGTACTCCATCAAAGCCTTGGCTATAGGATCATGCGTAAGTCCCTCATTGATGTGCGGCACCAGAGACCCCTCTAGTTGGCTAATGGCAGCAAGGTTAGCCTTCTTGCTCAGGGCGTCTGCCACTAGGTTCGCCCACCCCGGCTTGTACTCCATCTGGAAATCAAATTCTGTAAGAAAATCTTACCATCTCACCTACTGGAGGGACAACTTCTTCTACGTCTAGAAGTAGCTGGTCGCCACATTGTCCATCCTAACCATGAACCTCGACCCTAACAGGTAATGGTGCCAAGTGCGCAAGCAGTGCACCACTGTAGTCATCTCCTTCTCTTGGACCGTGTATTTGCGCTCAGTCTCGTTCAGCTTCCTGCTCTCGAACGCGACTGGACGTCCCTCCTGCATCAATACGCCCCCTATGGCAAAGTCTGATGCATCCGTATGCACCTCATATGGCTTGGCATGGTTTGGCAAGGCCAAGATTGGCTCCTCAGTCACAGCCTGCTTCAACCTATCAAAGGCTTCCTGGCACCCTACGCTCCACTCCCATGCTTTCCCTTTCTTGAGCAAGTCAGTCAATGGCGTGGCTATTGCTGAGTGACCTTTGATGAAGCGCCTGTAGTAGTGTACCAGCCCAAGGAATGATCTCAACTCAGTGACCTTGGCTGGCGGTTGCCACTCCAGGATGACGTGTATCTTGCCTTCATCCATGCGTATCCTGCCATCTCCCACTATGTGGCCAAGGAACGGGATCTCCTGCTAGGCGAATGAGCATTTCTCCCTCTTGACAAACAGCTTGTGCGCCCGCAACACCTCAAACACCTGTCTCAAGTGGTCTACATGCTCTCCCAAAGTCTGGCTGTAGATCACAATGTCATCCAAATAAACCACAACAAACCGATCAAGGAATGACTGAAGTACCTTGTTCATAAGGGTGCAGAATGTTGTTGGGGCGTTCGTGAGTCCAAAAGGCATAACCAAGAACTCATACGAACCATATCGAGTGACACATGCTGTCTTTGGCTCATCTTCCTCCGCGATCCTGACTTGATAGTAGCCTGACCTCAAATCCATCTTGGTGAACCACCTTGCGCTCCCAAGTTGATCGAGCAAGTCCACAATGAGTGGGATGGGGTACTTGTTCTTGTGGTTAGCTTGTCCAAAGCCCGATAGTCTATGCACAGCCGTAACGACCCATCATGCTTGCACTGAAATAGAATCGGTGCACCATAGGGTGCCTTCGATGGCCTGATGAAGCCAGCATCAACTAACTCTTTGAGCTACTTCTTCAACTCTCCAACTCTGGTGGAGACATTCGGTAAGGGGCTCTAGCTGGTGGCTTGGCCTCGGACACCAGCTCGATCTTGTGGTCCACCTCCCTTTTAGGTGGTAGCTTTGTGGGCATGACATCACTAAAGGTCTTTAGCACCTCCAAAGGTGACTCGGTCTCCTTCTCCCTTGGCTCATCATATTTCAGGGCTGCCAAGAAGGTGTCTTCTTGTCTGCTTACCGCCTTGGCAAATTGGATGGCTGACACCACCCGCGACCCAACTCCAGACCCTCTCCTCAATGGCACTAGGCATTGGCACCATGCATCCAAGATGCAGACACAATCGACAAAAGGCACAAGGAGGGCGTTAATCCGAACAAGGAAATCCAACCCAATCACAAACTCATAGTCGTCAAGGGGTATTACCTCAATGGTCTCCTTGCCTTTCTAGTCTCCAAGCTGCAACTCCACTCCCCGCGCTACTCCAATGGTTGGAACTTCATTAGAGTTCACCGTTTTGATGGTACCAGTCCCTTTCTGCACCTTTAGTCTGAGCTTTCGGGTTCTATCACCTAAAATAAAAAGATGTGAGGCACTTGTGTCCATCAGTGCACTCACCTTCTGACCTGCAACCATCAGATCCGTAAACATCAAGCCCTTTGGCTTGCGGCTCCTCTTACTCTGGATAGCATTGAGCACCAACGACCCAAGCTTTGCTGCCCCTGACTTTGGCTCTTCGTCAGACTCCTTGTCTACAGCAGCCAGCTTGCCCTTCTGTGGGCAATTGCGTGCTATGTGGCTCCCTCCACATTGGAAGCATGCTAGTGGCTCTCGGTCCCCCTTTGCTTTCCACTTGCCTCCTGGTGGCTTCCTCTCGCCATCCTTGGACTCTCGGTCACGGTCTCCATCCTTGGACTCCCGATCACGGTCCTTCCCTTTGGACTACTTCTTTCGGTCCCTATTGTCCTTACCCTTACCCTTGGGCTTGGTAGACTCGAACTTGTTCAGAGGCTTGAACTCTATCAAGGCCTCGACAGTAGTCATGGCTTTAGCCAAATCATGAACTCCTCTCCTTTGTAGCTCATGCTTCACCCATGGCTTCAGCCCATCCATGAAAGTAAATAAGGTGTCCTTTTTCACCTAGATCCGAGATCTGTAGCATCAGTTTAGAGAATTTTTAGACATACTCCCTTATGTCCCCTTGCTGGCTCAGCCTGTGCAACTTTGCCCATGCCTCATCATCGGTATACTCCTGGTAAAATTGTTCTCTGAACTCTTTTTGAAACTCTGACATCATCACACTTGTGCCTCTACCACAATAAGGCTACATCAATGAGATACATAGCAGTGGTGCTTACCTTTATCGCCTCGTCTTACTTGCCCATGGCTTGGAAGTACTGCTTCATACCCCAAAGGTAGTTATCTACTTCCTTGGCTGCCCTAGTCCCCCTTGAACTCCTTAGGCTTGGGGACATCCAATCTGGACTTGGACACTCCAGCAAACATGCATTCCCAATGGCAGTCTTGCAAGCAACGAGCTCACTGGTAAGCTCCTCCATCCGCTGGCACATGGCCTCCATGCCATCGCGCAAGGTCAGCACTTCAGCCTCCAAGGTCTGATTCTTTTGGGTGAACACATCCAAGCCTTTGTTGAGAGCAGCTTGCAGCTCACTTTGGATCTCCTCCCCTATGGAGTCTAGCGATGCAATGTGAGTCTCTACCCCTTCAAGCTTCTTCCCCATGTCGCCCATGGTCACCTCCACCTTGGCTAGCCTACCATCCATGGTAGACCAGATATCTCTACAACTGGCTTTCTTCCCTCTTCCATGCCCATGCTCCTGGGCCTCTAGTTGTTGGTTAGCAGCGTCACTTTGGGATGCCATCTCCTTTAACCTGCATAACACAAACACGCAGAATCAAACTTGCTCTGATACCAACTGTCACGGGCTCCGACCTTAGACTCATAAACCGTGCGGCCTTAGGCTTGGAATCTCCTCCTTTATGCCTAAGTCAGCCTAAAACACAAGCGTACGGGCACTAGAACAATAGGAAGGGCTGATTACGCAAGTTAAAGAGAAACAGGATAAGAAGGCAAAATTCTGGAAATGCTCTTGTATTCACTGAAACAGAAGTGTTTGATGGTGTACAAATGAGGGAGGAGCAGCCCTCTATTTGTAGTTGAGGCTCCAGCTTACACTTAATGGCAATCAATCAAGATGCTAACTCCTGATTTTCAGGGTCAACCAAATATGCCAGGATGCTGCTGCTAATCCTGCCTGCTTCCAGAAGCTTCCCTTGCATGTCCAGCACCTTGGGCCCTTCTGGATGTGGTGCGAGGCAGCTTGTATGCTAGACCTTGGTCTCACGGGCTGGCCTTCAAGTTGGGCGGGCGTTCTGAACTCGTTTGCTACGCTTTGCGTGCAGATACCCGCTGGCACGCCTGGTCTGCAGGCCTCAACCTCTGGCTCGCCTGCTGGTGCGCCTGATGTGCCTCGCTTGCCCGCCCAGGGCATGACACTTGGCCTTTATATTGGCCCCCTATCCCTCCTCAAACCTCGAGAACTCACACCCTCTTAAAGAGCATTTGAGATTTTATAGGTTTGCTGCCAGTAGCCATTAAAGTGTCTGAAATGGGGACACTTTTTTCAAACGGTCACAAAATCTTCTCCACTTCGAGTTTTTAGCTGAATTTTTTTGTGCATGCCAAAAAAAATAAAAGGATCACCTATACCAAATTTGGGGACAAAACTCTTTCTAAAAAATTTTTAAAAAATCCTGAACTACAAAATGTTTCAAAAATCAAGAAAAATAGAAAATGGGTCGTCTTGCCATGAAACTTCACATGAAGGCTTAGGGGACCATTGTATGAATTTACAAGCCATAAAAATGGCATTGGCATGGCAGAAATATGAAGATGTGCTTGAACCCACCTATCACTCGTTCGATCCCCGGTTTGCGCATCCTACCTCTCTAGTCGGCTGAGCGCCCACACACTCGTTTCATGGGATGACTTAGGCTTACGGAGTTCATTCCTAGTCTAAGCATACGGAGTTCATTCCCAGTGTAAGATAGAACCGGACCAAGGGTTGCGACAGCAGGATCGACAGCACGCAGGGGGGACCAGGCCAATCCCCGGCTTACACATTCTGCCTTTCCGACCGGCTGAGCGCCCGCACGCCCATTTCGTGGGTTGGCTTAGGCATAGGGAGTTCATTCAATGTCTAAGCCCCAGTCAGACAGAGGGTTGTGGCAGCGGGACCGGCAGCACGCAGAGGGGGACCAGGCCGATCTTCGGGTTGCGCATTATGCCTCTCCGATCGGCTCAGCACCCGCACGCTCCTTTCATTGGTTGACTTAGGCATACAGAGTTCATTCCTAGTCTAAGATCAGACCGGACCAAGGGTTACGATAGCAGGATCGATAGCACGCAGGGGGGGATCGGGCTGATCCCCGGCTTGTGCATTCTGCCTCTTCGACCGACTGAGCGCCCGTACGCTCGTTTAGTGGGTTGGCTTAGGCATACGGAGTTCATTCCATGTCTAAGAATAGGAGTTCATTCCCAGTCTAAGATCAGACCGGACTGAGGGTTGCGGTAGCAGGACCAACAGCAGGATAGATAGCACGCAGGGGGGACCAGGCCGATCCTTGGCTTGCACATTCTGCCTCTTTGATCGGCTGAGCGCCCACATGCTCGTTTCGTGGGTTGGCTTAGGCATACGGAGTTCATTCCATGTCTAAGCCCCAGCAGGATCAAGGGTTGTAGTAGCAGGACTGGCAGCGGGATCGGCAGCATGCAGAGGGGGACCGGGCTAATCCCCAGCTTGCGCATTATGCCTCTCCGACCGACCTCTCCGGTCGGTTGAACGCCCGTATGCTAGTTTCATCGGTTGACTTAGGCATACGAAGTTCATCCCCAATCTAAGCATACGGAGTTCATTCCCAGTCTAAGATCGGATCAAATCGAGGGTTGCGACAGCAAGATCGGCAGCACGCTAGGCTTTACGTGCAGATACCCGCCAGCACGCCTAGTCTGCGGGCCTCAACCTCTAGCTTACCTGCTGGTGCGCCTGATGTGCCTGGCACGCCCACCCAGGGCTTGAAACTTGGCCCTTATATTGGCCCCCTATCCCTCATCAAACCTCGAGAACTCACACCCCCTTAAAGAGCATTTGAGAGTTTATAGGTTTGCTGCAAGTAGCCATTAAAGTGTCTAAAATAAGGACACTTTTTTCAAACGGTCACAAAATCTTCTCCACTTTGAGTTTTTAGCTGAATTTTTTTGTGCATGCCAACAAAATTACAAGGATCACCTATACCAAATTTGGGAACAAAACGCTTTCTAAAAAAAGTTTAAAAAATCCTGAACTGTAAAAAGTTTTAAAAATCATGAAAAATAGAAAATGGGTCGTCTTGCCACGAAACTTCACATGAAGGCTTAGGGGACCATTATATGAATTTACATGCCATAAAAATGGCATTGGCATAGCAGAAATATGAAGATGTGCTTGAAACCACCTACCACCCGTTCGATCCCCGGCTTGCGCATCCTGCCTCTCTGGTCTGCTGAGCGCCCGTACGCTCATTTCGTGGGTTGACTTAGGCATACAGAGTTCATCCCCAGTCTAAGATCAGATCGGACTGAGGGTTGTGGCAGCAAGATCGATAGCACGCAGGGAGGGATCGGGCTGTACCCGACTTGTGCATTCTGCCTCTCCGACCGGCTGAGCGCCTGTACGCTCGTTTTGCGGGTTGGCTTAGGCATATGGAGTTCATTCCATGTCTAAGCATACAGAGTTCATTCCTAGTCTAAGATCAGACCAGACTGAGGGTTGCGGCAATAGGATCGATAGCACACAAGGGGGACCGGGCTAATCCTCGACTTGCACTTTCTGCCTCTCTGATCGGCCTCTTCGACCAGCTGAGTGCCCGTATGCTCGTTTCATGGGTTGACTTAGGCATACGGAGTTCATCCCCAGTTTAAGCATACAGAGTTCATCCCCAATCTAAGCATACGAAGTTTATTCCCAGTCTAAAATCAGACCGGATCGAGGGTTACGGTAGCAGGATCGGTAGCACATAGGGGGGACTGGGCTGATCCCCGACTTGCACATTCTGCCTCTCCGATCGGTTGAGCGTTCGCATGCCCGTTTCATGGGTTGGCTTAGAAATAGGGAGTTCATTCCATGACTAAACCCCAGTCGGGCTGAAGGTTGTGGCAGCGGGACCAGTAGCACACAGAGGGGACCAAACCGATCCCCAGCTTACGCATTATGCCTCTCTAGCTGACTCAGTGCCCGCACACTTGTTTCGTGGGTTGACTTAGGCATACGGAGTTCATTCCTAGTCTAAGATCAGACCGGACTGAGGGTTGTGGCAGCAGGATCGACAGCACGTAGGGGGACCAGGTCGATCCTCGGCTTGCGCTTCTACCTCTCTGACCAGCTGAGCACCCGTACGCTCATTTCATGGGTTGCCTTAGGCATATGGAGTTCATTCCATGTCTAAGCGTACAGAGTTCATTCCCAGTCTAAGATTGGATCGGACCGAGGGTTGCAGCAGCAGCACCAGTAGCAGGATCGACAGCATGCAGTGAGGGACCGAGTCGATCCCCGACTTGCGCATTTTACCTCTCCGATCGGTTGAGCGCTCGCACGCTCGTTTCGTGGGTTGGCTTTGGCATATGGAGTTCATTCCATGTCTAAGCATACGGAGTTCATTCCCAGTCTAAGATCGGACCGAACCGAGGGTTGCGGCAGCAGGACGAGCAGCAGGAGCGGCAGCACGCAAGGGGGACTGGGCCAATCCCCGGCTTGCACATTCTGCCTCTCCGGTCGACTGAGCGCCTGTACGCCCATTCCATGGGTTGGCTTAGGCATAGGGTGTTCATTCCATGTCTAAGCCCCAGCCAGACCGGTAGCACGTAGAGGGGGACTGGGCCGATCCCTGACTTGCACAGTATGCCTTTTCAGCTGGCTCAGCGCCCGCATACGCGTTTCGTGGGTTAACTTATGCATACGGAGTTCATTGCCAGTCTAAGATCGGACTGGACCGAGGGTTGTGAAAGCAGGATTGGTAGCACATAGGGGGGACCGAGCTGATCCCCGGCTTACGCATTCTGCCTCTCTGGCCGGCTGAGCACCCGTACGCTCGTTTCATGAGTTGGCTTAGGCATACGAAATTCATTCCATGTTTAAGCATACGGAGTTCATTCCCAGTCTAAAATTTTGAGCCACCGTGCACATGCTGGGCTCGAGCATGTGCTGTGCCGTATTTTTTTCGCTTGGGGCACCATCGTCGGAGCATCGCCGGAGAGCCTAACGAGTGGCATTGGGGGTTCCGACGATTGGGGGGGCGGGGGGTGTGCGCACATGATGTGCGATGGGTGCTGGTACGTGGCCCTTATATTGGGCCTCTATCCCTCATCAAACCTCGAGAACTCACACCCCCTTAAAGAGCAGTTTAGATTTTATAGGTTTGCTGCCAGTAGCCTTTAAAGTGTTTGTAATGGGGACACTTTTTTCAAATGGTCACAAAATCTTCTCCACTCCGAGTTTTTAGCTGAATTTTTTTTGTGCATGCCAAAAAAAATATAGGGATGACCTCTACCAAATTTGGGGACAAAACTCTTTCTAAAAAAGTTTTAAAAAATTTCGAACCGCAAAAAGTTTCAAAAATCATGAAAAATAGAAACGGGTCCTCTTGCCAAGAAACTTCACATGAAGGCTTAGGGGACCAATGTATGAATTTACACACCATAAAAATGGCATTGGCATTGCAAAAATATGAAGACGTGCTTGAACCCATCTACCACGCGTTCGATCCTCAGCTTGCGCATCCTGCCTCTCTGGTCGGCTGAGCACCCGCACGCTCGTTTCATGGGTTGACTTAGGCATACGGAGTTCATCCCCAGTCTAAGCATACGAAGTTCATTCCCAGTCTAAGATCGGACCAGACCGAGGGTTGCGACAGCAGGATGGGCAGCACGCAGGGGGGACCGAGACAATCCCTGGCTTGCACATTCTGCCTCTCCGGCCGGCTGAGCGCCCGCACGCCCGTTTCGTGGGTTGGCTTAGGCATAAGGAGTTCATTCCATGTCTAAGCCCCAGTCGGACCGAGGGTTGTGGCAGCGAGACTGGCAGCACGCAGAGGGGGACCGGGGTGATTCCCAGCTTGCGTATTATGCCTCTCTGGCCGGCTCAACACCCGGCACGTTCATTTTGTGGGTTGACTTAGGCATACGGAGTTCATTCCCAGTCTACGATCGGACCAGACTGAGGGTTGCGCAGTAGGATCAACAGCATGCAGGGGGGTGAGTCGATCCCCGGCTTATGCATTCTACCTTTCCGGTCGGCTGAGTGCCCGCACGCTCGTTTCGTTGGTTGGCTTAGGCATATGGAGTTCATTCCATGTCTAAGTGTATGGAGTTAATTCCCATTCTAAGATTAGATCGGATCGAGGGTTACGGCAGCAGGATCGGTAGCACATAGGGGGTACAGAGCCGATCCCCGGCTTGTGCATTCTGCCTCTCTGATCGATTAAGCACCCCACGCTCGTTTCGTGGGTTGGCTTAGGCATACGGAGTTCATTCCATGTCTAAGCCCCAGTCGGACCGAGGGTTCTAGCAATAGGACCAATAGCAGCATCAGCAGCGCGCAGAGGGGGATCGGGCTAATCCTCGGCTTGGGCATTATGCCTCTCCGACCAGCCTCTCCGACCAGCTGAGCGCTCGCACGCTCGTTTCGTGGGTTGGCCTAGGCATATGGAGTTCATTCCATGTCTAAGCATACGGAGTTCATTCCCAGTCTAAGATCGGACCAGACCGAGGGTTGCGGTAGCAGGATCAATAACACACAGGGGAGACCGGGTCAATCCCTAGCTTATGCATTCTGCCTCTCCGGCCGGCTGAGTGCCCGCACGCTCGTTTCATGGGTTGGCTTAGGCATACAGAGTTTATTCCATGTCTAAGCATTCAGAGTTCATTCCCAGTCTAAGATCGAATCGGACCGAGGGTTACGATAGCAGGACCAGCAGTAGGATCGACAGGACGCAGGGAAGGACCGGACTGATCCATGACTTACGCATTCTACCTCTCCGACCAGCTGAGTGCCCGCACACCCATTTCGTGGGTTGGCTTAGGCGTAGGGAGTTCATTCAATGTCTAAGCCCCAGTCGGATAGAGGGTTGTGGCAGTGGGACCGATAGCACGCAGAGGGGGACCGGGTCGATCCCTGCCTTGCACATTATGCCTCTTTGGCCAGCTCAACGCCCACACACTCATTTCATGGGTGGACTTAAGTATCCAGAGTTCATTCCCAGTCTAAGATCAGACCAGACTGAGGGTTGCGATAGCAGGACCAGCAGCAGGATCGTCAGCACGCAGGGGGATCAGGTTGATCCCCGGCTTGTGCATTTAAGCTCTCTGGCTGACTGAGCGCCCGCTGCTCATTTCGTGGGTTGGCTTAGCCATATGGAGTTCATTCCATGTCTAAGCCCCAGCCGGATCGAGGGTTGTGGTAGGAAGACCAGCAGCGGGATCGGCATCACGTAGAGGGGGACCGGGCTGATCCTTGGCTTGCGTATTATGCTACTTCGGTCGGCCTCTTCGACCGGCTGATCGTCCGTACGCTCGTTTCGTGGGTTGACTTAGGCATACGGAGTTCATCCCTAGTCTAAGCATATGGAGTTCATTCCCAGTCTAAGATCAGACTGGACAGAGGGCTCCAACAGCAGGATCGGCAGCATGTAGGGGGACCGAATCGATCCCTGGCTTGTGCATTCTACCTCTCCGATCGGTTGAGCACCTGCATGCCTGTTTCATGGGTTGGCTTAGGCATAGGGAGTTCATTCCATGTCTAAGCCCCAGTCGAACCGAAGGTTGTGGCAGCGAGATCGATAGCACGCAGAGGGGGACCGGGTTGATCCTCGACTTACACATTATGCCTCTTCGACCGGCTCAACGCCCGCACGCTCATTTCATGGGTTGACTTATGCATACGAAGTTCATTCATAGTCTAAGATCAAACCAGACCAAGGGTTGCGGCAGCAGGATCCACAGCACGCAGGGGGGACCGAGTCGATCCCTGGCTTGCACATTCTACCTCTCCGGCTGGCTGAGTGCCCGCATGCTCATTTCGTGGGTTGGCTTAGGCATATGGAGTTCATTCCATGCCTAAGCATACAGAGTTCATTCCCAGTCTAAGATTTTGAGCCACGGTGCACATGCTGGGCTCGGGCATGTGTTGGGGCTGCATTTTTTTCGCCCGGGGCACCATCATCGGAGCATCGTCGGAGAGCCTAATCGGCGGCATTGGGGGTTCCGACGATTGGGGGGTCCGGGGGGTGTGTGCACATGATGTGTGATGGGTGTTGGTACTTAGCCCTTATATTGGCCCTCTATCTCTTATCAAACCTCGAGAACTCACACCCCCTTAAAGAGCATTTGAGATTTTATAGGTTTGCTGCCAGTAGCCATTAAAGTGTCTGAAATGCGGACACTTTTTTCAAATGGTCACAAATTCTTCTCCACTTCGAGTTTTTAGCTGAATGTTTTTATGCATGCCAACAAAAATACAAGGATCACCTCTACCAAATTTGGTTACAAAACTCTTTCAAAAAAATTTTAAAAAATCCTGAATCGTAAAAGTTTCCAAAATCATGAAAAATAGAAAACGGGTCGTCTTGCCACGAAACTTCACATGAAGGCTTAGGGGACCATTTTTTGAATTTACAAGCCATAAAAATGGCATTGGCATGGTAGAAATATGAAGATGTGCATGAACCCACTTACCACCCGTTCAATCCTCGGCTTGCACATCCTGCCTCTCTGGTCGGCTGAGTGGCCGCATGCTCGTTTTGTGGGTTGGCTTAGGCATACAGAGTTCATTCCATGTCTAAGCCCCAGCCGGACCGAGGGTTGTGGCAGTGGGACCGGCAGCACGCAGAGGGGGATCGGGTCACTCCCCAGCTTGTGCATTATGCCTCTCAGGTCGGCTCAGCGTCCACACGCTCGTTTCGTGAGTTGATTTAGGCATACGGAGTTCATTCCTAGTCTAAGATCGAACCGAACTGAGGGTTGCGGTAGCAGGATCGACAGCACGTAGGGGGGATTGGGTCGGTCCCCGATTTGTGCATTCTGCCTCTCCGATCGGTTGAGCACCCGCGCGCTCGTTTCATGGGTTGGTTTAGGCATACGGAGTTAATTCCATGTCTAAGCATACGGAGTTCATTCCCAGTCTAAGATCGGACCGGATAGAGGGTTGCGGCAGTAGGATCGACAGCACGCAGGGGGGACCGGGCCGATCCCTGGCTTGCGCATTCTGCCTCTCCGATCGGTTGAGCACCCGCACGCTCGTTTCATGGATTGGCTTAGGCATACGGAGTTCATTCCATGTCTAAGCCGCAACTGGACCGAGGGTTGTGGCAGTAGGATTGACAGCACGCAGAGGGGGACTGGGCTAATCCCCAGCTTGCGTATTATGCCTTTCCAGTCGACTGAACGCCCGCACGCTCGTTTGATGGGTTGACTTAGGCATACAGAGTTCATTCCCAGCCTAAGATCAGACCAGACCAAGGGTTGCGGCAGCAGGATCAGAAGCACGCAGGGGGGACCAGGCAGATCCCTGACTTGCACAGTCTGCCTCTCCGGCCGGCTGAGCGCCCGTACACCCGTTTCGTGGGTTGGCTTAGGCATAGGGAGTTCATTCCATGTCTAAGCCCCAGTCGGACCGAGGATTGGGCAGCGGGACCGACAGCCCGTAGAGGAGGACCGGGCTGATCCCTGGCTTACGCATTATGCCTCTTCAGTCGGCTCAACGCCCGCACACTCGTTTCGTGGGTTGACTTATGTATACGAAGTTCATTCCCAGTATAAGATTAGACCGGAACGAAGGTTATGGCAGTAGGATCGATAACACGTTGGGGGGCACCGGGCTGATCCCTGACTTGCGCATTCTGCCTCTCCGACCGGTTGAGCGCCCGCACACTCGTTTCGTGGGTTGGCTTAGGCACACGGAGATCATTCCATGTCTAAGCATACGGAGTTAATTCCTAGTCTAAGATTTTGAGCCACGATGCACATGCTGGGCTCCGGCATGTGCTGGTGCCACATTTTTTTCACCCGGGGCACCATCGTCGGAGCATCGTCGGAGAGCCTAACCGGTGGCAACGGGGGTTCCGACGATTGGGGGGCCGGGGGGTGTGCGTACATGATGTGTGATGGGTGCTAGTACATGGCCCTTATATTGGCCCCCTATCCCTCATCAAACCTCGAGAACTCACACCCCCTTAAAGAGCATTTGAGATTTTATAGGTTTGCTGCCAGTAGCCATTAAAGTGTCTGAAATGGGGACACTTTTTTCAAATGGTCGCAAAATCTTCTCCACTTCGAGTTTTTAGCTGAATTTTTTGTGCATGCCAAAAAAAATACAAGGATCACCTCTACCAAATTTGGGGACAAAATTCTTTCTAAAAAAATTTTAAAAAATCATGAGCCGCAAAAAGTTTCAAAAATCGTGAAAAATAGAAAACGGGTCGTCTTGCCAAGAAACTTCACATGAAGGCTTAGGGGGCCACTGTACGAATTTACAAGCCATAAAAATGGTGTTGGCATGGCAAAAATATGAAGATATGCTTGAACCCACCTACCACCCGTTGGATCGTTGGCTTGCGCATCCTACCTCTCTGGTTGGCTGAGAGCCCGACGCTCATTTTGTAGGTTGACTTAGGCATACGGAGTTCATCCCTGGTCTAAGCATATAGAGCTCATTCCCAATCTAAGATCAGACCAGACCGAGGGTTGCGGTAGTAGGATCGACAGCACGCAAGGGGGACCAGGCCGATCCCCAGCTTGCGCATTCTGCCTCTCCGGCCGGCTGAGCGCCTGCACGCCCGTTTCATAGGTTGGCTTAGGCATAGGGAGTTCATTCCATGTCTAAGCCCCAGTCGGATTGAGGGTTGTGGCAGCGGAACCGACAGCACGTAGAGAGGGATCGGGCCGATCCCCGACTTGCGCATTATGCCTCTTCGGCCGTGCTCAGCGCCCGCACGCTCGTTTTATAGGTTGACTTAGGCATACGAAGTTCATTCCCAGTCTAAGATAGGACCGGACTGAGGGTATGACACTAGGATCAACAGCACGCAGGGGGGACCGGGTCGATCCCCGGATTGCTCATTCTGCCACTCCGACCGGCTGAGTGCCTGCACACTCATTTTATGGGTTGGCTTAGGCATACAAAGTTCATTCCATGTCTAAGCATACAGAGTTCATTCCCAGTGTAAAATCGAACCGGATCGAGGATTACGGTAGCAGGACCAGTAATAGGATCGGTAGCATGCAGAGGGGATCGGGCCAGTCCTCGGCTTGTGCATTTTGCCTCTCCCGTCGGCTGAGCGCCCGCACGCTCGTTTCGTGGGTTGGCTTAGGCATACGGAGTTCATTCCATGTCTAAGCGCCAATCGGATCGAGGGTTGTGGTAGCAGGACCGATAACGGGATTGGCAGCATGCAGAGGGGGACCAGGCTGATCCCCAGTTTGCGCATTATACCTCTACGGCCGGCCTCTCTGACTTGCTGTGCGCCCGCACGCTCATTTCGTGGGTTGACTTAGGCATATGGAGTTCATCCCCAGTCTAAGCATACAAAGTTCATTCCCAATCTAAGATCAAACTGAACCGATGGTTACGGCACGCAGGGGTGACCGGGCCGATCCTCGGCTTACGCATTTTGCCTCTCCAGTCGGCTGAGAGCCCGCACGCCCGTTTCATGGGATGGCTTAGGCATAGGGAGTTCATTCCATGTCTAAGCCCAAGTCGGACCGAAGGTTGTGGAAGCGGGATCGACAGCACGAAGAGGGGGACCGGGTCGATCCCCGACTTGCGCATTCTGCCTCTCCGATCGGTTGAGCGCCCGCACGCTCGTTTCATGGGTTGGCTTAGGCATACGGAGTTCATTCCATGCCTAAGCATACAGAGTTAATTCCCAGTCTAAGATTTTGAGCCACGGTGCACATGCTGGTCTCGGGCATGTGCTGGTGCTGCATTTTTTTCGCCCGGGGCACCATCGTCGGAGCATTGTCGGAGAGCCTAACCGACAGCGGTTTCGACGATTGGAGGGGCCAGGGGGGTGTGCGCACATGATGTGTGATGGGTGCTGGTACTTGGCCCTTATATTGGCCCCCTATCCCTCATCAAGCCTCGAGAACTCACACCCCCTTAAAGAGCATTTTAGATTTTATAGGTTTGCTGCTAGTAGCCATTAAAGTGTCTGAAATGGGGACACTTTTTTCAAATGGTCACAAAATCTTCTCCACTTCGAGTTTTTAGTTGAATTTTTTTGTGCATGCCAATAAAAATACAAGGATCAGCTCTAATAAATTTGGGGACAAAACGCTTTCTAAAAAAATTTTAAAAAATCTCGAACTGCAAAAAGTTTCAAAAATCATGAAAAATAGAAAACGGGTCGTCTTGCCACGAAACTTCACATGAAGGCTTAGGGGACCATTGTATGAATTTACAAGCCATAAAAATTTCATTGGCATGGCAGAAATATAAAGATGTGCTTGAACCCAGCTGCTACCCGTTCGATCCCCGGCTTGCGCATCCTGTCTCTTTGGTCGGCTTGAGTGCCAGCACGCTCGTTTCGTGGTTTGACTTAGGCATATGGAGTTCATCCCCAGTGTAAGCATACGGAGTTCATTCCCAGTCTAAGATCGGATTGGATCGAGGGTTGCGGTAGCAGGATCGGCAGCACGCAGGCGGGACTGGGCCGATCCTCGACTTGTGCATTATGCCTCTCTGATCGGCTGAGTGTAAGCACGCCCGTTTTGTGGGTTGGCTTAGGCATAGGGAGTTCATTCCATGTTGAAGCTCCAGCCAGACCGAGGGTTGTGGCAGTGGGACCGACAGCACGCAGAGGGGGACCGAGCCAATCCTCGACTTGCGCATTATGCCTCTCCGGCGGACTCACCGCCTGTACGCTTGTTTCGTGGGTTGGCTTAGGCATACGGAGTTCATTCCCAGTCTAAGATCAGACCGAACTGAGGGTTGTGGTAGCAAGATCAACAACACGCAGGGGGATCAGGCTAATCCCCGGCTTGCGCAATCTGCCTCTTCAGCCTGCTGAGCGCCTGCACGCTCGTTTTGTGGGTTGGCTTAGGCATACGGAGTGCTTTCCTTGTCTAAGCATATCGAGTTCATTCCTAGTCTAAGATCAGACCAGACTGAGGGTTGCGGCAACAGGACCAGCAGCAGGATCGGTAGCATGCAGGGGGGATCGGGTCGATCCGTAGCTTGCGCATTCTGCCTCTCCAGTCGGCTGAGCGCCTGCACGCTCGTTTCGTGCGTTGGCTTAGGCATACGGAGTTCATTCCATGTCTAAGCCCCAGCCGAACCGAGGGTTGTGGCAGCGGGACCGGCAGCAAGATCGGTAGCCCACAGAGGGGGACAGGGCTGATCCTTGGCTTGCGCATTATGCCACTCTGACCGATCTCTCTGGCCGGCTGAGTGCCCGTACGTTCATTTTGTGGGTTGACTTAGGCATACAGAGTCCATCCCCAGTCTAAGCATACGGAGTTCATTCCTAGTCTAAGATTGGACCAAACCAAGGGTTGCGACAGCAGGATCGATAGCACACTGGGGGGATCGAGCCGATCCCCGGCTTGTGCATTCTGCCTCTCCGATCGACTGAGCGCTTGCACACCCGTTTCGTGGGTTGGCTTAGGCATAGGGAGGTCATTGCATGTCGAAGCCCCAGCCAGACTGAGGGTTGTGGCAGTAGGACCGGCAACACGTAGAGGGGGACCAGGCTGATCCCCGGCTTACGCATTATGCCTCTCCGGTCGATTGAGTGCCCGCACGCTCGTTTCGTGGGTTGGCTTAGGCATACGGAGTTCATTCCATGTCTAAGCATACAGAGTTCATTCCCAGTCTAAGATTTTGAGCCATGGTGCACATGCTGGGCTCGGGCATGTGCTGGTGCCGTATTTTTTTTGCCCAGGGCACCATCGTCGGAGCATCACCGGAGAGCCTAATCGATGGCATTGGGGGTTTCGATGGTTAAGGGGGCTGGGGGGTGGACGCACATGATGTGCGATGGGTGCTAGTACCTGGCCCTTATATTGGCCCCTTATCCCTCATCAAACCTTGAGAACTCACACCCCCTTAAAGAGCATTTGAGATTTTATAGGTTTGCTGCCAGTAGCCATTAAAGTGTCTGAAATGGGGACACTTTTTTCAAACGATCACAAAATCTTCTCCACTTCAAGTTTTTAGCTGAATGTTTTTGTGCATGCCAACAAAAATACAAGGATCACCTTTACCAAGTTTGGGGACAAAACTCTTTCTAAAAAAATTTTAAAAAATCTCGAACCGTAAAAGTTTCAAAAATCGTGAAAAATAGAAAACGGGTCGTCTTGCCAAGAAACTTCACATGAAGGCTTAGGGGACCATTGTATGAATTTACAAGCCATAAAAATGGCATTGGCATGGCAGAAATATGAAGATGTGCTTGAACCCACCTACCACCCATTCCATCCCCGGCTTGCGCATCCTGCCTCTCAGGTCATTTCGTGGGTTGGCTTAGGCATAGGGAGTTCATTCCATGTCTAAGCCCCAGCCAAACCGAGGGTTGTGGCAGCGGGACCTGCAGCACACAGAGGGGGATCGGGCCAATCTTGGCTTGCGCATTATGCCTCTTCGATCAGCTCAGCGCCCGCACGTTCGTTTCGTGGGTTGAGTTATGCATATGGAGTTCATTCCTAGTCTAAGATCAGACCAGACCGAGGGTTGCGACAGCAGGATCGACAGCACGCAGGGTGGATCGGGTCGATCCCTAGCTTGCACATTCTGCCTCTCTGGCCAGCTGAGCACCCGCACGCTCATTTCGTTGGTTGGCTTAGGCATACGGAGTTCATTCCATGTCTAAGCATACGGAGTTCATTCCCAGTCTAAGATTTTGAGCCACAGTGCACATGCTGGGCTCGAGTATGTGCTGGTGCCCCATTTTTTTTACCCGAGGTACAATCGCTGGAACATCGTCAGAGCATCACCGGAGAGCCTAACCGGTGTCATTGGGGGTTTCGGTGATTGGGGGAGCCGGGAGGGTGTGCGCACATGATGTGCGATGGGTGCTGGTACTTGTGTCACGGGCTCCGACCTTAGACTCAGAAACCGTGCGGCCTTAGGCTTGGAATCTCCTCCTTTATGCCTAAGTTAGCCTAAAACACAAGCGTACAGGCACTAGAACAATGGAAAGGGCTGATTACGCAAGTTAAAGAGAAATAGGATAAGAAGGCATAATTTTGGAAATGCTCTTGTATTCACTGAAACGAAAGTGTTTGATGGTGTACAAATGAGGGAGGAGCAGCCCTTTATTTATAGTTGAGGCTCCAGCTTACACTTAATGGCAATATCCCTAGAATAAAGGGTAAATTAAGGGATT
Organism: Durio zibethinus; assembly: GCF_002303985.1. The sequence goes on along the minus strand of NW_019167826.1, from coordinate 25,185,007 downwards.
ATATAGATTACAATCAACTAGGATGCTAAGTCATGATTTTCAGGGTCAACCAAACTGCCAGGATGCTACTGCTGATCCTGCCTGCTTCCAGAAGCTTCCCTTACGAGTCTACCACCTTGGGCCCTTCTAGATGTGGTGTGAGCAGCTTGTATGCCAAGCCTTGGTCTCACGGGCTGGCCTGCAAGTTGGAAGGGTGTTCTGAACTCGTTTGCTAGGCTTTACGTGTAGATACCTGCTAGCACGCCTGGTCTGTGGGTCTCAACCTTTGGCTCACCTGCTGGTGCGCCTGATGTGCTTGGGGCACCCACCCAGGGCGTGACATTCTCCCTCACCTGATTGTGCAATGCCCTGTTGCATCCTCTGCATGGTACTACCTGATCTGGTCCCCGAACTGCCATAAGTCATCTGCTGGTTCCCAACTCACCTCACTGTCTGAAAGTCCCTTCTAGCGCACCAAGTACTCTTGTTTTGGCTGATAGTTCTTCTGTCTCACCTCTAGGTCAGCTATGATGCTATGGACCTCCTTCTCATATGAGGCCTTTGCTCCCAATGGCGCACACTTTGACTCTGCCCATCCTGGATCTCCCTCATCCACATGGAACACCGGGTGTACCCTCAGCTTGGGTGGCATATCCAGCTTGTAGGCAACCTTACCTACCCTCTTGACTACTCGAAAAGGTCCCTCATACCTTTGGACTAGGCCTTTGTGCAGCCCCCTATGGTGCACAATGGGATGTAGCTTCACCAACACCAAGTCTCCAACCTGGAACTGCACGTCCCACCTATTCTGGTCTACCCACTTCTTCGACCTCTTGGCCGCCTTGTGTAGACAAACTCTAGCCAAGTCAGTTTGCTCCTGGCATGCCTTGGCAAACTTGTATGCTACTGGATTCGGCCTTGTATAACCTGCAGCAATTGAACCAGGTGTTAGTGGTTGTTGCCCTATCACAACCTCAAATGGGCTCTGGTTCGTTGCCTCACTCCTTTGCAAGTTGTAGGAAAACTATGCAATATCTAGCAGCTTTGGCCAGTCCCTTTGTGTGGCACTCACATAGTGCCTGAGGTAGACCTCCAATAGTCCATTCACTCATTCTGTCTACCCATCGATCTGCGGATGCATGCTGGTGGAAAAGTTCAAGTCTGACCCCAACAACTTGAACAACTCAGTCCATAACCTACCCGTGAAACGCCCGTCCCGATCACTAACAATGGTCCTCGACACCCCCAGTACTTAACCATGTTCTTCAGGAACAATTGAGCTGCCTCCTCGACTGGGCACTCCTTGGTTGCTGGAATGAAGATTCCATACTTGAAAAACCTATCCACCACTACCATGATGCTTCCAAACCCTTCTGCTTTGGGTAGACCAATTATAAAGTCCAGAGAAACACTCTCCCATGGTCACTCTGGCACTGGCAATGGCTCCAATAGACCGCCTGGTTTCTTGAGCTCCACTTTGTCCTGTTGGCACAAAAGATAAGTCTTCACATAGGCCTCCACATCCTCCCTCATGTGCGGCCGATAGTATTGATCCTCGATCAGCGCTAAGGTACGGCTCACTCCGGGGTGTCCAACCCACCATGAATCATGGCATTCTTGTAAAACTTCCTTGCGAAGCTTCTCGTACTGTGGCACAAATAGTCTACTACCCCTGGTGTACAGCAAGCCATCCTGCAACCAGAACCGCCTAGTCTTACCTTACTGGGCATACTCCATCAAAGCCTTAGCTGTAGGATCATGCGTAAGTCCTTCCTTGATGCGTGGCACCAGTGACCCATCTGGTTGGCTAATGGCAGCAAGGTTAGCCTTCCTACTCAGGGTGTTTACCACTAGGTTCGCCCGCCCCAGCTTGTACTCCATCTGGAAATCAAATTCCGTAAGAAAATCTTGCCATCTCACCTTCTTGGGGGATAGCTTCTTCTGCGTCTGGAAGTAGCTGGTCGCCACATTGTCCATCCTAACCATGAACCTCGACCCCAACAGGTAATGGCACCAAGTGTGCAAGCAGTGCCCCACTATAGTCATCTCCTTCTCTTGGACCATGTACTTACGCTTAGTCTCATTCAGCTTCTAGCTCTCGAACGCGACTGGATGTCCTTCCTAATCAACACGCCCCTTATGGCAAAGTCTGATGCATCCGTATGCACCTCATACGGCTTGGCATGGTCTGGCAAGGCCACAACTGGCTCTTCGATCACAGCCCGCTTTAACCTGTCAAAGGCTTCCTGGCACCCTGCGCTCCACTCCCATGCTTTCCCTTTCTTAAGCAAGTCAGTAAATGGTGTGGCTATTGCTAAGTGACCTTTGATGAAATGCATGTAGTAGTTGACCAGCCCAAGGAACAATCTCAACTCAGTGACCTTGGCTGGCGGTCGCCACTCTAAGATGGCATGTATCTTGCCTTCATCCATGCGTATCCTGCCACCTCCCACTATGTGGCCAAGGAACGGGATCTCCTGCTAGGCGAATGAGCACTTCTCCCTCTTGACAAACAGCTTGTGCACCCACAACACCTCGAACACCTGTCTCAAGTGGTCTACATGCTCTCCCAAAGTCTGGCTGTAGATCACAATGTCATCCAAATAAACCATAACAAACCGATCAAGGAATGACTGAAGTACCTTGTTCATAAGGGTGCAAAATGTTGCTAGGGCGTTTGTGAGTCCGAAAGGTATCACCAAGAACTTATACGAACCACATCGAGTGACACATGCTGTCTTTGGCTTATCTCCCTCCGCGATCCTGACTTGATAGTAGCCTGACCTAAAATCCAGCTTGGTGAACCACCTTGCGCTCCCAAGTTGATTGAACAAGTCCGCAATGAGTGGGATGGGGTACTTGTTCTTGATGGTCAGCTTGTTCAAAGCCCGGTAGTCTATGCACAGCCACAACGACCCATCATGCTTGCACTGAAATAGAACCGGTGCACCATAGGGTGCCTTCGATGGCTTGATGAAGCCAGCATCAGCTAACTCTTTGAGCTACTTCCTCAACTCCTCCAACTCTGGTGGAGACATTCGGTAAGGGGCTCTAGCTGGTGGCTTGGCCTCAGACACTAGCTCGATCTTGTGGTCCACCTCCCTCTTAGGTGGTAGCATGCTAGGTAGCTTTGCGGGCATCACATCACTAAAGGTCTTCAGCACCTTTAGCACCTCCATGGGTGACTCAATCTCTTTCTCCCTTGGCTCATCATATTTCAGGGCTGCCAAAAAGGTGTCTTCTTGTCTGCTTACCGCCTTGGCAAATTGGATGGCTGACACCACCCGTGACCCAACTCCAGACCCTCTCCTTAATGGCACTAGGCATTGGCACCGTGCATCCAAGATGCAAACACAATCAGCAAAAGGCACAAGGAGGGCGTTAATCCGAACAAGGAAATCCAACCCAATCACAAACTCATAGTCGTCAAGGGGTATTACCTCAATGGTCTCCTTACCTTTCCAGTCTCCAAGCTACAACTCCACTCCCCGTGCTACTCTAATGGCTGAAACTTCATTAGAGTTCACCGTTTTGATGGTACCAGTCCCTTTTTGCACCTTTAGTCTGAGCTTCTAGGCTCTATCACCTGAAATAAAAAGATGTGAGGCACCTATGTCCACCAGTGCGCTTACCTTTTGACCCGCAACCATCAGATCCGTAAACATCAAGCCTTTTGGCTTGCGGCTCCCCTTACTCTGGACAGCATTGAGCACCAACGACCCAAGCTTTGCTGCCCCTAACTCTGGCTCCTCGTCATACTCCTTGTCTATAGCAGCCAGCTTGCCCTTCTGCGGGCAATTGCGCGCTATGTGGCTCCCTCCACATAGGTAGCATGCTAGTGGCTCTCGGTCCCCATTTGCTTTCCACTTGCCTGCTGGTGGCTTTCTCTCGCCATCCTTGGTTGAATGGTCTCGATCTCCATCCTTGGACTCTCGATCACGGTCCTTCCCTTTGGACTGCTTCTTTTAGTCCCTATCGTCCCTGCCCTTACCCTTGGGCTTGGTAGACTCGAACTTGTTCAGAGGCTTGAACTCTATCAAGGCCTCGGCAGTAGTCATGGCTTTAGCCAAGTCATGAACTCCTCTCCTTTGCAGCTCATGCTTCACCCACGGCTTCAGCCCATCCATGAAAGCAAATAAGGTGTCCTTCTCACCTAGATTCGAGATCTGTAGCATCAGTTTAGAGAATTTTTGGACATACTCCCTTATGTCCCCTTGCTGGCTCAGCCTGCGCAACTTTGCCCGCGCCTCATCATCAGCATACTCTGGGTAAAATTATTCTCTGAACTCCTTTTGGAACTCTGCCCAGGTTCCAATCTTGGCACTTCCATGCCTGACATCATCACACCTACGCCTCTACCACAATAAGGCTACATCAGTGAGATACATAGTAGCGGTGCTTTCTTTTATCGCCTCGTCTTGCATGCCCATGGCCTAGAAGTACTGCTCCATACCCCAAAGGTAGTTATCTACTTCCTTGGCCACCCTAGTCCCCTTAAACTCTTTAGGCTTGGGGACATCCAATCTAGACTTAGACACTCTAGCAAACATGCCATTCCCAATGGCAGTCTTGCAAGCAACGAGCTCACTGGTAAGCTCCTCCATCCGCTGGCGCATGGCCTCCATGCCATTGTGCAAGGTCAGCACTTCAACCTCCAAGGTCTGATTCTTTTGGGTGAACACGTCCAAGCCTTTGTTGAGAGCAGCTTGCAACTCACTTTGGATCTCCTCCCTCGTGGAGTCTAGTGATGCAATGTGAGTCTCTACCCCCTCAAGCTTCTCCCCCATGTCGCCCATGGTCACCTCCACCTTGGCCAGCCTACCGTCCATGGTAGACTAGATATCTCTAGAACTGGCTTTCATCCCTCTTCCACGCCCATGCTCCTGGGCCTCTGGTTGTTGGTTAGCAGCGTCACTTTGGGATGCCATCTCCTCTAACCTGCACAACACAAACATGCAGAATCGAACTTGCTATGATACCAACTGTCACGGGCTCTGACCTTAGACTCAAAAACCGTGCGGCCTTAGGCTTGGAATCTCCTCCTTTATGCCTAAGTCAGCCTAAAACACAAGCGTATAGGCACTAGAACAATAGGAAGCGATGATTACGCAAGTTAAAGAGAAAAAGGATAAGAAGGTAGAATTCTGGAAATGCTCTTGTATTCACTGAAACAGAAGCATTTGATGGTGTACAAATGAGGGAGGAACAGCCCTGTATTTATAGTTGAGGCTCCAGCTTACACTTAATGGCAATATCCCTAGAATAAAGGCTAAAATCATGGGATTATACGGATTACAATCAATCAGGATTCTAACTCTAGATTTTTATGGTCAACCAAATCTGCCAGGATACTGCTACAGATCCTGCCTGCTTCCAGAAGCTTCCCTTGCGTGTCCAGCACCTTGGGCCCTTCTGGATGTGGTGTGGGTATCTTGTATGCCAGCACTTGGTCTCACGAGCTAGCCTGCAAGTTGGGCGAGCGTTCTGAACACGTTTGCTAGGCTTTACGCGCAGATACCCTCCAGCACACCTGGTCTACGGGCCTCAACCTCTGGCTCACCTGCTGGTGCACCTGATGTGCCTAGTGCACCCCTCCCAGGGTGTGACACTTGGCCCTTATATTGGCCCCCTATCCCTCATCAAACCTCGAGAACTCACACCCCCTTAAAGAGAATTTGAGATTTTATAGGTTTGCTGCCAGTAGCCATTAAAGTGTCTGAAATGGGGACACTTTTTTCAAATGGTCACCAAATCTTCTCCACTTCGAGTTTTTAGCTAAATGTTTTTGTGCAAGCCAACAAAACTACAAGGATCACCTCCACCAAATTTGGGGACAAAACGCTTTCTAAAAAAATTTTAAAAAATCCCGAACCGTAAAAAGTTTTGAAAATCGTGAAAAATAGAAAATGGTTCGTCTTCCCACAAAACTTCACATGAAGGCGTAGGGGACCATTGTATGAATTTACAAGCCATAAAAATGGCATTGGCATGGCAGAAATATGATGATGTGCTTGAACCCACCTAACACCCGTTTGATCCTCGGCTTGCGCATCCTGTCTCTCTGGTCGGCTGAGCGTCTGCACGCTCGTTTCGTGGGTTGACTTAGGCATACGGAGTTCATCCCCAGTCTAAGCATACGGAGTTCATTCCCAGTCTAAGATCAAACTGGACTGAGGGTGGCAGCAGTAGGATCGACAGCACGTAGGAGGGACTGAGCCGATCCTCAGCTTGCGCATTCTGCCTCTCCGGCCGGCTGAGCGCCCGCACATTCGTTTCGTGGGTTAGCTTAGGCATACGGAGTTCATTCCATGTCTAAGCATAAGGAGTTCATTCCCAGTCTAAAATTGAACCGAACGGAGGGTTGCGGCAGCAGGATCGACAGCACGCAGGGGGGACCGGGCTGATCCCTGGCTTACGCATTCTGCCTCTCCAGTTGGCTGAGCGCCTGCATGCCCATTTCGTTCCATGTCTAAGCCCCAGCCAGACTGAGGGTTGTGGTAGTGGGACCGGCAGCACGCAGAGGGGGATCGGGCCAATCCCCGACTTGCGCATTATGCCTCTCCAGCCGGCTTAGCGCTCGCACGCTCGTTTCATGGGTTGGCTTAGGCATACGGAGTTCATTCCATGTCTAAGCATATGGAGTTCATTCCCAGTATAAGATCAGACCAAATCGAGGGTTGTAGTAGCAGGATCGACAGCACGCAGGGGGACCAGGCCGATCCCCGGCTTGCGCATTCTGCCTCTCCGGCCAGTTGAGCGCCCGCACGCTCGTTTTATGGGTTGGCTTAGGCATACGGAGTTCATTCCATGTCTAAGCCTACGAGTTCATTCCCAGTCTAAGATCGGACCGGATCGAGGGTTGTGATAGCAAGACCAGTAGAAAGATCGACAGCATGCAGGGGGAACTGGGTCGATCCCCGACTTTCGCATTCTACCACTTCGACCGGCCTCTCCGGCCTGCTGAACGCCGCGCGCTTGTTTCGTGGGTTGACTTAGGCATACGAAGTTCATCCCCAATCTAAGCATACGGAGTTCATTCCCAGTCTAAGATCGAACTGGACCGAGGGTTACGGCAACAGGATCGGTAGCACGTAGGAGGGACTGGGCCGATCCTCGAGTTGTACATTCTGCCTCTCCGGCCAACTGAGTGCCTGGACGCCCGTTTCGTGGGTTGGCTTAGGCATAGGGAGTTCATTCCATGTCTAAGCCTCAGCCGGATCGATGGTTGTGGCAGCGGGATTGGCAGCACGTAGAGGGGGACCGGGCCGATCCCTGGCTTGCGCATTCTGCATGTCTAACATGCTTAGCGCCCGCACGCTCATTTTGTGGGTTGGCTTAGGCATACGAAGTTCATTCCATGTCTAAGCATATGGAGTTCATTCCCAGTCCACATGCTGGGCTCGAGCATGTGCTGGTGCCATATTTTTTTTCGCCTAGGGCACCATTGTCAGAGGGTGCTGGTACTTGGCCATTATATTGGCCCCCTATCCCTCATCAAACCTTGAGAACTCACACCCCTTTAAAGAGCATTTGAGATTTTGTAGGTATGCTGCCAGTAGCCATTAAAGTGTCTGAAATAGGGACACTTTTTTCAAACGGTCACAAAATCTTCTCCACTTTAAGTTTTTAGCTGAATTTTTTTGTGCATGCCAAAAAAAAAAAAACAAGGATCACCTCTACCAAATTTGGGGACAAAACTATTTCTAAAAAAATTTTAAAAAATCTCAAACCGTAAAAAGTTTCAAAAATCGTGAAAAATAGAAAACGGGTCGTCTTGCCACGAAACTTCACATGAAGGCATAGGGGACCATTGTATGAATTTACAAGCCATAAAAATGGCATTGGCATGGTAGAAATATGAAGATGTGCTTGAACCCACCTACCACCTGTTCGATCCCCGGCTTACGCATCCTGCCTCTCTGGTCGACTTAGTGTCCACACGCTTGTTTCGTGGGTTGACTTAGGCATATGGAGTTTATCCCCAGTCTAACCATATGGAGTTCATTCCCAGTCTAAGATCAGACCAGACTGAGGGTTGTGGCAGCAGGATCGATAGCACGCAGGGGGGACCGGGTCGATCCTCGGCTTGCACATTCTGCCTCTCCGATCGGTTGAGTGCCCGCACGCTCATTTTGTGGGTTGAGTTAGGCATACAGAGTTCATTCCATGTCTAAGCCCAAGCCGGACCGAGGGTTATGGCAGTAGGACTGGCAGCGGGATCGAAGCATGTAGAGGGGGGCCGGGCTGATCCCCGGCTTGTGCATTATGCCTCTCTGACGGGCCTCTCCGGCCGGCTGACCGCCCGCACGCTCGTTTCGTGGGTTGACTTAGGTATACGGAGTTCATCCCTAGTCTAAGCATATTATGGAGTTCATTCCCAGTCTAAGATCAGACCAGATCGAGGGTTGCGATAGCAAGATCGGTAGCACGCAGAGGGGACCGGGCCGATCCCAAGCTTGCGCATTCTACCTCTCCGGATGGCTGAGTACCCGCACGCCCGTTTGGTGGGTTGGCTTAGGCATAGGGAGTTCATTCCATGTCTAAGCCCCAACCGGATCGAGGGTTGTGGCAGCGGGACTGACAGCACGCAGAGGGGGACCAGACCGATCCTCGGCTTGCGCATTATGCCTCTCTGATTGACTCAGCACCTGAATGCTCATTTCATGGGTTGAGTTTGGCATACGGAGTTCATTCACAGTCTAAGATCAGACCAGACTGAGGGTTACGGTAGCAAGATCGATAGCACGCAGGGGGGGATCGAGCCGGTCCCTGACTTGTGCATTTTGCCTCTCCGACCGGCTAAGCACCCGCACGCTCGTTTCGTGGGTTGGCTTAGACATACGGAGCTCAACCCCAGTCTAAGCATATGGAGTTCATTCCCAGTCTAAGATCGGACTGGACCGAGGGTTGTGATAGCAGGATCGGTAGCACGCAGGGGGGACCGGGCTGATCCCTGGCTTGCGTATTATGCCTCTCCGACCGACTGAGCGCCCGCACGCCCCAGTCGGACCAAGGGTTATGGCAGCGGGACTGGCAGCATGCAGAGGGGGACCGGTCGATCCCCGGCTTGCGCATTGTGCCTCTCCAGCCTGCTCAGTGCCCACACACTCATTTCATGGGTTGACTTAGGCATACAGAGTTCATTCCCAGTCTAAGTTTGGCCCAGAGTGAGGGTTGCAATAGTAGGATCGACAACACGTAGGGGGGACCGGGTCGACCCCTGGCTTACGCATTCTGCCTCTCCGATCGGTTGTGCACCCCGATGCTCGTTTCATTGGTTGGCTTAGGCATACGGAGTTCATTCCATGTCTAAGCATACGGAGTTCATTCTCAGTCTAAGATTGGACCGGATCGAAGGTTGTGGTAGCAGGACCAACAGTAGGACCAGCAGCACGTAGGGGGACCGGGCCGATCCCCGGCTTGCACATTCTGCCTCTCCGACTGGCTGAGTGCCCGCACGCTCATTTCGTGGGTTAGCATAGGCATATAGAGTTCATTCCATGTCTAAGCCCCAGCTGGATCGAGGGTTGTGGCAGCAAGACCGGCAGCTGGATCGGCAGCACGTAGAGGGGGACCGAGCTGATCTTTAGCTTGCGCATTATGCCTCTCCGGCCGGCCTCTCCGGTCGATTGAGCGCCCGCACGCTCATTTCATGGGTTGACTTAGGCATACAGAGTTCATCCCCAATCTAAACATACGAAGTTCATTCCCAGTCTAAGATCGGACCGGATTGAAGGTTACGACAGCAGGATCGATAGCATGCAAGAGGGACCGGGCCAGTTCTTGGCTTGCGTATTCTACCTCTCTGGCCGACTGAGTGCACGCACGCCCGCTTCGTGGGTTGGATTAGGCATTGGGAGTTCATTCCATGTCTAAGCCCCAGCCAGACCGAGGGTTGTGGCTGCAGGACCGATAGCACACAGAGGGGGATCGGGACGATCCCCGGCTTGCGCATTATGCCTCTCCAGCCAGCTCAGCACCCGAACGCTCATTTCGTGGGTTGACTTAGGCATACGGACTTTGATCCCAGTCTAAGATAGGACCGGATTGAGGGTTGCGATAGTAGGATCGATAGCACACAGGGGGGGACCGAGCTGGTCCCTGACTTACGCATTCTGCCTCTCTGGCCGGCTGAGTGCCCACACACTCATTTCGTGGGTTGGCTAGGCATACGGACTTCATTCTATGTCTAAGCATACGGACTTCATTCCCAATCTAAGATCGGACTGGACCGAGGGTTACGGAAGGAGGACTAACAGCAGGATCGATAACACATAGGGGGATCGGGCCGATCTCTGACTTGCGCATTCTGCCTCTCTGGTCGACCTCTCCTGACAGCCGAGTGCCCGCACGCTCATTTTGTGTGTTGACTTAGGCATACGGAGTTCATCCCCAGTCTAAGCATATGAGTTCATTCCCAGTCTAAGATCGAACCAGACTGAGGGTTACGGTAGTAGGATCAGTAGCACGCAGGGGGGACCGGGCTGATCCCCTGCTTACTCATTCTGCCTCTCCAATCGGTTGAGCACCCGCACATTGTTGGTTGGCTTAGGCATAGGGAGTTCATTCCATGTCTGAGCCCCAGTCGGACTAAGGGTTGTGGCAGCGGGACTGACAGCATACAGAGGGGGATCGGGCCGATCCCCGGCTTGCGCATTTTACCTCTCCGACCGGCTGAGCGACCGCATGCTTGTTTCGTGGGTTGGCTTAGGCATACGGAGTTCATTCCATGTCTAAGCATACAGAGTTCATCCCAGTCTAAGAGTTTGAGCCACGGTGCACATGTTGGGCTCGGGCATGTGCTAGTGCCGCATTTTTTTCGCCTAGGGCACCATCACCGGAGCATTGCCAGAGCATCACCGGAGAGCCTAACCGACTGCATTGGAGGTTCCGGCGATTGGGGGGGCCGAGGGGGTGCGCACATGATGTGCGATGGGTGCTGGTACTTGGCCTTTATATTGGCCCCCTATCCCTCATCAAACCTCGAGAACTCACACCCCCGTAAAGAGCATTTGAGATTTTATATGTTTGCTGCTAGTAGCCATTAAAGTGTCTGAAATGAGACAATTTTTTCAAACAATCATGATATCTTCTCCACTTCGAGTTTTTAGCTGAATTTTTTTGTGCATGCCAACAAAAATTCAAGGAGAGGCCAGCCGGTTGAGCACCCGCACGCTCGTTTCGTGGGTTGACTTAGGCATACAAAATTCATCCCCAGTCTAAGCATACGAAGTTCATTTCCAGTCTAAGATCGGACCGGACCGAGGGTTGCGGCAGCAGGATCGATAGCACGCAGGGGGGATCGGGTCGATCCCCGACTTGCGCATTCTGCCTCTCCGACCGACTGAGTGCCCGCACATCTGTTTCATGGGTTGGCTTAGGCATAGGGAGTTCATTCCATGACTAAGCCCCAGTCGGACCGAGGGTTGTGGCAGCGGGACCAACAGCACGCAGAGGGGGACTGGGCCGATCCCTGGCTTGCACATTATGCCTTTCCGGCCAGGTCAGTGCCCGCACTCTTGTTTCGTGGGTTGACTTAGGCATACGGGGTTCATTCCTAATCTAAGATTGGATCGGATCGAGGGTCATGGCAGCAGGATCGATAGCACACAAGGGGTGATCAGAAAGGTCCTCGGCTTACACATTCTATCTCTCCAGTCGACTGAGCGCCTGCATGCTCGTTTCGTGGGTTGGCTTAGGCATGAGGAGTTCATTCCATGTCTAAGCATACGGAGTTCATTCCCAGTCTAAGATCAAACCAGACCGAGGGTTGCGGTAGTAAGACCAACAGTAGGATCGATAGCACGCAGGGGGGGATCGGGCCGATCCCCGACTTTCACATTCTACCTCTCCAGCTGACTGAGCACCCGCACGCTCATTTCTTGGGTTGGCTTAGGCATATGGAGTTCGTTCCATGTCTAAGCCCCAGCCGGATCGAGGGTTGTGGCAACAGGACCGACAGCGGGATCGGCAGCACGTAGAAGGGGACCAGGTTGATCCCTGACTTGCGCATTATGCCTCTCCGATCGACCTCTTCGGCTGGTTGAGCCCCCGCACGCTCATTTCATGGGTTGACTTAGGCATACGGAGTTGATCCCTAGTCTAAGCATACGGAGTTGATCCCCAGTCTAAGCATACGGAGTTCATTCCCAGTCTAAGATCGAACCGTACCGAGGGTTGCGGTAGCAGGATCGACAACATGTAAAGGGGACCCGACCGATCCCTGACTTACGTATTCTACCTTTCCGGCCGACTAAGTGCCCGTACGCCCATTTCATGGGTTAGCTTAGGCATAGGGAGTTCATTCCATGTCTAAGCCCCAGTCGGACCGATGATTGTGGTAGCGGGATTGGCAGCACGCAGAGTGGGATCGAGCTGATCCCTGACCTACGTGTTATGCCTCTTCGACTGGCTAAGTGCCTGAACGCTCGTTTCGTGGGTTGACTTAGGTATACAGAGTTCATTCCCAGTCTAAGATCGAATCAGACCGAAGGTTATGGTAGCAAGATCGATAGCATGCAGGGGGGATTGGGCCGATCCCTGGCTTAGCATTCTGCCTCTTCGACCGGCTGAGCACCCGCACGCTCGATTCATCGATTGGCTTAGGCATACAGAGTTCATTCCATGTGTAAGCATACAGAGTTCATTCCCAGTCTAAGATCAGACTGGATCGAGGGTTACGGTAGCAAGACCAGCAGTAAGATCGGTAGCACGTAAAGGAGGACCGAGCCGATCCTCGACTTGCACATTTTGCCTCTCCGATCGGCCTCTCTAGTCGACTGAGCGCCCGTACGCTTGTTCATCCCCAGTCTAAGCATATGGAGTTCATTCCCAATCTAAGATCAGACCGGACCAAGGGTTATGGTAGCATGATCGGCAACACACAGGGGGGACCCGGCCGATCCCTAGCTTGTGCATTCTGCCTCTTTGGTCGGCTGAGCGCCCGCACGTCTGTTTCATGGGTTGGCTTAGGCAGAGGGAGTTCATTCCATGTCTAAGCGCCAGCCGAACTGAGGGTTGTGGCAGCGGGACCGATAGCACGCAGAGGGGGATCGGGCCGATCCCTAGCTTGTGCATGATAACTCTCCGGCCGGGTCAACGCCCGTACGCTCGTTTCGTGGGTTGACTTAGGCATACAAAGTTCATTCCCAGTCTAAGATTGAATCGGACCGAGGGTTACGGTAGCAGGATCGACAGCATGTAGGGGGGATCGAGCCGGTCCTCGGCTTACGCATTATAACTTTTCGGTCGGGTCAACGCCCGTATGCTCGTTTCGTGGGTTGAGTTAGGCATACAGAGTTGATTCTCAGTCTAAGATCAGACCAGACTGAGGGTTGCGGTAGCAGGATCGACAGCACGCAAGGGGGATCAGGTCAATCCCCGACTTGTGCATTTTGCCTCTTCGGTTGGCCTCTCTCACCGACTGAGCACGTTCGATTCGTGGGTTGACTTTGGCATACAGAGTTCATCCCCAGTCTAAGCATATAGACTTCATTCGCAGTCTAAAACCGGATCGAGGGTTGCTGCAACAAGATCCCCAGCATGCAGGGGGGACTGGGCCGATCCCTGACTTGTGCATTCTGCCTTTCCGACTGATTGAATGCCCGCACGCTCGTTTCGTGGGTTGGCTTAGGCATACAGAGTTCATTCCATGTCTAAGCATACAAAGTTCATTCCCAGTCTAAGATCAGACCAGACCAAGGGTTGCGGTAGCAGGATCGACAGCACGCAGAGGGGATCGAGTCGATCCCTGGCTTGCATATTCTGCCTCTCCGACCGGCTGAGCACCCGCACGCTCGTTTCATGGGTTGGCTTAGGCATACAAAGTTCATTCCATGTCTAAGCCCCAACCGGACTGAGGGTTGTGGCAGTAGGACCGACAGTGGGATCGACAGCACGCAGACGGGGATCGGGCTGATCCTCAGCTTGCGCATTGTGCCTCTCCGACCGGCTGAGCGCCTGCACGCTCATTTCATGGGTTGACTTAGGCATACGAAGTTCATCCCCAATCTAAGCATACGGAGTTCATTCCCAATCTAAGATCAGACCGGATCGAGGGTTGCGATAGTAGGATCGGTAGCATGCAAGTGGGATCGGGTCGATCCTCGGCTTGTGCATTCTGCCTTTCCGGCCAGTTGAGCGCCCGTACGCCTGTTTCGTGGGTTGGCTTAAGCATAGGGAGTTCATTCCACGTCTAAGCCCCAGCCAAATCGAGAGCTGTGGCAGCGGGACCAGCAGCACGCAGAAGGGGACTGGGCTGATCCCCGGCTTGCGCATTATGCCTCTTCGACAGGCTCAGCGCCCGCACGCTCATTTCGTGGGTTGACTTATGCACACGGGGTTCATTCCTAGTCTAAGATTGGACCAGATAGAGGGTTGGGGCAGCAGGATCGACAGCACGCTGGGGGGGACCAGGCCAATCCCTGGCTTGTGCATTCTGCCTCTCCGGCCGGCTGAGCACCCACACGCTCGTTTCATGGGTTGGCCTAGACATACGGAGTTCATTCCATGTCTAAGCATACAGAGTTAATTCCCAGTCTAAGATTTTGAGCCACGGTGCACATGCTGGGCTCGGGCATGTACTGGTGCCACATTTTTTTTGCCCGAGGCACCATCGCCAGAGCATCGTCGGAGAGCCTAATCAACGACATTAGGGGTTTCAGCGATTGGGGGGCTGGGGGGTGTGCGTACATGATGTGCGATGGGTGCTGGTACTTGGCCCTTATAGAACCGATAGGGTGCCTTCGATGGCCTGAATAGAACCGATGCACCAGTCTCCAAGCTGCAACTGTAACTCCACTCCCCGCGCTACTCCAATGGCTGAAACTTCCTTGGAGTTCACCGTTTTGATGGTACCAATCTTTTTCTGTACCTTTAGTCCGAGCTTTAGGGCTCTATCACCTAAAATAAAAAGATGTGAGGCACCTATGTCCACAAGTGCGCTCACCTTCTGACCCGGAACCATCAGATCCGCAAACATCAAGCCCTTTGGCTTGCGGCTTCCCTTACTCTGGACAGCATTGAGCACCAACGACCCAAGCTTTGCTGCCCCTGACTCTAGCTCCTCGTCAGACTCCTTGTGTACAGCAGCCAGCTTGCCCTTCTACGGGTAATTGCACGCTATGTGGCTCCCTCCACATAGGTAGCATGCTAGTGGTTCTCAGTCCCCTTTTGCTTTCCACTTACCTGCTGGTGGCTTCCTCTCACCATCCTTGGTTGAACGGTCTCGATCTCCATCCTTGGACTCTCGATCACGATCCTTTCTTTTGGACTACTTTTTTCGATCCCTATCCTCCCTACCCTTACCCTTGGGCTTGGTAGACTCGAACTTGTTCAGAGGCTTGAACTCTATCAAGGTCTGGACAGTAGTCACGGCTTTAGCCAAGTCATGAACTCCTCTCCTTTGTAGCTCATGCTTCACCCACGACTTCAGCACATCCATGAAAGCAAATAAGGTGTCCTTCTCACCTAGATCCAAGATCTGTAGCATCAGTTCAGAGAATTTTTGGACATACTCCCTTATATCCCCTTGCTGGCTCAGCCTGTGCGACTTTGCCCGCGCCTCATCATCAGCATACTCCGAGTAAAATTGTTCTCTGAACTCCTTTTGAAACTCTGCCCAGGTTCCAATCTTGGCACACCCACGCCTAACATCATCACACATGTGCCTCTACCACAATAAGGCTACATCAGTGAGATACATAGTAGCGGTGCTTACCTTTATCACCTCATCTTGCATGCCCATGGCCTGAAAGTACTGCTCCATACCCCAAAGGTAGTTATCTACTTCCTTGGCCGCTCTAGTTCCCTTGAACTCCTTAGGCTTGGGGACATCCAATCTGGACTTGGACACTCCAGCAAACATGCCATTCCCAGTGGCAGTCTTGCAAGCAACGAGCTCACTAGTAAGCTCCTCCATCCGCTGGCGCATGGCCTCCATGCCATCGCGCAAGGTCATCACTTCAGCCTCTAAGGTCTGATTCTTTTTAGTGAACACGTCCAAGCCTTTGTTGAGAGCAGCTTGCAGCTCACTTTGGATCTCCTCCCTCATGGAGTCTAGCAATGCAATGTGAGTCTCTACCCCCTCAAGCTTCTCCCCCATGTCGCCCATGGTCACCTCCACCTTGGCCAGCCTACCGTCCATGGTAAACCAGATATCTCTAGAACTGGCTTTCCTCCCTCTTCCACACCAATGCTCCTGAGCCTCTGGTTGTTGGTTAGCAGCATCACTTTAGGATGCCATCTCCTCTAACCTGCACAACACAAACACGCAGAATCAAACTTGCTTTGATACCAACTGTCATGGGCTCCAACCTTAGACTCAGAAATCATGCGACCTTAGGCTTGGAATCTCCTCCTTTATGCCTAAGTTAGCCTAAAACACAAACGTACGGGCACTAGAACAACAGGAAGGGCTGATTATGCAAGTTAAAGAGAAACAGGATAAGAAGGCAGAATTCTGGAAATGCTCTTGTATTCACTGAAATAGAAATGTTTGATGGTGTACAAATAAGGGAGGAGTAGCCCTCTATTTATAGGCTCCAACTTACACTTAATGGCAATATCCCTAGAATAAAGGCTAAAATCATGGGATTATACAGATTACAATCAATCAGGATGCTAACTCTTGATTTTTAGGGTCAACCAAATCTACCAGGATGCTGCTGCTGATCCTGCCTGCTTCCAGAAGCTTCCCTTGCGTGTCCAGCACCTTGGGCTCTTCTGGATGTGGTGCGGGCAACTTGTATGCCAGGCCATGGTCTCACGGGCTGGCCTGCAAGTTAGGCGGGTGTTCTAAACATGTTTGCTAGGCTTTGCGCGTAGATAACCGCCAGCGCGCCTTGTCTGCAGGCCTCAACCTCGGCTCGCCTGCTGGTGCGTCTGATGTGCCTGGCGCGCCCGCCCAGGGCATGACACTTGGCCCTTATATTGGCCCCCTATCCCTCATCAAACCTCGAGAACTCACACCCCCTTAAAGAGTATTTGACATTTTATAGGTTTGCTGCCAGTAGCAATTAAAGTGTCTGAAATGGGAACACTTTTTTCAAATAGTCACAAAATCTTCTCCACTTCAAGTTTTTAACTGAATTTTTTTGTGCATACGAAGTTCATTCCATGTCTAAGCCCCAGTCGGACTGAGGGTTATGTAGCAGGACTGGTAGCGAGATCGACAGCATGTAGAGGGGGACCGTGCTCATCCTCGGCTTACGCATTATGCCTTTCCGGCCGGCTGAGCACCCGCACGCTCGTTTCGTGGGTTGACTTAGGCATACGGAGTTCATCCCCAGTCTAAGCACACAGAGTTCATTCCCAGTCTAGATTGGATCAGATCAGATCAGATCAGATCAGATCGAGGGTTGCGACAGTAGGATCGACAGCACATAGGGAGACCGGGCAGGTCCTCGGCTTACGCTTTCTGCCTCTCCGATCGATTGAGCGCCCACATGCCCATTTCGTGGGTTGGCTTAAGCATAGGGAGTTCATTCCATGTCTAAGCCCCAGCCAGACCGAGGGTTGTGGCAGCGGGACCGACAGCACGGAGAGGGGGACCAGTCCGATCTTCGACTTGCGCATTATGCCTCTTCGGTCAGCTCAGCGACTGCACGCTCATTTCATGGGTTGACTTATGCATACAGAGTTAATTCTCAGTCTAAGATGGGACCGGACCGAGGGTTGTAGCAGCAGGATCGATAGCACGCAAGGGGGACCGGGTCGATTCTCGGCTTGCGCATTCTGCCTCTTCAGCCAGCTGAGCGCCCGTACGCTCGTTTCGTGGGTTGGCTTGGGCATACAGAGTTCATTCCATGTCTAAGCCCCAGTCGGACCGAGGGTTCTGGCAGCAGGACCGGTAGTGGGATCGACAGCACACAAAAGGGGATCGGGCTAATCCCCGGCTTGCGCATTATGCCTATCTGGCCAGCTAAGCACCCACACGCTCGTTTCATGGGTTGACTTCGGCATACGGAGTTCATCCCTAGTCTAAGCATACGAAGTTCATTCTCAGTCTAAGATCGGATCGGATCGAGGGTTACCACCGTAAGATCGACAGCACGCAAGGGGGACCGGGCTGATCCTCGACTTACGCATTCTACCTCTCCCACGGACTGAGCGCCCGCACGCCCGTTTCGTGGGTTGGCTTAGGCATAGGGAGTTCATTCCATGTTTAAGCCCCAGTCGGATCGAGGGTTGTGGCAGCCGGACCTGCAGCACACAAAGGGGGACTGGGCCAATCCCTGGCTTGCGCATTATGCCTCTTCGATCAGCTCAGCGCTCGTACGCTCATTTCATGGGTTAACTTATGCATACAGAGTTCATTCCTAGTCTAAGATCAGACCGGACCGAGGGTTGTGGCAGTAGGATCGACAGCACGTAGTAGGGGACTGGGCCGATCCCCGACTTAGCATTCTACCTCTCCGGCCAACTGAGCGCTCGCGCGCTTGATTCGTGGGTTGGCTTAGGCATACGAGTTCATTCCATGTCTAAGCCCCAGCCGGACCGAAGGTTGTGGCAGTAGGACCGGCAGCGGGATCGATAGCACGCAGGCTGATCCCTGACTTATGCATTATGCCTCTCCAGTCGGCCTCTTCGGCCGATTGAGCTCTCGCACGCTCGTTTTGTGGGTTGACTTAGGCAAACGGAGTTCATCCCTAGTCTAAGCATACAGAGTTCATTCCCAGTCTAAGATTGGACCAGACCGAGGGTTGCGTCAGTAGGATCGACAGCACGCAAGGGGGACCGGGTCGATCCCCGGCTTGCGCATTCTGCCCCTCCAACCGGTTGAGCGCCCGTACACCCGTTACGTGTGTTGGCTTAGGCATAGGGAGTTCATTCCATGTCTAAGCCCCAGCCAGACCGAGGTTTGTGGCAGCGGGATCGACAGTACGTAGAGGGGGACCGGGTCGATCCCCGGCTTGCGCATTATGCCTCTTTAGCCGGTTCAACGCCCGAACGCTTGTTTCGTTGGTTGACTTATGCATACGGAGTTCATTGCCAGTCTAAGATCAAATGGGATCGAAGGTTACGGTAGCGGGATCTACAGAACGCAAAAGGGACCAGACTGATCCCTGGCTTGCGCATTCTGCCTCTCCAGTCGGCTGAGCGCCCGCACGCTCGTTTCGTGGGTTGGCTGAGGCATACGGGGTTCATTCCATGTCTAAGCCCCAGTCGGACTGAGGGTTGTGGCAGCAGGACTGGCAGCGGGATCGGTAGCACGCAGAGGGGGATCGGGCTGATCCCTGGCTTGTGCATTATGCCTCTCCGATCGGCTGGGCACCCGTACTCTCATTTTGTGGGTTGGCTTAGGCATACGGAGTTCATTCAATGTCTAAGCATACGGAGTTCATTCCAATCTAATATTTGGAGCCACGGTGCACATGTTGGGCTTGGGCATGTGCTGGGGCCGCATTTTTTTTGCCCGGGGCACCATCGCCGAAGCATCACCGGAGAGCCTAACCGGCGGCATTGGGGTTTCCGACGATTGGGGGGGCCGGAGGTTGTGCGCACATGATGTGTGATGGTTGCTGGTACTTGGCCCTTATATTGGCCCCTATATTGGCCCTTATATTGGCCCTTATATTGGCCATGGGTTGACTTAGGCATATGAAGTTCATCCCCAGTCTAAGCATACAGAGTTCATTCCCAGTCCAAGATCGGATCGGATCGAGGGTTGTGGCAGTAGGATCAGCGGCACGCACGGGGACATGGCCGATCCTCGACTTACGCATTCTGCCTCTCCGACCGACTGAGCTCCCACACGCCCGTTTCATGGGTTGGCTTAGGCATAGGGAGTTCATTCCATGTCTAAGCCCCAGCCGGACCGAGGGTTGTGGCAACGGGACTGGCAGCACGTAGAGGGGGACCGGGCCGACCCTCGACTTGCGCATTATGCCTTTTCGATCGGCTCAGCGCCCGCACACTCGTTTCATGGGTTGACTTATGCATACGAAGTTCATTCCCAGTCTAAGATCGGACCGGACCGAGGGTTGCAGCAGAAGGATTGACAGCACGCCGGGGGATCGGGCCGATACTCAGCTTGTGCATTCTACCACTCTGGCCGACTGAGCACCCGCATGCTTGTTTCGTGGGTTGGCTTAGGCATACGGAGTTCATTCCATGTCTAGGCATACAGAGTTCATTCCCAGTCTAAGATTTTAAGCCACGGTGCACATGCTGGGCTCGGGCATGTGCTGGTGCCGTATTTTTTTCGCCCAGGGCACCATCGTCGGAGCATTGTCGGAGCATCGCCGGAGAGCCTAACCGGCGGTATTAGGGGTTCCGACGATTGGGGGGCCCGGGGGGTGTGCGCGCATGATGTGCGATGGGTGCTGGTACTTGGCCCTTATATTGGCCCCCTATCCCTCATCAAACCTCGAGAACTCACACCCCCTTAAAGAGCATTTGCGATTTTATAGGTTTGCTGCCAGTAGCCATTAAAGTGTCTGAAATGGGGACACTTTTTTGAAACGGTCACAAAATCTTCTCCACTTTGAGTTTTTAGCTGAATTTTTTTATACTTGCCAAGAAAAATACAAGGATCACCTCTACCAAATTTGGGGACAAAACACTTTCTAAAAAAATTTTGAAAAAATCTCGAACCGTAAAAAGTTTCAAAAAAAGTGAAAAATAGAAAACGGGTTGTCTTGTCACGAAACTTCACATGAAGGCTTAGGGGACCATTGTATGAATTTACAAGCCATAAAAATGGCATTGGTATGGCAGAAATATGAAGATGTGCTTGAACCCACCTACCACCCGTTCAATCTTTGGCTTACGCATCCTGCCTCTCTGGTCGGCTGAGCGTCTGCACGTTCGTTTCGTTGGTTGACTTAGGCATACGAAGTTCATCCCCAGTTTAAGCATACAGAGTTCATTCCCAGTCTAAGATCAAACCAACCCGAGGGATGCGGTAGCAGGATCGGCAGCATGTAATAGAGACCGGGCCGATCCCCAGCTTGCGCATTCTGCCTCTCCAGCCGACTCAGCGCCCGCACGTTCATTTCGTAGGTTGACTTAGGCATACGGAGTTCATTCCCAGTCTAAGATTGGATCGGACCATGGGTTGCATAGCAAGATCGACAGCACGCAAGGGGGGACCGGGTCGGTCCCCGCTAGCGAATTTTGCCTTTCCGGTCGGCTGAGTGCCGCACGCTCATTTCATAGGTTAACTTAGGCATACGGAGTTCATTCCCAGTCTAAGATCGGACCGAACCGAGGGTTGCGGTAACAGGACCAGCAGCAGGATCAACAGCACGAAGTGAGGGACTGGACCGATCCTCGGCTTGCATATTCTACCTCTCCGGTCGGCTGAGCACCCGCACGCTCGTTTCGTGGGTTGGCTTAGGCATACAGAGTTCATTCCATGTCTAAGCCCCAGCCAGACCGAGGGTTAAGGCAGCAGGACCGACAGCACATAGAGGGGGACTGGGCTAATCCCCGGCTTGCGCATTATGCCTCTTCGACTGGCCTCTTCAGTTGGCTGACCGGCCGTACGCTCGTTTCGTATGTTAACTTAGGGATACGGAGTTCATCCGCAGTCTAAGCGTACGGAGTTCATTCCCAGTCTAAGATCGGATCAGACCAAGGGTTGCGACAGCAGGATCGGCGGCATGCAAGGGGGACCAGGTCGATCCCCAGCTTGCGTATTCCGCCTCTCGGCCGGTTGAGCGCTCGTACGCCCGTTTCATGGGTTGGCTTAGGCATAGAGAGTTCATTCCATGTCTAAGCCCCAGCCAGATCGAGGGTTGTGGTAGCGAGACCAGCAGCACGCAGAAGGGGATCGGGTTGATCCTCGGCTTGCGCATTATGCCTCTTCGGTCGGCTCAGTGTCAGCACGCTCATTTCGTGGGTTGACTTATGCATACGGAGTTCATTCCCAGTCTAAGATCAAATCAGACTGAGGGTTGCACAGCAGTATTGACAGCACACAGGGGGGGACCGGGCCGATCCCCGACTTGCGCATTCTACCTCTCCGGTCGGTTGAGCGCCCGCACACTCATTTTGTGGGTTGGCTTAGGCATACGAAGTTCATTCAATGTCTAAGCATACGGAGTTCATTCCGGTCTAAGATTTGGAGCCACGGTGCACGTGTTGGGATTGGGTATGTACTGGTGTCGCATTTTTTTTGCTTGGGGCACCATCGTCGGAGCATCACCGGAGCATCGCCAGAGAGCCTATCCGGTGACATTGGCGGTTCTGACGATTGGGGGGGCCGGGGGTGTGCGCACATGATGTGCGATGGGTGCTGGTACTTGGCCCTTATATTGGCCCCTATCCCTCATCAAACCTCGAGAACTCACACCCCCTTAAAGAGCATTTGAGATTTTATCGGTTTGCTGCCAGTAGCCGTTAAAGTATTTGAAATGGGGACACTTTTTTCAAACGATCACAAAATCTTCTCCACTTCGAGTTTTTAGCTGAATGTTTTTATGCATGCCTCTACCAAATACAAGGATCACCTCTACCAAATACAAGGATCCCCGACTTGCGCATTATGCCTCTCCGACCGACTTTTTCGACCGGTTAAGCACCCGCACGCTCTTATGATGGGTTGACTTAGGCATACGAAGTTCATCCCCAGTCTAAGTATATCGAGTTAATTCCCAGTCTAAGATTGAATCAGATGGAGGGTTACAGTAGTAGGATCGACAGCACATAGAGGGGACCGAGCCAATCCCCGGCTTACGCATTCTGCCTCTCTTGTCGGTTGAGCACCCGTACGCCTGTTTCATGTGTTGGCTTAGGCGTAGGGAGTTCATTCCATGTCTAAGCTCCAGCCGGACCGAGGGTTGTGGTAGGGGGACCGACAGCATGCAGATGGGGATCGGGCTGAACCCCGACTTGCGCATTATGGCTTTCCGATTGGCTCAGTGCCCACACGCTCGTTTCATGGGTTGAATTAGGCATATAGAGTTCATTCCTAGTCTAAGATCGACCCGAACCGAGGGTTGCGGCAGCAGGATCGACAGCACGCAGGGGAGGACCGGGTAGATCTTTGGCTTGTGCATTCTGCCTCTCCGATCGGTTGAGCACCCTCGCGCTCGTTTCGTGGGTTTGCTTAGGCATACGGAGTTTATTCCATGTCTAAGCAAATGGAGTTCATTCCCAATCTAAGATCGGACCGGACCAAGGGTTGAGGCGGTAGGACCAGCAGTAGGATCGACAACATGCAGGGGGGACCGGACCGATCCCCGGCTTGTGTATTCTGCCTCTCCGACTGGCTGAGCGCCCGCACGTTCATTTTGTGGGTTGGCTTAGGCATATGGAGTTCATTCCATGTCTAAGCCCTAGCTGGACCGAAGGTTGTGGCAGCAGGATCGATAGCGGTATCGGTAGCATGTGGAGGGGAACTGGGCTGATCTTCGGCTTATGCATTATGCCTCTCCGATCGGCCTCTCCGGCCGGCTAAGTGCCCACACGCTCATTTCGTGGGTTGACTTAGACATACGGAGTTCATCCCCAATCTATGCATGCGGAGTTCATTCCCAGTCTAAGATCGAACCGGACCGAGGGTTGTGACAGTAGGATCGGCAGCACGTAGGGGGGACCGGGCTGATCCCCGGCTCGCGCATTTTGCCTCTTCGACCGATTGAGCGCCCGCACGCCCATTTCATGGGTTAGCTTAGGCATAGGGAGTTCATTCCATGTCTAAGCCCCAGCCAGACCAAGGGTTATGGTAGTGGGACCGACAGCACGCAGAGAGGGACCCGATCGGTCCCCGGTGTCACAGACTAAGCTTTCTCTCAGCAAGCAATAGACCGTGCGGCACTTGAATGGGTGCTCCCAACAAAGTCAGCCTTCAATAGATCGATATCTAAACAAATAACTGTAAGCCATGGTTAGTCCCAAGCATTCACAATAAGACACAATATATCGAGATCGATCTCAAGCACACACACAAGAAGGCATATTCGCATCGAGAAAAAGAAAAACACATCGAGGTAACAATCGGGACATTCAATCAGGGTGAGTTTTATTATAGTCAGGAATTATACATTAGGACCTCCCACCATCACCAGGGCTAGGGGGCAGCCCTTGGTGGGTGGCCTAGACTCGTATAGCAACCGGTGAGACAGCCCAACACTACGCTGTCAGCTCACCCCCTAAAGAGCCTTAGAGATTTTAGAGCTATGCTACCAGTAACCATTACAATGTTTGAAATGGGGACACTTTTCCTAGCACAAGGGATCTACCCAGCCATGGCCCTATACATGGGTGGCTTATGGCAACATAAGTCCCGATCATGGCCCTATACAAGGTTGGCTCATGACATCCTCCCCCACCTATTCTATCGACGTCCTAGTCGACTTGCTGGCTTGAAATTCTTTGATCTTCCTTTGAAATCTCTGGAGGTCGTGTTCTCTCTCCCAGTTGGTTTCTTCTAGTCCTAATCCCTTCCACTTCACTAAGTACTCCCAAACTAGTCTTCGAGATATCTTGGTTTCCCTGTCAACTAAGATCTCTTTGACTCGACGCTCTGAGGGTGGCTTCATGGTGATGACAGCTCTGGTCGGCTCTCTTTGGCTAGCATCTGTAGGATCTGCATGGAAAAGTTTCAGGTTGCTCACATGAAATACTGGGTGCACCTTCATTCACTTTGGTGGGTCGATTTTGTAAGAAGCATTCCCCACCTTGGATTACTGGACCTTCATATTTATGCACCAGTCTATGATCTTTCTTTCTCAAGAACCTAGTTTGTTCAAGAACTAGCCGAATAAGAACCAAATCACCAACTTGAAATTGTTGAGCCCTACGACCCTTGTCTACCCATTTCTTCATCCGCTTTGATGCTTTTTCCAGGTAAGCTTGTGCAATCTCTGTGTTTTGTTTCCACTCCTTGCTGAGATTGAAGGCTCTCGGATTCTTTCCTCCATATTATTCCAAGGAAGTGTGGGGTAGCCTTGGTAATTGTCTAGTGACCACCTCAAATGGGCTCTTATTGGTGGAAGAGCTTTTGTTGGAATTAAAGCAGAGTTGAGCCATGTCCAATAATGAAGGCCAGTCTTTCTGATTGGCTCGAACAAAGTGCCTCAAGTATTCCTCTAATAATTCATTGAACCGTTCCATTTGACCATCGGTTTGAAGGTGATAGCTTGAGGAGATGTTGAGTTAGGACCCCAATATCTTGAAAAGTTCTCTTCAGAAAGACCCCATGAATCTCGGATCTCGATTGTTAACAATGTTTTGAGGGAGGCCCCAGTATTTGACCACATGTTTGAACAATAGTCGAGCTGTGTCTTCCATTGTGCAATACTTGTGAGCAGGAATGAATGTGGTGTACTTAGAGAACCGGTCAATCACCACCAAAATAGCTCCGAGGTCACCAACCTTGGGTAGGCTCGAAATTAAATCGAGAGAGATGCTTTCCCACGGTTTGGCAGGTACTGGTAGTGGTTTAAGCATGCCTATAGGTTTCCTTCTTTCAACCTTGTCTTGTTGGCAAATGAGGCAAGTCTTCGTACAGTCCATCACATCTTGTCGCATGTGAGGCCAATAGTATCCCTGTTTCAATAATGCCAAAGTGCATTGCCAGCCCGGGTGTCCCGCCCATGGTGTGTCATGACATTCCCTCATCAGCATCTGTCTCAAACCTTCTGCTCTTGGCACAAACACTCGAGGCCCCTTGGTTCATAAGATCCCATTTTCTTGCCAGAAGTACTTGGACTTCCCTTCTTCCACTAGCTTCAGGATGGCACAAGCTTGTAGGTCCTTTCCTAAGTGATCTCTAATCAACTTGTGATGTCTATAGTGGCTCTGCTAGTCACCATTGGGGTAATTCTTCTAAGGGCCGCTAAATCTGCTCACCTACTCAATGCATCGACCACTTGATTGGTCTTTCTAATGGTGTGCTCAAAACAAAAGTTGAACTCTACTAAAAATTCCTACCACCTAGCTTGTTTTGTCGTAAGCCTTGGTTGGGTGAGAAAATGGCTAACGGCCGCATTGTCTGTCTTCACGACAAAGTGTGAACCCAACAAGTAATGTCGCCAAGCCCTCAAGCAATGAACCACCACCAGGAGTTCTTTTTCTTGGGTCATATATTTCTTTTCAGCTTCACTTAGCTTCCTACTTTCAAATGCTACCGGTTGATGTTGTTGCAAAAGCACTCCTCTAATAGCAAAATCAGATGCATCCGTCTGAACTTCGAAAGGCTTTTCAATATTAGGGAGAGCTAAGATGGGATCCTTCATAATAGCATCTTTCAATCCCTCGAAACGCTCTTGGCACTCACTCGTCCAACACCATTTATGCTTCTTTTTCAATAGCTCCGTGAGGGCCGTGGTCTTACGAGAGTACCCTTCCACAAACCTTCTATAATAGTTGGCTAGTCTAAAAAATGAGCGGAGCTCACTAATGTTCTTCGGTGTTGTCCACTCCTTAATGGCCCTAACCTTTTCCATGTCTATTCAAATGTGGCCACATTCGACAATGTGACCGAAAAAATGGATTTGGGTCTGAGCAAATGCACACTTCTCCCTTTTTACGTATAACTAGTGGTCCTGTAATCTTTGAAGTACCTGGCGTAGGTGTTCTTGATGTTCTTCCAAGGTGGAGCTATATACCACTATATCATCTAAATAGATGACTACAAATTTGTCTAGGTAGTCATGGAATACCTGATTCATCAATGTACAAAATGTGGCAAGAGCATTGGTCAGTCTAAAGGGCATAACAAGAAATTCAAATGCACCATACCGTGTCACACAAGTGGTCTTTGGCTCATCTCCCTCAACGATTCTGACCTGATGGTAGCCAGATCTCAAGTCCAATTTGGAAAAGTACTTGGCCCAGCTCAATTGATCAAACAAGTCTGCTATAAGGGGGATGGGATATTTGTTTCTTACGGTGACTTTGTTCAGGGCCCTATAGTCAACACATAATCATAAACTTCCATCATGCTTCTTCTGAAATAGCACTGGTGTTTCGAAAGGAGCCTTTGATGGTCTGATGAACCTGACTTGTAGCAGCTCATCTAACTATTTTCTTAGTTCAGCCAACTCTGGTGGGGCCATGCGATAAAGAGCTCTAGCAGGGGGTTTCACTCCTGAGAGGAGCTCAATTTCCTGGTCCACTGCTCGTCGAGGGGGTAGAACCTTAGGCAACATCTCTGGCATTACCTCTTTGAATTCTTCCAACATTTTTCCCACACCATCAGGTATTGGTTCTACTTCGACCCTTTTTTGTAGATCGATACAGCCACAAAAGAGGGTTCCCCTCTCTTTACCCCTTTCTTGAACTGCAAAGCTGAAATCATTTTCTTCCCACTCTTTGGTAAGATGTTGGCTGGCACCACACATGGGTTTTCCCCTAAGAACAACAAGCAGCTAGCGGCGGGGATAAGGATGACCTGAGCCAACATCATGACGTCCAATCCGATAACAACATCAAAGTCATCCATGGGGGAAACTGTAAAGTCTACCTTCCCTTCCCATGGCCTTAATCAGGTTGTCACACTCTTGGAGCTTCCACTGATCATAAAGGCTGGCAAGTTGACCGCCTTCATTCATGCACATCTTTACTAATCTGAAGACCACACCTTTTTGCTTCTTCTGGTGTGATGAAAGTGTCGGTTGCACCCGTATCCACCATAGCCTTAGTGGCTTTCTCATTGATCATCAAGTTCACATACATCAAGCCTCTACTCTGCTCTTTCTTTATAGTGTTCAATTGGGTGCAGAGGGCATTAAGGAACCTTATTGAACCCATCATGGCTGGCTCCTCTTCAGCTTCTTCAACGCTCTCTGGCACTTTTGTGGACTCTTGAGATAAGGTCTTTAAGGCATTAAGGGCTCCCTTGTGTGGGCATTCAGCCACCCGATGTGGTCCCTTGCAAAGAAAGCAAGCTAGCGGTTGCCTAGGCTTGAAAATCCCTGCGTTGCTTGTCTTGGGTTAGGTGCTATCTCGACCAAAGGACCTCCTATCTGATCCCCCATTGAAGGGCCAGTCCAACCTGGTCATCTTTCCTCCACTCCCAAAGTTGAAGCTACTGCCAGCTGATGAAGGATTTTTTTGTTTTGAAAAGCCATCATTGTAATCGTGGAGGCGTTCAGCTGCAGCCATGGCCATGGCCACATCTTGCACTTTCTGCCATTGTAGTTCTGTCTTCGCCCAAGGCTTGAGGCCCTCAAGAAAATAGAACATCTTGTCCTTTTCGGACATGTCTCGAATATCCAACATCAGGGTAGAAAAGCTCCTTACAAACTCTCGCACCGTTCCTGTTTGCACCAATTCTTGAAGTCTCCTTCGAGCCATATACTCCACATTCTCAGGGAAAAACTGGTTTTTCAATTCTCACTTCAGATCCATCCAAGTCTTAAACGAGCACTTGTCATCGACAAACTTGGAACGCCACCATAGCTTGGCATCCCCTGCGAGGTACATCGATGCCATTGCTACCTTGTCTTCCTTTGAATCCGTGTGTACAGCTCGAAAGTACTGCTCCATGTCAAACAAGAAATTTTCAAGTTCCTTAGCATCCCTTGCCCCCTCATCGCATCGAGGCTCCGGCACCTTGGGCCTTCTTCCCCTTTCCATCGAGCTTGAACTCGATCTAGCCACAGCCATTTGTAGGATGCTCACCTGTGCTCTGAGCTCCTCAAACTCCTTTTGGAGAATGTTCAAGGCATCCCTAGCCTCTTCGCTCACGTTGTGGGTTGTCTCGATCTCCCTCACTCGATCTTTAGTTGCCATATGAGTTTTCATTGCGGCCACCGCGGCCTCAAGTTCCTCAATTCTCTGTTGATGATTGGGTCCACCACTTGTGGCCATCTCATCCATTTTTCTCGCACTTCTCAACCGTGCTCTAATACCACGTGTCACGGACTAAGCTTTCTCTCAGCAAGCAATAGACTGTGCGGCACTTGAATGGGTGCTCCCAACCAAGTCAACCTTCAATAGATCAATATCTGAACAAATAACCATAAGCCATGGTTAGTCCTAAGCATTCACAATAAGACACAATATATCGAGATCGATCTCAAGCACACACACAAGAAGGCATATTCGCATCGAGAAAAAGAAAAACACATTGAGGCAACAATCGGGACATTCAATCGGGGTGAGTTTTATTATAGTCAGGAATCATACATCAAGACCTCCCACCATCACCAGGGCCAGGGGGTAGCCCTTGGTGGGTGGCCTAGGCTCGCATAGCAACCAGGGAGATAGCCCAACACTACGCTGCCGGCTTACCCCCTAAAGAGCCTTAGAGATTTTAGAGCTATGCTACCAGTAACCATTACAATGTTTGAAATGGGGACACTTTTCCTAGCACAAGGGATATACCTGGCCATGGCCCTATACATGGGTGGCTTATGGTAACCTAAGTCTCGATCATGGCCCTATACAAGGTTGGCTCATGACACCCGGCTTGCGCATTATGCCTTTCCAGCCGGCTCAGCGCCTGTACGCTCGTTTCGTAGGTTGACTTAGGCATACAAAGTTCATTCCCAGCCTAAGATCAGATTGGATCGAGGGTTGTAGCAGCAGGATCGATCGCACGCAAGAGGGACTGGGCCGATCCCTGGCTTACGCATTTTGCCTTTCCGACCGACTGAGCACTCGTACGCTCGTTTCGTGGGTTGGCTTAGACATACGGAGTTCATTCCATGTCTAAGCATACGGAGTTCATTCCCAGTCTAAGATCAGACCGGACTGAGGGTTATGGTAGTAGGACTAGCAGCAGGATCAGTAGCACGTGGGGGGGGACCAGGACAATCCCCGGCTTGCTCATTCTACCTCTCCGGCCGACTAAGCACCCACACGCTCATTTCGTGGGTTAGTTTAGGCATACGAAGTTCATTCCATGTCTAAGCCTCAGTCGGACCGAGGGTTGTGGCAGCAGGACTGATAGCGGGATCGACAGCACACAGAGGGGGACTAGGCTGATCCCCAGCTGGCGCATTATGCCTCTTCGGCCAGCCTCTTCGGCTAGCTGAGCGCCCACACACTCGTTTTGTGGGTTGACTTAGGCATATAGAGTTCATCTCCAATCTAAGCATACGAAGTTCATTCCCAGTCTAAGATCAGACTAGACTGAGGGTTGCGACAGCAGGATCGACAGCATGCAGGGGGGACTGGGTCGATCCTCGGCTTACGCATTCTGCCTCTCCGGCCGACTAAGCGCCCGCACGCCCGTTTCGTGGGTTAGCTTAGGCATAAGGAGTTCATTCTGTGTCTAACCCCCAGTCAGACTGAGGGTTGTGGTAACAGGACGATAGCACACAGAGGGGGATCGGGTCGATCCACGGCTTACGCATTATGCCTCTTCGACCGGCTTAGTGCCGCACACTCGTTTTGTGGGTTGACTTATGCATACAGAGTTTATTCCCAGTCTAAGATCAGATCGGACTGAGGGTTATGATAGCAGGATCGACAGCACGTAGGGGGGACCGGGCTGATCCCCGACTTGCTCTTTCTGCCTCTCCGACTGGCTGAGCGCCCGCACGCTCATTTCGTTGGTTGGCTTAGGCATACGGAAGTTCATTCCATGTCTAAGCATACGGAGTTCATTCACAGTCTAGATTTTGAGCCACGGTGCACATGCTTGGGCTCGGGCATGTGCTGGTGCCACATTTTTTTGCCCGTTGGCACCATCGTCGGAGAGCCTAACTGCGGCATTGGGGGTTCCGGTGATTGGGGCTAGGGGTGGCGCACATGATGTGTGATGGGTGCTGGTACTTGGCCCTTATATTGGCCCCCTATCCCTCATCAAACCTCGAGAACTCACACCCCCTTAAAGAGCATTTGAGATTTTATAGGTTTGCTGCCAGTAGCCATTAAAGTGTCTGAAATGGGACACTTTTTTCAAATGGTCACAAAATCTTCTCCACTTTCGAGTTTTTAGCTGAATTTTTTGTGCATGCCAAAAAAATACAAGGATCACCTCTACCAAATTTGGGGACAAAACTCTTTCTAAAAAAATTTAAAAAAATCCCAAACCGGAAAAAGTTTGAAAAATCGTGAAAAATAGAAAACGGATTGTCTTGCCACGAAACTTCACATGAAGGCTTAGGGGACCATTGTATGAATTTAAAAGCCATAAAAAAGGCATTGGCATGGCAGAAATATGAAGATGTGCTTGTACCCACCTACCACCCGTTTGATCCCCAGTTTGCGCATCCTGTCTCTCTGGTCGGCTGAGCGCCTGCACGCTCATTTCGTTGGTTGACTTAGGCATACGGAGTTCATCCCTGGTCTAAGCATATGAAGTTCATTCCTAGTCTAAGATCGGACCGGATCGAGAGTTGCGGTAGCAGGATCGACAGCACGTAGAGGGGGATCAGACCGATCCCCGGCTTGCACATTATGCCTCTCCGATCGGCTCAACGCCTGCATGCTTGTTTCGTGGGTTGACTTAGGCATACGGAGTTCATTCCTAAACTAAGATCAGATCGGATCGAGGGTTACGGCAGCAGGATCAATAGCACGCAGAAAGGACCGGGTCGGTCCCCGACTTGCACATTTTGCCTCTCCGGCCGACTGAGCGCCCGTATTCTCGTTTCGTGGGTTGGCTTAGGCATATGGAGTTCATTCCATGCCTAAGCATACGGAGTTCATTCCCTGTCTAAGATCGGATCAGACCAAGGCTTGCGGTAGTAGGACCAGAAGTAGGATCGACAGCATGCAGGGGGGACAGGATCGATCCCCGGCTTGTGCATTCTGCCTCTTCGGTTGGCTGAGTGCCTGTACGTCCGTTTCGTGGGTTGGCTTAGGCATAGGGAGTTCATTCAATGTCGAAGCCCCAACCGGGCCAAGGGTTGTGGTAGCGGACCGACAGCACGCAGAGGGGGACTGGGTCATCCCTGGCTTGCACATTATGCGTCTCCGGCAGGCTCAGCGCCCGAATGCTTGTTTCATGGGTTGACTTAGGCATACGAAGTTCATTCCCAGTCTAAGATCAGACCAGATCGAGGGTTGCGGTAGCAAGATCGACAGCATGCAGGGGGGACTAGGTCGGTCCCTAGCTTGCGCATTTTGCCTTTTCGGCCAGCTGAGCACCCGCACGCTCATTTCATTGGTTGGCTTAGGCATACGGAGTTCATTCCATGTCTAAGCCCCAGCCGGACCGAGGGTTGTGGCAGCAGGACCGGCAACAAGATCGACAGCATGCAGAAAGGGATCGGGTTGATCCTTGACTTGCACATTATGCCTTTTCGACCAGCCTCTCCAGTCAACAGCATGCAGAAAGGATCGGGTCGGCCCCCGGCTTGCGCATTCTGCCTCTCCGACTGGCTGAGCGCCCGCACGCCCATTTCGTGGGTTAGCTTAGGCATAGGGAGTTCATTCCATGTCTAAGCCCCAGTCAGACCGAGGGTTGTGGCAGCAGGACCGGCAGCACGCAGAGGGGGACTGGGTCGATCCTTGGTTTGTGCATTATGCCTCTCCGGTAGGCTCAACGCCCGAATGCTTGTTTCGTGGGTTGACTGAGGCATACGAAGTTCATTCCCAGTCTAAGATCAGACCAGATCGAGGGTTGTGGTAGTAAGATCGACAGCACGTAGGGGGGACCAGGTCGATCCCCAGCTTACGCATTCTGCCTCTCTAGTCGGCTGAGCGCCCGCATGCTCGTTTCGTGGGTTGGCTTAGGCATACAGTGTTCATTCCATGTCTAAGAATACGGAGTTCATTCCCACTCTAAGATCGGACCGGACCGAGGGTTGCGACAGCAGGACTGACAACACGTAGGGGGACCAAGCTGATCCCCAACTTGCGCATTCTGCCTTTCTTACCGGTTGAGCGCCCGCACGCTCGTGTCGTGGGTTGACTTAGGCATACGAAGTTCATCCCCAGTCTAAGATCAGACTGGATCGAGGGTTGTGACATCAGGATCGACAGCACGTAGGGGGGATCGGGTTGATCCCCAGCTTGCGCATTCTGCCTCTCCGGCCTGCTTAGCGCTAGCACGCTCGTTTCATGGGTTGGCTTAGGCATATGGAGTTCATTCCTTGTCTAAGCATACGGAGTTCATTCCCAGTCTAAGATCTGATCAGACCGAGGGTTGCGGCCATAGGACCAACAGCAGGATTGACAGCACGTAGTGGGGGAACGGGCTGATCCTCGGCTTGTACATTCTACCTCTCCAGCTGGCCTCTCCGATCGGTTGATCACCCGCACGCTCGTTTTGTGGGTTGACTTAGGCATACGAAGTTCATCCCCAATCTAAGTATACGAAGTTCATTCCCAGTCTAAGATTGAACCGAACTGAGGGTTGCGGCAGCAGGAACAATAGCACACAGGGGAGATCGGGCCGATCCTCGGCTTGCGCATTCTGCCTCTCCGGTCGGTTGAGCGCCCGCACACCCGTTTCGTGGGTTGGCTTAGGCATAGGGAGTTCATTCCATGTCTAAGACCCAGCCAGACCGAAGGTTGTGGCAGCGGGACCTGTAGCACGCAGAGGGAGACCAGGTCGATCCCCAGCTTGTGCATTCTGCTTCTCCGGCCGACTGAGCGACCGCACGCTTATTTCGTGGGTTGGCTTAGGCATACAGAGTTCATTCCATGTCTAAGCATACAGAGTTCATTCCCAGTCTAAGAGTTTGAGCCACAGTGCACATGCTGGGCTCGAGCATGTGCTGGTGCCATATTTTTTTTGCTAGAGGCACCATCGTCGGGAGCATCACCGGAGAGCCTAACCGGCGGCATTAGGGGTTCCGGCGATTGGGGGGCCGGGGGGTGTGCGCACATGATGTGCGATGGGTGCTGGTAGTTGGCCCTTTTATTGGCCCCCTATCCCTCATCAAACCTCGAGAACTCACACCCCCTTAAAGAGCATTTGAGACTTTTTAGGTTTGTTGCCAGTAGCCATTAAAGTGTCTGACATGGGGACAGTTTTTTCAAACGGTCACAAAATCTTCTCCACTTCGAG
Organism: Durio zibethinus; assembly: GCF_002303985.1. The sequence goes on along the minus strand of NW_019167826.1, from coordinate 25,151,166 downwards.
TTTTTAGCTGAATGTTTTTGTGCATGCCAACAAAAATACAAGGATCACTTCTACCAAATTTGGGGACAAAACTCTTTCTAAAAGAATTTTAAACAATCCCAAACCATATAAAGTTTCAAAAATCGTGAAAAATAGAAAACAGGTCCCCTTGCCACGAAACTTCACATGAAGGATAGGGGAACATTGTATGAATTTAAAAGCCATAAAAATGGCATTGGCACAGCAAAAATATGAATATGTGCTTGAACCCACATACCACCCGTTCGATCCCCGGCTTGCGTATCCTGCCTCTCTGGTCGGCTGGGCATCCGTACGCTCGTTTCATGGGTTGACTTAGGCATTCGAAGTTCATTCCCAGTCTCAGATTAGACTGGACCGAGGGTTGCAACAGTAGGATCGACAGCATGCAGGGGGGACTGGGTCGATCCCCGACTTGCGCATTCTTCCTCTCCGGTCGGTTGAGCACCCGCACGCCCATTTCATGGGTTGGCTTAGGCATAGGGAGCTCATTCCATGGCTAAGCCCCAGCCGGACCGAAGGTTGTGGCAGCAGGACCGACAGCACACAGAGGGGGATTGGGTCGATCCCCAACTTGCGCATTATGCCTCTCCGGCCGGCTCAAAGCCCACACGCTCATTTCGTGGGTTGACTTAGGCATACGGAGTTCATTCCCAGTCTAAGATCGAACTGGACTAAGGGTTACAATAGCAGGATTGATAGCATGCAGGGGTGGATCGGGTCGGTCCCCGGATTGCGCATTCTGCCTCTCTGACCGGCTCAGTGCCCGTACGCTTGTTTCGTGGGTTGGCTTAGGCATATGGAGTTCATTCTATGTCTAAGCATATGGAGTTCATTCCCAGTCTAAGATTAGATCGGACCGAGGGTTACGGTAGTAGGACCAGCAGTAGGATCGGTAGCACGCAGGGGGGATCGAACCAATCCCTGGCTTGCGCATTCTGCCTCTCCGACCGACTGAATGCCCGCACGCTCGTTTCGTGGGTTGGCTTAGGCAAACGGAGTTCATTCCATGTCTAAGCCCCAGCCAGACATAGGGTTGTGGTAGTAGGACCGTCAGTGGGATCGGTAGCACGTAGAGGGGGGACCAGGCTGATCCCCGACTCACGTATTATGCCTCTCTGACCGGCCTTTTCGGCCAGCTGAGCGCCCGCACGCTCATTTCGTGAGATGACTTAGGCATACGAAGTCCATCCCCAGTGTAAGCATACGAAGTTCATTCCCAATCTAAGATCGAATCGGTCGGAAGGTTGCGGTAGTAGGATCGGTAGCACGTAGGGGGGATCGGGCCGATCCTCGACCTGCGCATTCTGCCTCTCCGATCGGCTAAGCGCCCGCACGCCCTTTTCATGGGTTTGCTTAGGCGTAGGGAGTTCATTCCATGTATAAGCCCCAGCCGGACTGAGGGTTGTCGCAGCGGGATCGACAGCACGCAGAGGGGCACCGGGCTGATCCTTGGCTTGCACATTATGCCTCTCTGGTCGGCTCAACACTCGAACGCTCGTTCCGTGGGTTGACTTAGGCATACGGAGTTCATTCCCAGTCTAAGATTGGATCAGATTGAGGGTTGCGACAGTCGGATCACAGCACATAGGGGGGACTGGGGTGATCCCCAGCTTGCGCATTCTGCCTCTCCGATCGACTGAGCACCCGCATGCTCGTTTCGTGCATTGGCTTAGGCATACGGAGTTCATTCCATGTCTAAGCATATGGAGTTCATTCCCAATCTAAGATCGGACTGGACCAAGGGTTGTGACAGCAGGACCAGCAGCCAGATCGACAGCACATAGGGGGATCGGGCCAGTCCTTGACTTGCGAATTCTGCCTCTCCAGTCGGCTGAGCGCTCGCACGCTCGTTTTGTGGCTTGGCTTAGGCGTACGGAGTTCATTCCATGTCTAAGCATATAGAGTTAATTCCCAGTCTAAGATCAGACTGGACCGAGGGTTACAGCAGCAGGACCAGCAACAGGATTGGCAGCACGCAGGAGGGATCGGGCTGATCCCCGGCTTGCGCATTCTACCTCTTCGGCCGACCTCTTTGACTGGCTGAGCACCTGAACGCTTGCTTCATGGGTTGACTTAGGCATACGGAGTTCAACCCAGTCTAAGCATACGAAGTTCATTCCCAGTCTAAGACCAAACTGGACTGAGGGTTGCAACAGAAGAATTGACAGCATGCAGGGGGACCAGGCCGATCCCTGGCTTACGCATTCTGCCTCTTCAGCCGATTGAGTGCCCGCATGCCCGTTTCGTGGGTTGGCTTAGGCATAGGGAGTTCATTCCATGTCTAAGCCCCGGCCAGATTGAGGGTTGTGGCAGCGGGACTGACAGCACGCAGAGGGGGACCGGGCTGATCCCCGGCTTGTGCATTTTGCCTCTCCGGCCGACTGAGCACCCGCACGCTCGTTTCGTGGGTTAGCTTAGGCATACGGAGTTCATTCCATGTCTAAGCATACGGAGTTCATTCCCAGTCTAAGAGTTTGAGCCACAGTGCACATGTTGGGCTCGAGCATGTGCTGGTGCCGTATTGTTTTCGCACGGGGCACCACCGTCGGAGCTTAACAGGTGTCATTGGGGGTTCCGACGATTGGGGGGGCCGGAGGGGTGTGCGCACATGATGTGCGATGGGTGCTGGTACTTGGCCCTTATATTGGCCACCTATCCCTCGTCAAACCTCGAGAGCTCACACCCCCTTGAAAAGCATTTTAGATTTTATAGGTTTGCTGCCAGTAGCCATTAAAGTGTCTGAAATGGGGACACTTTTTTCAAACGGTCACAAAAACTTCTCCACTTCTAGTTTTATGCTGAATTTTTTGTGCATGCCAACAAAAATACAAGGATCACCTCTACCAAATTTGGGGACAAAACTCTTTCTAAAAATTTTTTAAAAAATCCCAAACCGCAAAAAGTTTCAAAAATCTTGAAAAATAGAAAACAAGTCGTCTTGCCACGAAACTTCACATGAAGGTGTAAGGGACCATGATATGAATTGACAAGCCATAAAAATGGCATTGGCATGGCAGAAATATGAAGATGTGCTTGAACCCACCTACCACCCGTTCGATCCCCGACTTGATCATCCTGCCTCTCTGGTCGGCTGAGCATCCGCACGCTCATTTCGTGGGTTCAGTTAGGCATACAGAGTTCATCCCCAGTCTAAGCATATGGAGTTCATTCCTAGTCTAAGATCGGACCGGGCCGATCCCCGACTTACGCATTCTGCCTCTCCGGTCGGCTGAGCGCCCGCACGCCCGTTTCATGGGTTAGCTTAGGCATAGGGAGTTCATTCCATGTCTAAGCCCTAGCTGAATCGAGGGTTGTGGTAGTGGGATCGGCAGCACACAGAGGGGGACCGGTCCGATCCCTGGCTTGTGCATTCTGCCTCTCCGACCGACTGAGCGCCCGTACACTTGTTTAGTGGGTTAGCTTAGGCATACAGAGTTCATTCCATGTCTAAGCATACAAAGTTCATTCCCAGTCTAAGAGTTTGAGCCACGGTGCACATGCTGGGCTCGGGCATGTGCTTGTGCCACATTTTTTTTGCTCGGGGCACCATCGTCGGAGCATGGCCGGAGAGCCTAACCGGCGGCATTGGGGGTTCTGGCGATTGTGGGGGCCGGGGGGGTGTGCGCACATGATATGCGATGGGTGCTGGTACTTGGCCTTTATATTAGCCCCCTATCCCTCATCAAACCTCAAGAACTCACATCCCTTTAAAGAGCATTTGAGATTTTATAAGTTTGCTGCCAGTAGCCATTAAAGTGTCTGAAATGGGGACACTTTTTTCAAACGGTGACAAAATCCTCTCCACTTCGATTTTTTTTCTAAATTGTTTTGTGCATGTCAACAAAAATACAAGGATCACCTCTACCAAATTTGGGGACAAAACTATTTCTAAAAAATTTTTAAAAAATCCCGAACCGCAAAAAGTTTTGAAAATCGTGAAAAATAGAAAACAGGTCGTCTTGCCATGAAACTTCACATGAAGGCATAGGGGACCATTGTATGAATTTACCAGCCAAAAAAATGGTATTGGCATGGCAGAAATATGAAGATGTGCTTGAACCCACCTACCACCCGTTCGATCCCTAGCTTGCGCATCCTGCCTCTCTGGTCAGCTGAACGTCCGCACGCTCGTTTCATGGGTTGACTTAGGCATATGGAGTTCATCCCCAGTCTAAGCATATGGAGTTTATTCCAAGTCTAAGATCATATCGGACCGAGGGTTACGGCAGCAGGATCGACAGCACGCAGGGGGGACCGGGTCGATCCTCGGCTTATGCATTCTGCCTCTCCGGCCGGCTGAGCGCCCGCACGCCCATTCCATGGGTTGGCTTAGGCATAGGGAGTTCATTCTATGTCTAAGCCCCAGCTAGACCGAGGGTTGTGGCAGTGGGACCGGTAGCACGTAGAAGAGGATCCGATCGATCCTCGACTTCCGCATTTTGCCTCTCCGATTGGGTCAGCGCCCGGATGCTCATTTTATGGGTTGACTTAGGCATACGAAGTTCATTCCCAGTGTAAGATCTGATCAGATCGAGGGTTGCAATAGTAGTACTAGCAGTAAGATCGGCAGCACGTAAGGGGGACCGAGTTGATCCTCGACTTGCGCATTCTGCCTCTCCGGTCGACTGAGCGCCCGCACGCTCATTTCATGGGTTGGCTTAGGCATACGGAGTTCATTCCATGTTTAAGCCCCAACCGGACTGAGGGTTGCGGCAGCAGGACCAGCAATGGGATAGACAGCACGTAGAAGGGGACCGGGCTGATCTTTGGCTTACGCATTATGCCTCTATAGTTGGCCTCTGCGGCTGGCTGAGCACCCGCATGCTCATTTGGTGGCTTGACTTAGGCATACAGAGTTCATCCCCAGTCTAAGCATATGGAGTTCATTCCAGTCTAAGATTGAACCAGATCGAGGGTTGTGACAGAAGGTTCGGTAGCACGTAGGGGGGATCGGGCTGATCCTCGGCTTACGCATTCTGCCTCTTCGGCCAGCTTAGTACCCGCACGCCCATTTCATGGGTTGGCTTAGGCATAGGGAGTTCATTCCATGTCTAAGCCCTAGCCGGACCGAGGGTTGCAGCAGCGGGACTGGTAGCACGTAGAGGGGGACCAGGCCGATCCCCAGCTTGCGCATTATACCTCTTCGACCAGCTCAATGCCCGAACGCTCATTTCGTGGGTTGACTTAGGCATACGGAGTTCATTCCTAGTCTAAGATCGAACTGGACTGAGGGTTACAGCAGCAGGACTGACAGCACATAGGGGGGACCAGGCCGGTCCCTAGCTTACGCATTCTGCCTCTCCGACAGGTTGTGCACCGACACGCTCGTTTCGTGGGTTGGCTTAGGCATACAGAGTTCATTCCATGTCTAAGCATACGGAGTTCATTCCTAGTCTAAGATCGGACCGGACCGAGGGTTACGACAGTAGGATCGGCAGCCGCAGGGGGGGCCCAGGCCTATCCCTGGCTTGTGCACTCTGCCTCTCCGGCCGGTTGAGCACCCGTACACCCATTTCTTGGGTTGGCTTAGGCATAGGGAGTTCATTCCATGTCTAAGCCCCAGTCGGACCGAGTGTTGTGGCAACGGGACCGGCAGCACACATAGGGGGATCGGGCCGATCCCCGGCTTGCGTATTATGCCTCTCCGACTGGCTCAATGCCCAAACGCTCATTTCATGGGTTGACTTAGGCATACGGAGTTCATTCCCAGTCTAAGATCAGACCGGACTGAGGGTTGCAGCAGCAAGATCGATAGCACGTAGGAGGTGATCGGGTCGATCCCCGGCTTGTGCATTCTACCTCTTCGGCCAGTTGAGCACCCGTACGCTTGTTTCGTGGATTGCCTTAGGCATACGGAGTTCATTCCATGTCTAAGCATATGGAGTTCATTCCCAGTCTAAGATCAGACTGGATCGAGGGTTACGACAGTAGGACCAGTAGCAGGATTGGCAGCACGCTTGGGCGGATCGGGCCAATCCCCAGCTTGTGCATTCTGCCTCTTCGGCTGGTTGAGCGCCCGCACGCTCATTTCGTGGGTTGGCTTAGGCATACGAAGTTCATTCCATGTCTAAGCCCCAGTCGGGTCGAAGGTTGTGGCAGTAGGACCGGCAGTAGGGCCGGCAGTGGGATCGACAGCGCGTAGAGGGCGATCGGGCTGATCCCTGGCTTGTGCATTATGCCTCTCCGACTGGCTGAACGGCTGTACACTCATTTTTGTGGGTTGACTTAAGCATACGGAGTTCATCCCCAGTCTAAGCATACGGAGTTCATTCCCAGTCTAAGTTTAGATCGAATTGAGGGTTACGGTGTAGGATCGACACCATGAAGAGGTGACCGGACCGATCCCTGGCTTGCGCATTCTGCCTCTCCGACTGGCTGAGCATCCGCACGTCCATTTCGTGGGTTGGCTTAGGCATAGGGAGTTCATTCCATGTCTAAGCCCCAGTCGGACCGAGTGTTGTGGCAACGGGACCGACAGCACACATAGGGGGATCGGGCCGATCCCCGGCTTGCGTATTATGCCTCTCCGGCTGGCTCAATGCCCAAACGCTCATTTCATGGGTTGACTTAGGCATACGGAGTTCATTCCCAGTCTAAGATCGGACCGGACCGAGGGTTGCAGCAGCAGGATCGACAGCATGCAGGGGGGATCGATCGGTCCCCGACTTACACATTCTGCCTCTCCAGCCGGTTGAGCGTCTATATGCTTACGGAGTTCATTCCATGTCTAAGCATACGGAGTTCATTCCCAGTTTAAGATCGGATCAGATCGAGACTTGCGGTAGTAGGACCAGCAGTAGGATCGACAGAACACCAGGGGACCAGCCGATCCCCAGCTTGCGCATTCTACCTCTCCGACCGACTGAGTGCCCGCACGCTCGTTTCATGGGTTAACTTAGGCATACGGAGTTCATCCCCAGTTTAAGATTGGATCGGATCGAGGGGGACTAGGCTGATCCCCGACACGTGAGAAGGACTGACCTGATCCCCAGCTTGTGCATTATGCCTCTCCGATCGGCCTCTCCGGTCAGCTGAGCACCTACACGCTTGTTTCATGGGTTGACTTAGGCATACGGAGTTCATCCCCAGTCTAAGCGTACGTAGTTCATTCCCAATCTAAGATCGAACCGGACCGAGGGTTGCGGTAGTTGGATCGGCAGCATGCAAGGTAGACCAGACCAATCCCCGGCTTACGCATTCTGGCTCTCAGCCGGCTGAGCGCCCGTACGCCCGTTTCATGAGTTGGCTTAGGCATAGGGATTCATTCCATGTCTAAAGACCAGCGGAACTGAGGGTTCTGGCAGCGGGACCGACAGCACGCAGAGGGGGATTGGGCTGATCCTTAGCTTACGCATTATGCCTCTCCGGTTGGCTCAGCACCCGAACGCTCATTTCGTGGGTTGGCTTAGGCATACAGAGTTCACTCCCAGTCTAAGATCAGACTGGACCGAGGGTTACGGTAGCAGGATTGATAGCACGCAGGGGGGATTGGGTCGGTCCCTGACTTGCGCATTCTGTCTCTCTGATCGGCTGAGTGCCCGCACGTTCATTTTATTGGTTGGCTTAGGCATACGAAGTTTATTCCATGTCTAAGCATACAGAGTTCATTCCCAGTCTAAGATCAGACTGGACCGAGGGTTGCGACAGCAGGACTAGCAGCAGGATCGGCAGCACGCAGGGGTGACCGGGCTGATCCCCGGCTTGCGCATTCTGCCTCTTTGATCAGCTGAGTGCCCGTACTCTCATTTCGTTGGTTGGGTTAGGCATACGGAGTTCATTCCATGTCTAAGCCCCAGTCGGACCAAGGGTTGTGGCAGCAGGACCGGTAGCGGGATCGACAGCACGCAGAGGGGGATCGGGCTGATCCCCGACTTGCGCATTATGCCCTTTTGGCCTGCTAAGCGCCTGCACGCTCTTTTTATGGGTTCACTTAGGCATACGGAGTTCATCCTCAGTCTAAGTATACAGAGTTTATTCCCAGTCTAAGATCGGACCTAACTGAGGGTTGCGACAGCAGGATCAACAGCACGCAGGGGGTATCGAGCTGATCCTCGACTTTCGCATTCTACCTCTTCTGCTGGCTGAGCGCCCGCACGCCCGTTTCATGGGTTGGCTTAGGCATAGGGAGTTCATTCCATGTCTAAGCCCCAGCCAGATCGAGGGTTGTGGCAGCAGGACCAGCAGCACTTAGATGGGGATCGGGCCAATCCCCGACTTATGCATTATGCCTCTTCGGTCGACTCAGCATCCAGATGCTCATTTCATGGGTTGACTTAGGCATACGGAGTTCATTCCCATTCTAAGATAGGATTGGACCAAGGGTTGTAGTCGCAGGATCGATAGCACGTAGGGGGGACCGGGCCGGTCCCCAGCTAGCGCATTCTGCCTCTCCGGCTGGCTGAACGCCCGCACACTCGTTTCGTGGGTTTGCTTAGGCATGCAGAGTTCATTCCAAGTCTATGCATACGGAGTTCATTCCCAATCTAAGATCGGACCGGACCGAGGGTTGTGGCAGCAGGACCAGCAGCAGGATTGGCAGCATGTAGGGGGGACCGGGTCGATCCTTGACTTACACATTCTACCTCTTCGACTGGTTGAGTGGCCGCACACTCGTTTCGTGGGTTGGCTTAAGCATACGGAGTTCATTCCATGTCTAAGCATATGGAGTTCATTCCTTGTCTAAGCATACAGAGTTCATTACCAGTGTAAGATTCTGAGCCACAGGGCACATGCTGGGCACGGGCATGTACTGCTACCGTATTTTTTTTGCCCGGGGCACCATCACCGGAGAGCCTAACCGACGGCATTTTAGGTTTCGATGATTGGGGGGCCGGGGGGTGTGCGCACATGATGTGTGATGGGTGCTGGTACTTGGCCCTTATATTGGCCCCCTATCCCTCATCAAACCTCAAGAACTCACACCCCCTTAATGAGCATTTGATATTTTATAGTTTTACTGCCAGTAGCCATTAAAGTGTCTGAAATGGGGACACTTTTTTCAAACGGTCACAAAATCTTCTCCACTTCGAGTTTTTACCTGAATTTTTTTTGTGGATGCCAACAAAAATAGAAGGATCACCTCTACCAAATTTGGGGACAAAACTATTTCTAAAAAAATTTTAAAAAATCTCGAACAGTAAAAAGTTTCAAAAATCATGAAAAATAGAAAACGGGTCGTCTTGCCACGAAACTTCACATGAAGGCTTAGGGGACCATTGTATGAATTTACAAGCCATAAAAATGGCATTGGCATGGCAAAAATATGAAGATGTGCTTGAACCCACCTACCACCCGTTCGATCCTCAGCTTGTGCATCCTGCCTCTCTGGTCGGCTGAGCACCCGTATGCTCATTTCATGGGTTGACTTACGCATACGGAGTTCATCCTCAGTCTAAGTATACAGAGTTCATTCCCAGTCTAAGATCAGACCGGACCGAGGGTTACGGCAGCAGGATCGGTAGCATGCAAGGGGGATCGAGCCGGTCCCCGGCTTGCACATTCTGCCTCTCCGGCAGGCTGAGCGCCTGCACGCCCCTTTCATGGGTAGGCTTAGGCATAGGGAGTTCATTCCATGTCTAAGCCCCAACCGGACCGAGGGTTGTGGCAACGGGATCGACAGTACACAGAGGGGGACTGGGCCGATCCTCAGCTTGCAGATTATGCCTCTCTGTTCGACTCAGCGCCCGTACGCTGTTTCATGGGTTGACTTAGGCATACGGAGTTCATTTCCAGTCTAAGATCAGACCGGACTGAGGGTTGCGGTAGTAGGATCAACAGCATGTAGGGGGGATCGGTCGATCCCCGACTTGTGCATTCTACCTTTTCGATCGGCTGAGCACCCGCACGCTCGCTCGTTTCGTGGGTCAGCTTAGGCATACGGAGTTCATTCCATGTCTAATCATATGGAGTTCATTCCCAGTCTAAGATCGGATCAGATCGAGGGTTGCGGTAGTTGGACCAGTAGCAGGATCGACAGCACGCAGGGGGGATCGGGTCGATCCCCGGCTTGCGTATTCTGCCTCTTCGATCGACTGAGCGCCCGTACCCTCATTTCATGGGTTGGCTTTGGCATACGGAGTTCATTCCATGTCTAAGCCTCAGTCGGACTGGGGGTTGTGGCAGCAGGACCGGTAGCGGGATCGACAGCATGCAAAGGGGGACCGAGCTGATCCCCAGCTTGCGCATTCCTCCCCTCCGACTGACTGAGCGACCGCACGCTCATTTTGTGGGTTGACTTATGCATACGGAGTTCATCCCAGTCTAAGCATATGTAGTTCATTCCCAGTCTGAGATCAGACCGGACCGAGGGTTGCAGCAGCAAGATCGACAGCACGCAGAGGGGACTGAGTCGATCCCCGACTGGGGCATTCTACCTCTTAGGCCGGCTGAGCACCCGCACGCCCGTTTCGTGGGTTGGCTTAGGCATAGGGAGTTCATTCCATGTCTAAGCCCCAGCAGAACCGAGGGTTATGGCAACGGGATCGATAGCACACAAAAGGGGACGGGGTTGATCCACGGCTTGCGCATTACGCCTCTTTGACCCGCTCAGCGCCGGTACGCTCGTTTCATGGGTTGACTTATGCATACAGAGTTCATTCCCAATCTAAGATTGGACCAAACTGAGGGTTGCGGCAGCAGGATCGACAGCACATAGGGGAGGATCGGGCCGATCCCCGGCTTGTGCATTCTGCCTCTCCGACCGGCTGAGCGCCCGCACGCTCATTTCGTGCGTTGGCTTAGGCATACGGAGTTCATTCCATGTCTAAGCATACGGAGTTCATTCCCAGTCTAATATTTTGAGCCATGGTACACTTGTTGGGCTCGGGCATGTGCTGCTGCTGCATTTTTTTCGCCCGGGGCACCATCGTCGGAGCATCATCGGAGCATCGTCAGAAAGCATAATCGGTAGCATTGGAGGTTTCGGCGATTGAGGGCCGGGGGCTGTTCGCACAAGATGTACGATGGGTGCTGCTACTTGGCCCTTATATTGGCCCCCTATCCCTCATCAAACCTCAAGAACTCACACCCCCTTAAAGAGCATTTGAGATTTTATAGGTTTGCTGCCAGTAGCCATTAAAGTGTCTGAAATGGGGACACTTTTTTCAAACGGTCACAAAATCTTCTCCACTTCGAGTTTTGAGCTGAATTATTTTGTGCATGCCAATAAAAATACAAGGATCACCTCTACCAAATTTCAGGACAAAACTCTTTCTAAAAAAATTTAAAAAAATCTCAAACCGTAAAAAGTTTTAAAAATTGTGAAAAATAGAAAACGGGTCGTCCTGCAATGAAACTTCACATGAAGGCTTAGGGGACCATTGTATGAATTTACAAGACATAAAAATGGCATTGGCATGGCAGAAATATGAAGATGTGCTTGAACCCACCTACCATCCGTTCGATCCTCGGCTTGCGCATCCTGCCTCTCTGGTCGGCTGAGCGCCCGTGTGCTCGTTCCATGGGTTGACTTACGCATACGAAGTTCATCCCCAGTCTAAGCATACGGAGTTCATTCCCAATCTAAGATCAGACCGAATTGAGGGTTGCAACAGCAGAATCGGTAGCATGCAGAGGGGATCGAACCGATCCCCGACTTGCGGATTCTGCCTCTCCGGTCGGTTGAGCGCCCGCACACCCGTTTTGTGGGTTGGCTTAGGCATAGGGAGTTCATTCCATGTCTAAGTGCCAACCGGATCGAGGGATGTGGCAGCGAGATTCACAGCACACAGAGGGGGACCGGGCCGATCCCTGGCTTGCGCATTATGCATTTTCGATCGGCTTAACACCCGCACGCTCGTTTCATTGGTTGAATTAGGCATACGAAGTTCATTTCCAATCTAAGATCAGACCGGACTGAGGGTTACGACCGTAAGATCGACAGCACGTAGGGGGAACCTGGCTGATCCCCGTCTTACGCATTCTACTTTTCCGTCCGGTTGAGCGCCCGCACGTACGCTCGTTTCGTGGGTTGGCTTAGGCAAGCAGATTTCATTCCATGTGTAAGCATACGAAGTTCATTCCCAGTCTAAGATCGGACCAGACCGAGGGTTACGGTAGCAGGACCAACAGTAGGATCGGCATCATACAGGGAGGGACCGGGCCGATCCCCGGCTTGCGCAATCTGCCTCTCCGGCCGGCTAAGTGCCCACACGCTCGTTTCATGGGTTGGCTTAGGCATACAAAGTTCATTCCATGTCTAAGTGCCAGCCGGACTATGGGTTGTGGCAGTAAGACCGGTAGCGGGATCGACAACATGTAGAATGGGACCAGGTTGATCCTCGACTTGCACATTATGCCTCTCCGGCCGGCTGAGCACCTGCACACTCGTTTCGTGGGTTGACTTAGGCATACAGAGTTCGTCCCCCGTCTAAGCATACGAAGTTCATTCCCAGTCTAAGATCGAACCAGACCGAGGGTTGTGGCAGCAGGATTGGCAGCACGCAGGGGGGATCGAGCTGATCCCCGGCTTTCGCATTCTACCTCTCCGATCAGCTGAGCGCCCGCACGCCCGTTTCATGGGTTGGCTTAGGCATAGGGAGTTCATTCCTTGTGTAAGCCCCAACCGAACCGAGGGTTGTGGCAGCGGGACCGGTAGTAGGTAGAGGGGGATCGGGTCGATCCTCGGCTTGTGCATTATGCCTCTCTGATAGGCTCAACGCCAGTACACTCGTTTCATGGGTTGACTTAGGCATACAGAGTCCATTCCCAGTCTAAGATCGGACCGGACCGAGGGTTACAGTAGCAGGATCGACAGCACGTAGACGGGGATCGGGTTAATCCCCGGCTTACGCATTCTGCCTCTCTGGACGTCCGTTTCATGGGTTGGCTTAGGCATAGGGAGTTCATTCCATGTCTAAGCCCTAGCCGGATCGAGGGTTGTGGTAGCAGGACAGGCAGCACGCAGAAGGGGACCGAGCCGATCCCTGGCTTGCGCATTATGCCTTTTCGGCTGGCTCAGTGCCTGCACGCTCATTTTGTGGGTTAACTTACGCATACGGAGTTATTTCCCAGTCTAAGATCAGACCAGACCGAGGGTTGCGGCAGCAAGATCGATAGCACCCAAGGGGGGATCGGGCCGATCCCCAACTTACGCATTCTGCCTTTCCAGCCGGCTGAGTGCCCGCACGCTCGTTTCATCGATTGGCTTAGGCATACGGAGTTCATTCCATGTCTAAGCATATGGAGTTCATTCCCAGTCTAAGATCGGTCTGGATCGAGGGTTACGGTAGTAGGACAAGCAGCAGGATCTACAGCATGCAGGGGGACCAGGCCGATCCTTGGCTTGCGCATTCTGCCTCTTCGGCGGGCTGAGCACCCGCACGCTCGTTTCGTGGGTTGGCTTAGGCATAGGGAGTTCATTACATGTATAAGCCCCAGCCGGACCGAAGGTTGTGGCAGCGGGACCGACAAAAAGTAGCGGGGGACCGGGCTGATCCCCGGCTTACGCATTATGCCTCTCAGGCCGGCTGAGCACCCGCACACTCGTTTTGTGGGTTGACTTAGGCATACGAAGTTTATCCCCAGTCTAAGCAAACGGAGTTCATTCCCAGTCTAGGATCGGATCGGACCGAGGGCAGCAGGATCGACAACACGCAGGGGGGACCGGGCGATCCTCGGCTTGCACATGCTGCCTCTCCGGCTGGCTGAGCGCCCGCACGCCCGTTTCGTGGGTTAGCTTAGGCATAGTGAGTTTGTTCCATGTCTAAGCCCCAGCCGGACCAAAGGTTGTGACAATGGGATCGATAACATGCAGAAAGGGACCGGACCGATCCTCGGTTTACGCGTTATGCCTCTCCGGCCGGGTCAACACCCGTACACCTGTTTCGTGGGTTGACTTAGGCATACGAAGTTCATTCCCAGTCTAAGCATACGAAGTGCATTCCCAGTCTAACATCGGACCGGATCGAGGGTTACGATAGCAGGATCGGCAGCACACAGGAGGGATCGGGCCGATCCCCGGCTTGTGCATTCTTCCTCTCCGACCGATTGAGCGCCCGCACGCCCGTTTCATGGGTTGGCTTAGGCATAGGGAGTTCATTCCATGTCTAAGCCCTAGCCGGACTGAGGGTTGTGGCAGTGGGACTGGCAACAGGTAGAGGGGGATCGGATCGATCTCCGGCTTGCGCATTATGCCTCTCTGGCAGGCTCAACGCCCGCACACTCGTTTCGTGGGTTGACTTAGGCATACGGAGTTCATTTCTAGTCTAAGATCGGACCAGACCGAGGGTTAGGCTGCAGGATCGGCAGCACGTAGGGGGGATCAGGTCGATCCTCGACTTACGCATTCTACCTCTCCGGTCGGTTGAGCACCCACACGTTCATTTCGTGGGTTAGCTTAGGCATACAGAGTTCTTTCGATGTCTAAGCATACGGAGTTCATTCCCAATCTAAGATCGGACCAAACTGAGGCTTACGACAGTAGGACCAGCAGCAAGAACGGTAGCACGCAGGGGTGGACCGGGCCAATCCTCGGCTTTTACATTCTGCCTCTCCGGCTGACTAAGCACTTGCACGCTCGTTTCATGGGTTGGCTTAGACATACGGAGTTCATTCCATGTCTAAGCCCCAGATGAACCGAGGGTTGTGGTTGCAGGACCGGAAGCGAGATCGGCAGCACGTAGAGGGGGACTGGGCTGATCCCTGGCTTGTGCATTATACCTCTCTGACCAACCTCTCCGGCCTATTGGGCACCCGCATGCTCATTTTGTGGGTAGACTTAGGCATACGGAGTTCATCCCCAGCCTAAGGATACAGAGTTCATTCCCAGTTTAAGATCAGACTGGATTGAGGGTTACAGCAACAGGATCGACAGCACGCAGGGGACTGGGCCGATCCCTGATTTGTGCATTTTGCCTCTCCTGCCGGCTGAGCGCCCGTACGCCTGTTTCATGGGTTGGCTTAGGTATACAGAGTTCATTCCATGTCTAAGCCCCAGCCGGACCGAGGGTTGTTACAGCGGGACCTGCAGCAAGCAGAGAGGGACTGGGCTGATCCTTGGCTTGCGCATTATGCCTCTTCGATCAGCTCAGCACCCACATGCTCATTTTGTGGGTTGACTTATGCATACAGAGTTCATTCCCAGTCTAAGATCGGACCGGACTGAGGGTTGCAGCACAAGGATCGATAGCACGCAGGAGGGACTGGGTCGATCCCCGGCTTACGGATTCTGCTTCTCTGGCCTGCTGAGCGCCCGTACGCTCGTTTCATGGGTTGCCTTAGGCATACGGAGTTAATTCCCAGTCTAAGATTTTGAGCCACAGTGCACATGCTGGGCTTGGGCATGTGTTTGTGCCATATTTTTTCCCCCGAGGCACCATCACCGGAGCATCGTCGGAGAGCGTAACCGACAGCATTAGGGGTTCCGGTGATCGGGGGGGTCGGGAGGTATGCGCACCTGATGTGCGATGGGTGCTGGTACTTGGCCCTTATATTGGCCCCCTATCCCTCATCAAACCTCGAGAACTCACACCCCCTTAAAGAGCATTTGAGATTTTATAGCGTTGCTGCTAGTAGCCAATTTAAAGTGTCTAAAATGGGGTACACTTTTTTCAAACGCGTCACATAAATCTCTCCACTCGAGTTTTTAGGCTGAATTGTTTTTGACCATGCCAACAAAAATACAAGGGTCACCTCTACCAAATTTGGGGACAAAACTCTTTCTAAAAAAATTTTAAAAAATCCTGAACCGCAAGACTTTTGAAAATCGTGAAAAATAGAAAACGGGTCGTCTTGCATGAAACTTCACATGAAGGCTAGGGGACCATTGTATGAATTTACAAGCCATAAAAATGGCATTGGCATGGCAGAAATATGAAGATGTGACTGAACCCACCTACCACCCGTTCGATCCTCGGCTTGCGCATCTTGCTTCTCTAGTTGACTGAGCACCCGCACGCTCGTTTCATGGGTTGACTTAGGCATACGGAGTTCATCCCTAGTCTAAGCATATGGAGTTCATTCCCAGTCTAAGATTGGACCAGACCGAGGGTTACGCCAGCAGGATCGACAGCACGCAGGGGGGACTAGGTCAATCCCCAGCTTGTGCATTCTGCCTCTCTGGCTGACTGAGCGCCCGCATGCCCGTTTTGTGGGTTGGCTTAGGCATAGGGAGTTCATTCCATGTCTAAGCCCCAGTCAAACCGAGGGTTGTGGTAGCGGGACCAACAGCACGTAGCGGGGTTCGGGCCGGTCCCTGGCTTGCGCATTATGCCTCTTCGATCGGCTCAGTGCCCGCACACTCGTTTCATGAGTTGACTTAGGCATATGAAGTTCATTCCCAATCTAAGATCGGATCGGTCTGAGGGTTTCGGCAGCAGGATCGACAGCATGCAAGGGGGACCGGGCTGATCCCTGGCTTACGCATTCTGTCTCTCCGGCCGGCTGAGTGCCTGCAAGCTCGTTTCATGGGTTGGCTTAGGCATACAGAGTTCATTCCATGTCTAAGCATACGAAGTTCATTCCCAGTCTAAGATCGGACCGGACCGAGGGTTGCGATAGTAGAACCAGTAGTAGGAGTGGCAGCATGAAAGGGGGGATCGAGTTAATCCTCAGCTTCGTCATTGTGCCTTTTCGATCGACCTCTTCGGCTAGCTAAACGCCCACACGCTCGTTTCGTGGGTTGACTTAGGCATATAGAGTCCATCCCCAGTCTAAGCATACGGAGTTCATTCCCAGTCTAAGATCGGACTAGACCGATGGTTACGGTAGCAGAATCGACAGCATACAGGGGGGACCGGGTTGATCCTTGGCTTGCGCATTCTGCCTCTCCGACCGACTGAACGCCCACACGCCCGTTTCATGGGTTGGCTTAGGCATAGGGAGTTCATTCCAAGTCTATGCCCCAGCTGGACCAAGGGTTGTGGCTGTAGGACCAGCAGCGAGATCGGCAGCACGCAGAGGAAGACCAGGCTGATCCTTGACTTGCGCATTATGCCACACCGATTGGCTTTTCTGACCGGCTGAGCACCTATATGCTCGTTTCGTCGATTGACTTAGGCATACGAAGTTCATCCCCAGTCTAAGCATACGGAGTTTATTCCCAGTCTAAGCACCCGCACGTTTGTTTGATGGGTTGGCTTAGGCATAGGGAGTTCATTCCATGTCTTAGCCCCAGTCGGGCCGAGGGTTGAGACAGTGGGACAGATAGCACGCAGAGGGGGACCGAGTCAATCCTCGATTTGCCTATTATGCCTTTTCGACTTGCTCAACACTCGCACGCTCATTTCATGGGTTGACTTATGCATACGGAGTTCATTCCCAGTCTAAGATTGGACCGGATAGAGGGTTGTAGTAGCAGGATCGATAGCACATAGGGGGGACCGGGTTGATCCCCGGCTTGCGCATTCTCCCTCTCCGGTCGGCTGAGCGCCCGCACGCTCGTTTCATGGGTTAGCTTAGGCATACGAAGTTCATTCCATGTCTAAGCATACGGAGTTCATTCCCAGTCTAAGAGTTTGAGCCACGGTGCACACCCTGGGCTCGGGCATGTGCTGGTGCCGCATTTTTTTTGCCCAGGGCACCATCATCGGAGCATCGTCGGAGAACCTAACCAACGGTGTTGGGGGTTTCGACGATTGGGGGGGCCGGGGGGTGTGTGCACATGATGTGTGATGGGTGCTGGTACTTGGCCCTTATATTGGCCCCCTATCCCTCATCAAACCTCTAGAACTCACACCCCCTTAAAGAGCATTTGAGATTTTATAGGTTTGCTACCAGTAGCCATTAAAGTGTCTGAAATGGGGATACTTTTTTCAAACATTCACAAAATCTTCTTCACTTCACGTTATTAGCTGAATTTGTTTGTGCATGCCAATAAAAATACAAGGATCACCTCTACCAAATTTGGGGACAAAACTCTTTCTAAAAAAATTTTAAAAAATCTCGAACCACAAAAAGTTTCAAAAATCGTGAAAAATAGAAAACGGGTCGTCTTGCCACGAAACTTCACATGAAGGCTTAGGGGACCATTGTATGAATTTACAAGCCACAAAAATGGCATTGGCACAGCAGAAATATGAATATGTGCTTGAACCCACCTACCACCCATTCGATCCTCGGCTTGCGCATCCTGCCTCTCTGGTCCACTGAGCGCTTGCACGCTCATTTTGTGGGTTGACTTAGGCATACGGAGTTCATTCCTAGTCTAATATCAGACTGGACAGATGGTTACGACAGTAGGATCAACAGCACACAGGAGGGACTGGGCCGATCCTCGGCTTGTGCATTTTGCCTCTACGGCCGACTGAGTGCCCAAACGCTCGTTTCGTGGGTTGGCTTAGGCATACGGAGTTTATTCCATGTCTAAGCATATGAAGTTCATTCTCAGTCTAAGATTGGATCGGACCAAGGGTTACGGCAGCAGGATCGGTAGCACACAGGGGCAGATCGGGTCGATCCCCAACTTGCGAATTCTGCCTTTCTGGCCGACTGAGTGCTCGCACACTTGTTTTGTGGGTTGGCTTAGGCATACGAAGTTCATTCCATGTCTAAGCCCCAGTCGGACCGAGGGTTGTGGTAGCGGGATCGGCAGCTGAATCGACAGCACGCAGAGGAGGACTGGACTGATCCCCGACTTGCGTATTATGCCTCATCGGCTGGCTGAGTGCCCGCACACTCGTTTCATGGGTTGACTTAGGCATACGGAGTTCATCCCCAGTCTATGCATACGGAGTTCATTCCCAATCTAAGATTTTGAGCCACGGTGCACATGCTAGGCCTGGGCATCTGTTGGTGCCGCATTTTTTTTGCTCGAGGCACCATCATCAGAGCATCGCCGGAGCATCACCGGAGCATCGTCGGAGAGCCTAACCAGCGGCATTGGGGGTTCTGGCGATTGGGAGAGTCGGGGGTGTACGCACATGATGTGCGATAGGTGCTGGTACCTGTGTCACGAGCTCTGACCTTAGACTCAGAAATCGTGCGACCTTGGGCTTGAAATCTCCTCTTTTATGCCAAAGTCAGCCTAAAACACAAGCGTACGGGCACTAGAACAATGGGAAGGGCTAATTACGCAAGTTAAAGAGAAACAAGATAAGAAGGCAGAATTCTAGAAATGCTCTTGTATTCACTGAAACGAAAGTGTTTGATGGTTTACAAATAAGGGAGGAGCAACCCTCTATTTATAGTTGAGGCTCCCGCTTACACTTAATGGCAATATCCCTAGAATAAAGGCTAAAATCATGGGATTATACAGATTACAATCAATCAGGATGCTAACTCCTGATTTTTAGGGTCAACCAAATCTGCCAGGATGCTACTGCTGATCCTGCCTGCTTCCAGAAGCTTGCTTGCGTGTCCAGCACCTTGGGCCCTTCTGGATGTGGTGCGGGAAGCTTGTATGCTAGGCCTTGGTCTCACGGGTTGCCTGCAAGGTGGAGTGGGCATCGGAATCTGTTTGCTAGGCTTTGTGCGTACGATACCCACCAGCACACTTGGTCTACAGGCGTTCAACCTCTGGCCTCGGCCTGCTGGTGCGCACTGATATGCCTGGCGTGATCGCCCAGGGCATGACATTCTCCCCCACCTGATTGTACAATGCCCTCGTTGCATTTTCTGCATGGTACTGCCTGATCTGGTCCCTGAACTGCCATAAGTCATTTGCTGGTCCCCAGCTCACCTCACTATCTGGAAGTCCCTTCCAGCGCACCAAGTACTCTTGTCTTGGCTGATAGTTCTTCCATCTCACCTCCTGGTTCGCTATGATACTGTGGACCTCCTTCTCATATGAGGCCCTTGCTCCCAATGGTGCACGTTTTGACTCTGCCCATCCTGGATCTCCTTCATCCTTATGGAACGGCTTGAGCATGCTGACATGGAACATCGGGTGTACCCTCGGCTTAGGTGGCATATCCAGCTTGTAGGCAACCTTGCCTACCCTCTTGACTACTCGAAAAGGTCCCTTGTACCTCCGGACTAGGCCTTTGTGCAACCCCCTATGGCGCACAATGGGATGTAGCTTCACCAATACCAAGTCTCCAACCTGGAACTGCACGTCCCACCTATTCTGGTTTGCCCACTTTTTCAACCTCTTGGCTGCCTTGTGTAGACAAACTCTGGCCAAGTCAGTTTGCTCCTGCCTTGCCTTGGCAAACTTGTATGCTGCTGGATTCAGCCCTGTATAACCTGCAACAATCGAACTGGGTGTTAGTGGTTGTTGCCCTATCATAACCTTAAATGGGCTCTGGTTCGTTGCCTCGCTCCTTTGCAAGTTGTAGGAAAACTACGCAATATCTAGCAGCATTGGCCAATCCCTTTATGTGGCACTCACATAGTGCCTGAAGTAGACATCCAATAGTCCATTCACTCGTTCTGTCTACCCATCGATCACGGATGCATGTTGGTGGAAAAGTTTAAGTCTGACCCCAACAGCTTGAATAACTCAGTCCAAAACCTGGTCGTGAAACGCCCGTCTCGATCACTAACAATGGTCCTCGGCACTCCCCAGTACTTAACCATGTTCCTCAGGAACAATTGAGCTGCCTCCTCGACTGGGCACTCCTTGGTTGCTAGAATGAAGATTCCATACTTGGAAAAATTGTCCACCACTACCATGATGTTTCCAAACCCTTCTGCTTTGGGTAGACCAACTATAAAGTCCAGAGAAACACTCTCCCATGGTCGCTCTGGCACTGGCAATTGCTCCAAGAGACCGCCTAGTTTCTTGAGCTCCACCTTGTCCTTTTGGCACACAAGACAAGTCTTCACATAGGCCTTCACATCGTCCTTCATGTGCGGCTAGTAGTACCGGTCCTCGATCAACACCAAGGTACTGCTCACTCCGGGGTGTCCAGCCCACCTTGAATCATGGCATTCTTGCAAAACTTCCTTGCAGAGCTTCCCGTGCTATGGCACAAACAGTCTACTACCCCTAGTGTACAGCAAGCCATCCTGCAACCAAAACTGCCTAGTCTTACCTTGCTGGGCGTACTCCATCAAAGCCTTGGCTGTAGGATCATGCGTAAGTCCCTCCTTGATGCGCGGCACCAGTGACCCCTCTGGTTGGCTAATGGTAGCAAGGTTAGCCTTTCTGCTCAGGGCATCTGCTACTAGGTTCACCCGTCCCGGCTTGTACTCCATCTGGAAATCAAATTCCGTAAGAAAATCTTGCCATCTCGCCTACTTGGGTCTTCTGCGTCTGAAAGTAGCTGGTCGCCACATTGTCTGTCCTAACCATGAACCTCGACCCCAACAGGTAATGGCACCAAGTGCACAAGTAGTGCACCACTGCAGTCATCTCCTTCTCTTGGATCGTGTACTTACGCTCAATCTCGTTTAACTTCCTACTCTTGAATGTGACTAGACGTCCTTCCTGCATCAACACGCCCCCTATGGCAAAGTTTGATGCATTCGTACGTATCTCATACGGCTAGGCATGGTCTAGCAAGGCCAAGACTGGCTCCTCAGTCACAGCCCACTTCAACCTGTCAAAGGCTTCCTGGCACCCTGCGTTCCACTCCCATGCTTTCCCTTCCTTGAGCAAGTCAGTCAATGGCGTGGCTACTGCTGGGTGACCTTTGATGAAGTGCCTGTAGTAGTTGACCAGCCCAAGGAATGATCTCAACTCAGTGACCTTGGCTGGTGGTTGCCACTTCAGGATGGCGTGTATCTTACCTTCATCCATGCGTATCCTGCCACCTCTCACTATGTGGCCAAGGAAAGAGATCTACTGTTAGGTGAATGAGCACTTCTCCCTCTTGACAAACAGCTTGTGTGCTCGTAACACCTCGAACACCTATCTCAAGTGGTCTATATGCTCTCCCAAAGTCTGGCTATAGATCACAATGTCATCCAAATAAACCACAACAAACTGATTAAGGAATGACTGAAGTACCTTGTTCATAAGGGTGCAGAATGTTGCTGAGGTGTTCGTGAGTCTGAAAGGCATCACCAAGAACTCATACGAACCATACCGAGTGACACATGCTATCTTTGGCTCATCTCCTTCTGCGATCCTGACTTGATAGTAGCCTGACCTCAAATCCAGCTTGGTGAACCACCTTGCGCTCCCAAGTTGATCGAACAAGTCCGTAATGAGTGGGATAGGGTACTTGTTCTTGATGGTCAGCTTGTTCAAAGCCCGATAGTCTATGCACAGCCGCAACGACCCATCATGCTTGCGCTGAAATAGAATTGATGCACCATAGGGTGCCTTCGATGGCCGGATGAAGCCAGCATCAACTAACTCTTTGAGCTACTTCGTTAACTCTTCCAACTCTGGTGGAGACATTCGAAAAGGGGCTCTAGCTGGTGGCTTGGCCTTAGACACCAGCTCGATCTTGTGGTCCACCTCCTTCTTAGGTGGTAGCTTGCTAGGTAGCTTTACGGGCATCACATCACTAAAGGTCTTCAGCACCTTTAGCACCTCCAAGGGTGACTCGATCTCCTTCTCCCTTGGCTCATCATATTTCAGGGTTGCTAAGAAGGTGTCTTCTTGTTTGCTTACCGCCTTGGCAAATTGGATGGCTGACACCACCTGTGACCCAACTCCAGACCCTCTCCTCAATGGCACTAGGTATTGGCACCGTGCATCCAAGATGCAAACACAATCGACAAAAGGCACAAGGAGGGTGTTAATCCGAATAAGGAAATCCAACCCAATCACAAACTCATAGTCGTCAAGGGGTATTACCTCAATGGTCTCCTTGCCTTTCCAGTCTCCAAGCTACAACTCCACTCCCCGCACTACTCCAATGGTTGGAACTTCCTTGGAGTTCACCATTTTGATGGTACCAATCCCTTTCTACACCTTTAGTCCGAGCTTCCAGGCTCTATCACCTGAAATAAAAAGATGTGAGGTACCTGTGTCCACCAGTGCGCTCACCTTCTGACCCGCAACCATCAGATCCGTAAACATCAAACCCTTTGGCTTACGGCTCCCCTTACTCTGGACAGCATTGAGCACCAACGACCCAAGCTTTGCTGCCTCTGACTCTGGCTTTTTATTAAACTCCTTGTCTACAGCAGCCAGCTTGCCCTTCTATGGGTAATTACGTGCTATGTGGCTCCCTCCACATAGGTAGCATGCTAGTGGCTCTCAGTCCCCTTTTGCTTTCCACTTGCCTGCTGGTGGCTTCCTCTCGCCATCCTTGATTGAACGGTCTCGGTCTCCATCCTTGGACTCCCGATCATAGTCCTTCCCCTTGGACTACTTCTTCCGGTCCCTATCGTCCCTGCCCTTACCCTTGGGCTTGGTAGACTTGAACTTGTTCAGAGGCTTGAACTTGTTCAGAGGCTTGAACTCTATCAAGGCCTTGGTAGTAGTCATGGCTTTAGCCAAGTCATGAACTCCTCTCCTTTGTAGCTCATGCTTCACCCACGACTTCAGCCCATCCATGAAAGCAAATAAGGCATCCTTCTCACCTAGATCCGAGATCTGTAGCATCAGTTCAGAGAATTTTTGGACATACTCCCTTATGTCCCTTTGCTGGCTCAACCTACGTAACTTTGCCCGTGCCTCATCATCGACATACTCCAGGTAAAATTGTTCTTTGAACTCCTTTTGGAACTCTACCCAGGTTCTAATCTTGGCGCTCCCACACCTGACATCATCACACCTGTGCCTCTACCACAATAAGGCTACATCAGTGAGATACATAGCAGCGGTGCTTACTTTTATCGCCTCGTCTTGCATGCCCATGGCCTGGAAGTACTGCTCCATACCTCAAAGGTAGTTATCTACTTCCTTGGCCGCCCTAGTCCCCTTGAACTCCTTAAGCTTGGGGACATCCAATCTGGACTTGGACACTCTAGCAAACATGCCATTCCCAATGGTAGTCTTGCAAGCAACGAGCTCACTGGTAAGCTCCTCCATCCGCTGGTGCATGGCCTCCATGCCATCGCGCAAGGTCAGCACTTCAGCCTCCAAGGTCTGATTCTTTTAGGTGAACACGTCCAAGCCTTCGTTGAGAGCAGCTTGCAGCTCACTTTGGATCTCCTCCCCCATGGAGTCTAGTGATGCAATGTGAGTCTCTACCCCCTCAAGCTTCTCCCCTATGTCGCCCATGGTCACCCTCCGCCTTGGCCAGGCCTACCGTCCATCGGTAGACCATATATCTTCTAGAATTGGCTTTCCTTCCCTCTTCCACGCCCATGCTCCTGGGCCTCTTGGTTGTTGGTTTAGCAATGTCACTTTGGGGATAGCCATCTCCTCTAACTTGCACAAACACAAAACACATAGAAGCGAACTTTCTGCTGATACCAACTGTCGACGGCTCCAAACCTCAGACTCAAAAACGATGCGACTTTAGGCTTGGAATCTCACTCCTTTATGCCAATCAGCCCTAAAACACAAGCGTACGGAACTAGACAACCAGGAAGGGCTGGATTAGCATAAGTTTAAAGAGAACAGGGATAAGAAGGCAGAATTCTGGAAATGCTCTTGTATTCACTGAAATAGAAGTGTTTGATTGGTGTACAACTGAGGGAGGAGCAGCCCTCTATTTATAGTTTGAGGCTCCACTTACCTTAATCGGTTTAAATATCCCTAGAATTAAAGGCTAAAATTCATGATTATACAGATTACAATCAATCAGGATGCTACTCTGATTTTCAGGTTCAACCAAATCTGCCAGGAATGTGCTGCTATCGCTTGCTGTTCCAGAGCTTTCCCTATGCATGTCCGCACCTTGGGCCCTTTCTGCTGATGTGGTACGAGTAGCTTGTATGCCAGGCCTTGGTCTCACAGGCTGGCCTGCAACTTGGGCGGGCGTTCTGAACTCGTTTGCTAGGCTTTGCACGCAGATACCTGCCAGCACGTCTGGTCTGCGGGCCTCAACCTCTGGCTTGCCTACTGGTGCATCTGATGTGCCTGGTGCCCCCGCCCAAGGTGTGACACTTGGCCCTTATATTGGCCCCTTATCCCTCATTAAACCTCGAGAACTCACACCCCTTTAAAAAGCATTTGAGATTTTATAGGTTTGCTGCCAGTAGCCATTAAAGTGTCTGAAATGGGGACACTTTTTTCAAACGATCACAAAATCTTCTTCACTTCGAGTTTTTAACTGAATTTTTTTTTGCACGCCAACAAAAATACAAGGATCACCTCTACCAAATTTGGGGACAAAACTCTTTCTAAAAAAATTTTAAAAAATCCCGAACCGCAAAATGTTTCAAAAATTGTGAAAAATAGAAAATGAGTCGTCTTGCCATGAAACTTCACATGAAGGCTTAGGGGACCATTGTATGAATTTACAAGCCATAAAAATGGCATTGGAATGGCATAAATATGAAGATATGCTTGAACCCACCTATCATCCGTTCGATCCCCGACTTGCGCATCCTGCCACTCTGGTCGATTGAGCGCCCGCACGCTCGTTTCGTGTGTTGACTTAGGCATACGAAGTTCATCCCCAGTCTAAGCATATGGAGTTCATTCCCAATCTAAGATTGGATCAGACCAAGGGTTACGGCAACAGGATTGGTAGCACGCAGGGGGGATCGAGCCAATCCCCGGCTTGCACATTCTACCTCTCCGGTCAGCTGAGCGCCCACACACCCGTTTCATGGGTTGGCTTAGGCATAGGGAGTTCATTCCTTGTCTAAGCCCCAGCCAGACCGAGGGCTGTGGCAGTGGGACCGGCAGCACGCAGAGGGGGACCGGGTCGAACCTCGGCTTGCGCATTATGCCTCTTCGGTCAGCGCAGCGCCCGTACGCTCATTTCATGGGTTGACTTAGGCATACAGAGTTCATTCTCAGTCTAAGATCAGACTGGACCAAGCGTTGCGTTAGCAGGATCGATAGCATGCAAAGGGGATCGGGTCGATCCCTGGTTTACGCATTCTGCCTCTTCATCGGCTAAGCACCCTCACGCTCGTTTCGTGGGTTGGCTTAGGCGTACGGAGTTCATTCCATGTCTAAGCATACGGAGTTCATTCCCAGTCCAAGATCAGACCGGACCAAGGGTTGCGGCAGTAGGACTAGTAGTAGGATAGGCAGCACGCAGGGGGGGATCGAGCTGATCCCCGGCTTGCGAATTCTGCCTCTCCAACTGGCTGAACGGCCGCACGCTCATTTCGTGGGTTGGCTTAGGCATATGGAGTTCATTCCATGTCTAAGCCCCAGTCGGATCGAGGGTTGTGGTAGCAGGACCGGTAGTGTGATCGACAGCACGCAGAGGAGGATCGGCTGATCCCCGGCTTGTGCATTATGCCTCTCCGATCGACCTCTCCGGTTGGTTGAGCGCCCGTACGCTCATTTCATGGGTTGACTTAGGCATATGAAGTTCATCCCCAATCTAAGCATACGGAGTTCATTCCCAGTCTAAGATCGGATCGGACCGAAGGTTGTGAAAGTAGGATCGGCAGCACGCGGGGGGGATCGGGCTGATTCTCGACTTGCGCATTTTGCCTCTCCGACCAACTGAGCACCCGTACGTCCATTTCATGGGTTGGCTTAGGCATAGGGAGTTCATTCCATGTCTAAGTCCCAGTGGGACCGAGGGTTGTGGCAACGGGATCTGCAGCACGCAGGGGGATCGAGCCGATCCCCGGCTTACGCATTCTACCTCTCCGGTCGGATGACTGCCCACACACCCATTTCATGTGTTGGCTTAGGCATAGGGAGTTCATTCCATGTGTAAGCTCCAGCCGGACCGAGGGTTGTGGCAGCGGGATCGACAGCATGTAGAGGGGGACCGGGTCGATCCCTGGCTTGCGTATTATGCCTTTTCGGCCAGCTCAGCGCTCGCACGATTGTTTCGTGGGTTGACTTAGGCTTACAGAGTTCATTCTCAGTGTAAGATCAAACCGGACCGAGGGTTGCGGCAGTAGGATCGACAGCACATAGGGGGGACCGGGCCGATCCCTAGTTTGTGCATTCTGCCTCTCCGGTCGGTTGAGCGCCCGCACGCTCATTTCGTGGGTTAACTTAGGCATACAGAGTTCATCCCCAGTCTAAGCATACGGAGTTCATTCCCAGTCTAAGATCGGATCGGATCGAGGGTTGCGACAGCAGGATCGACAGCACGCAGGGGGGACCGGGTCGATCCTCGGCTTGCACATTCTACCACTTCAGCCAGCTGAGCACCCACACGACCGTTTCATGGGATGGCTTAGGCATAGGGAGTTCATTCCATGTCTAAGCCCTAGTCGGATCGAGGGTTGTAGCAGCGGGGCCGGTAGCACGCAGAGGGGGACCGGGCCGATCCTCGACTTGTGCATTATGCCTCTCTGATCGGCTCAACGCCCGCACGCTTGTCTCATGGGTTGACTTAGGCATACAGAGTTCATTCCCTGTCTAAGATAGGACCGGACCAAGGGTTACGGCAGCAGGATCGACACCACGTAGGAGGGGATCGGGCTGATCCCCTGCTCGCGCATTCTACCTTTTCGACCGGCTGAGCGCCCGTACGCTCGTTTCGTGGGTTGGCTTAGGCATACGGAGTTCATTCCATGTCTAAGCATACGGAGTTCATTCCCAGTCTAAGATCAGATCGGACCGAGGGTTGCGGCAGCAGGACCAGCAGCAGGATCGGTAGCACGCAGGGGGGACCGGGTCGATCCCCGGATTGTGCATTTTGCCTCTCCGGTCGGTAGAGCGCCCGCACGCTCATTTTGTGGGTTGGCTTAGGCATACGGAGTTCATTCCATCTCTAAGCCCCTACCGGGCCGAGGGTTGTGGCAGTAGGACCAGCAGCAAGACCAGCAGTGGGATCGACAGCACGTAGAGGGGGATCGGGCTGATCCCTGACTTGCGCATTCTACCTCTCCGACCGACAGAGCACCCACACACTCGTTTCATGGGTTGGCTTAGGCATACGGAGTTCATTCCATGTCTAAGCCCCAGCCGGATCGAGGGTTGTGGCAGCAGGATCGACAGTGGGATCGACAGCATGCAGAGGGGGATTGGGCTGATCCCCGGCTTGCGCATTATGCCTCTCCGACCGGCTCAGCATCTGCACGCTCGTTTCGTGGGTTGGCTTAGGCATAGGGAGTTCATTCCATGTCTAAGCCCCAGCCGAACTGAGGGTTACGGTAGCGGGATCGATAGCACATAGAAGAGGATCGAGCCGATCCCCGGCTTGTGTATTATGCCTCTCCGGTTGGCTCAGTGCCTACACGCTCGTTTCGTGGGTCGACTTAGGCATACGGAGTTCATTCCCAGTCTAAGATCAGACCAGACTGAGGGTTGCAGCAGCAAGATCGACAGCACGCAGGGGGGATCGGGTCGGTCCTTGGCTTGCGCATTCTGCCTCTCCGGCCGATTGAGCGCCCGTACGCTCGTTTCGTGGGTTGGCTTTGGCATACGAAGTTCATTCCATATCTAAGCATACGGAGTTCATTCCCAGTCTAAGATCAGACCAGACTGAGGGTTACGGCAGCAAGACCAGCAGCAGGATCGATAGCACGCAGGGGGGCTGAGCCGATCCTCGGCTTACGCATTCTGCCTCTCCGGCCAACTGAACGCCCGCACGCTCGTTTCGTGGGTTGACTTAGGCATATGGAGTTCATCCCCAGTGTAAGCATACGGAGTTCATTCCCAGTCTAATATCGGACTAGACCGAGGGTTACGGTAGCAAGATTGACAGCATGCAGTGGGGACCGGGCCGATCCCTGGCTTGTGCATTTTCCCTCTCGGGTCGGCTGAGCACCCTCATGCCCGTTTCATGGGTTGGCTTAGGCATAGGGAGTTCATTCCATGTCTAAGCCCCAGCCGGATCGAGGGTTGTGGCAGTGGGATCGACAGCACGCAGAGGGGGATCGGGTCGATCCCCGGCTTACGCATTATGCCTCTCCAGTCGGCTCAGTGCTTGAACACTCATTTCGTGGGTTGACTTAAGCATACGGAGTTCATTCCCAGTCTAAGATCAGACCAGACCGAGGGTTGCGGCAACAGAATCGACAGCATGTAGGGGGGACCTGACCGGTCCGCGGCTTGCGCATTCTGCCTCTCCGACCAGCTGAGTGCCCGTATGCTCATTTTGTGGGTTGGCTTAGGCATATGGAGTTCATTCCATGTCTAACCATACAGAGTTCATTCCCAGTCTAAGATCAGATCGGACCGAGGGTTACGGCAACAGGATCGGTAGCATGCAAGGGGGACCGGGCTGATCCCCAGCTTGCGCATTATGCCTCTCCGACCGGCCTGTCCGGTCGGTTGAGCGCTCGCACGCTCATTTCATGGGTTTACCTAGGCATACCGAGTTCATCCCCAATCTAAGCATATGGAGTTCATTCCCAGTCTAAGCAGCACGCAGAGGGGGCCCGGGCTGATCCATGGCTTCCGCATTATGCCTCTCCGGTCAGCTCAGCGCCCGAATGCTCGTTTCGTGGGTTGACTTAGGCATACAGAGTTCATTCCCAATCTAAGATTGAATCAGACCGAGGGTTGTGGCAGCAGGATCGGGTCGATCCTCGGCTTGCACATTTTGCCTCTTCGGTCGGTTGAGCGCCCGCACGCTTGTTTCATGGTTTGGCTGAGGAATACGGAGTTCATTCCATGTCTAAGCATACGGAGTTCATTCTCAGTCTAAGATTTTTTGCATGCCAACAAAAATACAAGGATCACCTCTAACAAATTTGGGGACAAAACTCTTTTTAAAAAAATTTTGAAAAATCTCGAATAGTAAAAAGTTTCAAAAATCGTGAGAAATAGAAAACGGGTCGTCTTGCCACGAAACTTCAAATGAAGGCCTAGGGGACCATTGTATGAACTTACAAGCCATAAAAATGGCATTGGCATGGCATAAATATGAAGATGTGCTTGAACCCACCTACCACCCGTTCGATCCCCGGCTTGCGCATCCTGCCTCTCTGGTCTGCTGAGCGTCCGCACGCTCGTTTCATGGGTTGACTTAGGCATATGGAGTTCATCCCCAGTCTAAGCATACGAAGTTCATTCCCAGTCTAAGATCAGACTGGATCGAGGGTTGCGGCAGCAGGATCGACACACGCAGGGAGGACCAGGCCGATCCCCTGCTTGCGTATTCTGCCTCTCCAGCTGGCTAAGCGCCCGCACACTCATTTCATGGGTTGGCTTAGGCATAGGGAGTTCATTCCATGTCCAAGCCCCAGTCGGACCGAGGGTTCTGGTAGCGGGACCGGTAACACGTAGAGGGGGATCGGGCCGATCCCCGGCTGGTGCATTATGCCTCTCCGGCATTCTCAGTGCCCGCACGCTCGTTTCATGGGTTGACTTAGGCATACGGAGTTCATTCCCAGTCTAAGATCGGATCGGACCAAGGGTTCCGATAGCAGGATCGACAGTACACAGGGGGGGACTGGGTCGGTCCCCAGCTTGCGCATTCTACCTCTCCGGCCAGCTAAGTGCCCGTACGCTCATTTCGTGGGTTGGCTTAGGTATGCGGAGTTCATTCCATGTCTAAGCATGCTAAGTTCTTTCCCAATCTAAGATCAAATCGGACCGAGGGTTGCGGTAGCAGGACCAACAGCAGGATTGACAGCATGGCAGGGGGGACCGGGTCGATCCCTGGCTTACGCATTCTGCCTCTTCGACCGACTGAGTGCCCACATGCTCATTTCATGGGTTGGTTTAGGCATATGGAGTTCATTCCATGTTTAAGCCCCAGCCGGACCGAGGGTTATGGCAGCAGGATCGGCAGCGGGATCGACAGCACGCAGAGAGGGATCGGGCTGATCCCCGACTTACGCATTATGCCTCTCCGGCCGGTTGAGCGCCTGTACGCTCGTTTCGTGCGTTGACTTAGGCATACGGAGTTCATCCCTAGTCTAAACATATGGACTTCATTCCCAGTCTAAGCAGCACGCAGAGGGGGACCGGGCTTGGCATTATGCCTCTTCAGTCGACTCAACGCCCGAACGCTCATTTCGTGGGTTGACTTAGACATACAGAGTTCATTCCCAATCTAAGATCGGACTGGACCGAGGGTTGCGGCAACAGGATCGACAGCACGTAGGGGGGGATCGAGCCGGTCCCCGACCTACTCATTCTACCTCTCCGGCCGGTTGAGCGCTCGCACGCTCGTTTTGTGGGTTGGCTTAGGCATACGGAGTTCATTCCATGTCTAAGCATATGGAGTTCATTCCCAGTCTAAGATTGATTGGATCGAGGGTTGCAGCAGCAGGACCAGCAGCAGGATCGACAGCACATAGGGGGGCCGGGCCGATCCCCAGCTTTCGTATTCTACCCCTTCGGCCGGCCTTTCCGGTCGGTTGAGCACCCGTACGCTCATTTTGTGGGTTGACTTAGGCATACGGAGTTGATCCCCAGTCTAAGCATACGAAGTTCATTCCCAGTCTAAGATTGGACTGGATCGAGGGTTGCGGCATTCTGTCTCTCTGGTCGGCTTACGCATTCTGCCTCTCTAGTCGGCTGAGCGCCCGTACCCTCGTTTCCTGGGTTGGCTTAGGGATACGGAGTTCATTCCATGTCTAAGCATATGGAGTTCATTCCCAGTCTAAGAGTTTAAGCCACGGTGCACATGCTGGGCTCGGGCATGTGCTGGTGCCACATTTTTTTCGCCCGAGGCACCATCACTGAAGCATCGTCGGAGAGCCTAACCGACGGCATTGGGGGTTCCGACGATTGGGGGGTCGGGGTGGTGTGCACACATGATGTACGATGGGTGCTGGCACTTGGCCCTTATATTGGCCCCCTATCCCTCATCGAACATCGAGAACTCACACCCCCTTAAAGAGCATTTGAGATTTTATAGGTTTGCTACCAGTAGCCATTAAAGTGTCTGAAATGGGGACACCTTTTTCAAACGGTTACAAAATCTTCTCCACTTCGAGTTTTTAGCTGAATTTTTTTGTGCATGCCAAAAAAAATACAAGGATCAGCTCTACAAAATTTGGTGAGAAAACTCTTTCTAAAAAAATTTTAAAAAATCCCAAACTGTAAAAAGTTTTGAAAATCGTGAAAAATAGAAAATGAGTCGTCTTGCCATGAAACTTCACATGAAGGCTTAGGGGACCATTGCATGAATTTACAAGCCATAAAAATGGCATTGGCAAGGCAGAAATATGAAGATGTGCTTAAACCAACCTACCACCCGTTCGATCCCCAGCTTGCGCATCCTGCCTCTCTGGTCGGCTGAGCCGGACCGAGGGTTGTGGCAGGGGGATCGGCAGCATGCAAATGGGGACTGAGCCGATCCCCGGCTTGCGCATTATGCCTCTCCGACTGGCTCAGTGCCCATATGCTTGTTTCGTGGGTTGACTTAGGCATGCGGAGTTCATTCCCAGTCTAAGATCAGACCAGACTGTGGGTTACGGTAGTAGGATTGACAGCACGCAGAGGGGACCGGGCCGATCCTCGGTTTGCGCATTCTACCTCTCCGATCGGCTGAGCGTCCGTATGCCCGTTTCGTGGGTTGACTTAGGCATAGGGAGTTCATTCCATGTCTAAGCCCCAGTCGGACCGAGGGTTATGGCAGCGGGACCAACAGCACACAGAGGGGAACCGGGCCGATCCTCGACTTACGCATTATGCCTCTTCGACTGGCTCAATGCTCGTACGCTCATTTCATGGGTTGACTTAGGCATACGGAGTTCATTCCCAGTGTAAGATAGGACCGGACCGAGGGTTACGGCAGCAGGATTGACAGAACGCAGGGGGTGACCGGGTCGGTCCCGACTTGCGCATTCTGCCTCTTCGGCAGGCTGAGCGCCCACAAGCTCATTTCGTGGGTTGGCTTAGGCATACGGAGTTCATTCCCAGCCTAAGATCAGACCGGATCGAGGGTTGCGGTATAGGACCAGCAGTAGGATCGATAGCACACAGGGTGGGATCGGGCCGATCCCCGACTTGCACATTCTACCTGTCCGGCCAGCTGAGCGCCCGCACGCTCGTTTCATGGTTTGACTTAGGCATACAGAGTTCATCCCCAATCTAAGCATACAGAGTTCATTCCCAGTCTAAGATCAGATTAGACCGAGGGTTACGACAGTAGGATTGGCAGCACGTAGGGGGACCGGGTCGGTCCCTGGCTTGTGCATTCTGCCTCTTCGGCTGGTTGAGCGCCCGCACGCACGTTTCGTGGGTTGGCTTAGGTGTAGGGAGTTCATTCCATGTATAAGCCCTAGCCGGACCGAGGGTTGTGCCAGTGGGATCGCCAGCATGCAGAGGGGGACCGGGCCGATCCTCGACTTGTGCATTTTGCCTCTCCGGTCGGCTGAGCGCCCGCACGCTCATTTCGTGGGTTGTCTTAGGCATACGGAGTTCATTCCCAGTGTAAGAGTTTGAGCCACGATGCACATGCTAGGCTTGGGCATGTGCTAGTGTCACATTTTTTTTGCCCTAGGCACCATCGTCGGAGCATCACCGGAGAGCCTAACTGGCGGCATTGGAGATTCCGGCGATTGGGGGGGCCGGGGGGTGTGCGCACAGGATGTGCGATGGGTGCTGGTACTTGGCCCTTATATTGGCCCCCTATCCCTCATCAAACCTCAAGAACTCACACCCCCTTAAAGAGCATTTGAGATTTTATAGGTTTGCTGCCAGTAGCCATTAAAGTGTCTGAAATGGGGACACTTTTTTCAAACGGTCACAAAATCTTCTCCACTTCGAGTTTTTAGCTGAATTTTTTTATGCATGCCGACAAAATTACAAGGATCACCTCTACCAAATTTGGACACAAAAATCTTTCTAAAAAATTTTAAAAAATCCCAAACTGTAAAAAGTTTCAAAAATCGTGAAAAATAGAAAACGGATCGTCTTGCCACGAAACTTCACATAAAGGCTTAGGGGACCATTGTATGAATTTACAAGCCATAAAATAGCATTGGCATGGTAGAAATATGAAGATGTGCTTGAACCCACTTACCATCCGTTCGATCCTTGGCTTACGCATCTTACCTCTCTGGTCGGTTGAGCGTCCACACGCTCGTTTCATGGGTTGACTTAGGCATACGGAGTTCATCCCCAGTCTAAGCATACAGAGTTCATTCCCAGTCTAAGATCATATCCAATTAAGGGTTGTGGCAGTAGGATCGACAGCATGTAGAGCGATCAGACCAGTCCCTGGCTTACGTATTCTACCTCTTCGACCGACCGAGTGCCCGCACGTCCGT
The DNA here is from genome assembly GCF_002303985.1 of Durio zibethinus. The sequence continues at coordinate 25,117,155 of NW_019167826.1, read as the reverse complement.
TTCATGGGTTGGCTTAGGCATACAGAGTTCATTTCATGTCTAAGCCCCAGCCAATTCAAGGGTTGTGGCAGCGGGACCTGTAGCACGCAGAGGGGGATCGGGCTGATCCCCAGCTTGCGCATTATGCCTCTCCAGCTGGTTCAGGCCCACACGTTCATTTTATGGGTTGACTTAAGCATACGGAGTTCATTCCTAGTCTATGATCAGACCGAACTGAGGGTTGTGGCAGCAGGTTCAACAGCACGCAGGGGGGATCGGGTCGATCCTCGGCTTGCGCATTCTCCCTCTCCAGCTGGTTGAGTACCCATACGCTCGATTCGTGGGTTGGCTTAAGCATACGGAGTTCATTCCATGTCTAAGCATAATGAGTTCATTCCCAGTCTAAGATCAGATCGGATAGAGGGTTGCGACAGTAGGATCAGCAGCAAGATCGACAGCACATAGGGGGACTGGGCCGATCCCCGGCTTACGCATTCTGCCTCTCCGGTCGACTGAGTGCCCGCACGCTCGTTTCATGGGTTGGCTTAGGCATACAGAGTTCATTCCATGTCTACGCATATGGAGTTTATTTCCAGTCTAAGATCGGATCGGACCAAGGGTTACGGTAGCAGGACCAGCAGCAGGATTGGTAGCATGCAGGGGGGACTGGTTGATCTCCAGCTTATGCATTCTACCTCGCTGGTCGGCTGAGCGCCCGTACGCTCATTTCATGGGTTGGCTTAGGCATACGAAGTTTATTCCATGTCTAAGCTCCAGCCGAACCGAAGGTTGTGGCAGCAAGACCGATAGTGGGATCAGTAGCATACAGAGGGGGATTGGGTTGATTCCTGGCCTGCGCATTATGTCTCTCTGATCGGCCTCTCCGATCGGCTGAGTGGCTGCACTTTCGTTTCATGGGTTGACTTAGGCATAGGGAGTTCATCCCCAGTCTAAGCATACGGAGTTCATTCCCAGTCTAAGATCGAACCGGACCAAGGGTTGCGACAGCACGCAGGGGGGACTGAGCCGATCCCCGACTTACGTATTTTACGTCTTCGGCTGGCTGAGCGCCCGTATGCTCATTTTGTGGGTTGGCTTAGGCATAGGGAGTTCATTCCATGTCTAAGCCCCAGTCGAACCGAGGGTTGTGGCAGTGGGATCGACAGCATGCAGAGGAGGATTGGGCCGATCCTCGACTTACGCATTATGCCTCTCCGGTCGGCTCAGCGCTTGAATGTTCATTTCGTGGGTTGACTTAGGCATACGGAGTTCATTCCCAGTCTAAGATCAGACTGAACCGAGGGTTGTGGCAGTAGGATCGACAGCACGTAGTGAGGGACCAGGATGGTCCCCAGCTTGTGCATTCTGCCTCTCTGACCAGCTGAGCGCCCGCACACTCGTTTCGTTGGTTGGCTTAAGCATATGGAGTTCATTCCATGTCTAAGCATTCAGAGTTCATTCCCAGTTTATGATTGGATCAAACTGATGGTTGCGGTAGCAGAACCAACAGCAGGATCTGTAGTACGTAGGGAGGATCGGGCTGATCCTTGACTTGCGTATTATGCCTCTCCAACCGATTTAGCACCCGTGCGCTCGTTTTGTGGGTTGACTTAGGCATACGAAGTTCATTCTGAGTCTAAGATCAGATCGAACTGAGGGTTATGGTAGTAGGATCGATAGCACGCAGGGGGTCCAGGCCAATCCTCTGCTTGCACATTCTACCTCTCTGATCGACTGAGCGCCCGTATGCTCATTTCATAGGTTGGCTTAGGCATACAGAGTTCATTCCATGTCTAAGCATACGGAGTTCATTCTCAGTCTAAGATCAGACCAGATCGAGGGTTGCAACAGCAGGACAGCAGCAGGATCGACAGTACACATGGGGGACCAGGTCGATCCCCGGCTTGCGCATTCTGCCTCTCCGACCGACTGAGCGCCTGCACGCTCGTTTCATGGGTTGGCTTAGGCATACGGAGTTCATTTCATGTCTAAGCCCTAGTCGAACTGAGGGTTATGGTAGCAAGACCGACAACGGGATCGACAGCAAGCAGAGAAGGATTAGGCTGATCCTCGGCTTGTGCATTATGCCTCTTCGACCGACCTCTCCAGTCAGTTGAGTGCCTATATGCTTATTTCATGGGTTGACTTAGGCATACGGAGTTCATCCCCAATATAAGCATATGGAGTGCATCCCCAGTCTAAGATCAAATCGGATCGAAGGTTGCGATAGCAGGATCGACAGCACGCAGGGGGATCGAGCTGATCCCCGACTTGCGCATTCTGCCTCTCTGGCCGGCTGAGCGCCTGCATGCCCGTTTCATGGGTTGGCTTAGGCATAGGGAGTTCATTCCATGTCTAAGCCCTAGTCGGATTGAGGGTTGTGGCAGTGGGACCGGTAGCACACAGTGGGGGATCGAGCTGATCCTCGACTTGTGCATTATACCTTTTCGATCGGCTGAGTGCCCGCACGCTCATTTCGTGGTTTGGCTTAGGCATACGGAGTTCATTCCATGTCTAAACGTACGGAATTCATTCCCAGTCTAAGATTTTGAGCCACAGTGCACATGCTGGGCTCGGGCATGTGCTGGTGTCACATTTTTTTCACCCGGGGCACCATCGTCGGAGCATCACTGGAGAGCCTAACCGATGGCATTGGGGGTTCTGGTGATTGGGGGGCCGGGGGGTATGCGCACATGATGTGCGATGGGTGCTGGTACTTATGTCACGGGCTCTAACCTTAGACTCAGAAACCGTGTGGCCTGAGGCTTGGAATCTCCTCTTTTATGCCTAAGTCAGCCTAAAACACAAGCATACAGGCACTAGAACAACGGGAAGGGCTGATTACGCAAGTTAAAGAGAAACAGGATAAGAAGGCAGAATTCTAGAAATACTCTTGTATTCACTGAAACGAAAGTGTTTGATGGTGTATAAATGAGGGAAGAGCAGCCCTCTATTTATGGTTGAGGCTCCATAAAGGCTAAAATCATGGGATTATACAGATTACAATCAATCAGGATGCTAACTCCTGATTTTCAGGGTCAACCAAATTTGCCAGGATGCTGCTGCTGATCCTACCTGCTTCGAGAAGCTTCCCTTGCATGTCCAGCACCTTGGGCCCTTCTGGATGTGGTACAGGCAGCTTGTATGCTAGGTCTTGGTCTCACGGGCTGGCTTGCAAGTTGGGTGGGCGTTCTGAACTTGTTTGCTAGGCTTTGCGCATAGATACCCGCCAGCACCCCTGGTCTGCGGGCCTCAACCTCTGGCTCGCCTGCTGGTGCGCCTGATGTGCCTGGCGTGCCCATCCAGGGTTAGACATTCTCCCCCACCTGATTATGCAACGCCTTCGTTACATCTTCTGCATGGTACTGCCTGATCTGGTCCCCGAACTGCCATAAGTCATCTGCTGGTTCCCAGCTTGCCTCTATGTCTGGGAGTCCCTTCCAGCACACCAAGTACTTTTGTCTTGGCTGATAGTTCTTCCGTCTCACCTCCTAGTCAGCTTTGATGCTGTGGACCTCCTTCTCATATGAGGCCCTTGCTCCCAATGGCGCACGCTTTGACTCTGCCCGTCCTGGATCTCCCTCATCCTCATGGAACGGCTTGAGCATGCTTACATGGAACACCAAGTGTACCCTCGGCTTGGGTGGCATATCCAGCTTGTAGGCAACCTTGCCTACCCTCTTGACTACTCAAAAAGGTCTCTCATAGCTCTGAACTAGGCCTTTGTGCAGCCCCCTATGGCGCACAATGGGATGCAGCTTCACCAACACCAAGTCTCCAACTTGGAACTGCACGTCCTGCCTATTATGGTCTGCCCACTTCTTCGACCTCTTGGCCGCCTTGTGTAGACAAACTCTGGCCAAGTCAGTTTGCTCCTGTCATGCCTTGGCAAACTTTTATGCTACTGGATTTGGCCCTGTATAACTTGTAGCAATTGAACCAGGTGTTAGTGGTTGTTGCCCTGCCACAACCTCAAATGGGCTCTGGTTCGTTGCCTCGCTCCTTTGCAAGTTGTAGGAAAACTATGCAATATCTAGCAGCTTTGGCCAGTCCTTTGTGTGGCACTCACATAGTGCCTGAGGTAGACCTCCAATAGTCCATTCACTTGTTTTGTCTGCCCATCGGTCTGTGGATGCATGCTGGTGGAAAAGTTCAAGTCTGACCCCAATAGCTTGAACAACTCAGTCTAGAACCTACCCGTGAAATGCCCGTCCCGATCACTAACAATGGTCCTCGACACTCCCCAGTACACTCCCCGTCCCAATCTCCTACTGGGCGAATGAGCACTTCTCCCTCTTGACAAACAGCTTGTGTGCCCATAACACCTCGAACACCTGTCTCAAGTGGTTTACATGCTCTCCCAAAGTTTGGCTGTAGATCACAATGTCATCCAAATAAACCACAACAAACTGATCAAGGAATGACTGAAGTACCTTGTTCATAAGGGTGCAGAATGTTGCTGGGGTGTTCATGAGTCCGAAAGGCATCACCAAGAACTCATACGAACCATACCGAGTGACACATGCTGTCTTTAGCTCATCTCCCTCCGTGATCCTGACTTGATAGTAGCCTGACCTCAAATCCAGCTTGGTGAACCACCTTACGCTCCCAAGTTGATCGAACAAGTCCGTAATGAGTGGGATAGGGTACTTGTTCTTAATGGTCAGCTTGTTCAAAACCCAGTAGTCTATGCACAGCCACAACGACCCATCATGCTTGCGCTAAAATAGAATCGGTGCACCATAAGGTGCCTTCGATGGCCTGATGAAGCTAGCATCAACTAACTCTTTGAGCTGCTTCCTCAACTCCTCCAACTCTGGTGGAGACATTCGGTAAGGGGCTCTAGCTGGTGGCTTGGCCTCGAACACCAGCTCGATCTTGTGGTCCACCTCTCGTCTTCAAGGTGGGTAGCTTGCTAACGGTAGCTTGCAGCATCACATCCATTTAAAGGTCTTTCAGCACCTTTAGCACCTCACAAGGGTGACTCGATCTCACTTCTTCCCTTAGCTCATCCATATTTCAGGGTATCCAAAGGAAGGTGTCTTCTTGTTTTCGCTTACCGGCCTTGGCAAATTGGAATGGTGACACCCACGCCGACCCAACTCCATGACCCTCTCTTCAATGGCACTAGGCATTGGCACCGGCATCCAAGATGCAAAACACAATGGCAAAAGGCACAAGGAGGGCGTTAATCCGAACAAGGAAATCCAACCCAATCACAAACTCATAGTTGTCAAAGGTATTACCTCAATGGTCTCCTTGCCTTTCCAGTCTCCAAACTGTAACTCCACTCCCTGCGCTACTCGCAATGGCTAGAACTTCTTGGAGTTCACGTTTTGATGGTACCAGTCCCTTTTCTGCACCTTTAGCTGAGCCTTCTGGGCTCTGATCACCTGAAATAAAAAGATGTGAGGCACCTGTGTCCACCAGTGCGCTCACCTTCTGACCTACAACCATCAGATCTGCAAACATCAAGCCCTTTGGCTTACGGCTCCCCTTACTCTGGACAGCATGGAGCACCAATGACCTAAGCTTTATTGCCCCTGACTCTGGCTCCTCGTCACTTTGGGATGCCAACTCAACAGCACGTAAGGGGGATCGGGCCGATCCCCGGCTTCTGCATTCTACCTCTCCGACCGGTTGAGCGCCCGCACACCCATTTTGTGGGTTGGCTTAGCCATAGGGAGTTCATTCCATGTCTAAGCCCCAGTCGGACTGAGGGTTGTGGTAGCGGGACTGGCAGCACACAGAGAGGGACCGGGTCGATCCCTGGCTTGCGTATTATGCCTCTCCGGTTGGCTCAGTGCCCGCACGCTCATTTCATGGGTTGGCTTAGGCATACAGAGTTCATTCCCAGTCTAAGATCAGACCGGATCGAGGGTTGCGACAGCAGGATCGACAGTACGCAGGAGGGACTGGGCTGGTCCTCGACTTGCGCATTCTACCTCTTCGGTCGGCTGAACGCCCGCTTGCTCGTTTCGTGGGTTGGCTTAGCCATACAGAGTTCATTCCACATTTAAGGATATGAAGTTCATTCCCAGTCTAAGATTGAATCGGATCAAGGGTTGCGGTAGTAGGACCAGCAGTAGGATCGACAGCATGTAGAGGGAGACCGGGCCGATCCCCGACTTGCACATTCTGCCTCTTTGGCCGACTGAGCGCCCGCACGCTCGTTTCATTGGTTGGCTTTGGCATACGGAGTCCATTCCATGTCTAAGCCCCTGTCGGACCGAGGGTTGTGGCAGCAGGACCGACAGCGAGATCGGCAGCACGTAGAGGGGGATCAGGCTGATCCCCGACTTGCGCATTATGTCTCTCCGGCCGGCCTCTTCAGCCGGCTGAGCGCTCGTACGCTCTTTTGATGGGTTGACTTAGGCATACATAGTTCATCCCCAGCCTAAGC
>NW_019167826.1:24719319-25109773 GCF_002303985.1 Durio zibethinus | reverse complement strand
ATTTGCTCAGGCCCAAATCCATTTTCTTGGTCACATTGTTGAACGTGGCCACATTCGAATGGACATGGAAAAGGTTAGGGCCATCAAGGAGTGGACAACACCGAAGAACGTTAGTGAGCTCTGCTCATTTTTGGGACTAGCCAACTATTATAGAAGGTTTGTGGAAGGGTACTCTCACAAGACCACGACCCTCACGGAGCTATTGAAGAAGGAGCATAAATGGTGTTGGACGAGTGAGTGCCAAAAGGCCTTCGAGGGATTGCAAGATGCTATTATGAAGGATCCCATCTTAGCTCTCCTTGATATTGAAAAGCTTTTCAAAGTTCAGATGGATGCATCTGATTTTACTATTGGAGAAGCGCTTTTGCAAAAACATCAACCGGTAGCGTTTGAAAGTAGGAAGCTAAGTGAAGCTGAAAGGAAATATATGGCCCAAGAAAAAGAACTCCTGGCGGTGGTTCACTGCTTGAGGGCTTGGCGACATTACTTGTTAGGTTCACACTTTGTCGTGAAGATAGACAATGCGATCGTTAGCCATTTTCTCACCCAACCAAGGCTTACGGCAAAACAAGCTAGGTGGCAAGAATTTTTAGCGGAGTTTGACTTTTGTTTTGAGCACACCACTGGAAAGACCAATCAAGTGGCCGATGCATTGAGCAGGCGAGCAGATTTAGCAGCCCTTAGAAGAATTGCCCCAATGGTGGCTTACAGAGCCACTACAGACATTCATAAGTTGATTGGAGATCACTTAGGGAAGGAGCCGTAAGCTTGTGCCATCCTAAAGCTAGTGGAAGAAGGGAAGTCCAAGTACTTCTGGCAAGAAAATGGGATCTTATGGACTAAGGGGCCTCGAGTGTTTGTGCCAAGAGTAGAAGGTCTGAGATAGATACTGATGAGGGAATGTCATGACACACCATGGGTGGGACACCTGGGCTGGCAATGCATTTTGGCGTTATTGAAATAGGGATACTATTGGCCTCACATGCGACAAGATGTGATGGACTATACGAAGACTTGCCTTATTTGCCAACAAGACAAGGTTGAAAGGAAGAAACCTGCAGGCATGCTTGAACCACTACCAGTACCCATCAAACCATGGGAAAGCCTCTCTCTCAATTTAATTTCAAGCCTACCCAAGGCTGGTGACCTTGGAGCTATTTTGGTGGTGATTGATCGATTCTCTAAGTACACCACATTCATTCCCGCTCACAAGTATTGCACAGCAGAAGACACAGCTCGACTATTGTTCAAACATGTGGTCAAATACTGGGGCTTCCTTCAAAACATTGTCAGCAATCGAGATCCAAGATTCACGGGGTCCTTCTGGAGAGAACTTTTCAAGATATTGGGGTCCCAACTCAACATCTCCTCAAGCTATCACCCTCAAATCAATGGTCAAATGGAACGGTTCAATAGATTATTAGAGGAATACTTGAGGCACTTTGTTCAAGCCAATCAGAAAGACTGGCCTTCATTATTGGACATGGCTCAACTCTACTTTAATTCCAACAAAAGCTCTTCCACCAATAAGAGCCCATTTGAGGTGGTCACCAGACAATTACCAAGGCTACCCCACACTTCCTTGGAATAATATGGAGGAAAAAATCAGAGAGCCTTCAATCTCAGCAAGGAGTGGAAACAAAATACAGAGATTGCATAAGCCTACCTAGAGAAAGCATCAAACATATGAAGAAATGGCAGACAAGGGTTGTAGGGCTCAACAATTTCAAGTTAGTGATTTGGTTCTTGTCCGACTAGTTCCTAAACAAACCAGGTTCTTAAGAAAGAGAGATTATAGACTGGTGCACAAATATGAAGGTCTAGTAAGGGTCCTTTCCAAGGTGGGGAATGCTTCTTACAAAATTGACCCACCAAAGTGGATAAAGGTGCACCCAGTATTTCATGTGAGCAACCTGAAACCTTTCCATGCAGATCCTATAGATGCTAGCCAAAGGGAGCCAACCAGAGCCACCATCACCAGAAGCCACCCTCAGAGCGTTGAGTCGAAGAGATCTTAGCTGATAGGGAAACCAAGATATCTCGAAGACTAGTTCGGGAGTACTTAGTGAAGTGGGAGGGATTAGGACTAGAAGAAACCAGCTGGGAGAGAGAACACGACCTCCAAAGATTTCAAAGGAAGATCAAAGAATTTCAAGCTAGCAAGTCGATGAGGACGTCGATAAAATAGGTGGGGGAAGATGTCATGAGCCAACCTTGTATAGGGCCATGACTGGGACTTAGGTTGCCATAAGCCACCCATGTATAGGGCCATGGCCGGGTAGATCCCTTGTGCTAGGAAAAGTGTCCCCATTTCAAACATTGTAATGGTTACTGGTAGCATAGCTCTAAAATCTCTAAAGCTTTTTAGGGGGTGAGCCGGCAGCGTAGTGTTGAGCTGTCTCACCTGTTGCTATGTGAGCCTAGGCCACCCACCAAGGGCTGCCCCTTGGCCTTGGTGATGGTGGGAGGTCCTGATGTATGATTCTCGACTATAATAAAACTCACCCTGATTGAATGTCCCGATTGTTGCCTCGATGTGTTTTTCTTTTTCTCGATGCGAATATGCCTTTTTGTGTATGTGCTTGAAATCGATCTCTATATATTGTGTCTTATTGTGAATGCTTGGGACTAACCATGGGTTATGGTTATTTGTTCAGATATCGATCTATTGAAGGCTGACTTGGTTGGGAAGGCCCATTCAAGTACCGCACGATCTATTACTTGCTGAGAGAAAGCTTAGTCCGTGACACCGGGGACCGGCTCGATCCCCCTCTACGTGCTGTCGGTCCCACTGCCACAACCCTCGGTCCAGCTGGGACTTAGACATGGAATGACCTCCCTATGCCTAAGCCAACCCATGAAATAGACGTGCGGGCGCCCAGCCGACCAGAGAGACAGAATGCACAAGCCGAGGATCGGCCCGGTCCCCCCTGCGTGCTACCGATCCTACTGTAGCAACCCTCGATCCGGTCTGATCTTAGACTGGGAATGAACTTCGTATGCTTAGACTGGGGATGAATTTCGTATGCCTAAGTCAACCCACGAAACGAGCGTGCGGGTGCTCAGCAGGCCGAAGAGGCAGAATGCGCAAGCCGGGGATCGAACGGGTGGTAGGTGGGTTCAAGCACATCTTCATATTTCTGCCGTGCCAATGCCATTTTTATGGCTTGTAAATTCATACAATGGTCCCCTAAGCCTTCATGTGAAGTTTCGTGGCAAGATGACCCGTTTTCTATTTTTCATGATATTCAAAACTTTTTACGGTTCAAGATTTTTTAAAATTATTTTAGAAAAAGTTTTGTCCCCAAATTTAGAGGTGATCCTTATATTTTTGTTGGCATGCACAAACAAATTCAGCTAAAAACTCGAAGTGAAGAAGATTTTGTGACCCTTTGAAAAAAGTGTCCCCATTTCAGACACTTTAATGGCTACTGGCCGCAAACCTATAAAATCTCAAATGCTCTTTAAGGGAGTGTGAGTTCTCGAGGTTGGATGAGGGATAGGGGGCCAATATAAGGGCCAAGTACCAGCACCCATCGCACATCATGTGCGCACACCCCCCGGCCCCCCAATCGTCGAAACCCGCAATGCCATCGGTTAGGCTCTCTGGTGATGCTCTGACGATTCTTCGACGATGGTGCCCCAGGTGAAACAAATGTGGCACCAGCACATGCCCAAGCCCAGCATGTGCATCGTGGCTCAAAATCTTAGACTGGGAATGAACTTTGTATGCTTAGACAAGGAATGAACTCCGTATGCCTAAGCTAACCCATGAAATGAGCGTACAGATGCTCAACTCACCGGAGAGGCAGATGCGCAAGCCGGGGATCAGCCCAGTCCCCCCTGAGTGCTGTTGATCCTGCTGCCACAACCCTTAGTCTGGTCCGATCTTAGACTGGGAATGAACTTCGTATGCATAAGTCAACCCACAAAATGAGCATGCGGGCGCAGAGCCTACCGAAGAGGCATAATGCGCAAGCCGAGGATCGACCCGATCCCCCTCAGCATGCTGCCGGTCCCGCTGCCACAACCCTCGGTCCGGCTGGGGCTTAGACATGGAATGAACTCCCTATGCCTAAGCCAACCCACGAAACGGGTGTGTGGGCGCTCAGCCAGTCGGAGAGGCAGAATGCGCAAGTCGGGGATCGACCCGGTCCCCCCTGTGTGCTGTCGATCCTGCTGCCATAACCCTTAGTTCAGTCCGATCTTAGACTGGGAATGAACTCCGTATGCTTAGACTGGGGATGAACTCCGTATGCCTAAGTCAACCCACAAAACGAGCGTGCGGGCGCTTAGCAAGTCGGGGATCAGCTCGATCCCCCTCTACGCGCTGTCGATCACGCTGCCAGTCCTGCTACCACAAACCTCGGTCCGGCTAGGGCTTAGACATGGAATGAACTCCGTATGCCTAAGCCAACCCATGAAACGAGCGTGTGGGGGCTCAACCGGTCGGAGAGGCAGAATGTGCAAGCAGGGGATCGGCCTGATCCCCCCTGCGTGCTGTCGATCCTGCTGCTGGTTCTGCTGTCGCAACCCTCGGCCTAGTCTGATCTTAGATTGGGAATGAATTCCGTATGCTTAGACATGGAATGAACTCCGTATGCCTAAGCCAGCCCACGAAACGAGCATGCGAGCACTCAGCCAGTCGAAGAGGCAGAATGCATAAGTCGGGGACCGACCCAGTCACCCCTTGCGTGCTGTCGATCCTGCTCTGCAACCCTCGATCTGCTCCAATCTTAGACTGGGAATGAACTCCGTATGCTTAGACATGGAATGAACACAATACGCCTAAGCCAACCCATAAAACGAGCGTACAGGCGCTCAGTCGACCGGATAGGCAGAATGAACAAGTCGAGGATCGGCCCGATCCCCCCTATGTGCTGTCGATCTTGCTACCGCAACCCTCAATCCAGTCTGATCTTAAATTGGGAATGAACTCCGTATGCATAAGTTAACCCACGAAACGAGCGTGCGGGCGCCGAGCCGATCGAAGAGGCATAATGCGCAAACCGAGGATCGACCTGCTCCCCCTCTACGTGCTGCCGATCTCGCTGCCACAACTCTCAGTCCAGCTGGGGGTTAGACATGGAATGAACTCCCTATGCCTAAGCCAACCCACGAAATGGGCGTACGGGTGCTCAGCCGGCTGGAGAGGCAGAATGCGCAAGTCAGGGATCAGCCCGATCCCCTCAGCGTGCTGTCGATCCTACTGTCGCAACCCTCGATCCGATTTGATCTTAGACTGGGAATGAACTTTGTATGCTTAGACTGGGGATGAACTCCGTATACCTAAGTCAACCCATGAAATGAGTGTGCAGGCACCCAGCCGACCGGAGAGGTAGAATGCACAAGCCGGGGATCAACCCGATCCCTCTTGCGTGCTGCTGATCCTGCTGTTGGTCCTACTACCGTAACCCTCGATCCGATCCGATCTTTGACTGGGAATAAACTTCGTATGCTTAAACATGGAATGAACTCCATATGCCTAAGCCACCACACAAAACGAGCGTGCGGGTGCTCAGCTGGTCGGAGAGGCAGAATGCACAAGCTGGGGACCGGCCCGATCCCCTCCTGTGTACTATCGATCCTACTGCTGTAACCTTCGGTTTGGTCTAATCTTACACTACGAATGAACTTCATATGCCTAAGTCAACCCACGAAATGAGCGTGTGGGCGCTGAGCCGACCGAAGAGGCAAAATGCGTAAGTTGGGGATCGACCCGGTCCCCCTCTGCGTGCTGTCGGTCCCGCTACCACAACCCTCGGTCCGACTAGGGCTTAGACATGGAATGAACTCCCTATGGCTAAGCCAACCCATGAAATGGATATGCGGGGGCTCAGCTGGCCAGAGAGGCAAAATGCGGAAGCCGAGGATCGGCTTCGTCCCCACTACGTGCTGCCGATTATGCTATCGCAACCCTCGGTCCGATCCAATCTTAGACTGGTAATGAACTCCGTATGCTTAGGCTGGGGATGAACTCTGTATGCCTAAGTCAACCCATGAAATGAGCGTGCGGGCATTCAGTCGGTTGGAGAGGCAGAATGCGTAAGCCAGGGATCGGTCCGGTCCCTCCCTGCATGCTGCCGATCCTACTGCCGCAACCCTCGATCTGATTTGATCTTTGACTAGGATGAACTCTGCATACTTAAACATGGAATGAACTCCGTGTGCCTAAGCCAACCCACGAAACGAGCGTGCAGGCGCTCAGCCAGCCAGAGAGGCAGAATGCTCAAGTCGGGGGTCGACTCGGTCCCCCCTGTGTGCTGTAGATCCTGCTGTCGCAACCCTCGGTCCGATCTGATCTTAGATTGGGAATGAACTCCGTAAGCCTAAGCCAACCCATGAAACAGGCGTACGGGCGCTCAATCGATCGGAGAGGCAGAATGCGCAAGCCGAGGATCGGTCAGGTCCCCCCTACGTGCTGTGGATCCTGCTGTCGCGACCCTCGGTCCGATCTGATCATAGACTGGGAATGAACTCCATATGCTTAGACTGGGGATGAACTCCGTATGCCTAAGTCAACCCATGAAATGAGCGTGCGAGCGCTCAGCTGACCAGAGAGGCAGGATGCGCAAGCCGAGGATCGAACGGGTGGTAGGTGGGTTCAAGCACATCTTCATATTTTTGCCATGAAAATGCCATTTTTATGGCTTGTAAATTCATACAATGGTCCCCTAATCCTTCATGTGAAGTTTCGTGGCAAGACGACCCGTTTTCTATTTTTCATGATTTTTGAAATGTTTTGCGGTTCGAGATTTTTAAAAATTTTTTTACAAAGATTTTTGTCCTTAAAATTGGTAAAGGTGATCCTTGTATTTTTTTTGGCATGCACAAAAACATTCAGCTAAAAACTCAAAGTGGAGAAGATTTTGTGATCGATTGAAAAAAGTGTCCCCATTTCAAACACTTTAATGGCTACTGGCAGGAAACCTATAAAATCTCAAATGCTCTTTTAGGGGGTGTGAGTTCTCGAGGTTTGATGAGGGATAAGGGGCCAATATAAGGGCCTAGTACCAGCACCCATCGCACATCATGTACGCACACCCCACGGCCCCCCCAATCGTCGAAACCTCCATTGCCGTCGATTAGGCTCTCCGATGATGCTCTGGTGATGCCCTAGCGATGGTGCCCCGGGCGAAAAAAATATGGCACCAGCACATGCCTGAGCCCAGCATGTGCACCGTGGCTCAAAATCTTAGACTAGGAATGAACTCCGTATGCTTAGACATGGAATGAACTCCATATGCCTAAGCCAACCCACGAAACGAGAGTGCGGGCGCTCAACCGATCGGAGAGGCCGAATGTGCAAGGTGGGGATCAACCTGGTCCCCCCTGTATGCTGTCGATCCTGCTGTTGCAACCCTCAATTTGGTCTAATCTTAGACTAGAAATGAACTCTGTATGCATAAGTCAACCCACAAAATGAGCGTACGGGCGTTGAGCCGGTCAAAGAGGCATAATGCGCAAGCCAGGGATCGGCCCGATCCCTCTTTATGTGCTGTCGGTCCAGCTACCACAACCCTCGGTCTGGCTGGGGCTTAGACATGGAATGAACTCCCTATGCCTAAGCCAACCCATGAAACGGGCGTGCCGGCGCTCAGCCGACTGGAAAGGCAGAATGCGTAAGTCGGGGATCGGCTCGGTCCGCCCTCTGTGTTGCCGATCCTACTGTCACAACCCTCGATTCGGTCCGATCTAAGACTAGGAATGAACTCCGTATGCTTAGATTAGGGATGAACTTCGTATGCCTTATTCAACCTACGAAGCAAGCGTGCGGGCGCTGAGCCGACCGAAGAGGCATAATGCATAAGCTGAGGATCGGCCCGGTCCACCTCTGCATACTGCCGGTCCCGCTGCCACAACCCTCGGTCTGGCTGGGGCTTAGACATGGAATGAACTCCCTATGCCTAAGCCAACCCATGAAACTGGCGTGCAGGCGCTCAGTTGGTCGGAGAGACAGAATGCACAAGCCAGAGATTGGTCCGGTCCCCCCTACGTGCTGCTGATCCTATTGCCGTAACCATCGATCCGGTTCGATCTTAGATTGGGAATGAACTTCGGATACTTAGACTGGGGATGAACTCTGTATGCCTAAGTCAACCCATCAAACGAACGTACAGGGCGCTCAGCCGACCGGAGAGGCATAATGCGTAAGTCAGGGATCAGCTCGATCCCACTCTACGTGCTACCGATCTCGCTGTCAGTCTTGCTGCCACAACCCTCAGTCCGACTGGGTCTTAGACATGGAATGAACTCCCTATGCCTAAGCCAACCCACAAAGCGGGCATGTAGGTGCTCAGCCGGTCAAAGAAGAAGAATGCGTAAGCCGGGGATCGGCCCGATCCCCCCTACGTGCTGCCGATCCTGTTGCTGGTCCTGCTACTGCAACCCTCTATCCAGTTCAATCTTAGATTAGGAATGAACTCCATATGCTTAAACATGGAATGAACTCCGTGTGCATAAACCAACCCACGAAACAAGCGTGCGGGCACTCAACTGGCCAGAGAGGCAGAATGCGTAAGTCGGGGACCGACCCGGTCCCCATTGTGTGCCATCGATCTTGCTACCGTAACCCTCAGTCTAGTTTGATCTTAGACTGGGAATAAACTCCGTATGCCTAAGTCAACCCACGAAATGAGCGTGCAGGCGCTGAGCAGACCGGAGAGGCGTAATGCACAAGATGGGGATCGGCCTGGTCCCTCTCTGAGTGCTGCAGATCCCGCAGCCACAACCCTCGGTCTGGCTGGGGCTTACACATGAAATGAACTTCATATGCCTAAGCCAACCCACGAAACAGGTGTGTGGGCGCTCAGCCAGTCGGAGAGGCAGAATGCGCAAGCCGAGGATCGGTCTGGTCCCCCCTGCGTGCTGTCGATCCTGCTACCGTAACCATCGATCTGGTTTGATCTTAGACTGGGAATGAACTCCGTATGCTTAGACTGGGGATGAACTCCGTATGTCGAAGTCAACCCACGAAACGAACGTGCGGGCACTCAGTCGACCAGAGAGGCAGGATGCGCAAGGCGGGGATCGAACGGGTGGTAGGTGGGTTCAAGCACATCTTCATATGTCTGCCAAGCCAATGCCATTTTTATGACTTGTAAATTCATACGATGGTCCCCTAAGCCTTCATGTGAAGTTTCGTGGCAAGATGACCCGTTTTCTATTTTTCATGATTTTCAAAACTTTTTACGGTTTAGGATTTTTTAAAATTTTTTTAGAAAGAGTTTTGTCCCCAAAATTGGTAGAGGTGATCCTTGTATTTTTGTTGGCATGCACAAAACAATTCAGCTAAAAACTCGAAGTGGAGAAGATTTTGTGACCGTTTGAAAAAAGTGTCCCCATTTCAGACACTTTAATGGCTGCTGGCAGCAAACCTATAAAATCTCAAATGCTCTTTAAGGGGGTGTGAGTTCTCGAGGTTTGATGGGGGATAGGGGGCCAATATAAGGGCCAAGTACCAACACCCATCGCACATCATGTGCGCACAACCCCCGGCCCCCCCAATCGCCGGAACCCTCAATTCCGTCGGTTAGACTCTCCGGTAATGCTCCGGCGATGGTGCCCCGGGCAAAAAAAATGCGACACCAGCACTTGTCAGAGCCCAGCATGTGCACCGTGGCTCAAACTCTTAGACTAGGAATGAACTCTGTACACTTATACTGGGGATGAACTCCGTATGCCTAAGTCAACCCATGAAACGAGCGTGTGGGCGCTCAACCAGCTAGAGGGGTCGCTCGGAGAGGCAGAATGCGCAAGCTGGGGATCGGCCTGGTCCCCTCTGTGTGCTGCCAATCCTGCTACTGGTTCTGCTACCGTAACCCTCGATCTGTTCGATCTTAGATTGGGAATGAACTCTGTAAGCTTAGACATGGAATGAACTCCGTATGCCTAAGCCCACCCATAAAACGAGCGTGCGGGCGCTCAATCGACCGGAGAGGCAGAATGCACAAGTCGGGGATCAGCCGGTTCCCTCTCTGCTTTCTGTCGGTCCCGCTACCACAACCCTCGGTCTGGCTGGGGCTTAGACATGGAATGAACTCACTATGCCAAAGCCAACCCACAAAACGGGCATATGGGTGCTCAGCCAGCTGGAGAGGTAGAATACGCAAGCTGGGGATCGACCTGGTCCCCCCTGCATGCTACCAATCCTGCTGTCGCAATCTTCAATCCAGTTCGATCATAGACTGGGAATGAACTTCATATGCTTAGACTAGGGATAAACTTTGTATGCATAAATCAACCTACAAAATGAGCGTGCGGGTGCTCTTCCAGCCGGACAGGCCGGTCGGAGGGTAGAATGCAAAAGTCGAGGATCGACCCAGTCCCTCCTACGTGCTGCTGATCCTACTGCTGGTCCTGCTGTTGCAACCCTCGATTCGGTCTGATCTTAGATTAGGAATCAACTCAGTATGCTTAGACATAGAATGCACTCCGTATGCCTAAGCCAACCCATGAAACAAGCGTACGGGTGTTCAGTCGACCGAAGAGGCAGAATGCACAAGTCGGGGATCAGGCTGATCCCCCTCTGCGTTCTGTTGGTCCGTTGCCACAACCCTCGGTCTGACTATAGCTTAGACATGGAATGAACTCCCATGCCTAAGCCAACCCACGAAACGGGTTTACAGGCGCTCAGTCGACCGAAGAGGCAGAATGCGCAAGCCTGGGATTGGCCCGGTCTCCCCTGCGTGCTACCGATCCTGCTGTCGTAACCCTCGATCCGATTCGATCTTAGACTGGGAATGAACTCCGTATGCTTAGACTGGGGATGAACTCCGTATGCCCAAGTCAACCCATGAAACAAGCGTACGGGCACTCAGTCGACCGGAGAGGCTGGTTGGAGAGGCAGAATGTAAAAGTTGAGGATCGACCTGGTCCCCCCTGCGTGCTGCCGATTCTGCTACTGGTCCTGCTGTTGCAACCCTCGGTCCGGTCCGATCTTAGACTGGGAAATGAACTCTATATGCTTAGACATGGAATGAACTCTGTATGCCTAAGCCAACCCACAAAACAAGCGTGCGGGCACTCAACCGACCGAAGAGGTAGAATGCACAAGCTAGGGACCAACCCGGTCCCCCCTTACGTGCTTTCGATCCTACTATCGCAACCCTCGGTTCAGTCCAATCTTAGACTAGGAATGAACTCTGTATGCCTAAGTCAACCCACGGAACGAGCGTTCGGGCGTTGAGCCTACCGGAGAGGCATAATGCGCAAGTCGGGGTTCGGCCTGGTCCCCCTCTACGTTCTGTCGATCCCGCTGCCACAACCCTTGATCTGACTGGGGCTTAGACATGGAATGAACTCCCTATGCCTAAGCCAACCCACGAAACGGACGTGTGGGTGCTCAGTCGACTGGAGAGATAGAATGCGCAAGCCAGGGATCAGCCTGGTCCACCATGCGTGCTATCAATCCTGCTGTCGTAACCCTCGATCCGATCCGATCTTAGACTGGGAATAAACTCCGTATGCTTAGACTGGGGATGAACTCCGTATGCCTAAGTCAACCCATGAAACAAGCGTCACAGATCGGCTCGATCCCCTTTTGCATGCTGTCGATCCCGCTACCGGTCCTGCTACCACAACCCTCGGTCCAGCTAGGGCTTACACATGGAATGAACTTCGTATGCCTAAGCCAGCCCACGAAACGAGCGTGCGGGTGCTCAACTGACCGAAAAGGTAGAATGCGCAAGCCGAGGATCGACCCGATCCCTCTTTATGTCCTATCGACCTTACTGCTGGTCCTGCTGTCGTAACCCTTGATCCGGTCTGATCTTAGACTAGGAATGAACTCCATATGCTTAGACATGGAATGAACTCCGTATGCCTAAGCCAACCGACGAAACGAGTGTGCGGGTGCTTTGCCGGTCGGAGAGGTAGAATGCACAAGCCGGGGATTGGCCTGATCCCCCCTACGTGTTGTCCGATCCATGCTACCGCAACCCTCGATCCGATCCAATCCTAGACTGGGAATGAACTCCGTATGCCTAAGTCAACCCATGAAACGAGCGTGCGGGCGCTGAGCCAGCCGGAGAGGCATAATGCGCAAGCTGGGGATTGACCCAATCCCCCTCTGCGTGCTGCCGGTCCCGTTACCATAACTCTCGGTCCAGCTAGGACTTAGACATGGATTGAACTCCCTATACCTAATCCAACCCACGAAACGGGCGTGCAGGCCCTCAGTCGGCCAGAGAGGCGAATGCGTAAGTCGGGGATTGGTCCGGTCCCCCCTGCGTGCTGTCATCCTACTATCGCAACCCTCGGTCCAGTCTGATCTTAGACTAGGAATGAACTATGTATGCTTAGACTGGGGATGAACTCCGTATGCTTAGACTGGGGATGAACTCCGTATGCCTAAATCGACCTAAGAAATGAGCGTGCGAACGCTCAGCCGACCAGAGAGGTAGGATGCGGAAGCTAGGGATCGAACGGGTGGTAGGTGGGTTCAAGCACATCTCCATATTTCTACCATGCCAACGCCATTTTTATATCTTGTAAATTCATACAATGGTCCCCTATGCCTTCATGTGAAGTTTCGTGAGAAGACGACCCATTTTTCTATTTTTCATAATTTTTGAAACTTTTTGCAGTTTGGGATTTTTTAAAATTTTTTTAGAAATATTTTTGTCCCCAAATTTGGTAGAGGTGATCCTTGTATTTTTATTGGCATGCACAAAAAAATTTCAGCTAAAAACTCAAAGTGGAGAAGATTTTGTGACTGTTTGAAAAAAGTGTCCCTATTTTAGACACTTTAATAGGTACTGGCAGCAAACCTATAAAATCTCAAATGCTCTTTAAGGGGGTGTGAGTTCTTGAGGTTTGATGAGGGATAGGGGGCCAATATAAGGGCCAAGTACCAGCACCCATCGCACATCATGTGCGCACATCCTCCGACCCCCAATCATCAGAACCTGCAATGCCATCGGTTAGGCTCTTCGACGATGCTCTGACGATGGTGCCTCGGGCGAAAAAAAAATGTGCCACCAGCACATGCTCGAGCCCAGCATGTGCACCATGGCTCAAACTCTTAGACTGGGAATGAACTCCATATGCTTAGAAATGGAATAAACTCCGTATGCCTAAGCCAACCCATGAAATGAGCGTACGGGCGCTCAGCCGACTGGAGAGGCAGAATGCGCAAGCTAGGGATCGGACCGATCCCCCTCTACGTGCTACCGTTCCCACTGCCACAACCTTCGGTCCATACTACCGATCTTACTGTCGCAACCCTCGATCCGGTTCGATCTTAGACTGGGAATGAACTCCGTATCCTTAGACTGGGGATGAACTCCGTATGCCTAAGTCAACCCATGAAACGAGCGTGCAGGTGCTCAACCGGTCAGATAGGCCAGCCAGAGAGGCAGAATGTGCAAGTTGACGATCAGCCCGAGCCTCCCTACATGCTTCCAATCCTGTTGCTGGTCCTGCTGCCGTAACCCTCGGTCTGATTCGATCTTAGATTGGGAATGAACTCTGTATGCTTAGACATGGAATGAACTCCGTATGCCTAAGCCAACCCACGAAATGAGTGTGCGGGTGCTCAGTCAGCCGGAGAGGTAGAATGCACAAGCCAGGGATCAACCCGGTCCCCTCCTGCATGCTGTTGATCCTGCTATCACAATCCTCGATCTGATCTTAGACTGGGAATGAGCTTCGTATGCCTAAGACAAACCACAAAACGAACGTCTGGGTGCTGAGCTGGCCGGAAAGGCATAATGCGCAAGCCAGTGATCGGTCCGATCCCCTTCTGCATGCTACCGGTCCCGCTGACCACAACCCTCGGTCTGGTTGGGGCTTAGACATGGAATGAACTCCCTATGCCCAACCCAACCCATGAAACAAGCGTGTGGGCGCTCAGCCAATCGGAGAGGCAGAATGCGTAAGTCGGGGATCGGTCCGATCCCCCCTAGGTGTTGTTGATCCTACTACTGTAACCCTCGGTCTGATTCGAGCTTAGACTATGAATGAACTCTGTATGCTTAGACTGGGGATGAACTCCGTATGCCTAAGTCAACCCACGAAACGAGTGTGCGGACGCTTAGTCGGTCGGAGAGGCAGAATGCGCAAGCTGGGGGTCGGCCCGGTCCCATCCTGTGTACTGTCGATCCTGGTGCCGTAATCTTTGATCCAATCTTAAATTGGGAATGAGCTCCGTATGCCGAAGACAACCCATGAAACGAGCGTTCGGGCACTGAGCTAGCCAGCGAGGCATAATGCGCAAGCTGGCGATCGGCTCGGTCCCTCTCTGCATGCTATCAGCCTCGTTGCCACAACCCTCGGTCCGGCTGGGGCTTAGACATGGAATGAACTCCTTATGCCTAAGCCAACCCACGAAACGGGTGTGTGGGTGCTCAGCCGACCAGAGAGGCAGAATGCGCAAGCCGGGGATCGGCCTGATCCCTCCTGGGTGCTGTCTATCCTGCTACCGTAACCCTCGGTTTGATTCAATCTTAGACTGGGAATGAACTCCGTACGCTTAGACTGGGGATGAACTCCGTATGCCTAAGTCAACCCACGAAACGAACGTAAAGGCGCTCAGTCGATCGGAGAGGCCGATCGACGAGGCATAATGCGTAAATTGGGATCAGCTTGATCCCTCTCTGCGTGCTGCCGATCCCATTATCAATCCTACTGCCACAACCGTCGGTCCGACTGGGGCTTAGACATGGAATGAACTCCCTATGCCTAAGCCAACCCATGAAACAGGCGTACGGGCGCTCAGCCAGCCGGAAAGTCAGAATGCGTAAGTCAGGGATCGATCCGATCCCCCCTACATGCTGGCGATCCCACTGTCGTAACCCTCACTTCGGTCTGATCTTAGACTGGGAATGAACTCTGTATGCTTAGACTGGGGATGAACTCCGTATGCCTAAGTCAACCTATGAAACGAGCGTGCAGGCGCTCAGCCGACCGGAGAGGTATAATGCACAAGTTGAGGATCAGCCCGATCCCCTTCTACGTGCTGCCAGTCTCGCTACCAATCCTGCTGCCACAACCCTCGATTCGGCTGGGGCTTAGACATGGAATGAACTCCGTATGCCAAAGCCAACCCATGAAAGGAGCGTGTGGGCACTCAACCGGCCAGAGAGGTAGAATGCGTAAGCCAAGGATCGACCTGATCCCCCCTGCATGCTACCGATCCTACTGTTGGTCCTGCTACCGTAACCCTCCGTTCGGTCCAATCTTAGACTGGGAATGAACTTTGTATGCTTAGAAATGGAATCGACTTCATATGCCTAAGCCAACTCCATATGCTTAGAATGCACAAGCCGGGGATCGACCCGATCCCCCCTGCGTGCTATCGATCCTGCTGCCGTAGCCCTCGGTTTGATTTGATCTTAGACTAGGAATGAACTCCATATGCCTAAGTCAACCCACGAAATGAGCGTGCGGGTGCTGAGCCAGTCAGAGAGGCATAATGCGCAAGCTGGGGATCGATCCGATCCCCCTCTGCGTGCTATCGGTCTCGCTACCACAACCCTCAGTTTGGTTGGGGCTTAAACATGGAATGAACTCCCTATGTGTAAGCCAACCCACGAAATGGGCGTACGGGTGCTCAGCCGACCGGAGAGGTAGAATGCGTAAGCCGAGGATCGGCCCGATCCCTCCTGCGTGCTGCCAATCCCACTACCAAACCCTCGATTCGGTCTGATCTTAGACTTGGAATGAACTCCTTATGCTTAGACTGGGGATGAACTTCGTATGCCTAAGTCAACCCATGAAACGAGCGTGCAGACGCTCAGTCGACCAGAGAGGCAGGATGCGCTAGCCGGGGATCGAACGGGTGGTAGGTGGGTTCAAGCACATCTCCATATTTCTGCCATGCCAACACCATTTTTATATCTTGTAAATTCATACAATGGTCCCCTACACCTTCATGTGAAGTTTCGTGACAAGACGACCCATTTTCTATTTTTCACGATTTTTGAAACTTTTTATGGTTCGGGATTTTTAAAAATTTTTTCTGAAATAGTTTTGTCCCCAAATTTGGTAGACGTGATCCTTGTATTTTTA
This sequence comes from Durio zibethinus, assembly GCF_002303985.1. The sequence continues at coordinate 25,093,762 of NW_019167826.1, read as the reverse complement.
TTGGCATGTATAAAAATATTCAGCTAAAAACTCACAGTGGAGAAGATTTTGTGACCGTTTGAATAAAGTATCCCCATTTCAGACACTTTAATGGCTAATGGCAGCAAACCTATAAAATCCCAAATGCTCTTTAAGGGGGTGTGAGTTCTCAAGGTTGGATGAGGGATAGGGGACCAATATAAGGGCCAAATACCAGCACCCATTGCACATCATGTGCGCACACCCCCCGGCCTCCCCAATCGCCGGAACCCCTAATGCCGTCGGTTAGGCTCTCCGGCGATGCTCCGACGACAGTGCCCCGGGCGAAAAAAATTTGGCACTAGCACATGCCTGAGCCCAGCATGTGCACCGTGGCTCAAACTCTTAGACTGGAATGAACTTCGTATGCTTAAACATGGAATGAACTCTGTATGCCTAAGCCAACCTACGAAACGTGCGTGCGGGCGCTCAGCCGATCGGAGAGTCAGATGCGCTACCCGGGGATTGGACCGAACCCCCCCTTCGTGCTGTCGATCCTACTGTAACCTTCAGTTTGGTTTGATCTTAGACTGGGAATGAACTTCGTATGCCTAAGTCAACCCACGAAATGAGTGTACGGGTACACAGTCAGCCGGAGAGGTAGAATGCGCAAGCCAGGGATCGACCCGATCCCCCTCTACGTGCTACCGGTCTCGCTGCCACAACCCTCGGTTCGATTGGGGCTTAGACATAGAATGAACTCCCTATGCCTAAGCCAACCCACGAAATAGTGGTGCAGGCACTCAGCCGACCGTAGAGGCAGAATGCGCAAGCTGGGGATTGGCCCGGTCCCTCCTGTGTGCTATTGATTCTGCTGTCACAACCCTCGGTCCGATTCAATCTTAGACTAGAAATGAACTCCGTATGCTTAGACTGGGATGAACTTCGTATGCCAAAGTCAACCCATGGAACGAGCGTGCGGGCGCTCAATCGACCAGGGAGGCAGGATGCACAAGCCGGGGATCGAACGGGTGGTAGGTGGGTTCAAGCACATCTTCATATTTCTGCCATGCCAATGCCATTTTTATGGCTTTTAAATTCATACAATGGTCCCCTAAGCCTTCATGTGAAGTTTCGTGGCAAGACGACCCGTTTTCTATTTTTCACGATTTTGGAAAATTTTTGCGGTTCGAGATTTTTTAAAATTATTTTAGAAAGAGTTTTGTCCCCAAATTTGGCAGAGGTGATCCTTGTATTTTTTTTGGCATGCACAAAAACATTCAGCTAAAAACTCAAAGTGGAGAAGATTTTGTGACCGTTTGAAAAAAGTGATCCCAATTCAGACACTTTAATGGCTACTGGCAGCAAACCTATAAAATCTAAAATGCTCTTTAAGGGGGTGTGAGTTCTCGAGGTTTGATGAGGGATAGGGGGCCAATATAAGGGCCAAGTACCAGCATCCATTGTAGATCATGTGCGCACACCCCGCCAGCCCCCCCAATCACCGGAACCCGTAATGCCGATGGTTAGGCTCTCCGGCGATGGTGCCTCGGGCGAAAAAAATGTGGCACCAGCACATGCCCTAGCCCAGCATGTGCATCATGGCTCAAAATCTTAGACTGGGACTGAACTTCGTATGCTTAGACATGAAATGAACTCCGTATGCTTAGACATGGAATGAACTCCGTATGCCTAAGCCAACCCACGAAACGAGCGTGCAGGCGCTCAGTCGGTCGGAGAGGCAGAATGCACAAGCCGGGGATAAACCTGATCCCCCCTACGTGTTGTCGATCCTGCTGTTGTAACCCTCGATCCGGTCCAATCTTAGACTGGGAATGAACTCCGTATGCATAAGTCAAGCCCCAAAATGAGCGTGCGGGCACTGAGCCGGCCGAAGATGCATAATGCGCAAGCCGAGGATCGACCTATTCCCCCTCTGTATGCTGTCGGTCTCGCTGCCACAACCCTCGGTCTGACTGGGGCTTAGACATGGAATGAACTCCCTATGCCAAAGCCAACCCATGAAACGGGCGTGCAGGCGCTCAACCGGCCGGAGAGGCAGAATGCGTAAACCGAGGATCGACCCAGTTCCCCCTGCGTGCTATCGATCCTACTGCCGCAACCCTCGGTCCGGTCTGATCTTAGATTGGGAATGAACTCCGTATGCTTAGACTGGGGATGAACTCCGTATGCCTAAGTTAACCCACAAAACAAGCGTGCGAGCGCTCAATCGACCAGGGAGGCAGGATGCGCAAGCCGGGGATCGAACGGGTGGTAGGTGGGTTCAAGTACATCTTCATATTTCTACCATGCCAATGCCATTTTTATGGCTTGTAAATTCATACAATGGTCCCCTAAGCCTTAATGTGAAGTTTCGTGGCAAGACGACCCGTTTTCTATTTTTCATGATTTTTAAACTTTTTACGGTTCAGGATTTTTTAAAACTTTTTTAGAAAGAGTTTTGTCCCCAAATTTGGTAGAGATGATCCTTGTATTTTTATCGGCATGCACAAAAAAATTCAGCTAAAAACTCGAAGTGGAGAAGATTTTGTGACCGTTTGAAAAAAGTGTCCCCAATTCAGACACTTTAATGGCTACTGGCAGCAAACCTATAAAATCTAAAATGCTCTTTAAGGGGGTGTGAGTTCTTGAGGTTTGATGAGGGATAGGGGGCCAATATAAGGGCCAAGTACCAACACCCATCGCTGATCATGTGCGCACACCCCGCCAGCCCCCCCAATCGTCGGAACCCGTAATGCCGACGGTTAGGCTCTCCAGCAATGCTTTGACGATGGTGCCCCGGGTGAAAAAAATGTGGCACCAGCACATGCCCAAGCCCAGCACGTGCATCGTGGCTCAAAATCTTGGACTGGGAATGAACTCCGTATGCTTAGACATGGAATGAACTCCGTATGCCTAAGCCAACCCACGAAACGAGCGTGCGGGCGCTCAGTCGGCCGGAGAGGCAGAATGCACAAGTCGGGGATCGGCCTGGTCCCCCCTGCGTGCTGTCGATCCTGCTGCCGCAACCCTCAGTCCGGTCTGATCTGAGACTGGGAATGAACTCTGTATGCATAAGTCAACCCACGAAACAAGCATACGGGCACTGAACCGACCGAAGAGGCATAATGCGCAAGTCGGGGATCGGCCCGGTCCCCCTCTGTGTGCTGTCAGTCCCGCTGTCACAACCCTCAGTCCAGTTGGGGCTTATACATGGAATGAACTCCCTATGCCTAAGCCAACTCACGAAACGGGCGTGCGGGCACTCAGTCGGCCGGAGAGGTAGAATGCGCATGCCGAGGATCGACCTGATCCCCCAGCGTGCTACCGATCTTGCAGCCACAACCCTCGGTCCGGTCTGATCTTAGACTGGGAATGAACTCCGTATGCTTAGACTGGGGATGAACTCCGTATCCCTAAGTCAACCCACGAAATGAGCGTGCGGGCACTCAGTCGACCAAAGAGGCATAATGCATAAGTCGGGGATCAGCCCGACCCCGCAGGATCGATGGTACGTAGGGCAGACCAGGCCGATCCCCGACTTGCGCATTCTCCCTCTCCGGCCGGCTGAGCGCCCGCGCGCTCATTTCGTGGGTTGGCTTAGGCGTACAGAGTACATTCCATGTTTAAGCCCCAGCCGACCGAGGGTTGTGTAAGCAGGATCAGTAACAGGATCGGCAGCACGCAGAGGGCGACCAGACTGATCCCCGGCTTGTGCATTATGCCTCTTCGGCCGGCTGAGCGCCCGCACGCTCGTTTCATGGGTTAACTTAGGCATACGGAGTTCATCCCCAGTCCAAGCATACGAAGTTCATTCCCAGTCTAAGATCAGACCAGATCAAGGGTTGCGGCAGTAGGGTCGGTAGCACGCAGGGGGGACCAGACCGATGCCCAACTTGCGCATTCTGCCTTTCTGGCCGACTGAGCACCCGCACTCCCATTTCATGGGTTGGCTTAGGCATAGGGAGCTCATTCCATGTCTAAGCCTCAGCTGGATTGAGGGTTGTGGTAGCAGAACCGACAGCATGTAGAGAGGGATCGGGTCGATCCTCGGCTTGCGCATTATGCCTCTTCGGCCTGCTCAGCGCCTATGCGCTCGTTTCATGGGTTGACTTATACATACGGACTTCATTCCCAGTCTAAGATCAGACCAGACCGATGGTTGCTGCCATAGGATCGACAGCACGTAGGGGGGATCGGGTCGATCCTCGGCTTGCGCATTCTGCCTCTCCGGCCGGTTGAGCGACCGCACGCTCGTTTCGTGGGTTGGCTTAGGCATACAAAGTTCATTCCATGTCTAAGCATACAGAGCTCATTCCCAATCTAAGATTTTGAGGCACAGTGCACATGCTGGGCTCGGGCATGTACTGGTGTCGCATTTTTTTCCCCCAGGGCACCATCGTCGTAGTATCGCTAGAGCATCATCGGAGCATCGTCGGGGAGCCTAACCAGCGGCATTGGGGGTTCCGACGATTGCGGGGCCAGGGGGTGTGCGCACATGATGTGCGATGGGTGCTCGTACTTGGCCCTTATATTGTCCCCCTATCCCTCATCAAACCTCGAGAACTCACACACCCTTAAAGAGCATTTGAGATTTTCTAGGTTTGCTGTCGGTAGCCATTAAAGTGTCTGAAATGGGGACACTTTTTTCAAACCATCACAAAATCATGTCCACTTCGAGTTTTTAGCTGAATTTTTTTGTGCATGCCAAAAAAAATACATGGATCACCTCTACCAAATTTGGGGACAAATCTCTTTCTAAAAAAATTTTAAAAAATCTTGAACCGTAAAAAGTTTCAAAAATCGTGAAAAATAGAAAACGGGTCGTCTTGCCACGAAACTTCACATGAAGGCTTAGGGGACCATTGTATGAGTTTACAAGTCATAAAACTGCCATTGGCATGACAAAAATATAAAGATGTGCTTGAACCCACCTACCACCCGTTCGATCCCTGGCTTGCGCATCTTGCATCTCTAGTCGGCTGAGCGACCGCACCCTCGTTTCGTGGGTTGACTTAGGCATATGGAGTTCATCCCCAGTCTAAGCATACGAAGTTCATTCCTAGTCTAAGATTGGACCGGATCGAGGGTTACGGTAGCAGGATCGGCAGCACGCAGGGGGGACCGGGCCGATCCCCGGTTTATGCATTCTGCCTTTTCAGTCGACTGAGCGGCCGCACGCTCATTCCGTGGGTTGGCTTAGGCATACGTAGTATATTCCACGTCTAAGCCCCAGCCAGACCGAGGGTTGTGGTAGCAGGATCGGTAGAGGGATCGTCAGCACGCAGAGGGGGACCGGGCTGATCCCTGGTTGCGTATTATGCCTCTCCGACTGGCCTCTCCGACCGACTGAGCGCCTGCACGCTCGTTTCATAGGTTGACTTAGGCATACGAAGTTCATCCCCAGTCTAAGCATATAGAGTTCATTCCCAGTCTAAGATCAGACTGGATCGAGGGTTGCAGCAGCCGGATCGGTAGCACGCAGGGGGATCGGGCTGATCCTAAGCTTGCACATTTTGCCTCTCCGATCGACTGAGTGCCCGCACACTCGTTTCGTGGGTTGGCTTAGGCATACGGAGTACATTCCACATCTAAGCGCCAGTCGGACTGAGGGTTGTGGCAACAGGACCAGCAGCGGGATTGGCAGCACGCAGAGGGGGACCAAGAGCCTGTCGGAGAGCCTAACCGACGGCATTAGGGGGGCCGGGGGGTGTGCGGACATTATGTGCGATGGGTGCTGGTACTTGGCCCTTATATTGGCCCCCTATCCCTCATCAAACCTCGAGAACTCACACCCCCTTAAAGAGCATTTGAGATTTTATAGGTTTGCTGCCAATAGCCATTAAAGTGTCTGAAATGGGGACACTTTTTTCAAACGGTCACAAAATCTTCTCCACTTTGAGTTTTTAGCTGAATTGTTTTGTGCATGCCAACAAAAATACAAGGATCACCTCTACCAAATTTGGGGACAAAACTCTTTCTAAAAAAAATTTAAAAAAATCTCGAACCGTAAAAAGTTTTAAAAATTGTGAAAAATAGAAAACGGGTCGTCTTACGACGAAACTTCACATGAAGGCTTAGGGGACCATTGTACGAATTTAGAAGCCATAAAAATGGCATTGGCATGGCAGAAATATGAAGATGTGCTTGAACCCACCAACCACCCGTTCGATCCCCAGCTTGCGCATCCTGCCTCTCTGGTCGACTGAGCGCCCGCACGCTCGTTTCGTGGGTGGACTTAGGCATACGAAGTTCATCCCCATTCTAAGCATATGGAGTTCATTCCCAATCTAAGATCAGACCGGATCGAGGGTTGCGATAGCAGGATCGGTAGCACGTAGGGGGGATCGAGCCGATCCCTGGCTTACGGATTCTGCCTTTCCGGTCGACTGAGCACCTGCACGTTCTTTTCGTGGGTTGGCTTAGGCATACGGAGTGCATTCCACGTCTAACCCTAATCGGACCGAGGGTTGTAGCAGTAGGATCGATAGCGAGATCGACAGCACGTAGAGAGGGACCGGGCTAATCCCCAGCTTGCGCATTATGCCTCTTTGATCGGCCTCTCCGATCAGTTGAGCACCCGCACGCTCGTTTCATGGGTTGACTTAGGCATACGGAGTACATCCCCAGTCTAAGCATACGGAGTTCATTCCCAGTCTAAGATCGAACCGAATCAAGGGTTGCGGTAGCAGGATCGACAGCACGCAGGGGGACCAGACTGATCCCTGGCTTGGGCATTCTACCTCTCCGACCGACTGAGTGCCCGCACGCACATTTCGTGGGTTGGCTTAGGCATACAGAGTACATTCCATGTCTAAGACCCAGCCGAACCGAGGGTTATGGCAGCAGGATCGACAGTGGGATCAGCAGCACGCAGAGGGGGATCAGGTTGATCCCCGACTTACGCATTATGTCTCTTCGGTCGGCTCTCCCGCCGACTGAGCGCCCGTATGCTCGTTTCGTGGGTTGACTTAGGCATATGGAGTTTATCCCCAGTCTAAGCATACGGAGTTCATTCCCAGTCTAAGATCATAACGGACCGAGCGTTGTGACAGCAAGATTGGTAGCATGCAGGGGGGATCGGGTCGATCCCCGACTTGGGCATTCTACCTCTTCTGTCCGTTGAGCGCCCGTACGCCTGTTTCGTGGGTTGGCTTAGGCATAGGGAGCTCATTCCATGTCGAAGCCCCAGTCGGACCGAGGGTTGTGGCAGCGGGATCGACAGCACGGAGAGGGGGACCGGGTCGATCCCCGGCTTGTGCATTATGCTCTTCGATCTACTCAGCGCCCGCACGCTCGTTTCGTGGGTTGACTTATGCATACGGATTTCATTCCCAGTCTAAGATCAGATCGGATCGAGGGTTGTGACAATAGGATCGATAGCACGCAGGGGGGGATCGGGTCGATCCCCAGCTTACGCATTCTGCCTCTTCGGTCGGTTGAGTGCCCGCACGCTCGTTTCGTGAGTTGGCTTAGGCATAGGGAGTTCATCCCTAGTCTAAGCATACGGAGTTCATTCCCAGTCTAAGATCAGATCGGATCGAGGGTTGCGGTAGCAGGATCGACAGCACGCAGGGGGGACCGAGTCGATCCCCGACTTGCGCATTCTGCCTCTCTGGCTGGCAGAGCACCCGTACGCTCGTTTCATGGGTTGGCTTAGGCATACAAAGTAAATTCCACATCTAAGCCCCAGTCGGATCGAGGTTTATGGCAGCAGGACCGGCAAAGGATCGGTAGCATGCAGAAGGGGATCGGGCTAATCCTTGATTTACGCATTATGCCTCTCTGGCCGACCTCTCCGACCAGCTGAGCGCCCGCATGCTCATTTCGTGGGTTGAGTTAGGCATACGGAGTTCATCCCCAGTCTAAGCATACGGTGTTCATTCCCAGTCTAAGATCAGATCGGGTCGAGGGTTGCGATAGCAGGATCGGTAGCACGTAGGGGGGATCGAGCTGATCCCCGGCTTGCGCATTCTGCCTCTCCGGTTGGCTGAGCACCCGCGCGCTCGTTTCGTGGGTTGGCTTAGGCATACAGAGTACATTCCATGTTTAAGCCCCAGCCGGACCGAGGGTTGTGGTAGCAGGACCAGCAACGGGATCGGTGGCACGCAGAAGGCGACCAGGCTGATCCCCAGCTTGCACATTATGCCTCTACGGTCGGCCTTTCCGACCGGCTGAGTGCTCGCACGCTCATTTCGTGGGTTGACTTAGGCATACGAAGTTCATCCCAAGTCTAAGCATACGGAGTTTATTCCCAGTCTAAGATCAAACCGGATTGAGGGTTGCGACAGTAGGATCGATAGCACGCAGGGGAGATCAGGCCGATCCCCAACCTACACATTATGCCTATCCGGCAGGCTGAGTGCCCGCATGCCCGTTTTGGGGGTTCGCTTAGGCATAAGGAGCTCATTCCATGTCTAAGCCCCAGCCGAATCGAGGGTTATGGCAGTGGCACTGACAGCACATAGAGGGGGACTGGGCTGATCCTCGACTTGCGCATTATGCCTCTTCGATCGGCTCAGCGCCCGTACGCTCGTTCTGTGGGTTAACTTATGCATACAGAGTTCATTCCCGATCTTAGATCAGACCGGACCAAGGATTGCAACAGCAGGATCGACAGCACGAAGGGGGGGATTGGGTCGATCCCCGGCTTGCGCATTCTGCCTCTTCGGCCGGCTGAGCACCCGTACGCTCGTTTCGTGGGTTGGCTTAGGCATACGGAGTTCATTCCATGTCTAAGCATACGGAGCTCATTCCCAATCTAAGATTTTAAGCCACGGTGCACATGTTGGGCTCGAGCATGTGCTGGTGCCGCATTTTTTCGCCTGGGGCACCATCACCGGAGCATTGTCGGAGAGCCTAACCGGCGGTATTGGGGGTTCCGACGATTGGGGGGGCCGAGGGGTGTGCGCACATGATGTACAATGGGTGCTGGTACTTGGCCATTATATTGGCCCCCTATCCCTCATCAAACCTCGAGAACTCACACCCCCTTAAAGAGCATTTGAGATTTTATAGGTTTGCTGCCTGTAGCCATTAAAGTGGTTGAAATGGGGATACTTTTTTCAAACGATCACAAAATCTTCTCCACTTCAAGCTTTTAGCTGAATTTTTTTGTGCATGCCAACAAAAATAGAAGAATCACCTCTACCAAATTTGGAAACAAAACTCTTTCTAAAAAAATTTTAAAAAATCCCGTACTGTAAAATGTTTTGAAAATCGTGAAAAATATAAAACGGGTCATCTTGCCACGAAACTTCACATGAAGGCTTAGGAAACCATTGTATGAATTTACAAGCCATAAAAATGGCATTGGCACGGCAGAAATATGAAGATGTGCTTAAACCCACCTGTCACCCGTTCGATCCCCGGCTTGCACATCCTACCTCTCTGTTCGGCTGAGCACCCGCACGCTCATTTCGTGGGTTAGGCGTATAGAGTTCATCCCCAGTCTAAACATACAGAGTTCATTCCTAGTCTAAGATTAGATCGAATCGAGGTTTGCGACAGCAGGATCGACAGCACGTAGTAGGGATCAGGCCGATCCTCGACTTGCGTATTCTGCCTCTCCGATCGGCTGAGCACCCGCACGCTCGTTTCGTGGGTTGGCTTAGGCATACGGAGTACATTCCATGTCTAAGCCCCAGCTGGATTGATGGTTGTGGCTGCAGGATCGGTACCACGTAGAGGGGGACCGGGCTGATCCCTGACTTGCGCATTATGCCTCTCCGACCGGCTGAGTGCCCGCACACTTGTTTCGTGGGTTAACTTAGGCATACGAAGTTCATCCCCAGTCTAAGCATACGGAGTTCATTCCCAGTCTCAGATCGGATCGGATCGGATCATGGGTTACCGCAGCAGGATAGGCAGCACGCAAGGGGACCGGATCGATCCCTGGCTTGCGCATTCTGCTTTTTCGATCGACTAAGCACCCGCACGCTCATTTCGTGGGTTAGCTTAGGCATACGGAGTACATTCCATGTCTAAGCCCCAACTGGACCGAAGGTTGTGGCAGTAGAATCGGCAGCACGCAGAGGGGGACCAGGCTGATCCTCGACTTACGCATTATGCCTCTCTGGCTGGCTGAGCACCCCCACGCTCGTTTCGTGGGTTGACTTAGGCATACGGAGTTCATCCCCAGTCTAAGCATACGGAGTTCATTCCCAGTCTAAGATCAGACCGGACCGAGGGTTGAGGTAGCAGGATCGACAGCACGTAAGGGGGCCCGGGCTGATCCCTGGCTTGTGCATTCTGCCTCTCTGACTGGGTGAGCACCCGCACGCCCGTTTCATGGGTTGGCTTAGGCATAGGGAGCTCATTCCATGTCTAAGCCCCAGTCAGACCAAGGGTTGTGGCAGCGGGATCAGCAGCACGCAAAAGGGGGGTCGATCCCCGGCTTGCGCATTATGCCTCTTCGGGCAACTCAGCGCCCGCACGCTCATTTTGTGGGATGACTTATGTGTACGGAGTTCATCCCAGTGTAAGATCAAACTGGATTGAGGGTTGGGGCAGCAGGATCGACAGCATGTAAGGGGGGACCGGGTTGATCCCCGACTTGCGCATTTTGCCTCTCCGGTCGGCTGAGCGCCTGCACGCTCGTTTCGTGGGTTGGCTTAGGCATACGGAGTTCATTCCATGTCTAAGCATATGGAGATCATTCCTAATCTAAGATTTTGAGCCATGGTGCACATGCTGGGCTCGGGCATGTGCTGGTGCCACAATTTTTTCGCCCGAGGCACCATCGTCGGAGCATCGTCGGGGAGCCTAACCGGCGGCATTGGAGGTTCCGACGATTGGGGGGTCGGGGGGTGTGCGCACATGATGTGCGATAGGTGCTGGTACTTGGCCCTTATATTGGCCCCCTATCCCTCATCAAACCTCGAGAACTCACACCCCCTTAAAGAGCATTTGAGATTTTATAGGTTTGCTACAGGTAGCCATTAAAGTGTCTGGAATGGGAACACTTTTTTCAAACGGTCACAAAATCTTCTCCACTTCGAATTTTTAGCTGAATTTTTTTGTGCATGCCAACAAAAATACAAGGATCACCTCTACCAAATTTGGGGATAAAAATATTTTTAAAAAAATTTTAAAAAATACCGAACCGCAAAAAGTTTTAAAAATTATGAAAAATGCAAAATGGGTCGTCTTACCATGAAACTTCACATGAAGGCTTTGGGGACCATTGTACGAATTTAGAAGGCATAAAAATGGCATTGGCATGGTAGAAATATGAAGATGTGCTTGAACCCACCTACCATCCGTTCGATCCCTGGCTTACGCATCCTGCCTCTCTAGCCGGCTGAACGCCCGCACGCTCATTTCGTGGGTTGACTTAGGCATATGGAGTTCATCCCCAGTCTAAGCATACGGAGTTCATTCCCAGTCTAAGATCAAATCGGATCGAGGGTTGTGGTAGCAGGATCGGTAGCACGCAGGGGGGACCGAGCCGATCCTCGGCTTGCACATTCAGCCTCTTCGGCCGGCTGAGCGCCCGCACGGTCATTTCATAGGTTGGCTTGGGCATACGGAGTACATTCCACGCCTAAGCCCCAACCGGACCGAGGGTTGCGCATTATGCCTTTCCGACCGACCTCTTCGGCCAGCTGAGCACCCGCACGCTCGTTTCATGGATTGACTTAGGCATACGGAGTTCATCCCCAGTCTAAGCATACAGAGTTCATTCCTAGTCTAAGATCGGATCGGATTAAGGGTTGCGGTAGCAAGATCGGCAGCACGCAGGTGGGATTGGGCCGATCCATGCTTGCGCATTCTGCCTCTCCGACCGACTGAGCGCCCGCACGCTCGTTCTGTGGGTTGGCTTAGGCATCCAGAGTTCATTCCATGTCTAAGCATACGGAGCTCATTCCCAACCTAAGATTTTGAGCCACGGTGCACATGCTGGGCTCGGGCATGTGCTGGTGCTGCATTTTTTTTCGCCCGGGGCACAATCATCGAAGCATCGTCGGAGCATCGCTGGAGAGCCTAACCAGCGGCATTGAAGGTTCCGACGATTGGGGGGCCGGGGGTGTGCGCACTTGATGTGCGATGGATGCTGGTACTCAGCCCTTATATTGGACCCCTATCCCTCATCAAACTTCGAAAACTCACACCCCCTTAAAGAGCATTTGAGATTTTATAGGTTTGCTGCCAGTAGCCATTAAAGTGTCTGAAATGGGGACACTTTTTTCAAACGGTCACAAAATCTTCTCCACTTTGAGTTTTTAGCTGAATTCTTTTGTGCATGGCAACAAAAATACAAGGATCAACTATACCAAATTTGCGAACAAAACTCTTACTAAAAAAATTTAAAAAAATCCTGAACCGTAAAAGGTTTCAAAATTCGTCAAAAATAGAAAACGGGTCGTCTTGCCACGAAACTTCACATGAAGGCTTAGGGGACCATTGTATGAATTTACAAGCCATAAAAATGGCATTGGTACAGCAGAAATATGAAGATGTGCTTGAACCCACCTACCACCCGTTCGATCCCTGGCTTTCGCATCCTGCCTCTCTGGTCGGCTGAGCGCCCGCATGCTCGTTTCGTCGATTGACTTAGGCACACGGAGTTCATCCCCAGTCTAAGCATAAGGAGTTCATTCCCAGTCTAAGATCAAACCGGATCGAGGGTTACGGCAGCAGGATTGACAGCATGCAGGGGGGGCGGGATTGATCCCCGACTTACGTATTCTACCTCTTCGACCGGTTGAGCGTTCGTATGCTCGTTTCATGGGTTGGCTTAGGCATACGGAGTACATTCCATGTATAAGCCCCAGTCGGACCGAGGGTTGTGGCAGCAGGACCGACAGCGGTATCACAGCACGCAGAGGGGGACCAGGCTAATCCCCGGCTTGCACATTATGCCTCTCTGGTCGGCCTCTTCGGTCGGCTGAGTGCCCGCCCGCTCGTTTCGTTGGTTGACTTAGGCATACGGAGTTCATCCCCAGTCTAAGCATAAGGAGTTCATTTCCAGTCTAAGATCAGACCGTATCAAGGGTTGCAGTAGAAAGATCAACAGCACGCAAGGGGGATCGGGCTGATCCCCGATTTGCGTATTCTGCCTCTCCGGCCGGTTGACCGCCCGCACGCCCGTTTCGTGGGTTGGCTTAGGCATAGGGAGCTCATTCCATGTCTAAGCCCCAGTCAGATCGAGGATTGTGGCAGCGGGACCGACAGCAAGTAAAGGGGGACCGGGTCGATCCTCGGCTTGCGCATTATGCCTTTTCGGTAGGCTCAGTCCCGCACGCTCGTTTTGTGGGTTAACTTATGCTTACGGAGTTGATTCCCAATCTAAAATCAGACTGGACCAAGGGTTGTAGCAGCAGGATTGACAGCACGTAGGGGGGACCAGGTCGATCCCCGGCTTGCGCATTCTGCCTCTTAAGCTGGCTGAGCGCCCGCACGCTCATTTCTTAGGTTGGCTTAGGCATACGGAGTCCATTCCATGTCTAAGCATACGGAGCTCATTCCCAATCTAAGATTTTGAGCCACGGTGCACATGCTGGGCTCGGGCATGTGCTGGTGACATATTTTTTTCACCCGGGGCACCTTCGTCGGAGCATCGCCGGAGAGCCAAACCGACAGCATTGGGGGTTTCGACGATATGGGGGGCCATGGGGTGTGCGCACATGATGTGCGATGGGTGCTGGTACTTGGCCCTTATATTGGCCCCCTATCCCTCATCAAACCTCAAGAATTCACACCCCCTTAAAGAGCATTTGAGATTTTATAGGTTTGCTGCCAGTAGCCATTAAAGTGTCTGAAATGGGGACACTTTTTTCAAACGGTCACAAAATCTTCTCGTCTTCGAGTTTTTAGCTGAATTTTTTTATGCATGCCAAAAAAATACAAGGATCACCTTTACCAAATTTGGGGACAAAAATCTTTCTAAAAAAATTTAGAAAAAATCTTGAACCGTAGAAAGTTTTGAAAATCATGAAAAATAAAAAACGGGTCGTCTTGCCACGAAACTTCACATGAAGGCTTAGGGGACCATTGTATGAATTTACAAGCCATAAAATGGCATTGGCATGGCAGAAATATGAAGATGTGCTTGAACCCACGTACCACCCGTTCGATCCCCGACTTGCGCATCCTGCCTTTCTGGTCGGCTGAACGTCTGCACGCTCGTTTCATGGGTTGACTTAGGCATACGGAGTTCATCCCCAGTCTAAGCATATGGAGTTCATTCCCAGTCTAAGATTGGACCAGACCGAGGGTTGCGGTAACTGGATCGATAGCACGCAGGGGGGACCGGGCCGAGCCCCAGCTTGCTCATTATGCCTCTTCGGTCGGCTCAGCACCCGCACGCTTGTTTCGTGGGTTGACTTATGCATACGGAGTTCATTCCCAGTCTAAGATCAAACCGTACTGAGGGTTGTGGCAGCAGGATCGACAGCATGCAGGGGTGGACCAGGTCGATCCCCGGCTTGCGCATTCTGCCTCTCCGACCGGCTGAGTGCCCTCACGCTCGTTTCGTGGGTTGGCTTAGGCATACGGAGTTCATTCCATGTCTAAGCATACGGAGCTCATTCCCAATCTAAGATTTTGAGCCACGGTGCACATGCTGGGCTCGGGCATGTGCTGGTGCTACCTTTTTTTTGCCCGGGGCACCATCGTCGGAGCATCACCGGAGCATCGTCGGAAAGCCTAACCGGCAGCATTGGGGGGGCCGGGGGGTGTGCGCCCATGATGTGCGATGGGTGCTGGTACATGGCCCTTATATTAGCCCCCTATCCCTCACCAAACCTCGAGAACTCACACCCGCTTAAAGGGCATTTGAGATTTTATACATTTGCTACCCGTAGCCGTTAAAGTGTCTGAAATGGGGACACTTTTTTCAAACGGTCACAAAATCTTCTCGTCTTCGAGTTTTTAGCTGAATTTTTTTATGCATGCCAAAAAAATACAAGGATCACCTTTACCAATTTTGGGGACAAAAATCTTTCTAAAAAAATTTAGAAAAAATCTTGAACCGTAGAAAGTTTTGAAAATCATGAAAAATAAAAAACGGGTCGTCTTGCCACGAAACTTCACATGAAGGCTTAGGGGACCATTGTATGAATTTACAAGCCATAAAATGGCATTGGCATGGCAGAAATATGAAGATGTGCTTGAACCCACGTACCACCCGTTCGATCCCCGACTTGCGCATCCTGCCTTTCTGGTCGGCTGAACGTCTGCACGCTCGTTTCATGGGTTGACTTAGGCATACGGAGTTCATCCCCAGTCTAAGCATACGGAGTTCATTCCCAGTCTAAGATCAAACTGGATCAAGGGTTGTGACAACAGGATCGACAGCACGCAGGGGGGATCGGGCCGGTCCCCAGCTTACGCATTCTGCCTCTCCGAACGACTGAGCGCCCGCACGCCCATTTCTTTGGTTGGCTTAGGTATACGGAGTACATTGCATGTCTAAGCCCCAGTCGGACCGAGGGTTCTGGTAACGGGATCGACAGCACGTAGAGGGGGACCGAGTTGATCCCCGGCTTGTGCATCATGCCTCTTCGATCGACCTCTCCAGCCGGCTAAGCTCCCGCACGCTCGTTTCATGCATTGACTTAGGCATACGGAGTTCATCCCTAGTCTAAGCACATGGAGTTTATTCCCAGTCTAAGATCGGATCAGACCGAAGTTTGCGGTAGCAGGATCGGTAGCACACAGGAGGGATCGAGCCATCCCCAGCTTGCGCATTCTGCCTCTACTATCGGCTGAGCGCCCGCACGCCCGTTTCGTGGGTTGGCTTCGACATAGGAAGCTCATTCCATGTCTAAGCCCCAGCCAAACTGAGGGTTGTGGTAGTGGGACTGGCAGCACGCAGAGGGGGATAGGTCGATCCTCGGCTTGCGCATTATGCCTCTTTGGTCGGCTCAGCGCTCGCATGCTCGTTTCGTGGGTTCACTTATGCATACGGAGTTCATTCCCAGGCTAAGATCGAATCGGACCGAGGGTTGCGGCAGCAAGATCGACGGTACACAGGGGGGATCGAGTCGATCCATGGCTTTCGCATTCTACCTCTTCGGCTGACTGAGTGCCCGCACGCTCGTTTCGTGGGTTGGCTTAGGCATACGGAGTTCATTCCATGTCTAAGCATACGGAGCTCATTCCCAATCTAAGATTTTGAGCCATGATGCACATGCTGGGCTCTGGCATGTGCTGGTGCTGTATTTTTTTCACCCGGGGCACCATCATCGGAGCATCGTCGGAGAGCCTACCCAGTGGCATTGGGGGTTCTGATGATTGGAGGGGCCGAGGGTGTGCGCATATCATGTGCGATGGGTTCTGGTACTTGGCCCTTATATTGGCCCCTTATCCCTCATCAAACCTCGAGAACTGACACCCCCTTAAAAGCGTTTGAGATTTTATAGGTTTGCAGCCAGTAGCCATTAAAGTGTCTTAAATGGGGACACTTTTTTCAAATGGTCACAAAATCTTCTCCACTTCGAGTTTTTAGCTGAATTTTTTTATGCATGCCAACAAAAATACAAGGATCACCAGTCTAAGCATACGGAGTTCATTCCCAATCTAAGATCGAACCGGACTGAGGGTTGCGACTGTAAAATCTCCAGCACGCAGGGGGACCGAGCTGATCCTCAGCTTGTGCATTCTGCCTCTCCGGCCGACTGAGCACCCGTACGCTCGTTTCATGGGTTGGCTTAGGCATATGGAGCTCATTCCATGTCTAAGTCCTAGTCGGACCGAGGGTTGTGGTAGCGGGACTGGCAATGGGATCGATAGCACGTAGAGAGGGACCAGGCTGATCCTTGGCTTGCACATTATGCTTCTCTGGCTGGCCTCTTCGGTCAGCTAAGCGTCCGCACACTCGTTTCGTGGGTTGACTTAGGCATACGGAATTCATCCTCAGTCTAAGCATACGGAGTTCATTCCCAGTCTAAAATCAGACCAGATCAAGGGTTGGGCAACAGGATCGACAGCACACAGGGGGGACCAGGTCGATCCTCGACTTGTGTATTCTACCCCTCCGGTCGGCTGAGCGCCCGTACGTTCATTTCGTGGGTTGGCTTAAGCATACGGAGTACATTCCACGTCTAAGCCCCAGCCAAACCGAGGGTTGTGGTAGCAGGATCGGTAACAGGATCAGCAGCACGCAGAGGAAGACTGGGCTGATCTTCGGCTGGCGCATTATGCCTCTCTGGCTGACCTCTCCGGCTGCTTGAGCGGCCGAACTTTCATTTTGTGGGTTGACTTAGGCATACGAAAATCATCCTCAGTCTAAGCATACAGAGTTCATTCCCAGTCTAAGATAGAACCAAATCGAGGGTTACGGTAACAGGATCGACAGCACGCAGGGGGCACCGGGCTAATCCCTAGCTTGCGCATTTTGCCTCTCCAGCCGGTTGAGCGCCCGTATGCCTTTTTCGTGGGTTGGCTTAGGCATAGGGAGCCCATTCCATGTCTAAGCCCCAGCCGAACCAAGGGTTGTGGTAGCGAGACCGACAGCACGCATTATGCCTCTTCGGCCGGCTCAGCGCCCGTACGCTCGTTTCATGGGTTGACCTATACATACGGACTTCATTCCCAGTCTAAGATCAGACTCGATCGAGGGTTGCAGCAGCAGTATAGACAGCACGCAGAGGGGATCGAGTCAATCCTCGACTTGTGCATTCTACCTCTCCGACCGGTTGAGTGCCCGCACGCTCGTTTCGTGGGTTGGCTTAGGCATACGAAGTTCATTCCATGTTTAAGAATACGGAGCTCATTCCCAATCTAAGATTTTGAGCCATGATGCACATGCTAGGCTCGGGCATGTTCTGGTGCCGCATTTTTTTTGCCCGGGGCACCATCGTCGGAGCATCGCCAGAGAGCCTAATCGGTGACATTGGGGGTTCCGGCGATTGGGGGTGCCGGGGCGTGTGCGCACCTGATGTGTGATGGGTGCTGGTACTTGGCCCTTATATTGGCCCCTTATCCCTCATCAAACCTTGAGAACTCACACCCCTTAAAGAGCATTTGAGATTTTATAGGTTCGCTGCCAGTAGCCATTAAAGTGTCTGAAATGGGGACACATTTTTCAAATGGTCACAAAATCTTCTCCACTTCAAGTTTTTAGCTGAATTGTTTTGTACATGCCAACAAAAATACAAGGATCACCTCTACCAAATTTGGGGACAAAACTCTTTCTAAAAAAATTAAAAAAAATCCTGAACCGAAAAAAGTTTCAAAAATCGTGAAGAATAGAAAACGGGTCGTCTTGCCACGAAACTTCACATGAAGCCTTAGGGGACCATTGTATGAATTTACAAGCCATAAAAATAGCATTGGCATGGCAGAAACATGGAGATGTGCTTGAACCCACCTACCACCCGTTCGATCCCCGGCTTACGCATCCTACCTCTCTAGTCGGCTGAGCTCCCGCACGCTCGTTTTGTGGGTTGACTTAGGCATATGGAGTTTGTCCCCAATCTAAGCATACGGAGTTCATTCCCAGTCTAAGATCAGACCGAATCGAGGGTTGCGATAGCAGGATCGACAGCACGTAGGAGGGATCGGGCCGATCCTCGGCTTGCGCATTCTGCCTCTCCGGTCAGCTTGTGATTATGCCTCTCTGGCCAGCTTCTCCGGTCGGCTGAGCGCCCGCACGCTCGTTTCATGGGTTGACTTAGGCATACGGTGTTCATCCCCAGTCTAAGCATACGGTGTTCATTTCCAGTCTAAGATCGGACCAGATTGAGGGTTGCGACAGCAGGATCGACAGCACGCATGGGGGACCGAGCCGATCCTCGACTTACACATTCTGCCTCTCCGACCGGCTGAGCGCTCGCACTCTCGTTTCGTGGGTTGGCTTAGGCATACGGAGTACATTCCACGTCTAACCCCCAGTCGGATCGAGGGTTGTGGCAGCAGGATCGACAGTGGGATTGGCAGCACGCAGAGGGGGACCGGGTTGATCCCCGACTTATGCATTATGCCTCTTCGATCGACCTCTCCTACCGGTTGAGCACCAACACGCTCGTTTCGAGGGTTGACTTAGGCATACGGAGTTCATCCCCAGTCTAAGCATACGGTGTTCATTGCCAGTTTAAGATTGGATCGGACCGAGGGTTGCGGTAGTAGGATCAGTAGCACACAGAGAGGACCGGGCCGACCCTCGGCTTGCGTATTCTGCCTCTCCGATCGGCTGAGCGCCCGCACGCTCGTTTCGTGGGTTGGCTAAGGCATACGGAGTACTTTCCACATCTAAGCCCCAACTGGAGTGAATGTTGTGGCTGCAGGACCGATAGCGGGATCGACAGCACATAGAGACGGACCGGGCTGATCCCCAGCTTGCGCATTATGCCTCTCCGATCGGCCTCTCTGGCCGATTGAGCGCCTGCACGCCCGTTTTATGGGTTGACTTAGGCATACAAAGTTCATCCCCAGTCTAAGCATACAGAGTTCATTTCCAGTCTAAGATCGGACCGAATCGAAGGTTGTGGCAGCAGGATCGACAGCACGTAGGGGGGACCGGGCCGATCCCCGGCTTGCGCATTCTGCCTCTCCGATCGACTGAGCGCTCGTACGCTCGTTTCATGGGTTGGCTTAGGCATACAGAGTACACTCCATGTCTAATCCCCAATCGAACCGATGATTGTGGTAGCAGGATAGGCAGCGGGATCGGTAGCACGCAGAGGGGGACTAGGCTGATCCCCTACTTGCGCATTCTGCCTCTCCGACCGGCTAAGCGCCCACACGCTCGTTTCGTGGGTTGGCTTAGGCATACAGAGTACATTCCATGCCTAAGCCCTAGCCGAACCGAGGGTTGTGGCAGCAGGATCGGCAACACATAGGGGGGACCGAGCCGATCCCCGACTTGCACATTCTGCCTCTTCGACCGACTAAGCGCTCGCACGCTCGTTTCGTGGGTTGGCTTAGGCGTACAGAGTACATTCCATGTCTAAGCCCCAGTCAAACTGAGGGTTGTGGCAGTAGGACCGGCAGCGAGATCGGTAGCACATAGAAGGGGACCTAGCTAATCCTCGACTTACGCGTTATGCCTCTTCGGCCGGTTGAGTGCCCGAACGCTAATTTCGTGGGTTGACTTAGGCATACGGAGTTCATCCCCAGTCTAAGCATACGGAGTTCATTCCCAGTCTAAGATCGAAACGGATCGAGGGTTACGCCAGCAGGATCGGTAGCACACAGGGGGGATCGGGCCGATCCCTGACTTGCGCATTCTGCGTCTCTGACTGGCTTGCGCATTATGACTCTCTGGTCAGCTTCTTCGGTCGATTGAGCACACACACGCTCGTTTCATAGGTTGACTTAGGCATACGGAGTTCATCCCCAGTCTAAGCATACGGAGTTCATTCCCAGTCTAAGATCGGACTAGATCGAGGGTTGCAGCAGCAGGATCAACAGTACATAAGGGGGACCCGGCTGATCCTCGGCTTGCACATTCTACCCCTCCGGTCGACTGAGCGCCTGCACGCTCGTTTCATGGGTTGGGTTAGGCATACGGAGTACATTCCACGTCTAAGCCCCAACCGGACTGAGGGTTGTGGCAGTAGGAACGGTAGCGGGATCGGTAGCACACAGAGGGGGAACGGGCTGATCCTCGACTTGCACATTATGCCTCTCCGATCGGCCTTTTCGATCGACTGAGCAGCCACACGCTCGTTTCGTGGGTTGACTTAGGTGTACGGAGTTCATCCCCAGTCTAAGCATACGGAGTTCATTCCCAGTTTAAGATTGGATCGGATCGAGTGTTGCGGCAGCAGGATCGGTAGCATGCAGGGGGGACCGGGCCGATCCCCGGCTTTCGTATTCTACCTCTCTGGCTGGCTGAGCACCCGCACACTCATTTCGTGGGTTGGCTTAGGCATACGGAGTACATTCCACATCTAAGCCCCAGTCGGACCGAGGGTTGTGACTGCAGGACCGACAGCATGCAGAGGTAGATCAGGCTGATCCCTGACTTGCGCATTATGCCTCTCCGGTCGGCTGAGCGCCCGCGCGCTCGTTTCATGGGTTGACTTAGGCATACGAAGTTTATCCCCAGTCTAAGCATATGGAGTTCATTCCTAGTCTAAGATCGAACTGAATCGAGGGTTGCGACAATAGGATCGGTAGCACATAGGAGGGACAGGGTCGATCCCCAGCTTACGCATTCTGCCTCTCCGATCGGCTGAGCGCCCGCACGCTCATTTCGTGGGTTGGCTTAGGCATACGGAGTACATTCCACGTCTAAGCCCCAGTCAAACCGAGGGTTGTAGCAGCAGGACAGGCAGCGGGATCGGCAGCACGCAGAAGGGGACCAGGTTGATCCTCAGCTTGCGCATTTTGCCTCTCTTGCAGGCTAAGTGCCCGCACGCTCATTTCGTGGGTTGGCTTAGGCATACGGAGTACATTCAATGTCTAAGCCCCAACCGGACTGAGGGTTATGGCAGCAGGACCGGCAGCGGGATCGACAGTAAGCAAAAAGGGATCGGGCTAATCCTCGGCTTACGCATTATGCCTCTCCGGTTGACTGAGTACCCGAACGCTCGTTTCGTGGATTGACTTAGGCATACGGAGTTCATCCCCAGTCTAAGCATACGAAGTTCATTCCCAGTCTAAGATCGAACCGAACCAATGGTTGCGCCAGCTGGATCGGCAGCACGCAGGGGGGACCAGGCCAATCCCCGGCTTACGCATTCTGCCTCTCCGGTTGGCTGAGTGCCCGTACGCCCGTTTCATGGGTTGGCTTAGGCATAGGGAGCTCATTCCTTGTGTAAGCCCCAGTCGGACTGAGGGTTGTGGTAGCGGGACTGACAGCACACAGAGTGGGATCGGGCCAATCCCCGGCTTGCGTATTATGCCTCTTCGGCTGGCTTAGCACCCGCACGCTTATTTCGTAGGTTGACTTATGCATACGGAGTTCATTCCCAGTCTAAGACCGGACCAGATTGAGGGTTGCAATAGCAGGATCGACAGCACGCAGGGAGGGACCGGTTCGATCCTCGGCTTGCGCATTCTACCTCTCCAACAGGCTGAGCACCCGCACGCTCATTTTTAGTGGGTTGGCTTAGGTATACGGAGTTTATTCCATATTTAAGCATAGGGAGCTCATTCCCAATCTAAGATTTTGAGCCACGGTGCACATGTTGGGCTCAGGCATGTGCTGGTGCTCCATTTTTTTCGCCTGGGGCAATATCACCGGAGTATCGTCGGAGCATCATCGGAGAGCCTAACCGACGACATTGAGGGTTCCGGCGATTGGGGGGGCAGGGGGTGTGCACACATGATGTGAGATGGGTGCTGGTACTTGGCCCTTATATTGGCCCCCTATCCCTAATCAAACCTCAAGAACTCACACCCCCTTAAAGAGCATTTGAGATTTTATAGGTTTGCTGCCAGTAGCCATTAAAGTGTCTGAAATGGGGACACTTTTTTCAAATGATCACAAAATCTTCTCCACTTCGAGTTTTTAGCTGAATTTTTTTGTGCTTGCCAAAAAACATACAAGGATCACCTCTACCAATTTTGGGGACAAAAATCTTTCTAAAAAAATTTAAAAAAAATCCCAAACCGTAAAAAGTTTGAAAAATCGTGAAAAATAGAAAACGGGTCGTGTTGCCACGAAACTTCACATGAAGGCTTAGGGGACCATTGTATGAATTTACAAGCCATAAAATGGCATTGGCATAGCAGAAATATGAAGATGTGCTTGAACCAACCTATTACCCGTTCGATCCCCGGCTTGCGCATCCTGCCTCTCTGGTCGGCTAAGCGCCCTCACGCTCGTTTGTGGGTTGACTTAGGCATACGGAGTTGATCCCCAATCTAAGCATACGGAGTTCATTCCCAGTCTAAGATCGGATCAGATCAAGGGTTGCGACAGCAGGATCGACAGCATGCAGGGGGACTAGGCCGATCCCCGACTTACGCATTCTGCCTCTTCGATCGGCTGAGCGCCCGCACGCTCGTTTCATGGGTTGGGTTAGGCATATGGAGTACATTCCACATCTAAGCCTCAGTTGGACCGAGGGTTGTGGCAGCAGGAACGACAACGGGATCGATAGCATGCAGAGGGGGACCAGGCTGATCCCGGTTGCGCATTATTCCTCTCCGGCCAATTGAACGCCTGCACGCTCGTTTTGTGGGTTGACTTAGGCATACGGAGTTCATCCCCAGTCTAAGCATACGGAGTTCATTCCCAGTCTAAGATCAAACTGGACCGAGGGTTGCGCCAGCAGGATCGACAGCACGTAGGGGGGACCGAGCCGTTCCCTGGCTTATGCATTCTGCCTCTCCGACCTACTGAGCGCCCGCACGCCCGTTTCGTGGGTTGGCTTAGGCATAGGGAGCTCATTCCATGTCTAAGCCTGAGCCAGATTGAGGGTTGTGGCAGTGGGACCAGCAGCACGTAGAGGGGGATCGGACCGATCCCCGGCTTGCGCATTATGCCTCTTCGGTCGGCTCAGCACCCGCACGCTCATTTCACAAGTTGACTTATGCATACGGAGTTCATTCCCAGTCTAAGATCAAACCGGACCGATGGTTGTGGTAGCAGGATCGATAGCACACAGCGGGGACCGGGTCAATCCTCAGCTTGTGCATTCTGCCTCTCCGGCCGGCTGAACGCCCGCATGTTCATTTCGTGGGTTGGCTTAGGCATACGGAGTTTTTTCCATGTCTAAGCATACAGAGCTCATTCCAATCTAAGATTTTGAGCCACAGTGCACATGCTGGGCTCGGGCATGTGCAGGTGCCGTATTTTTTTCGCCCGGGGCAGCATCGTCGGAGCATCGCCGGAGAGCCTAACCGACGGCATTGGGGGTTCCGACGATTGGGGGTGCCGAGGGGTGTGCGCACATGATGTGTGATGGGTGCTGGGACTTGGCCCTTATATTGGCCCCCTATCCCTCATCGAACCTTGAGAACTCACTCCCCCTTAAATAGCATTTAAGATTTTATAGGTTTGCTGCCAGTAGCCATTAAAGTGTCTGAAATGGGGACACTTTTTTCCAACGGTCACAAAATCTTCTTCACTTTGAGTTTTTAGCTGAATTTTTTTGTACATGCCAAAAAAAATACAAGGATCACCTCTACCAAATTTGGGGACAAAACTATTTCTAAAAAAATTTTAAAAAATCTTGAACGACAAAAAGTTTCAAAAATCATGAAAAATAGAAAACGGGTCGTCTTGCCATGAAACTTCACATGAAGGCTTAGGGGACCATTGTATGAATTTACAAGCGATAAAAATGGCATTGGCATGGCAGAAATATGAAGATGTGCTTGAACCCACCTACCACCCGTTTGATCCTCGACTTGCGCATCCTGCCTCTCTAGTCGGCTGAGCGCCCGCACGCTTGTTTCGTGGGTTGACTTAGGCATACAGAGTTCATCCCCTATCTAAGCATATCGAGTTCATTCCCAGTCTAAGATCGGACCGGATCGAGGGTTGCGACAGCAGGATCGGCAGCACGCAGAGGGGACCGGGCTGATCCTTGGCTTGCGTATTCTGCCTCTCCGACTGGCTGAGCGCCCGCACGCTCGTTTCGTGGGTTGGTTGGGCATACGGAGTACATTCCACATCTAAGCCCCAGTCAAACCGATGGTTGTGGCAGCAGGACCAGCAGCGAGATCGACAGCACACAGAGGGGGATCGGCTGATCCCCGGCTTGCGCATTATGCCTCTTCGGTCAGCCTCTCCAACCGACTGAGCGCCCGTACGCTCGTTTCATGGTTTGACTTAGGCATACAGAGTTCATCCCCAATTTAAGCATATGGAGTTCATTCCCAGTCTAAGATCAGATCGGATCGAGGGTTGTGGCAGTAGGATCGGCAGCACGCAGGAGGGGCCGGACTGATCCCTAGCTTGCGCATCCTACCTCTCCGGCCAGCTGAGCGCCCGCAAGCTCGTTTCATGGGTTGGCTTAGGTATACAGAGTACATTCCACTTCTAAGCCCTAGCCGGATCGAGGGTTGCGACAAGAGGATGGGTAGCACGCAGGGGGGACCGTGTCGATCCCCGACTTGTTTATTCTGCCTCTCCGATCGGCTGAATGCCTGCACGCTCATTTCGTGGGTTGGCTTAGGCATACGGAGTACATTCCACGTCTAAGCCCCAGTCAGACCGAGGGTTGTGGTAGCAGGACCGGCAGCAGAATCGGCAACATATAGAGGGGGATGGGGCTGATTACCGGCTTGCACATTATGCCTCTCTGGCCGACTGAGCGCCCGTACGCTCGTTTCGTGGGTTGACTTAGGCATACGGAGTTCATCCCCAGTCTAAGCATACGGAGTTCATTCCCAGTCTAAGATCAGATCGGATCGAGGGTTGCGACAGCAGGATTGGCAGCACGTAGGAGGGATCGGGTCGATCCCCGGCTTGTGCATTCTACCTCTCTGACCGGCTGACTGCCTGCACGTTCATTTCGTGGGTTGGCTTAGGCATACGGAGTACATTCCATGTCTAAGCCCCAGCCGGAGTGAGGGTAGTGGCAGCAGGACCAACAGCGTGATCGATAGCACGCAGACGGGGACCGGGCTGATCCCCAACTTACGCATTATGCCTCTCCGACCTGCCTCTCAGGCCGGCTGAGCGCCCACATGCTCGTTTCATGGGTTGATTTAGGCATACGGAGTTCATCCCCAGTCTAAGCATATGGAGTTCATTCCCAGTCTAAGATCAAACTGGACCGAGGGTTGCGGTAGTAGGATCGACAGCACGCCAGAGCATCGCCGGAGAGCCTAACCGACGGTATTGGAGGTTCTGACGATTGGGGGGCCGGGGGTGTGTGCACATGATGTGCGATGGGTGCTGGTACTTGGCTCTTATATTGGCCCCCTATCCCTCATCGAACCTCGAGAACTCACACCCCCTTAAATAGCATTTGAGATTTTATAGGTTTGCTGCCAGTAGCCATTAAAGTGTCTGAAATGGGGTTACTTTTTTCAAACGGTCACAAAATCTTCTCCACTTCGAGTTTTTAGCTGAATTTTTTTGGGCATGCCAACAAAAATACAAGGATCACCTCTACCAGATTTGGGGACAAAAATCTTTCTAAAAAAATTTAAAAAAATCTCGAATCATAAAAAGTTTTAAAAATCATGAAAAATAGAAAACGGGTCGTCTTGCCACGAAACATCACATGAAGGCTTAGGGGACCATTGTATAAATTTACAAGCCATAAAAATGGCATTGGCATGACAGAAATATGAAGATGTGCTTGAACCCACTTATCACCTGTTCGATCCCCAGCTTGCGCATCCTGCCTCTCTGGTCGGCTGAGCTCCCGCACGCTCGTTTCATGGGTTGACTTAGGCATACAAAGTTCATCCCCAGTCTAAGCATACGGAGTTCATTCTCAGTCTAAGATCAGACCAGATCGAGGGTTGAGGTAGCATGATCGGTAGCGTGCAGGGGGGACCGAGCCGATCCCCGACTTACGCATTCTGCCTCTCCGGTCGGCTGAGCGCCCACACGCTCGTTTCATGGGTTGGCTTAGGCATACGGAGTACATTCCATGTCTAAGCCCCAGTCGAATCGAGGGTTGTGGCAGTAAGACCGACAGCGAGATCGGTAGCACGCAGAGGGGGACCGGGCTTATCCCCAGCTGGCGCATTATGCCTCTCCGGCCAACTGAACGTCCGCACACTCATTTTGTGGGTTGACTTAGGCATACAGAGTTCATCCCCAGTCTAAGCATACGGAGTTCATTCTTAGTCTAAGATCGGATCGGACCGAGGGTTGCGGTAGCAGGATCGATAGCACGTAAGGGGGGCTGGGCCGATCTCTGATTTACGTATTCTGCCTCTCCGGTCGGCTGAGCGCCCGCACACCCGTTTCATGGGTTAGCTTAGGCATAGGGAGCTCATTCCATGTCTAAGCCCCAGTCGGATCGAGGGTTCTTGTAGCGAGATCGGCAGCACGCAGAGGGGGATCGGGCCGATCCTCGGCTTGCACATTATGCCTCTTCGGTCGGCTCAGCGCCCGTATGCTCGTTTCGTGGGTTGACTTATGCATATAGAGTTCGTTCCCAGTTTAAGATCGGACTGGACCAAGGATTGCAGCAGCAGGATCTACAGCACGCAGGGGTGCATCGGGTCGATCCCCGGCTTGCGCATTCTGCCTCTCTAGCCGGCTGAGTGCCCGGACGCTCGTTTCGTGGGTTGGCTTTGGCATACGGAGTTCATTCCATGTCTAAGCATATGGAGCACATTCCCAATCTAAGATTTTGAGCCATGGTGCACATGCTGGGCTCGGGCATGTGCTGCTGCCACATTTTTTTTGCCCGGGGTACCATTGCCGGAGCATCGTCAGAGCATCGCCGGAGAGCCTAACCGACGGTATTGGAGGTTCCGACGATTGGTGGGGCCAGGGGGTGTGTGCACATGATGTGCAAAGGGTGCTGGTACTTGGCCCTTATATTGGCCCCCTATCCTCATCAAACCTCGAGAACTCACACCCTCTTAAAGAGCATTTGAGATTTTATAGGTTTGTTGCCAGTAGCCATTAAAGTTTCTGAAATGGGGACACTTTTTTCAAACGGTCACAAAATCTTCTCCGCTTGGAGTTTTTAGCTGAATTTTTTTATGCATGCCAAAAAATATACAAGGATCACCTCTACCAAATTTGGGGACAACACTCTTTCTAAAAAAATTTTAAAAAATATCGAACTGTAAAAAGTTTTAAAAATCATGAAAAATAGAAAACGGGTCGTCTTGCCACGAAACTTCACATGAAGGCTTAGGGGACCATTGTATGAATTTACGAGCCACAAAAATGGCATTGTCACGGTAGAAATATGAAGATGTGCTTGAACCCACCTACCACCCGTTCGATCCCCGACTTTCGCACCCTGCCTCCCTGGTCGGTTGAGCCTCGGCACGCTTGTTTCATGGGCTGACTTAGGCATACAGAGTTCATCCCCAATCTAAGCATACAGAGTTTATTCCCAGTCTAAGATTAGATCGGATCGAGGGTTGCGCCAGCAGGATCGACAGCACGCAAGGAGGATCGGGCTGATCCTCGGCTTGCGCATTCTACCTCTTCGGTTAGTTGAGCGCCGCACGCTCGTTTCGTGGGTTGGCTTAGGCATACGGAGTACATTCCACGTCTAAGCCCCAGTCGGACCGAGGGTTGTGGCAGTAAGATCGGTAGCTAGATCGACAGCACGCCGAGGAGGACTGGGCTGATCTCCGACTTGTGATTATGCCTCTCCGACCATTTTAAAAACTCTTTCTAAAAAAATTTTAAAAAATCCCAAACCGTAAAAAGTTTTGAAAATCATGAAAAAAAGAAAACGAGTCATCTTGCCATGAAACTTCACATTATGGCTTAGGGGACCATTTTATGAATTTACAAGCCATAAAAATGGCATTGGCATGGCAGAAATATGAAGATGTGCTTGAACACACTTACCACCCGTTCGATCCCCGGCTTGCGCATCCTGCCTCTCTGGTCGGCTGAGCGCCCGCACGCTCGTTTCGTGGGTTGACTTAGGCATACGGAGTTCATCCCCAGTCTAAGCTTACGGAGTTCATTCCCAGTCTAAGATCGGATCGGACCGAGGGTTGTGGCAGCAGGATCGGCAGCACGTAGGGGGGACTGAGCCGATCCCTGACTTACGCATTCTGCCTCTCCTAGCGACTGAGCGCCCTTACTCTCGTTTTGTGGGTTGGCTTAGGCATAGGGAGCTCATTCCATGTCTAAGCCCTAACCGGACCGAGGGTTGTGGCAGCCGGACCAGCAGCACGCAGATGGGGGTCAAGTCGATCCCTGGCTTGAGCATTATGCCTCTTCGGTCGGCTCAGCGCCCGCACGCTCGTTTTGTGAGTTGACTTATGCATTCGGAGTTCATTCCCAGTCTAAGATCGGACCGGATCGAGGGTTGCAGCAGCAGGATCAACAACACAAGGGGGGATCGGGTCGATCCTCGGATTGTGCATTCTACCTCTCCGGTCGGCTGAGCGCCCGTACGCTTGTTTCATGGGTTGGCTTCGGCATACGTAGTTCATTCGATGTCTAAGCATACAGATCTCATTCCCAGTCTAAGAGTTTTAGCTACGGTGCACATGCTGAGCTCGAGCATGTGTTGGTGCCGCATTTTTTCGCCCGGGCCACCATCGTCGGAGCATCATCGGAGATCCTAACCGACGGCATTGGGGGTCCGACGATTAGGGGGGTCGGGGGGTGTGCGCACATGATGTGCAATGGGTGCTGGTATTTGGCCCTTATATTGGCCCCCTATCCCTCATCAAACCTCGAGAACTCACACCCCCTTAAAGAGCATTTGAGATTTTATAGGTTTGCTACTAGTAGCCATTAAAGTGTCTAAAATGGGGACAGTTTTTTCAAACTGTCACAAAATCTTCTCCACTTCAATTTTTTAGCTGATTTTTTTTGTGCATGCCAACAAAAATACAAGGATCACCTCTACCAAATTTGGTGACAAAACTCTTTCTAAAACAATTTAAAAAAATCCCTAACTGCAAAAAGTTTTAAAAATCGTGAAAAATAGAAAATGGGTCGTCTTGCCACGAAGCTTCCCATGAAGGCTTAGGGGACCATTGTATGAATTTACAAGCCATAAAAATGGCATTGGCATGGCAGAAATATGAAGATGTGCTTGAACCCACCTACCACCCGTTCGATCCTCGGCTTGCGCATCCTGCCTCTCTGGTCGACTGAGAGCCCGCACGCTCGTTTCGTGGGTTGACTTAGGCATACGGAGTTCATCCCCAGTCTAAGCATACAGAGTTCATTCCCAGTCTAAGATCAGACCAGATCGAGGGTTACGGCAGCAGGATTGGCAGCACGTAGGGGGACCGAGCTGATCCCCGGCTTACGCATTCTGCCTCTTCGACCGACTGAGCGCCCGTACACTCGTTTCATGGGTTGGCTTTGGCATACAGAGTACATTCCACGTCTAAGCCCCAGCCGAATCGAGGGTTGTGGTAGTAGGACCGATAGTGGGATCGACAGCACATAAAGGGGGACCGGGCTGATCCCCAACTTGCGTATTATGCCTCTCCGATCGACCTCTCCGACTAGCTGAGCGCCTGTACGGAGTTCATCCCCAGTCTAAGCATACGGAGTTCATTCCTAGTCTAATATCAGACTAGATCGAGGGTTGTGGCAGCAGGATCGGCAGCACACAGGGGGGACCGAGCCGATCCCTGGCTTACGCATTCTGCCTCTCCAGTCGACTGAGCGCCCGCACGCTCGTTTCATGGGTTGGCTTAGGAATACGGAGTACATTCCATGTCTAAGCCCCAGCTGGACCGAGGGTTGTGGCAGCAGGACCGGCAACGGGATCGGCAGCACGTTGAGAGGGATCGAGCTGATCCCTGGCTTGCATATTATGCCTCTCCGACCGGCTGAGTGCCCGCACGCTCGTTTCGTGGGTTGACTTAGGCATACAGAGTTCATCCCCAGTCTAAGCATACGAAGTTGTTTCCCAGTCTGAGATCAGACCGGCCTGAGAGTTGCGACAGCAGGATCGACAGCACGCAGGGGGGACTGGGTTGATCCTCGACTTACGCATTCTGCCTCTCTGGCCGGCTGAGCGCCCGTACATCCGTTTCGTGGGTCTGCTTAGGCATAGGGAGCTCATTCCATGTCTAAGCCCTAGCCGGACTGAGGGTTGTGGAAACGGGACCGACAGCACGCAGAGGGGGTCCGAACCGATCCCCGGCTTGTGCATTGTGCCTCTTCGGCCGGCTTAGCACCCACACGCTCATTTTGTCGGTTAACTTATGCATGCAAATTTCATTCCCAGTCTAAGATCGGACCAGACCGAGGGTTGCGGTAGCATGATCAATAGCACGCAGGTGGGACCGAGTCGATCCCTGGCTTGCGTATTCTGCCTCTCCGACCGGCTGAGTGCTCGCACGCACGTTCGTGCGTTGGCTTTGGCGTACTGAGTTCATTCCATGTCTAAGCATACGGAGCTCATTGCCAATGTAAGATTTTGAGCCATGGTGCACATGCTGGGCTTGGGCATGTGCTGGTGCCACATTTTTTTCTCCCGGGTCACCATTGCCAGAGCATCGTCGGAGAGCCTAACCAGTGGCATTGGGGATTTCGGTGATAGGGGGGCCGAGGGGTGTGCGCACATGATGTGCGATTGGTGCTGGTACTTGGCCCTTATATTGGTCCCCTGTCCCTCATCAAACCTTGAGAACTCACACCCCCTCAAAGAGCATTTGAGATTTTATAGGTTTGCTGCCAGTAGCCATTAAAGTGTCTAAAATGGGGACACTTTTTTCAAACGGTCACAAAATCTCCTCCACTTTGATTTTTTAGCTGAATTTTTTTGTGCATACCAACAAAAATACAAGGATCACCTCTACCAAATTTGGTCACAAAACTCTTTCTAAAAAAATTTTAAAAAATCCAAAACCGTAAAAAGTTTCAAAAATCATGAAAAATAAAAAATGGGACTGGCAGCACGTAGAAAGGGATCAGGTTGATCCCCGGCTTGTGCATTATGCCTCTCCGATCGGCCTTTGCGGCTGGCTCAGCTCTCGCACGCTTGTTTCATGGGTTGACTTACGCATACGGA
This sequence comes from Durio zibethinus, assembly GCF_002303985.1. The sequence goes on along the minus strand of NW_019167826.1, from coordinate 25,062,308 downwards.
GTTCATTCCTAATCTAAGATCAGACCGACCCGAGAGTTGCGGCAGCAGGATCGACAGCACACAGGGGGGACCGGGCTGATCCTCGACTTACGCATTCTACCTCTCTGGCCGGTTGAGCGCCCGTACATCCGTTTCGTGGGTCTGCTTAGGCATAGGGAGCTCATTCCATGTCTAAGCCCTAGCCGGACTGAGGGTTGTGGAAACGGGACCGACAGCACGCAGAGGGGGTCCGAACCGATCCCCGGCTTGTGCATTGTGCCTCTTCGGCCGGCTTAGCACCCACACGCTCATTTTGTCGGTTAACTTATGCATGCGAATTTCATTCCCAGTCTAAGATTGGACCGGACCGAGGGTTGCGGCAGCATGATCAACAGCACGCAGGGGGGATCGAGTTGATCCCTGGCTTGCGTATTATGCCTCTCCGATCGGCTGAGTGCCCGCACGCACGTTTCATGGGTTACCTTTGGCGTACTGAGTTCATTCCATGTCTAAGCATACGGAGCTCATTGCCAATCTAAGATTCTGAGCCATGGTGCACATGCTGGGCTTGGGCATGTGCTGGTGCCGCATTTTTTTCTCCCGGGTCACCATTGCCAGAGCATCGTCGGAGAGCCTAACCAGTGGCATTGGGGATTCCGGTGATAGGGGGTCGAGGGGTGTGCGCACATGATGTGCGATTGGTGCTGGTACTTGGCCCTTATATTGGTCCGCTGTCCCTCATCAAACCTCGAGAACTCACACCCCCTCAAAGAGCATTTGAGATTTTATAGGTTTGCTGCCAGTAGCCATTAAAGTGTCTAAAATGGGGACACTTTTTTCAAACGGTCACAAAATCTCCTCCACTTTGATTTTTTAGCTGAATTTTTTTGTGCATACCAACAAAAATACAAGGATCACCTCTACCAAATTTGGTGACAAAAATCTTTCTAAAAAAATTTTAAAAAATCCAAAACCGTAAAAAGTTTCAAAAATCATGAAAAATAAAAAGTGGGACTGGCAGCACGCAGAGGGGGATCAGGTTGATCCCCGACTTGCGCATTATGCCTCTTCGGTTGGCCTCTGCGGCTGGCTCAGCACCCGCACGCTTGTTTCATGGGTTGACTTATGCATACGGAGTTCATTCCTAGTCTAAGATCAGACCGGACTGAGGGTTGCGACAGCAGGATCGACAGCACGCAGGGGACCGGTCCAATCCCCGGCTTGCGCATTCTGGCTCTCCCATTTCGTGGGTTGGCTTAGGCATAGGGAGCTCATTCCATGTCTAAGCTCCAGCCGGACTGAGGGTTGTGGCAGCGGGACCGACAGCACGCAGAGGGGAACTGGGCCGATCCCCGGCTTGCGCATTATGCCTCTTCGGCCTGCTCAGCGCCCGCACGTTCATTTCGTGGGTTGACTTATGCATACGGAGTTCATTCCCAGTCTAAGATCGGATCGGACCGAGGGTTGCAGTAGCAGGATCGACAGCACGTAAGGGGGAACCGGGTCGATCCTCGGCTTGCGCATTCTACCTTTTCGGCTGGCTAAGTGCCTGCACGCTCATTTCGTGGGTTGGCTTAGGCATTTGGAGTTCGTTCCATGTCTAAGCATATGGAGCTAATTCCCAGTCTAAGATTTTGAGCCACGGTACGCATGCTGGGCTCGGCCATGTGCTGGTGCTGCATTTTTTTCGCCCAGGGCACCATCGTCGGAGCAACGCCGGAGAGCCTAACTGGTGGCATTGGGGGTTCCGGTGATTGGAGGGGCCGGCGGTGTGCGCACATGATGTGCGATGGGTGCTGGTACTTGGCCTTTATATTGGCCCCCTATCCCTGATCAAACCTCAAGAACTCACACCCCCTTAAAGAGCATTTGAGATTTTATAGGTTTGCTGCCAATAGCCATTAAAGTGTCTGAAATGGGGACACTTTTTCAAACAGTCACAAAATCTTCTCCACTTCGAGTTTTTAGCTGAATTTTTTTGTGCATGCCAAAAAAAATCCAAGGATCACCTCTACCAGATTTGGGGACAAAACTCTTTCTAAAAAAATTTTAAAAAATCCCAAACCGTAAAAAGTTTTGAAAATCATGAAAAAAAGAAAACGAGTCATCTTGCCATGAAACTTCACATGATGGCTTAGGGGACCATTTTATGAATTTACAAGCCATTAAAATTGCATTGTCATGGCAGAAATATGAAGATGTGCTTGAACCCACCTACCACCCGTTCGATCCCCGGCTTGCGCATCCTGCCTCCCTGGTCGGCTGAGCGCCCGCACGCTCGTTTCGTGGGTTAACTTAGGCATACAGAGTTCATCCCCAGTCTAAGCATACGGAGTTTATTTCCAGTCTAAGATCGGACCGAATCGAGGGTTACGGCAGCAGGATCAGCAGCACGTAGAGGGGATCGAGCCAATCCTCGACCTACGCATTCTGCCTCTCCGACCGGCTAAGTGCCTGCACGCTCGTTTCGTGGGTTGGCTTAGGCATACGGAGTACATTCCATATCTAAGCCCCAGCTGGACTGAGGGTTGTGGCAGTAGGACCGGCAGCGAGATCGGTAGCATGTAAAGGGGGACCGTGTTGATCCCCAGCTTGTGCATTATGCCTCTCCGATAGGCCTCTACGGTCGACTGAGCGCTCGCATGCTCGTTTCATGAGTTGACTTAGGCATACGGAGTTCATCCCCAGTCTAAGCATACGGAGTTCATTCCCAGTGTAAGATCAGATCGGACTGAGGGTTGCGGCAACAGGATCGACACCACGCAGGGGGGATCGGGCGGATCTCCGGCTTACGCATTCTACCTCTCCGACCGGCTGAGCACCCGCACGCTCGTTTCATGGGTTGGCTTAGGCATAGGGAGCTCATTCCATGTCTAAGCCCCAGCTGGACCGAGGCTTGTGGCAGCGGGACTTACAGCACGCTGAGGTAGACCGGGTCGATCCCCGGCTTACGCATTATCCCTCTTCGGCTAGATCAATGCCTGCACGCTCGTTTCTTGGGTTGACTTATGCATACGGGAGTTCATTCCCAGTCTAAGATCAGACGAGATCAAGGGTTACGATAGCAGGATCGACAGCATGCAGGGGGGATCGGGTCGATCCCCGACTTGTGCATTCTGCCTCTCCGATCGGCTGAGCGCCCGCACGCTCGTTTCGTGGGTTGACTTAGGCATAGGGAGATCATTCCATGTCTAAGCCCTAGCCGGACCGAGGGTTGTGGCAGCAAGACCGACAGTACACAGAGGGAGACCGGGCCGATCCCCGACTTGCGCGTTATGCCTCCTCAGCCACTCACTACCCTCACGCTCGTTTCGTGGGTTGACTTATTCATACGGAGTTCATTCCATGTCTAAGCATACGGATCTCATTCCCAGTCTAAGATTTTGAGCCACGGTGCACATGCTGGGCTCAAGCATGTGCTGGTTCCACTTTTTTTCGCCCGGGGCACCATCGTCGGAGCATCGCCGAAGAGCCTAACCGGCAGCATTGAGGGGTTTCGATGATTGGGTGGGCCGAGGGGTGTGCGCACATGATGTACGATGGGTGCTGGTACTTGGCCCTTATATTGGCCCCCTATCCCTCATCAAACCTCGAGAACTGACACCCTCTTAAAGAGCATTTGAGATTTTATAGGTTTGCTGCCAGTAGCCATTAAAGTGTCTCAAATGGGGATACTTTTTTCAAACGGTCACAAAATCTTCTCCACCTCAAGTTTTTAGCTGAATTGTTTTGTGCATGCCAACAAAAATACAAGGATCACCTCTACCAAATTTGGGGACAAAACTCTTTCTAAAAAAATTAAAAAAAATCCCGAACAGTAAAAAGTTTTAAAAATCGTGAAAAATAAAAACGGGTCGTCTTGCCACGAAACTTCACATGAAGGCTTAGGGGACCATTGTATGAATTTACAAGCAAAAAAAATGGCATTGGCATGGCAGAAATATGAAGATGTGCTTGAACCCACCTACCACCCGTTCGATCCTCGACTTACGCATCCTGCCTCTTTAGTCAGCTGAGCACCCGCACGCTTGTTTCATGGGTTGACTTAGGCAAACGGAGTTCATCCTCAGTCTAAGCATATGGAGTTCATTCCCAGTCAAAGATCAGACCAGATCGAGGGTTACGGCAACAAGATCGACAGCATGCAGGGGGGACCGGATCGATCCCCGGCTTGCGCATTCTACCTCTCCGACTGGTTGAGCGTCGGCACGCTCGTTTCGTGGGTTGGCTTAGGCATACGGAGTACATTCCACTTCTAAGCCCCAGCCGGACCGATGGTTGTGGTAGCAGGACTAGTAGCGGGATCGACAGCACGCAGAGGGGGATCGAGCTGATCCCCGACTTGCACATTATGCCTCTCCAGCTGGCCTCTCCGGTTGGCCTCTTCGGTCGACCTCTGCAGTCGGCTGAGCGTCCACACGCTCGTTTCATGGGTTGACTTAGGCATACGGAGTTCATCTCCAGTCTAAGCATACGGAGTTCTTTCCTAGTCTAAGATCAGATTGGACTGAGGGTTGTGACGGCAGGATCGACAACACGTAAGGGACCGAGCCAATCCACGGCTTACGGATTCTGCCTCTCCGGTTGGCTGAGCGCCTGCACGCCCGTTTCATCTGTTGGCTTAGGCATAGGGAGCTCATTCCATGTCTAAGCCCCAGTCGGACCGAGGGTTGTGGCAGTGGGACTGGCAGCACGTAGAGGGGGAACAAGCCGATCCCCGGCTTGTGCATATGCCTCTTCAGTCGGCTCAGCACCAGCACGCTCGTTTCATGAGTTGACTTATGCATACGGAGTTCATTCCCAGTCTAAGATCGAACCAGTCTGAGGGTTGCGGTAGCAGGATCGACAGCACACAGGGGGGGATCGGGTCGATCCCCGGCTTGCGCATTCTGCCTCTCCGGTCGGCTGAGCGCCCGTATGCTCATTTGGTGGGTTGGCTTAGGCATACGGAGTTCATTCCATGTCTAAGCATACGGAGCTCATTCCCAGTCTAAGATTTTGAGCCACGATGCACATACTGGGCTCGGGCATGTGCTGGTGCCGCATCTTTTTCGCCCGAGGCACCATCGTCGTAGCATAGCCGGAGAGCCTAACCGGTAAAATTGGGGGTTTCGATGATTGGGGGGGTCGGGGGGTGTACGTACATGATGTGCGATGGGTGCTGGTACTTGGCCCTCATATTGGCCCCCTATCCCTCATCAAACCTCGAGAACTCACACCCCCTTAAAGAGCATTTGCGATTTTATAGGTTTGCTGCAAGTAGCCATTAAAGTGTCTGAAATGGGGACACTTTTTTCAAACGGTCACAGAATCTTCTCCACTTCGAGTTTTTAGCTGAATTTTTTTGTGCATGCCAACAAAAATACAAGGATCACCTCTACCAAATTTGGGGACAAAAATCTTTCTAAAAAAATTAAAAAAAATCTCAAATCACAAAAACTTTCAAAAATCATGAAAAATAGAAAACGGGTCGACTTGCCACGAAACTTCACAAGAAGGCTTAGGGGACCATTGTTTAAATTTACAAGCCATAAAAATGGCATTGGAACGGCAGAAATATGAAGATGTGCTTGAACCCACCTACCACCCTTTCGATCCCCGACTTGCGCATCTTGCCTCTCTGGTCGGCTGAGCACCCGCACACTTGTTTCATGGGTTGAATTAGGCATACGGAGTTCATTTCCAGTCTAAGATCTAATCTGATCGAGGGTTGCGGCAGCAGGATCGGCAACACGCAGGAGAGACCGGGTCGATCCTCAGCATGCACATTCTGTCTCTTCGACCGACTGAGCACCCGCACATTCGTTTTATGGGTTGGCTTAGAAATATGATGTACATTCCATGTCCAAGCCCCAGTCAAATCGAGGGTTGTGGCAGTAAGACCGGCAGCGGGATCGATAGCACGTAGAGGGGGGAAGCAGACTGATCTTCGGTTTGCACATTATGCCTCTCCGACTGGCCTCTCCAGCTGGCTGAGTGCCCATACGCTCATTTCATGGGTTGACTTAGGCATACGGAGTTCATCCCCAGTCTAAGCATACGGAATTCATTCCTCGTCTAAGATCGGATCGGACTGAGGGTTGCGGTAGCAGGATCGACAGCACGCAGGAGGGATCGGGTCGATCCCCGGCTTGTGCATTCTTCCTCTCCGACCGGTTGAGCGCCCACACACCTGTTTCATGGGTTGGCTTAGGTATAGGGAGCTCATTCCATGTCTAAGCCCCAGTCGGACCGAGGGTTGTGGCAGTGGGATCGACAGCACACAGAGGGGGACCGGGCCGATCCCCGGCTTACGCATTATGCCTCTTCGACCGGCTCAGCGCCCGCATGCTCGTTTCGTGGGTTAACTTATGCATACAGAGTTCATTCCCAGTCTAAGATCGGACCAGACCGAGGGTTGCGAGAGCAGGATCGATAGCATGCAGGGGGGATCGGGTCGATCCTCAGCTTGCACATTCTACCTCTCCGGTCGACTGAAAGCCCGCAGGCTCATTTCGTGGGTTGGCTTAGGCATACGTAGTTCATTCCATGTCTAAGATTTTGAGCCACGTGCACTTGTGGGGGTGTGCTGGTGTCGCATTTTTTTCTCTCGGGGCACCAACTCCGGGGCATCGTCGGAGAGCCTAACCGGCGACATTAGGGGTTCCGACGATTGGGGGGGCCGTGGGGTGTGCGCACATGATGTGAGATGGGTGCTAGTACTTGGCCCCTATATTGGCCCCCTATCCCTCATCAAACCTCGAGAACTCACACCCCCTTAAAGAGCATTTGAGATTTTATAGGTTTGATGCTAGTAGCAATTAAAGTGTTTGAAATGGGGACACTTTTTTCAAACGGTCGCAAAATCTTCTCGACTTCGAGTTTTTAGCTGAAGTTTTTTTTGCATGCCTAAAAAAATACAAGGATCACCTCTACCAAATTTGCGGACAAAACTCTTTCTAAAAAAATTTAAAAAAAATCCCAAACCGTAAAAAGTTTTGAAAGTCGTGAGAAATAGAAAACGGGTCGTCTTGCCACGAAACTTCACATTCAGGCTTAGGGGACCATTGTATGAATTTACAAGCCATAAAAATGTCATTGGCACGACAAAAATATGAAGATGTGCTTGAACCCACCAACCACCCGTTCGATCCCCGGCTTGCGCATCCTGCCTCTCTGGTCAGCTGAGCGCCCGCACGCTCGTTTCATGGGTTGACTTAGGCATACAGAGTTCATCCCTAGTCTAAACATACGGAGTTCATTGCCAGTCTAAGATCGGACGGGATGGAGGGTTGCAACAGCAGGATCGACGGCACGTAAGTAGGACCAAGCTGATCCCCGGCTTGCACACTCTGCCTCTCCGGCCGGCTGAGCACCTGCACACTTGTTTCGTGGGTTGGCTTACGCATACAGAGTACATTCCATGTCTAAGCCCCAGCTGAACCGAGTGTTGTAGTAGTAGGACCGGCAGCGGGATAGACAGCACGCAGAGGGGGACCGGGCTAATCCTCGGCTTGCGCATTATGCCTCTCTGGCCAGCTGAGCACCCGCACGCTCGTTTCATGGGTTGACTTAGGCATACGGAGTTCATCCCCACTCGAAGCATACTGAGTTCATTCCCAATCTAAGATCGGACCGGACTGAGGGTCGCGGTAGCAGGATCGACAGCACGTAGGGGGGACCGAGTCGATCCCGGGCTTACGCAATCTGCCTCTCCGACCGACTAAGCGCCTGCACGCCCGTTTCATGGGTTAGCTTAGGCATAGGGAGCTCATTCCATGTCTAAGCCCCAGTCGGATCGAGGGTTGTGGCAGCAGGACCGACAGCACGTAGAGGTGGACCGGGCCGATCCCTGGCTTGCGCATTATGCCTTTTCGGCTAGATCAGTGCCTGCACGCTCTTTTCGTGGGTTGACTTATGCATACGAAGTTCATTCCTAGTCTAAGATCAGACCAGATCGAGGGTTACGGTAGTAGGATCGACAGCACACAGGGGGGACCGGGTCGATCCCCGGCTTGCGCATTCAACCTCTCCAATCGGCTGAGCGCCCACACGCTCGTTTCATGGGTTGGCTTAGGAATACGGAATTCATTCCATGTCTAAGCATACGGAGCTCATTCCCAGTCTAAGATTTTGAGCCACGGTGCACATGCTGGGCTCGGACATGTGCTGGTGCCGTATTTTTTTTGCCCGGGGCACCATCGTCGGAGCATCGTCGGAAAGCCTAACCGGCGACTTTGGGGGTTTCGGCGATTGAGGGGGTCGGGGGGTGTCTGCACATGATGTGCGATGGGTGCTGGTACTTGGCCCTTATATTGGCCCCCTAACCCTCGTCAAACCTCGAGAACTCACACCCCCTTAAAGAGCATTTGAGATTTTATAGGTTTGCTGCCAGTAGCCATTAGAGTGTTTGAAATGGGGACATTTTTTTCAAACGGTCACAAAATCTTCTCCACTACAGGTTTTTACTTCAATTTTTTGTGCTTGCCAACAAAAAAACAAGGATGACCTCTGCCAAATTTAGGGACAAACTCTTTCTAAAAAAATTTAAAAAAGCCTCGAACCCCAAAAAGTTTTGAAAATCGTGAAAAATAGAAAACGGGTCATCTTGCCATGAAACTTCACATGAAGGCTTAGGGGACCATTGTATGAATTTACAAGCCATAAAAACGGCATTGGCATGGTAGAAATATGAAAATGTGCTTGAACCCACCTACCACCCGTTCGATCCCCGGCTTACGCATCCTGCCTCTCTGGTCGGCTGAACGCCCGCACGCTCATTTCGTGGGTTGACTTAGGCATACAGAGTTCATCCCCAGTCTAAGCATACGGAGTTCATTCCCAGTCTAAGCATACGGAGTTCATTCACAGTCTAAGATCGGATCGGATCGAGGGTTGCGATAGCAAGATCGGCATCACGTAGGGAGGACCGAGCTTTTCCTCGGCTTACAGATTCTGCCTCTCCGATTGGCTGAGCGCCCGCACGCTCATTTCATGGGTTGGCTTAGGCATACGGAGTACATTCCATGTCTATGCCCCAGTCAGACTGAGGGTTGTGGGAGCATGACCGACAGCGGGATCGACAACACGCAGAGGGGGACCGGTATGATCCCCGGCTTGCGCATCATGCCTCTCCGACCGACTGAACGCCCGTACTTTCATTTCATGGGTTGACTTAGGCATACGAAGTTCATCCCCAGTCTAAGCATACAGAGTTCATTCCCAATCTAGGATTAGACCAGACCGAGGGTTACGACAGCACGTAGGGGGGACCGAGATCCCCGGCTTGTGCATTCTTCCTCTCCGATCGGCTGAGTGCCCGTACGCCCGTTTCGTGGGTTGGCTTAGGCATAGGGAGCTCATTCCATGTCCAAGCCCCAGCTGGACTGAAGGTTGTGGCAGTGGGACCAGCAACATGCAGAGAGGGATCGGGTCCATCTCCGACTTGCGCATTATGCCTCTTCGGCCGGCTCAACGCCCGTACGCTCGTTTCGTGGGTTGACTTATGCATACGGAGTTCATTCCCAGTATAAGAATAGACCGGACCGAGGGTTGCGATAGCAAGATCGATAGCACGCGTGAGGGACCGGGTCGATCTCCGGCTTACGGATTCTACCTGTCCGGCCGACTGAGCTCACGTACTTTCGTTTCATGGGTTGACTTAGGCATACAGAGTTCATCCCCAGTCTAAGCATATAGAGTTCATTCCCAATCTAAGATCAGACCGGACCGAGGGTTGCGACCGCAGGATTGACAGCACGTAGGGGGGACCGAGATCCCCGACTTGTGCATTCTGCCTCTCTGACCGGCTGAGACCCCATACGCCCGTTTCGTGGGTTGGCTTAGGCATAGGGAGCTCATTCCATGTCTAAGCCCCAGTCGGACCGAGGGTTATGGTAGGATCGATAACATGCAGGTGGTGTCCGGGTCGATCCCCGTCTTACGCATTCTACCTCTCCGACCGGCTGAGCGCCCGCACACTCGTTTGTGGGTTGGCTTAGGCATACGGAGTTCATTCCATGTATAAGCATACGGAGCTCATTCCTAGTCTAAGATTTTGAGCCACGGTGCACATGCTGGGCTCGGGCATGTGCTGGGGCCGCATTGTTTTCGCCCGGTGCATCACCACTGGAGCATTGCTGGAGAGCCTAACCGGCGGCATTGGGGGCTCCGACGATTAGGGGGGCCGTGGGGTGTGCACACATGATTTGCGATGGGTGCTGGTACTTGGCCTTTATATTGGCCCCCTATCCCTCATCAAACCTCGAGAACTCACACCCCCTTAAAGAGCATTTGAGATTTTATACGTTTGCTGCCAGTAGCCATTGAAGTGTCTAAAATGGGGATACTTTTTTCAAACGGTCACAAAATCTTCTCCACTTCGAGTTTTTAGCTGAATTTTTGTGCATGCCAACAAAAATACAAGGATCACCTCTACCAAATTTGGGGACAGAACTCTTTCTAAGAAAATTTAAAAAAATCCCAAACCGCAAAACATTTTGAAAATCGTGAAAAATTGAAAACGGGTTGTCTTGCCACGAAACTTCACATGAAGGCTTAGGGGACCATTGTATGATTTTACAAGCCATAAAAATGGCATTGGCATGACAGAAATATGAAGACGTGCTTGAACCCACCTACCACCTGTTCGATCCCCGACTTACGCATCCTGCCTCTCTGGTCGGCTGAGCGCCTGCACGCTTGTTTCGTGGGTTGACTTAGGCATACGGAGTTCATCCACAGTCTAAGCATACGGAGTTCATTCCTGGTCTAAGATCGGATCGGACCGAGAGTTGCAACAGCAGGATCGACAGCACGTAGGGGGGATCGAGTTGATCCTCGGTTTACGCATTCTGCCTCTCTGGCCGACTGAGTGCCTGCACGCCCGTTTCGTGGGTTAGCTTAGGCATAGGGAGCTCATTCCATGTCTAAGCCCCAGTTGGACCGAGGGTTGGGGTAGTGGGACTGGCAGCACGTAGAGGGGGACCGGGCCGATCCCTGGCTTGCGCATTATGCCTCTTCGGCTAGCTCAACGTCTGCACGCTTGTTTCATGGGCTGACTTATGCATACGGAGTTCATTCCTAGTATAAAACCAGACCAGTTCAAGGGTTGTGGCAGCAGGATTGGCAGCATGCAGGGGGGACCGGGTCGATCCTCAACTTACGCATTATGCCTCTCCGACCGGCTGAGCGCCCGCACGCTCATTTTGTGGGTTGGCTTAGGCATACGGAGTTCATTCCATGTCTAAGCATACGGAGCTCATTGCCAGTCTAAGATTTTTATCCACGGTGCACATGCTGGGCTCGGGCATTTGCTGGTGCCGCAGTTTTTTTGCCCGGAGCACTATCGTCGGAGAGCCTAACCAGCGGCATTGGAGGTTCCGGTGATTGGGGGGCGGGGGGTGTGCGCACATGATGTGCGATGGGTGCTGGTACTTGGCCCTTATATTGGACCCCTATCCCTCATCAAACCTCAAGAACTGACACCCCCTTAAAGAGCATTTGAGATTTTATAGGTTTGCTGCCAGTAGCCATTAAAGTGTCTCAAATGGGGATACTTTTTTCAAACGGTCACAAAGTCTTCTCCATTTCGAGTTTTTAGCTGAATTGTTTTGTGCATGCCAACAAAAATACAAGGATCACCTCTACCAAATTTGGGGACAAAACTCTTTCTAAAAAAATTTAAAAAAATCCCGAACCGTAAAAAGTTTTAAAAATCGTGAAAAATAGAAAACGGGTCATCTTGCCACGAAACTTCACATGAAGGCTTAGGGGACCATTGTATGAATTTACAAGCCATAAAAATGGCATTGGCATGGCAGAAATATGAAGATGTGCTTGAACCGACCAACCACCCGTTCGATCCTCGGCTTACGTATCCTGTCTCTCTGGTCGGCTGAGCGCCTGCACGCTCGTTTCGTTGGTTGACTTAGGCATGCGGATCATCCCCAGTCTAAGCATACGGAGTTCATTCCCAGACTAAGATCGGACTGGATCGAGGGTTGTGACAGCAAGATCGACAGCACGCAGGGGGGACGGGGCCGATCCCTGGCTTGTGCGCTCTGCCTCTCCGGTTGGCTGAGCACCCGCATGCTCGTTTGGTGGGTTGGCTTAGGCATACGGAGTACATTCCATGTCTAAGCCCCAGCCAGACTGAGGGTTGTGGCAGTAGGACCGGCAGCGGGATCGACAGCATGCAGTGGGGGACCGGGCTGATCCTCGGCTTGTGCATTATGCCTCTCCGGTCGACCTCATCGACCGACTGAGCACCCGCACTCTCGTTTCATGGGTTGACTTAGGCATACGGAGTTCATCCCCAGTCTAAGCATACGGAGTTCATTCCTAGTCTAAGAACGAACCGGACCGAGGGTTGCGGCAGTAGGATCGGTAGCAAGTAAGGGGGACCGAGCCAATCCCCAGCTTGCGCATTCTGCCTCTCCGATTGGCTGAGCGCCCGCACGCCCATTTTGTGGGTTGGCTTAGGCATAGGGAGCTCATTCCATGTCTAAGCCCCAACCGGACCAAGGGTTGTGGCAACGGGATCGACAGCATGCAGAGGGAGATTGGGCCGATCCCTGGCTTGCATATTATGCCTCTTCGACCGGCTCAACGCCCGCACGCTCGTTTTGTGGGTTGACTTATGCATACAGAGTTCATTCCCAGTCTAAGATCGGACCGGACCAAGGTTTGTGGTAGCGGGATCGACAGCACGCAAGAGGGATCAGGTTGATCCCCGGCTTGCGCATTCTGCCTCTTCGGCCGGCTGAGAGCCCGCACGCTTGTTTCGTGGGTTGGCTTAGGCATACAGAGTTCATTCCATGTCTAAGCATACGGAGCTCATTTCCAGTCTAAGATTTTTATCCACGGTGCACATGCTGGGCTCGGGCATGTGCTGGTGCCGTATTTTTTTTGCCCGGGGCACCATTGTCGGAGCATCATCGAAGAGCCTAACCGACGGCATTGGGGGTTCCGGCGATTGGGGGGCCGGGGGGTATGCGCACATGATGTGCGATGGGTGCTGGTACTTGGCCCTTATATTGGCCCCCTATCCCTCATCAAACCTCGAGAACTCACACCCCCTTAAAGACCATTTGAGATTTTATAGGTTTGCTGCCAGTAGCCATTAAAGTGTCTGAAATGGGGACACTTTTTTCAAACGGTCACAAAATCTTCTCCACTTCGAGTTTTTAGCTGAATTTTTTTGTGCATGCCAAAAAAAATACAAGGATCACTCTATCAAATTTGGGGACAAAAATCTTTCTAAAAAAATTTTAAAAAATCTCGAACCGTAAAAAGTTTCAAAAATCATGAAAAATAGAAAACGGGTCGTCTTGCCACGAAACTTCACATGAAGGCTTAGGGGATCATTGTATGAATTTACAAGCCATAAAAATGGCATTGGCACAATAGAAATATGAAGATGTGCTTGAACCCACCTACCACCCGTTCGATCCCCGGCTTGCAGATCCTGCCTCTCTGGTCGGCTGAGCGCCCGCACGCTCGTTTTAAGGGTTGACTTAGGCATACGGAGTTCATCTCCAGTCTAAGCATACGGAGTTTATTCCTAGTCTAAGATCAGACTAGATCAAGGGTTGCGATAGCAGGATCGGCAGCACACAGGGGGGACCGGGTCGATCCCCGACTTGTGCATTCTGCCTCTCCGACCGCTGAGCGCCCGCACGCTCATTTCATGGGTTGACGTAGGCATCCCCATTGTAAGCCTACGGAGTTCATCCCCATTGTAAGCCTACGGAGTTCATTCCCAGCCTAAGATCAGACTGGATTGAAGGTTGCAGCAGCAGGATCGACAGCACGCAGGGGGGACAGGGCTGATCCCCAACTTGCACATTCTGCCTCTTCGGTCGGTTGAGTGCCCGCACGCTCGTTTCATGGGTTGGCTTAGGCATACGGAGTACATTCCATGTCTAAGCCCCAGTCGGACTGAGGGTTGTGCCAGTAGGACTGGCAGCGAATCGACAGCATGCAGAGAGGGATCGGGCTGATCCTCGACTTACGCATTATGCCTCTTCGGCCGACTAAGCACCCGCACGCTCGTTTCATGGGTTGACTTAGGCATACGAAGTTCATCCCCAATCTAAGCATATGGAGTTCATTCCCAGTCTAAGATCAGACCGGACTGAGGGTTGCAGCAACAGGATCGACAGCATGTAGGGGGGACTGAGTTGATCCCCGGTTGAGCATTCTGCCTCTCCGGTCGGTTGAGCGCCCGCACGCCTATTTCGTGGGTTAGCTTAGGCATAGGGAGCTCATTCCATGTCTAAGCCCCAACCGGACCGAGGGTTGTGGCAGCGAGACCGGTCGCACACAGAGGGGGATCGGGCCGATCCACGGCTTGCGCATTATGCCCCTTCGACCGGCTCAGTGCCCGTACACTCATTTCATGGGTTAACTTATGCATACGAAGTTCATTTCCAGTCTAAGATCAAATTGGATCGAGGGTTGTGGTAGTAGGATCGATAGCACACAGGAGGGGATTGGGTCGATCCCCGACTTGCACATTCTGCCTCTCCAGCCGGCTAAGCGCCCGCACACTCGTTTCATGGGTTGGCTTAGGCATACGGAGTTAATTACATGTCTAAGCATACGGAGCTCATTCCCAGTATAAGATTTTGAGCCACGGTGCACATGCTCGGCTTGGGCATGTGCTGGTGCCGCATTGTTTTCACTCGGGGCACCATCGTCGGAGCATCGTCGGAGCATCGTAGGAGAGCCTAACAGGCGACTTTGGGGGTTCCGACGATTGGGGGGCTGGGGGGTGTGCGCACATGATGTGTGATGGGTGCTGGTACTTGGCCCTTATATTGGCCCCTTATCCCTCATCAAACCTCGAAAACTCATCCTCCCTTAAAGAGCATTTGAGATTTTATAGGTTTGCTGCCAGTAGCCATTAAAGTGTCTGAAATGGGGACACTTTTTTCAAACGGTCACAAAATCTTCTCCACTTTGAGTTTTTAGCTTAATTTTTTTGTGCATGCCAACAAAAATACAAGGATCATCTCTACCAAATTTGGGGACAGAACTCTTTCTAGAAAAATTTTAAAAAATCTTAAACAGCAAAAAGTTTCAAAAATCATGAAAAATAAAAAACGGGTCATCTTGCCACGAAACCTCACATGAAGGCTTAGGGGACCATTGTATGAATTTACAAGCCATAAAAATGGCATTGGCACGGCAGAAATATGAAGATGTGCTTGAACCCACCTACCACCCATTCAATCCCCGGCTTGCGCATCCTGCCTCTCTGGTCGGCTGAGCGCCCGCACGCTCGTTTCGTGGGGTGACTTAGGCATACGGAGTTTATCCCCAGTCTAAGCATATGGAGTTCATTGCCAGTCTAAGATCGAACCGGATCGAGGGTTGTGGCAGCAGGATCGACAGTACACAGGGGGATCGGGCCGATCCTCGGCTTGCACATTCTACCTCTCCGGCCGGCTAAGCGCCCGCACGTTCGTTTCGTGGGTTGGCTTAGCCATTAAAGTGTCTGAAATGGGGACACCTTTTTTAAACGATCACAAAATCTTCTCCACTTTGAGTTTTTAGCTCATTTTTTTTGTGCTTGCCAACAAAAATACAAGGATCACCTCTACCAAATTTGGGGACAGAACTCTTTCTAAAAAAATTTAAAAAAATGCCGAACAGCAAAAAGTTTCAAAAATCATGAAAAATAGAAAACGGGTCGTCTTGCCACGAAACTTCACATGAAGGCTTAGGGGACCATTGTATGAATTTACAAGCCATAAAAATGGCATTGGCACAGTAAAAATATGCAGATGTGATCGAACCCACCTACCACTCGTTCGATCCCCGGCTTACGCATCCTGCCTCTCTGGAGGCTGAGCGCCCGCACGCTCATGTTGTGGGTTGACTTAGGCATACGGAGTTCATCCCCAATCTAAGCATATGGAGTTCATTCCCAGTTTAAGATCAGACCAGATCGAGGGTTGCGGTAGTAGGATCAGTAGCACGCAGGAGGGACCCGGCTGATTCCTAGCTTGTGCATTCTACCTCTCCGGTCGACTGAGCGCCCGCACGCTCATTTCGTGGGTTGGCTTAGGCATACAGAGTACATTCCACATATAAGCCCCAGTCAGACCGAGGGTTGTGGCAACAAGACCGACAGCGGGATCGGTAGCACGCAGAGGGGGATCGGGCTGATCTTCGGCTTACATATTATGCCTCTCCAGTCGACCTCTCTGACTGGCTGAGCGCTCGCATGCTTGTTTCGTGGGTTGACTTAGGCATATGGAGTTCATCCCCAGTCTAAGCATTCAGAGTTCATTCCCAGTCTAAGATCAGACTGGATCGAGGGTTGTGATAGTAGGATCGGTAGCACGCATGGAAGACTGAGCTGATCCCCGGCTTATGCATTCTGCCTCTCTGATCGGTTGAGTGCCCGCATGCTCGTTTCGTGGGTTGGCTTAGGCATACAGAGTACATTCCACATCTAACCCCCAGTCAGACCGAGGGTTGTAGCAGCAGGACCAGCAGCGAGATTGACAGCATGCAGAGAGGGACCGAGTTGATCTTCAGTTTACGCATTATGCCTCTCCGGCCGACCTCTCCCGCTAGCTGAATGCCCACACACTAATTTCATGGGTTGACTTAGGCATACAGAGTTCATCCCCAGTCTAAGCATACAGAGTTCATTCCCAATCTAAGATCAGACCGGATCGAGGGTTGCGGTAGTAGGATCGACAGCATGCAGGGGGACCGGGTAGATCCCCAACTTGTGCATTCTGCCTTTCTGACATGCTGAGCGCCCGCACGTTCGTTTTATGGGTTGGCTTAAGCATTCAGAGTACATTCCTCGTCAAGCCCCAGTCGAACCGAGGGTTGTGGCAGCAGGATCGACAGCGGGATCGGCAGCATGTAGAAGGGGACCAAGCTGATCCTCGACTTGCGCTTTACGCCTCTTCGATCGACCTCTTCGACCGGCTGAGCGCCCACACGCTCGTTTCATGGGTTGACTTAGGCATACGAAATTCATCCCCAGTCTAAGCATATGGAGTTCATTCCAAGTCTAAGATCCGATCGGATCAAGGGTTGCAGTAGTAGGATTGGTAGCACGCAGGGGGGATCGGGCCAATTCCCGACTTGCGCATTCTTCCTCTCCGGTCGGCTGAGCACCCGCACGATCATTTCATGGGTTCGCTTAGGCATACGTAGTACATTCCATGTCTAAGCCCCAGTCGGACCGAGGGTTGTGCCAGCAGGACTGGCAGCGGGATCGGTAGCATGCAGAGGGGGACCGGGCTGATCCTCAGCTTGCGCATTATGCCTCTCCGACCGACTGAGCGCCCGCACGCTTGTTTCGTGGGTTGACTTAGGCATACGGAGTTCATCCCCAGTCTAAGCATATGGAGTTCATTCCCAGTCTAAGATCGGATTGGATCGAGGGTTGCGGTAGCAGGATCGGCAGCACGCAGGGGGGACTAGGCCGATCCTCGACTTGCGCATTCTATCTCTCCGGTCGACTGAGCGCCCGTGCGCTCGTTTCGTGGGTTGGCTTAGGCATACAGAGTACATTCCACATCTAAGCCCCAGTCGGATCGAGGGTTAAGACAGCAGGACCGGCAGCGGGATCGATAGCACGCAGAGGGGGATCAGGTCGATCCCTGGCTTGCACATTATGCCTTTTCGGCTGGCTAAGAGTCTGCATGCTTGTTTTGTGGGTTGACTTAGGCATACGGAGTTTGTCCCTAGTCTAAGCATACGGAGTTCATTCTCAGTCTAAGATCAGATCAGATCAGATCAGATCGAGGGTTGCGGCAGCAGGATTGGCAGCGCGCAGGGGGGTCTAAGCCGATCCCCGACTTGCGCATTCTGCCTCTCCGACCTACTAAGCGCCCGCACACCCATTTCGTGGGTTGGCTTAGGCATAGGTAGCTCATTCTAGGTCTAAACCCCAGTCGGACCGAGGATTGTGGCAGCGGGACGGGCAGCACGCATAGGGGGACCGGATTGATCCCCGGCTTGCGCATTATGCCTCTTCGATCGGCTCAGCGCCCGCACGCTCATTTCGTGGGTTGACTTATGCATACAGAGTCCATTCCCAGTCTAAGATCAGATCAGACCGAGGGTTACGGCAGCAGGATTGACTGCCCACAAGGGGAAACCGGGTCGATCCCCTGCTTGCACATTCTGCCTCTTCGACCGACTGAGCACCCGCACGCTCGTTCCGTGGGTTGGCTTAGGCATACGGAGTTCATTACATGTCTAAGCATACAGAGCTCATTCCCAATCTAAGATTTTGAGCCATGGTGCACATGCTGGGCTCGGGCATGTGCTGGTGCCATATTTTTTTCGCTCGGGGCACCATCGTCGGAGCATCACCGGAGAGCCTAATCGGCGGCATTGGGGGTTCCGGCGATTGGGGGGGCCGGGGGGTGTGCGCACATGATATGCGATGGGTGGTGGTACTTGGCCCTTATTTTGGCCCCCTATCCCTCATCAAACCTCGAGAACTCACACCCCCTCAAAGAGCATTTGAGATTTTATAGGTTTGCTGCCAGTACCATTAAAGTGTCTAAAATGGGGACACTTTTTTCAAACGGTCACAAAATCTTCACCATTTCGAGATTTTAGCTGAATTTTTTTGTGCATGCCAAAAAAAATACAAGGATCACCTCTACCAAATTTGGGGACAAAAATCTTTCTAAAAAAATTTTAAAAAATCCCGAACTACAAAAAGTTATGAAAATCATAAAAATAGAAAACGGGTCATCTTGCCATGAAACTTCACATGAAGGCTTAGGGGACCATTGTATGAATTTACAAGCCATAAAAATGGCATTGGCACGGCAGAAATTTAAAGATGTGCTTGAACCCACCTACTACCCGTTCGATCCCAGGCTTTCGCATCCTGTCTCTCTGGCGGCTGAGCGCCCGCACGCTCGTTTCGTGGGTTGACTTAGGCATACGGAGTTCATCCCCAGTCTAAGCATATGGAGTTCATTCCCAGTCCAAAATCAAACCGAATCGAGGGTTGCGACAGCACGCAGGAGGGACCGGGCTGATCCTCGGCTTGACGCATCTGCCTCTCCGGTTGGCTGAGCGCCCATATGCTCGTTCCATGGGTTGGCTTAGGCATACGGAGTACATTCCACGTCTAAGCCCTAGCCGGACCGAGGGTTGTGGCAGCAGGACCGGTAGCGAGATTGGCAGCACGTAGAGGGGGATTGGGCTGATCCCCGGTTTGCGCATTATTCCTCTTCGGTCGGCCTCTCCGACCGGCTGAGCGCCCGCATGCTCGTTTCGTGGGTTGACTTAGGCATACGGAGTTCATCCCCAGTCTAAGCATGCGGAGTTCATTCCTAATCTAAGATCGAACTGGATCGAGGGTTGCGGCAACAGGATCGGCAGCACGCAAGGGGACCGGGCCGATCCCTGGCTTGTGCATTCTGCCTCTCCGGTCGACTGAGCCCCCGCATGCCCGTTTCATGGGTTGGCTTAGGCATACGGAGTACATTCCATGTCTAAGCCCCAGCCGAACCGAGGGTTATGGCAGCCAAACCGACAGCACGCAGAGGGGGACCGGGCCGAACCTTGATTTGCGCATTATGTCTTTTCGACCGACTGAGCACCCGCACGCTCGTTTCGTGGGTTGGCTTAGGCATACGGAGTTCATTCCATGTCTAAGCATACGGAACTCATTCCCAATCTAAAATTTTGAGCCACGGTGCACATGCTAGGCTCGAGCATGTGCTGGTGCTCTATTTTTTTCGCCTGGGGCACCATCGTCGGAGCATCGTCGGAGAGCTTAACCGGCAGCATTGGGGCTTCCGGTGATTAGAGTGGCCGAGGGGTGTGTGCACATGATGTCTGAAACAGGGCATGTGCGATGGGTGCTGGTACTTGGCCCTTATATTGGCCCCCTATCCCTTATAAAACCTTGAGAACTCACACCCCCTTAAAGAGCATTTGAGATTTTATAGGTTTGCTGCCAGTAGCCATTAAAGTGTCTGAAATAGGGACACTTTTTTCAAACGGTCACAAAATCTTCTGCACTTTGAGTTTTTAGCTTAATTTTTTTATGCATGCCAACAAAAATACAAGGATCACCTCTACCAAATTTGGGTACAAAACTCTTTCTAAAAAAATTTAAAAAAATCCTGAACCACAAAAAGTTTCAAAAATCATGAAAAAAAGAAAACAGGTCGCTTAGGCATGATCGTTTCGTGGGTTCGCTTAGGCATACGTAGTACATTCCATGTCTAAGCCCCAACCGGACTGAGGGTTGTGGCAGCAGGATTGGCAGCGGGATCGGTAGCACATAGAGGGGGATCGAGCTGATCCCCGACTTGCGCATTATGCCTCTCCGATCGACTGAGCGCCCGCACGCTCGTTTCGTGGGTTGACTTAGGCATACGGAGTTCATCCCCAGTCTAAGCATATGGAGTTCAATCCCAATCTAAGATCAAATCAGACCAAGGGTTGTAGCAGCAGGATCGATAGCACGCAGGGGGGACCGTGCTGATCCTCGGCTTACGTATTCTGCCTCTCCGACCGACTGAGTGGCCGCACGCCCGTTTCGTGGGTTGGCTTAGGCATAGGGAGCTCATTCCATGTCTAAGCCCCAGCTGGATCGAGGGTTGTGGCAGCGGATCGGTAGCACGCAGAGGGGGACCGGGCCGATCCTCGGCTTGCGCATTATGCCTCTTTGATCGGCTCAGTGTCTGCATGCTCGTTTCGTGGGTTGACTTATGCATACGGAGTTCATTCCCAGTCTAAAATCGGATCGGATCGAGGGTTACGGCAGTAGGATCGACAGCACATAGGGGGGACCGGGTCGATCCCCAGCTTGCACATTCTGCCTCTCCGGTCGACTGAGCGCCCGCACACTCGTTTTGTGGGTTGGTTTAGGCATACGGAGTTCATTCCATGTCTAAGCATACGGAGCTCATTCCCAATCTAAGATTTTGAGCCACGGTGCACATGCTGGGCTCGGGCATGTGCTGGTGCCACATTTTTCGCCCGGGGCACCATCGTCGGAGCATCGCCGGAGAGCCTAACCTGCAGCATTGGGGGTTCCGACGATTGGGTGGGCTGGGGGGTGTGCGCACATGATGTGCGATAGGTGCAAGTACTTGGCCCTTATATTGGCTTCCTATCCCTCCTCAAACCTCGAGAACTCACACCCCTTTAAAGAGCATTTGAGATTTTATAGGTTTGCTGCCAGTAGCCATTAAAGTGTCTGAAATGGGGACACTTTTTTCAAACGGTCACAAAAGCTTCTCCACTTCGAGTTTTTAGCTGAATTTTTTTGTGCATGCCAACAAAAATACAAGGATCACCTCTACCAAATTTGGTGACAAAACTCTTTCTAAAACAATTTAAAAAAATCCCTAACTGCAAAAAGTTTTGAAAATCGTGAAAAATAGAAAACGGGTCATCTTGCCATGAAGCTTCACATGAAGGCTTAGGGGACCATTGTATGAATTTACAAGCCATAAAAATGGCATTGGCATGGCAGAAATATGAAGATGTGCTTGAACCCACCTACCACCCGTTCGATCCCCAACTTGTGCATCCTGCCTCTCTGGTCGACTGAGCGCCCGCACGCTCGTTTCGTGACTTGACTTAGGCATACGGAGTTCATCCCCAATCTAAGCATACGGAGTTCAAATCCCAGTCTAAGATCAGAGCGGATCGAGGGTTGCGGCAGCAGGATCGAACCCGACTTGCGCATTATTCCTCTCCGGTTGGCCTCTCCGGCCGACTGAGCACCCTCACACTCGTTTTGTGGGTTGACTTAGGCATATGGAGTTCATCCCCAATCTAAGCATACGGAGTTCATTCCTAGTCTAAGATCAGACCGGATTGAGGGTTATGGCAGCAGGATCAGTAGCATGTAGGGGGATCGAAATCGGCTTGTGCATTCTGCCTCTCTGGTCGGCTGAGCGCCCGCACGCCCGTTTCGTGGGTTGGCTTAGGCATAGGGAGCTCATTCCATGTCTAAGCCCTAGCCGGATCGAGGGTTGTGGCAGTGAGACCAGCAGCATGCAGAAGGAGACCGGGCCGATCCCCAGCTTGCGTATTATGCCTCTACGGTTGGCTCAGTGCCCGCACGCTTGTTTCGTGGGTTGACTTATGCATACGGAGTTCATTCCCAGTCTAAGATTGGACCAGAAAGAGGGTTGCGGTAGCAGGATCGATAGCACACAGGGGGGACCGGGTCAATCCCCAGCTTGCGCATTCTGCCTCTCCGGCCGGCTAAGCACCTGCGTGCTCGTTTCGTGGGTTGGCTTAGGCATACAGAGTTCATCCCCAATCTAAGCATACGGAGTTCATTCCCAGTCTAAGATCGAACCAAACCGAGGGTTGCGGTAGCACGCAGAGGGGATCGGGTCGATCCCCGGCTTGCGCATTCTGCCTCTTTGGCCGGTTGAGCGCCTACACACCCGTTTCATGGGTTAGCTTAGGCATAGGGAGCTCATTCCATGTCTAAGCCCCAGCCGAACTGAGGGTTGTGGTAGCGGGACCGGCAGCACGCAGAGGGGGACCGGGTTGATCCCCGTCTTGCGCATTATGCCTCTTCGGTCGGCTCAACACCCGCACGCTCGTTTCGTGGGTTGACTTATGCATACGGAGTTCATTCCTAGTCTAAGATTGGACCGGACCAAGGTTTGTGGTAGCAGGATCGACAGCATGCAGGGGTGACCGGTTCGATCCCCAGCTTGCGCATTCTGCCTCTCCGATCGGCTAAGCGCCCTTACACTCGTTTCATGGGTTGGCTTAGGCATACGGAGTTAATTCCATGTCTAAACATACGGAGCTCATTCTCAATCTAAGATTTTGTGCCATGGTGCACATGCTGGGCTTGGGCATGTGCTGGTGCTGCATTTTTTTGCCCGGGGCACTATCACTGGAGCATCGTCGGAGCATCGTCGGAGAGCCTAATCGACGGCATTGGGGGTGCCGGCAATTGGGGGGCCGGGGGGTGTACGCACAGGATGTGCGATGGGTGCTTGTACTTGGCCCTTATATTGGCCCCCTATCCCTCATCAAACCTCGAGAACTCACACCCCTTTAAAGAGCATTTGAGATTTTATAGGTTTGCTACCAGTAGCCATTAAAGTGTCTGAAATGGGGACACTTTTTTCAAACGGTCACAAAATCTTCTCCACTTCGAGTTTTTAACTGAATTTTCTTTTGCATGCCAAAAAAAATACAAGGATCACCTCTACCAAATTTGGGGCAAAACTCTTTCTAAAAAAATTTTAAAAAATCTCGAACCGTAAAAAGTTTTGAAAAATTATGAAAAATAGAAAACAGGTCGTCTTGCCACGAAACTTCACATGAAGGCTTAGGGGACCATTGTATGAATTTACAAGCCATAAAAATGGCATTGGCATGGCAGAAATATGAAGATGTGCTTGAACCCACCTACCACCCGTTCGATCCCCAGATTGCGCATCCTGCCTCTCTGGTCGGCTGAGCGTCCACACGCTTGTTTCATGGGTTGACTTAGGCATACGGAGTTCATCCCCAGTCTAAGCATACGAAGTTCATTCCCAGTCTAAGATCAGACCGAATCGAGGGTTGCGACAGCAGGATCGACAGCACGCAATGGGGACCAGGTCGATCCCCGACTTACGCATTTTGCCTCTCCGACCGACTGAGCGCCCGCACGTTCATTTCGTGGGTTGGCTTAGGCATGCGGAGTACATTCCAAGTCTAAGCGCCAGCCGAACTGAGGGTTGTGTTAGCAGGACCGACAATGGGATCGACAGCATTCAGAGGGGGACCGGGCTGATCCCCGACTTGTGCATTATGCCTTTCCAGCCGGCCTCCCCGGCTGGTTGAGCACTTGTAAACTCATTTCGTGGGTTGACTTAGGCATACGGAGTTCATCCCCAGTCTAAGCATACGAAGTTCATTCCTAGTCTAAGATTGGCCTAGACCAAAGGTTGCGGCAGCAAGATCGGTAGCACGCAGAGGGGATAGGGCCGATCCTCGGCTTACGCATTCTGCCTCTCCGATCGGCTGAGCGCCTGCATGCCCATTTCGTGGGTTGGCTTAGGCATAGGGAGCTCATTCCATGTCTAAGCCCCAGCCGGACCGAGGGTTGTGGCAGCAGGACCGACAGCACACAGAGGGCGATCAGACAGATCCCTGGCTTGCGCATTATGCATCTTCGACCGGTTCAGCGCCTGCACGCTCATTTCGTGGGTTGACTTATGCATACAAAGTTCATTCCCAATCTAAGATCGAACCAGACCGAGGGTTACGGTAGCAGGATCGACAGCACATGGGGGGATCGGGTCGATCTCTGGCTTACGCATTCTGCCTCTTCGACCGGTTGAGTGCCCGCACGCTCGTTTCGTGGGTTGGCTTAGGCATACGGAGTTCATTCCAAGTCTAAGCATACGGAGCTCATTCCCAGTCTAAGATTTTGAGCCACGGTGCACATGCTGGGCTCAGGCATGTGCTGGTGCCGTATTTTTTTTACCCGGGGCACCATCGTCGTAGCATCGTTGGAGAGCCTAACCGGTGGCATTGGGGGTTATGACGATTGGGGGGGCCGGGGGGTGTGCACACATGATGTGCGGTGGGTGCTGGTAGTTGGCCCTTATATTGGCCCCCTATCCCTCATCAAACCTCAAGAACTCACACCCGCTTAAAGAGCATTTGAGATTTTATAGGTTTGCTGCCAGTAGCCATTAAAGTGTCTGAAATGGGGACACTTTTTTCAAACGGTCACAAAATCTTCTCCACTTCGAGTTTTTAGCTAAAGTTTTTTATGAATGCCAAAAAAAAAATACAAGGATCACCTCTACCAAATTTGGGGACAAAACTCTTTCTAAAAAAATTTTAAAAAATTCCAAACCGCAAAAAGTTTCGAAAATTATGAAAAATAGAAAACGGGTCATCTTGCCATGAAACTTCACATGAAGGCTTAGGGGACCATTGTATGAATTTACAAGCAATAAAAATGGCATTGGCATGGCAGCAATATGAAGATGTGCTTGAACCCACCTACCACCCGTTCGATCCCCGGCTTGTGCATCTTGCCTCTTTGGTCGGTTGAGCACCTGCACGCTCGTTTCATGGGTTGACTTAGGCATACGGAGTTCATCTCCAGTCTAAGTGTCATGGGCTCTGACCTTAGACTCAGAAATCGTGTGGCCTTTGGCTTGGAATCTCCTTCTTTATGCCTAAGTCAGCCTAAAATACAAGCGTGCGGGCACTAGAACAATGGGAAGGGCTAATTACGCAAGTTAAAGCGAAACAGGATAACAAGACAAAATTTTGGAAATGCTCTTGTATTCACTGAAACAGAAGTGTTTGATGGTGTAGAAATGAAGGTGGAGCAGCCCTCTATTTATAGTTGAGGCTCTACCTACAACTTAATGGCATATCCCTAGAATAAAGGCTAAAATCATGGGATTATACAGATTACAATCAATCAGGATGCTAACTCCTAATTTTCAGGGTCAACCAAATCTGCCAGGATGCTCCAGTTGATCCTGCCTGCTTTTAGAAGCTTCCCTTGCATGTCCAGCACCTTGGGCCCTTCTGGATATGGCACCTTGGGTGGGCGTTCTGAACTCGTTTGCTAGGCTTTGTGCACTAATACCCACTAGCGTGCCTCATCTGTGGGTCTCAATCTTTGGCTCACCTACTGGTCTGCCTGATGAGCCTGACGCTCCCGCTTAGGGTGTGACATTCTCCCACACCTGATTATGTAACGCCCTCATTACGTCTTCTACATGGTACTACCTGATTTGGTCCCCAAACTGCCATAAGTCATCTGCTGGTTCCCAGCTCACCTTACTGTCTGGAAGTCTTTTCCAGCATACCAAGTACTCATGTCTTGGTTGATAATTCTTCCGTCTCACCTCTCGATCAGTCATGATGCTGTGGACCTCTTTCTCATATGAGGCCCTTGCTCCCAATGGTGCACGCTTCGACTCTGCCCATCCTGGATCTCCGTCATCCTCATGGAACGGTTTGAGCATGCTAACATGGAACACCGGGTGTACCCTCGGCTTGGGTGGCATATCCAGCTTGTAGGCAACCTTGCCTACCCTCTTGACTACTCGGAAAGGTCCCTCATACCTCTAGACTAGGCCTTTGTATAGCCCCCTATGGTGCACAATGGGATGCAGCTTCACCAACACCAAGTCTCCAACCTGGAACTATACATCCCACTTCTTCTGGTCTGCCCACTTCTTCGACCTCTTGGCCGCCTTGTGTAGACAAACTCTGGCCAAGTCAGTTTGCTCCTACCATGCCTTGGCAAACTTGTATGCTGTTGGATTCGACCTTATATAACCTGCAGCAATCGAACCAGGTGTTAGTGGTTGTTGCCCTATCACAACCTCGAATGGGCTCTGGTTCGTTGCCTCTCCCCTTTGTAAGTTGTAGGAAAACTGTGCAATATCTAGCAGCTTTGGCCAGTCCCTTTGTGTGGCACTCACATAGTGCCTGAGGTAGACCTCCAATAGTCTATTTACTCACTCTGTTTGCCCATCGGTCTGCGGATGCATGCTAGTGGAAAAGTTCAAGTCTGACCCTAATAGCTTGAACAACTCAATCCAGAACCTTCCCGTGAAATGCCCATCCCGATCACTAACAATGGTCTTCGACACTCCCCAGTACTTAACCATGTTCTTCAAGAACAATCGAGCTGCCTCCTCGGCTGGGCACTCCTTGGTTGCTGGAATGAAGATTCCATACTTGGAAAACCTGTCCACCACTACCATGATGCTTCCAAACCCTTCTGCTTTGGGTAGATCGAGAAACACTCTCTCATGGTCGCTCTGGCACTGGCAATGGCTCTAAAAGACCGCCTGGTTTCTTGAGCTCCACCTTGTCCTGTTGGCACACAAGATAAGTCTTCACATAGGCCTTGACATCATCCCTCATGTGCGGCTAGTAGTACCGGTCCTCAATCATCACCAAGGTGCGGCTCACTCTGGGTGTCCAGCCCACCTTGAATCATGACACTCTTGCAAAACTTCCTTGCAGAGCTTTTCGTGCTACGGCACAAATAGTCTACTGCCCCTAGTGTATAGAAAGCCATCCTGTAACCAAAACCGTCTAGTCTTACCTTGCTGGGCGTACTCCATCATAGCTTTGGCTGTAGGATCATGCACAAGTCCCTCTTTGATGTGCGGCACTAGTGACCCCTCTAGTTGGCTAATGGTAGCAAGGTTAGCCTTGTTGCTCAGGGCGTCTGCCACTAGGTTCACCCGCCCCAACTTGTACTCCATCTGAAAGTCAAATTTCATAAGAAAATCTTGCCATCTTGCCTACTTGGGGGACAGCTTCTTTTGCGTCTGGAAGTAGTTAGTCGCCACATTGTCCATCCTCACCATGAACCTCGACCCCAACAGGTAATGGCGCTAAGTACGCAAATAGTGCACCACTACAGTCATCTCTTTCTCTTGGATCGTGTACTTGCGTTCAATCTCGTTTAGCTCCCTGCTCTCGAACGTGACTAGACGTCTCTCTTGCATCAACATACCCCCTATGGCAAAGTCTGATGCATCCGTATGCATCTCATACGGCTTGGCATGGTTTGGCAAGGCCAAGACTGGCTCTTCGGTCACAGCCTACTTCAACCTGTCAAAGGCTTCCTAGCACCTTGTGCTCCACTCCCATGCTCTCCCTTTCTTGAGCAAGTCAGTCAATGGCGTGGCTATTGCTGAGTGACCTTTGATGAAGTGCCTGTAGTAGTTGACCAGCCCAAGGAATGATCTCAACTCAGTGACCTTGGCTGGCAGTTGCCACTCCAGGATGGCGTGTATCTTGCCTTCATCCATGCGTATCCTTCCACTTCCCACTATGTGGCCAAGGAACGGGATCTCCTGCTGGGCGAATGACCACTTCTCCCTCTTGACAAACAGCTTGTGCACCCGTAACACCTCGAACACCTGTCTCAAGTGGTCGGCTGAGCGCCCACACGCTCGTTTCGTGGGTTGACTTAGGCATACGGAGTTCATCCCTAGTCTAAGCATACAGAGTTCATTCCCAGTCTAAGATCAAATTAGATCGAGGGTTGCGGTAGCAGCATCTGTAGCACACAAGGGGGATCGGGCCGATCCCCGACTGAGCGCCCGCACACTCGTTTTGTGGGTTGGCTTAGGCATACAGAGTACATTCCATGTCTAAGCCCCAACCGGACCAAGTGGTAGCAGGACCGGCAACGGGATCGACAGCACGCAGAAGGGGGATCGGGCTGATCCTCGTCTTGCGCATTATGCCTCTCCGACTGGCTGAGTGCCCGCACGCTCGTTTCGTGGGTTGACTTAGGCATACGGGGTTCATCCCCAGTCTAAGCATACAAAGTTCATTCCCAATCTAAGATCAAACCGGTCCAAGGGTTGCAGTAGCAGGATCGACAGCACGTAGGAGGGACCAGGTCGATCCCCGACTTGTGCATTCTGCCACTCCGGTTGGCTGAGTGCCCGCACGTCCGTTTCGTGGGTTGGCTTACACATAGGGAGATCATTCCATGTCTAAGCCCTAGCCGGACTAAGGGTTGTGGCAGCGGGACCGGCAGCATGCAGAAGGGGACTGGGTCGATCCTCGGCTTGCACATTATGCCTCTTCGACTGGCTCAACACCCGCACGCTCGTTTCGTGGGTTGACTTATGCATACAGAGCTCATTCCCAGTCTAAGATCAGACTGAACTGAAAGTTGCGGTAGTAGGATCAACAGCACGTAGGGGGGATCGGGTCAATCCCTGGCTTGTGTATTCTGCCTCTCCGGCCGGCTGAGCACCCGCACACTTGTTTCGTGGGTTGGCTTAGGCATACGGAGTTCATTCCATGTCTAAGCATACGGAGCTCATTCCCAGTCTAAGATTTTGAGCCACGGTGCACATGCTGGGCTCGGGCATGTGCTAGTGCCACATTTTTTTCACCAAGGGCACTATCGTCGGAGCATCGTCGGAGAGCCTAACCGACGGCATTGGGGGTACCGACAATTGGGGGGTCGGGGGGTGTGCGCACATGATGTCCAATGGGTGCTAGTACTTGGCCCTTATATTGGCCCCCTATCCCTCATCAAACCTCAAGAACTCACACCGCCTTAAAGAGCCTTTGAGATTTTATAGGTTTGCTGCCAGTAGCCATTAAAGTGTTTGAAATGGGGACACTTTTTTCAAGCGGTCACAAAATCTTCTCCACTTCGAGTTTTTAGCTGAATTTTTTTGTGCATGCAACAAAAATACAAGGATCACCTCTACCAATTTTGGGGACAAAAATCTTTCTAAAAAAATTTCAAAAAATCTCGAACCGCAAAAAGTTTTGAAAATCGTGAAAAATAAAAAACGGGTTATCTTGCCACGAAACTTCACATGAAGGCTTAGGGGGACCATTGTATGAATTTACAAGCCATAAAAAGGCATTGGCATGGCAGAAATATGAAGATGTGCTTGAACCCACCTACCACCCGTTCGATCCCCGACTTACGCATCCTACCTCTCTGGTCGGTTGAGCACCCACACGCTCATTTTATGGGTTGACTTAGGCATACAGAGTTCATCGCCAGTCTAAGCATACGGAGTTCATTTCCAGTCTAAGATTAGACCGGATCAAGGGTTGCAATAGCAAGATCGACTGCACGTAGGGGGGATCGAGCCGATCCTCGGCTTGCGCATTCTACCTCTCCGGTCGGCTGAGTGCCCACGCGCTCGTTTCATGGGTTGGCTGAGGCATACGGAGTACATTCCATGTCTAAGCCCCAGCCGGATCGAAGGTTGTGGCAACAGGACCAGCAGCGGGATTGACAGCATGTAGAAGAGGACCGGATTGATCCTCGACTTGCACATTATGCCTCTCCGACTGGCTTCTTCAGCCGGCTGAGCGCCCGCACGCTCGTTTCATGGGTTGACTTAGGCATATGGAGTTCATCCTCAGTCTAAGCATACGGAGTTCATTCCCAATCTAAGATCGGACTGGATCGAGGGTTGCGACAGCAAGATTGGCAGCATGCAGAGGGGATCGGGCTGATCTCCAGCTTGCGCATTCTGCCTCTCTGGCCGGTTGAGCGCCTGCACCCCCGTTTCATGGGTTGGCTTAGGCATAGGGAGCTCATTCCATGTCTAAGCCCCAACCGGACTGAGGGTTCTGGCAGCGAGACAGATAGCACACAGAGGGGGATCGAGTTGATCCTCGGTTTATGCGTTATGCTTCTTCAACCAGCTCAGCACCCGTACGCTCATTTCACAGGTTGACTTATGCATACGGAGTTCATTCCCAGTCTAAGATCAGACCAGACCGAAGGTTACGTCAGCAGGATCGACAGCACATAGGGGGACCGGGTCAATCCTCGACTTGCGCATTCTGCCTCTCTGGCCGGTTGAGCGCCCGCACGCTTATTTCGTGGGTTGGCTTAGGCATAGGGAGCTCATTCCATGTCTAAGCCCTAGCCGGACTGAGGGTTATGGCAGCAGGACTGACAGCATGCAGAGGGGGACCGGGCCGATCCCTGGCTTGGCATTATGCCTCTTCGACCGTCTCAGTGCCCGCACGCTCGTTTGATGGGTTGACTTATGCATACGGAGCTCATTCCCAGTCTAAGATTGGATTGGATTGAGGGTTGAAGTAGCAGGATCGACAGCACACAGGGGGGATCGGGTCAATCCCTGGCTTGCGCATTCTACCTCTCCGGCTGACTGAGTGCCTGCACGCTCGTTTTGTGGGTTGGCTTAGGCATACGGAGTTCATCCCATGTCTAAGCATACGGAGCTCATTCCTAGTCTAAGATTTTGAGCCACGGTGCACATGCTGGGCTCGAGCATGTGCTGGTGCCACATTTTTTTCACCTAGGGCACCATCGCCGAAGCATCGCGGGAGAGCCTAACCGACGGTATTGGGGGTTCCGACGATTGGGGGGGCCAGGGGGTATGCGCACATGATGTGCGATGGGTGCTGGTACTTGGCCCTTATATTGGCCCCCTATTCCTCATCAAACCTCAAGAACTCACACCCCCTTAAAGAGCATTTGAGATTTTATAGGTTTGCTGCCAGTAGCCATTAAATTGTTTGAAAAGGGGACACTTTTTTCAAACGATCACAAAATCTTCTCCACTTTGAGTTTTTAGCTGAATTTTTTTGTGCATGCCAACAGAAATACAAGGATCACCTCTACCAAATTGGGGGACAAAACTCTTTCTAAAAAAATTTTAAAAAATCCCAAACCGTAAAAAGTTTCAAAAATCATGAAAAATAGAAAATGGGTCGTCTTGCCATGAAAGTTCACATGTAGGCTTAGGGGACCATTATATGAATTTACAAGCCATAAAAATGGCATTGGAATGGTAGAAATATGAAGATGTGCTTGAACCCACCTACCACCCGTTCGATCCCCAGCTTGCGCATCCTGCCTCTCTGGTCGGCTGAGCGCCCACACGCTCGTTTCGTGGGTTGACTTAGGCATACGGAGTTCATCCCCAGTCTAAGCATAAGGACTTCATTCCTAGTCTAAGATTAGATCGGATCGAAGGTTGCGACAGCAAGATCACAGCATGTATGGGGGATCGGACCGATCCCCAACTTGTGCATTTTACCTCTCCGACCGACTGAGCACCCACACACTCGTTTCGTGGGTTAGCTTAGACATACGGAGTACATTCCATGTCTAAGCCTAAGTCGGATCGAGGGTTGTGGCAGTAGGACTGGCAGTGGGATCGGCAGCATGCAGAAGGGGATTGAGCTGATCCTTGGCTTATGCATTATGCCTCTTCAGCTGGCCTCTCCGATTGATTGAGCGCCTGCACACTCATTTTGTGGGTTGACTTAGGCATACGGAGTTCATCCCCAGTCTAAGCATACGGAGTTCATTCCCATTCTAAGATCGGACTGGATCGAAGGTTGCGGCAATAGGACCGGGCCGATCCCCAGCTTGTGCATTCTGCCTCTCTGGCCGGTTGAGCGACTGCATGCCTGTTTCATGGGTTGGCTTAGGCATAGGGAGCTCATTCCATGTCTAAGCCCCAGCCAGACCAAGGGTTGTGGCAGCGGGATCGACAGCACGCAGAAGGAGACCGCGCTGATCCCCGGCTTGCGCATTATGCCTCTTCCGCTGGCTCAGTGCCCGTACGCTCATTTTGTGGGTTAACTTATGCATTCGGAGTTCATTCCCAGTCTTAGATAAGACCGGACCGAGGGTTGCGACAGCAAGATTGACAGCCCACAAGGGGGGACCGGGTCGATCCCCGGCTTGCGCATTCTTCCTCTCCGGTCGGCTGAGCGCCCGCATGCTCGTTTCGTGAGTTGGTTTAGGCATACGGAGTTCATTCCATGTCTAAGCATATGAAGCTCATTCCCAGTCTAAGATTTTGAGCCACAGTGCACATGCTAGGCTTGGGCATGTGCTGGTGCCGTATTTTTTTCACCCAGGGCACCATTGCCGGAGCATCGTCGGAGAGCCTAACCGACGGCATTGGGGCTTCCGACGATTGGAGGGGTGGGGGGTGTGCGCACATGATGTGCGATGGTTGCTGGAACTTGGCCCTTATATTGGCCCCCTATCCCTCATCAAACCTCGAGAACTCACACCCCCTTAAAGAGCATTTGAGATTTTATAGGTTTACTGCCAGTAGCCATTAAAGTGTCTAAAATGGGGACACTTTTTTCAAATGATCACAAAATCTTCTCCATTTCAAGTTTTTAGCTGAATTTTTTTGTGCATGCCAAAAAAAAATACAAGGATCACCTCTACCAATTTTGGGGACAAAACTCTTTCTAAAAAAATTTAAAAAAGCCCGAACAGTAAAAAGTTTCAAAAATCATGAAAAATAGAAAACGGGTCTTCTTGCCACGAAACTTCACATGAAGGCTTAGGGGACCATTGTATGAATTTACAAGCCATAAAAATGGCATTGGCATGGCAGAAATAGAAAGATGTGCTTGAACCCACCTACCACCCGTTCGATCCCCGGCTTACGCATCCTACGTCTCTGGTCGGTTGAGCACCCGCATGCTCATTTTGTGGGTTGACTTAGGCATGCAGAGTTCATTCCCAGTCTAAGATCAGACCAGATCGAGGGTTGTAGTAGCAGGATCGACTGCACGCAAGGGGGACCGAGCCGATCGTCAGCTTGCACATTCTGCCTCTCCGACCAGCTGAGTGCCCACACGCTCGTTTCGTGGGTTGGCTTAGGCATACAGAGTACATTCCATGTCTAAGCCCTAGTTGGATCGAGGGTTGTGGCAGTAGAATCGGCAGCGGGATCGGCAGTACGTAGAAGAAGATCGGACTGATCTCTGGCTTACACATTATGCCTCTCCGACCGGCCTCTTCGGCCTTCTGAGCACCCGCACGCTCGTTTTGTGGGTTGACTTAGGCATACGGAGTTCATCCCCAATGTAAGCATACGGAGTTCATTCCCAATCTAAGATCGGACTGGACCAAGGGTTACGATAGCAGGATTGACAGCATGCAGAGGGGATCGGGTCGATCCCCAGCTTACGCATTCTGCTTCTTCGGTCGGTTGAGCGCCCGCACGCCCGTTTCATGGGTTGGCTTAGGCATAGGGAGCTCATTCCATGTCTAAGCCCCAGTTGGACCGAGGGTTGTGGCAGCGGGACCGGCAGCACACAGAGGAGGATCGGGCTGATCCTCGGCTTGTGCATTATGCCTCTTTGGCTGGCTCAGAACCGTACGCTCGTTTCGCGGGTTGACTTATGCATACGGAGTTCATTTCTAGTCTAAGATCGAACCAAACCGAGGGTTGCGTTAGTAGGATCGACAGCACGCAAGGGGACCGGGTCGATCCCTGACTTGCGTATTCTGCCTTTCCGACCGGTTGAGTGCCCGTACACTCGTTTCGTGGGTTGACTTAGGCATATGGAGTACATTCCATGTCTAAGCCCCAGTCGAACCAAGGATTGTGGCAGCAAGACCGACAGCGGGATCGACAGCACGTAGAGGGGGACTGGGTTGATCTCCGGCTTGTACATAATGCCTCTTCGACCAACCTCTCCGGTCGGTTGAGTGCCTGCACGCTCGTTTAATTGGTTGACTTAGGTATACAGAGTTCATCCCCAGTCTAAGCATATGGATTTTATTCCCAATCTAAGATCGAATCGGATCGAGGGCTACGGCAGTAAGATCGGCAGCACGCAGGGGGGACCGGGCTGATCCCCGGCTTACGCATTCAGCCTCTTCGGGCAGCTGAGCGCCCGCACGCCCATTTCGTGGGTTGGTTTAGGCATAGGGAGCTCATTCCATGTCTAAGCCCCAACCGGACCGATGGTTGTGGTAGCGGGATCGGCAGCACGCAGAGGGGGATCGGGCCGATCCCCGGCTTGCACATTATGTCACTTCGACCGGCTCAGCGCCCGCACGCTCGTTTCGTGGGTTGACTTATGCATACGGAGTTCATTCCCAATCTAAGATCGAACCGGATCAAGGGTTACGGGAGCAGGATTGACAGCATGCACGGAGGGACCGAGTCGATCCTCGGCTTGCACATTCTGCCTCTCCGACCGGTTGAGCGCCCGCACGCTCGTTTCGTGGGTTGGCTTAGGCATACGGAGTTCATTCCATGTCTAAGCATACAGAGCTCATTCCCAGTCTAAGATTTTGAGCCACGGTGCAACTGTTGGGCTCGGGCATGTACTGGTGCCACATTTTTTTTACCCAGGGCACCACCGTCAGAGCATCGTCGGAGAGCCTAACTGACGGCAATGGGGGTTCTGGCGATTGGGGGGCCGGGGGTGTGTGCACATGATGTGCGATAGGTGCTGATACTTGGCCCTTATATTGGCCTCCTATCCCTCATCAAACCTCAAGAACTCACACCCCCTTAAAAAGCATTTGAGATTTTATAGGTTTGCTGCCAGTAGCCATTAATGTGTCTGAAATGGGGTCAATTTTTTCAAACAGTCACAAAATCTTCTCCACTTCGACTTTTTAGCTGAATTTTTTTATGCATGCCAACAAAAATACAAGGATCATCTCTACCAAATTTTGGGACAAAAAGCTCTCTAAAAAAATTTTAAAAAATCCCAAACCGTAAAAAGTTTTGAAAATCGTAAAAAATAGAAAACGGGTCGTCTTGCCACGAAACTTCACATGAAGGCTTAGGGGACCATTGTATGAATTTACAAGCCATAAACATGGCATTGGAATGGCAGAAATATGAAGATGAGCTTGAACCCACCTACCACCCGTTCGATCCCCGGCTTGCGCATCCTGCCTCTCTGGTCGGTTGTGTGCCCGCACGCTCGTTTCGTGGGTTGACTCAGGTATACAGAGTTCATCCCCAGTCTAAGCATACGGAGTTCATTTTTAGTCTAAGATCAGACCAGATCGAGGGTTACAGCAACAAGATCGATAACATGTAGGGGGAACCGGGCTGATCCTCGGCTTACGCATTCTGCCTCTCTAGCTGATTGAGTGCCCGCACGCTTGTTTCATGGGTTGGCTTAGGAATACGAGGTACATTCCATGTCTAATCCCCAGCCGGACCAAGGGTTATGGTAGTAAGATCGGCAGCGGGATCGACAGCGCGCAGAGGGGGATCGGGCTGATCTTCGGCTTGCACATTATGCCTCTCCAGTCGACTGAGTGCCCGAACGCTCGTTTTGTGGGTTGACTTAGGCATACGGAGTTCATCCCCAGTCTAAGCATACGAAGTTCATTCGTAATCTAAGATTGGATCGGATCGAGGGTTACGATAGTGGGATCGACAGCACGCAGTGGGGACCGGATCGATCCCCGGCTTGCGCATTCTGCCTCTTCGGTCGACTGAGCGGCCGCACGCCCGTTTCATGGGTTGGCTTAGGCATAGGGAGCTCATTCCATGTTTAAGCTCCAGTCGGATTGAGGGTTGTGGCAGCGGGATTGGCAGCACGCAGAGGGGGACCGGGCCGATCCTCGGCTTGTGCATTATGTATCTTCGGCCGGCTCAGCGCCCGCATGCTCATTTTATGGGTTAACTTATGCATACCGAGTTCATTCCTAGTCTAAGATCAAATCGGACCGAGGGTTGCGGCAGCAGGATTGGCAGCACGTAGGGGGTGACCGGGTCGATCCCCGGCTTGCTCATTCTACCTTTCCAACCGGCTGAGCGCCCGCACGCTTGTTTCATGGGTTGGCTTAGGCATATGGAGTTCATTCCATGTCTAAGCATACCGAGCTCATTCCCAATCTAAGATTTTGAGCCAATGTGCACATGCTGGGCTGGGACATGTGCTGGTGCCGCATTTTTTTCGCCCAGGGCACCATTGCCAGAGCATCACCGAAGAGCCTAATCGGCGGTATTGGGGGTTCTGATGATTGCGGCGGTCGGGGGGTGTGCACACATGATGTGTGATGGGTGCTAGTGCTTGGCCCTTATATTGGCCCCCTATCCCTCATCAAAACTCCAGAACTCACACCCCCTTAAAGAGCATTTGAGATTTTATAGGTTTGCTGCCAGTAGCCATTAAAGTGTCTGAAATGGGGACACTTTTTCAAACGGTCACAAAATCCTCTCCACTTCGAGTTTAGCTGAATTTTTTTGTGCATGCCACCAAAAATACAAGGATCACCTCTACCAAATTTGGGGACAAAACTCTTTCTAAAAAAATTTTAAAAAAATCTCGAACTGCAAAAAGTTTTGAAAATCGTGGAAAATAGAAAACAGGTCGTTTTGCCAAGAAACTTCACATGAAGGCAGCAGGATCGACAGCACGTAGGAGGGACCGGGCAAATCCCCGGCTTACGTATTTTGCCTCTCCGACCGGCTGAGCACCCGCACGCTAGTTTCGTGGGTTGGCTTAGGCATACGGAGTACATTCCACGTCTAAGCCTCAGCCAGACCAAGGGTTGTGGCAGCAAGAACCGGCAGCGGGATTGGTAGCACGTAGAGGGGGACCAGGTTGATCCCCTGCTTGCGCATTATGCCTCTCCGGCCGGCCTCTTTGGCTTGCTGAGCACCCGCACGCTCATTTTGTGGGTTGACTTAGGCATATGGAGTTTATCCCCAGTCTAAGCATACGGAGTTCACTGCCAGTCTAAGATCAGACCAGACCGAGGGTTGCGGTAGCAGGATCGATAGCACGCAAGGGGGACCGAGCCGATCCTTGGCTTACACATTCTGCCTCTCCGGTCGGCTGAACGCCCACACGCCCGTTTCGTGGGTTGCCTTAGGCATAGGGAGCTCATTCCATGTCTAAGCCCCAGTTGGATCGAGGGTTGTGGCAGCAGGACCGGCAGCACGCAGAGGGGGACTGGGTCAATCCCCGGCTTGCCCATTATGCCTTTTCGATCGGCTCAACGCCCATACGCTCGTTTCATGGGTTGACTTATGCATACGGAGTTCATTCCCAGTCTAAGATCAGGCCGGACTGAGGGTTGCGGTAGCAGGATCAGCAGCATACAGAGGGGATCGGGCTGATCCCCAGCTTGTGCATTCTGCCTCTCCTGCCCGCTGAGTGCCCCCATGTCCATTTCGTGGGTTGGCTTAGGCATAGGGAGCTCATTCCATGTCTAAGCCCCAGCCGGACTGAGGGTTGTGGCAGCGAGATAGACAGCACATAGAGGGGACCGGGCCGATCCCCGGCTTGCACATTATGCCTCTTCGGTCGGCTCAGTGCCTGCACGCTCATTTCGTAGGTTGACTTATGCATACGGAGTTCATTCCCAGTCTAAAATCGAACGGACCGAGGGTTGCGGCAGTAGGATCGACAGCATGCAATGGGTGCTGGTACTTGGCCCTAATATTGGCCCCATATCCCGCATCAAACCTTGAGAACTCACACCCCCCTAAAGAGCATTTGAGATTTTATAGGTTTGCTGCCAGTAGCCATCAAAGTGTCTGAAATGCGGACACTTTTTTCAAATGGTCACAAAATCTTCTCCTCTTCGAGTTTTTAGCTGAATTTTTTTGTCTGTTCCAACAAGAATACAAGGATCACCTCTACCAAATTTGGGAACAAAACTCTTTCTAAAAAAATTTAAAAAAATCCCGAACCCTAAAAAGTTTCAAAAATCATGAAAAATAAAAAACGGGTCCTCTTGCCACGAAACTTCACATGAAGGCTTAGGGGACCATTGTGAGAATTTACAAGCCATAAAAATGGCATTGGCATGGCAGAAATATGAAGATGTGCTTGAACCCACCTACCACCCGTTCGATACCTAGCTTGCGCATTCTGCCTCTCTGGTCGACTAAGCGCCTGCACTTTCGTTTCATGGGTTGACTTAGGCATATGAAGTTCATCCCCAGTCTAAGCATACAGAGTTCATTCCTAGTCTAAGATCAGACCGAATCAAGGGTT
Source organism: Durio zibethinus (assembly GCF_002303985.1). The sequence continues at coordinate 25,024,103 of NW_019167826.1, read as the reverse complement.
GTGACAGTAGGATCGACAGCACGCAGGGGGGACCGGGCCAATCCCCAGCTTGTGCATTCTGCCTCTCCGACCGACTGAGCACTCGCACGTTCGTTTTGTGGGTTGGCTTAGGCATACGAAGTACATTCCACGTCTAAGAGGGTTATGGTAGTAGGACCGACAGCAGGATCGGCAGCACTCAGAGGGGCAACAGGCTGATCCCCAGCTTACGTATTATACCTCTCTGGCCGGCTGAGCGCCCACACGCTCATTTCGTGGGTTGACTTAGGCATACAGAGTTCATTCCCAGTCTAAGATCAGACCGGATCAAGGGTTACGGTAGCAGGATCGACAGCACGTAGGGGGGACCAGACTGATCCCCGACTTGCGCATTCTGCTCTCCGGCCGACTGAGCGCCCGCACGCCCATTTCGTGGGTTGGCTTAGGCATAGGGAGCTCATTCCATGTCTAAGCCCCAGCCAGACTGAGGGTTCTGGCAGTGGACCAAGGGTTCTGGAGCTCATTCCATGTCTTCGATCGACTCAGCACCCGCACGCTCGTTTCGTAGGTTGACTAATACATACGGAGTTCATTCCCAGTCTAAGATCGGACCGGACTGAGGGTTGCGACAGCAGGATCGATAGCACGTAGATGAGGATCGATCGATCCTCGACTTGTGCATTCTGCCTTTTCGGTCGGCTAAGCGCCTGCATGCTCATTTCATGGGTTGGCTTAGGCATATGGAGTTCATTCCATGTCTAAGCATACGGAGCCCATTCCCAATCTAAGATTTTGAGCCACGTTGGACATGCTGGGCTCGGGCATGTGCTGGTGCTACATTTTTTTTGCTCGGGCCACCATCGTCGGAGCATCACCGAAGCATCGTCGAAGAGCCTAATCGACGACATTGGGGGTTTCGACGATTGGGGGGGTCGGGGGGTGTGCGCACATGATGTGCGATGGGTGCTCATACTTGGCCCTTATATTGGCCCCCTATCCCTCATCAAACCTCGAGAACTCACACCCCCTTAAAGAGCATTTGAGATTTTATAGGTTTGCTGCCAATAGCCATTAAAGTGTCACCTCTACCAAATTTGGGGACAAAACTCTTTCTAAAAAAATTTAAAAAAACCTCGAACCGTAAAAAGTTTTGAAAATCGTGAAAAATAGAAAACGGGTCATCTTGCCACGAAACTTCACATGAAGGCTTAGGGGACCATTGTACGAATTTACAAGCCATAAAAATGGCATTGGCATGGCAGAAATATGAAGATGTGCTTGAACCCACCTACCATCCGTTCGATCCCCGACTTGTGCATCCTGCCTCTCTGGTCGGCTGAACGCCCGCACGCTCGTTTCGTGGGTTGACTTAGGCATACGGAGTTCATCCCCAATCTAAGCATACGGAGTTCATTCCCATTCTAAGATTAGACCTAATCGAGGGTTGCGACAGCAGCATCGGCAGCACGTAGAGGGGATCGGGTCGATCCTCGGCTTGCGTATTCTACCTCTCCGATCGACTGAGTGCCCGCACGCTCGTTTCGTGGGTTGGCTTAGGCATGTGGAGTACATTTCATGTCTAAACCCCTATCGGATTGAGGGTTGTGGCAGTAGGACCGGCAGCGGGATCGACAGCATGCAGAGGGGGACCGGGCTAATCCCCGACTTGCGCATTATGCCTCTCTGGCCGACCTCTTCGGCCGGTTGAGCACCCCCACGCTCGTTTCGTGGGTTGACTTAGGCATACGGAGTTCATCCTCAGTCTAAGCATACGGAGTTCATTCCTAGTCTAAGATTGGATCAGACCGAGCATTGCGGCAGCACGTAGGGGGGACCGGGTTGATCCCCGACTTACGCATTCTACCTCTTTAGCCGACTGAGTGCTCGCACGCCCGTTTCGTGGGTTGGCTTAGGCATAGGGAGCTCATTCCATGTCTAAGCCCCAGCCGGACCGAGGGTTGTGGCAGCGGGACCGACAGCATGCAGAGGGGGATCGGTTCGATCCCCAGCTTGCGCATTATGCCTGTTTGACCGGCTAAGTGCCCGCACGCTCGTTTCATGGGTTGACTTATGCATACGGAGTTCATTTCCAGTCGAAGATCGGACCGGACCGAGGGTGTGGCAGCAGGATCCACAGCATGCAGAGGGGGGATTGGGTCGATCCCTGGCTTGCGCATTCTGCCTCTCCGATCGGCTGAGTACCCGCATGCTCGTTTCGTGGGTTGACTTATGCATACAGAGTTCATTCCCAGTCTAAGATTGGATCGGACCGAGGGGGTGGCAGCAGGATCGACAGCATGCAGGGGGGATTGGGTCGATCCCCGGCTTGCGCATTCTGCCTCTCCGATCGGCTAAGCGCCCGCACGCTCGTTTCGTGGGTTGGCTTAGGCGTACAGAGCTCATTCCATGTCTAAGCATACGGAGGTGCACATGCTGGGCTCGAGCATGTGCTGGTGCCGTATTTTATTCACCCTGGGCATCGTCGTCGGAGCATCGTCGGAGAGCCTAACCGGCGACATTGGGGGTTCCAGCGATTAGGGGGGCCGGGGGGTGTGCGCACATGATGTGCGATGGGTGCTGGTACTTGACCCTTATATTGGCCCCCTATCCCTTATCAAACCTCGAGAACTCACACCCCCTTAAAGAGCATTTGAGATTTTATAGGTTTGCTGCCAGTAGCCATTAAAGTGTCTGTAATGGGGACACTTTCTTCAAACGGTCAAAAAATCTTCTCCACTTCGAGTTTTTGGCTGTATTTTTTTGTGCATGCCAACAAAAATACAAAGATCACCTCTACCAAATTTGGGGGTAAAACTCTTTCTAAAAAAAGTTAAAAAAATCCCGAACAGCAAAAAGTTTCAAAAATCGTGAAAATTAGAAAACAGGTCGTCTTGCCACGAAACTTCACGTGAAGGCTTAGGGGACCATTGTATGAATTTACAAGCTATAAAAATGGCATTGGCATGGCAAAAATATGAATATGTGCATGAACCCACCTACCACCCATTCGATCCCCGGCTTCTGCATCCTGCCTCTCTGGTCGGTTGAGTGCCCGCACGCTCGTTTCATGGGTTGACTTAGGCATACGGAGTTCATCCCCAGTCTAAGCATACGGAGTTCATTCCCAGTCTAAGATTGGATCGGATCGAGGGTTGCGACAGTGGGATCGACAGCACGCAGGGGGACTGGGCCGATCCCTGGCTTGCGCATTCTGCCTCTCCGGTCGGTTGAGCACCCGCACGCTCATTTCATGGGTTGGCTTAGGCATACGGAGTACATTCCACGTCTAAGCCCCAGTCAGACCGAAGGTTGTGGCAGCAGGACCAGCAGCGGGATCGGCAGTACGCAGAGGAAGATCGGGCTGATCCTCTGCTTGCGCATTATGCCTCTCCGGTCAGCTGAGTGTCCGTACACTCGTTTCATGGGTTGACTTAGGCATACAGAGTTCATCCCCAGTCTAAGCGTACAAAGTTCATTCCCAGTCTAAGATCGAATCGAATCGAGGGTTGCGGCAGCAGGATCGACAGCACGCAGGGGGGACCAGGTTGATCCCCGGCTTGCGCATTCTAACTCTTCGGCTGACTGAGGGCCTGCACGTTCGTTTCATGGGTTGGCTTAGGCATACGGAGTACATTCCATGTCTAAGCCCCAGTCGGATCGAGGGTTGTGGCAGCAGGATCGGCAACGAGATCGACAGCACGCAGAGGGGGATCGGGTTGATCCTCGGCTTGTGCATTATCCTTCTCCGGTCGACTGAGTGCACGCATGCCCGTTTCGTGGGTTGGCTTAGGCATAGGGAGCTCATTCCATGTCTAAGCCCCAGCCAGACCGAGGGTTGTGGCAGCGGGACCGACAGCACACAGAGGGGGACCGGGCTGATCCCTGGCTTGCGCATTATGCCATTTCAGTCGGCTCAGCGCCCGCACGCTCGTTTCGTGGGTTGACTTATGCATACGAAGCTCATTCCCAGTCTAAGATCAGACCCGATCGAGGGATGTGGTAGCAAGATTGACAGCACACAGGGGGAGACCGAGTCGATCCCCAACTTGCGCATTCTGCCTTTCCGGTCGGCTGAGCGCCCGCACGCTCATTTTGGGGGTTGGCTTAGGTATACGAAGTTCATTCCATATCTAAGCATACGGAGCTCATTCCCAGTCTAAGATTTTGAGCCACGGTGCACATGCTGGGCTCGGGCATGTGCTGGTGTCGCATTTTTTTCGCCTGGGGCACCATCGTCTAAGCATCGCTAGAGAGCCTAATCGACGGTATTGGGAGGTTCCGACGATTGGGGGGGCCGAGGGGCGTGCGCACATGATATGCATGGGTGCTGGTACTTGGCCCTTATATTGGCCCCCTATCCCTCATCAAACCTCGAGAACTCACACCCCCTTAAAGAGCATTTGAGATTTTATAGGTTTGCTGCCAGTAGCCATTAAAGTGTCTGAAATGAGGACACTTTTTTCAAATGGTCACAAAATCTTCTCCACTTCTAGTTTTTAGCTGAATTTTTTTGTGCATGCCAAAAAAATACAAGGATCACCTCTACCAAATTTGGGGACAAAACTCTTTCTAAAAAAATTTAAAAAAATCTTGAACAGTAAAAAGTTTAAAAAATCATGAAAAATAGAAAACGGGTCGTCTTGCCACAAAACTTCACATGAAGGCTTAAGGGACCATTGTATGAATTTACAAGCCATAAAAATGGCATTGGCATGGCAGAAATATGAAGATGTGCTTGAACCCATCTACCACGCATTCTATCCCTGGCTTGTGCATCTTGCCTCTCTGGTCGGCTGAGCGCCCGCACGTTCATTTTGCGGGTTGACTTAGGCATACGGAGTTCAACCCCAGTCTAAGCATACGGAGTTCATTCCCAGTCTAAGATCGAACCGGATCAAGGGTTACGACAGCAGGATCGACAGCACGCAGGGGAGACCGAGCCGATCCCCTGGTTACGCATTCTACCTCCTCGCCCGGTTGAGCACCCGCACGCTCGTTTCGTGGGTTGGCTTAGGCATACGGAGTACATTCCATGTCTAAGCCCCAGTCAAACTGAGGGTTGTGGCAGCAGGACTGACAACGGGATTGGCAGCACGCAGAGGGGGACCAGGCTGATCCCCAACTTGCGCATTACGCCATTTCAGTCGACTCAGCGCCTGCACGCTCGTTTCGTGGGTTGACTTATGCATATGGAGCTCATTCCCAGTCTAAGATCAGACCCGATTGAGGGATGTGGCAGCAGGATCGACAGCACACAGGGGGGGACCGAGTCGATCCCCAACTTGCGCATTCTGCCTCTCCGGTCGGCTGAGTGCCCTCACGCTCGTTTCGTGGGTTGACTTAGGCATACGAAGTTCATCCCATATCTAAGCATACGGAGCTCATTCCCAGTCTAAGATTTTGAGCCACAGTGCACATGCTGGGCTCGGGCATGTGCTGGTGCCGTATTTTTTTCGCTCGGGGCACCATTATCGGAGAGCCTAACCGGTGACATTGGGGGTTCCGGTGATTGAGGGGGCCGGGGGTGTGCGCACATGATGTGCGATGGGTGCTGGTACTTGGCCGTTATATTGGCACCCTTTCCCTCATCAAACCTCGAGAACTCACACCCCCTTAAAGATCATTTAAGATTTTATAGGTTTGCTGCCAGTAGCCATTAAAGTGTCTGAAATGGGGACACTTTTTTCAAATGGTCACAAAATCTTCTCCACTTCTAGTTTTTAGCTGAATTTTTTTGTGCATGCCAAAAAAATACAAGGATCACCTCTACCAAATTTGGGGACAAAACTCTTTCTAAAAAAATTTAAAAAAATCTTGAACAGTAAAAAGTTTAAAAAATCATGAAAAATAGAAAACGGGTCGTCTTGCCACAAAACTTCACATGAAGGCTTAAGGGACCATTGTATGAATTTACAAGCCATAAAAATGGCATTGGCATGGCAGAAATATGAAGATGTGCTTGAACCCATCTACCACGCATTCTATCCCTGGCTTGTGCATCTTGCCTCTCTGGTCGGCTGAGCGCCCGCACGTTCATTTTGCGGGTTGACTTAGGCATACGGAGTTCAACCCCAGTCTAAGCATACGGAGTTCATTCCCAGTCTAAGATCGAACCGGATCAAGGGTTACGACAGCAGGATCGACAGCACGCAGGGGAGACCGAGCCGATCCCCTGGTTACGCATTCTACCTCCTCGCCCGGTTGAGCACCCGCACGCTCGTTTCGTGGGTTGGCTTAGGCATACGGAGTACATTCCATGTCTAAGCCCCAGTCAAACTGAGGGTTGTGGCAGCAGGACTGACAACGGGATTGGCAGCACGCAGAGGGGGACCAGGCTGATCCCCAACTTGCGCATTACGCCATTTCAGTCGACTCAGCGCCTGCACGCTCGTTTCGTGGGTTGACTTATGCATATGGAGCTCATTCCCAGTCTAAGATCAGACCCGATTGAGGGATGTGGCAGCAGGATCGACAGCACACAGGGGGGGACCGAGTCGATCCCCAACTTGCGCATTCTGCCTCTCCGGTCGGCTGAGTGCCCTCACGCTCGTTTCGTGGGTTGACTTAGGCATACGAAGTTCATCCCATATCTAAGCATACGGAGCTCATTCCCAGTCTAAGATTTTGAGCCACAGTGCACATGCTGGGCTCGGGCATGTGCTGGTGCCGTATTTTTTTCGCTCGGGGCACCATTATCGGAGAGCCTAACCGGTGACATTGGGGGTTCCGGTGATTGAGGGGGCCGGGGGTGTGCGCACATGATGTGCGATGGGTGCTGGTACTTGGCCGTTATATTGGCACCCTTTCCCTCATCAAACCTCGAGAACTCACACCCCCTTAAAGATCATTTAAGATTTTATAGGTTTGCTGCCAGTAGCCATTAAAGTGTCTGAAATGGGGACACCAAATCAAGGGTTGTGGCAGTAGGATCGACAGCACGCCAGGGGGACCGAGCTGATCCCCGGCTTGCCCATTCTGCCTCTTCGGTCGACTGAACGCCCGCACGCCTGTTTCATGGGTTGGCTTAGGCATAGGGATCTCATTCCTTGTCTAAGCCCCAGCTGGACCGAGGTTGTGGTAGTGGGACCGACAGCACGCAGAGGGAGACCGGGTTGATCCCCGACTTGTGCATTATGCCTCTTCAGCCGGCTCAGCGCCCGCATGCTCGTTTCGTGGGTTGACTTATGCATACGAAGTTCATTCCTTGTCTAAGATTGGACTAGACCGAGGGTTACGGTAGCAGGATCGACAGCACATCGGGGGGGACCGGGTCGATCCTCGGCTTGCGCATTCTGCCTCTCTAGCAGGTTGAGCACCCGCACGCTCGTTTCGTAGGTTGGCTTAGGCATACGAAGTTCATTCCATGCCTAAGCATACAGAGCTCATTCCCAATCTAAGATTTTGAGCCACGGTGCACATGCTGGGCTCGGGATGTGCTAGTGCCACATTTTTTTCATCCGGGGCACCATCGTCGGAGCATCGCCAGAGAGCCTAACCGGCAGCATTAGGGGTTTCGGCGATTGGGGGGGTCGGGGGTGTGCACACATGATGTGTGATGGGTGCCGGTACTTAGCCCTTATATTGGCCCCATATCCCTCATCAAACCTTGAGAACTCACACCCCTTAAAGAGCATTTGAGATTTTATAGGTTTGCTGCCAGTAGCCGTTAAAGTGTATGAAATAGGGGACACTTTTCTCAAACGGTCACAAAATCTTCTACACTTTGAGTTTTTAGCTGAATTTTTTTTTACATGCCAAAAATATACAAGAACCACCTCTACCAAATTTGGGATGAAACTCTTTCTAAAAAAATGTAAAAAAATCCTACACCGCAAAAAGTTTTGAAAATTGTGAAAAATAGAAAACGGGTCATCTTGCCACGAAACTTCACATGAAGGCTTAGGGGACCATTGTATGAATTTACAAGCCATAAAAATGGCATTGGCATGGTAGAAATATGAAGATGTGCTTGAACCCACCAACCACCTGTTAGATCCCCGGCTTGCGCATCCTGCCTCTCTGGTCGGCTGAGTGCCCGCACGCTCGTTTCGTGGGTTGACTTAGGCATACGGAGTTCATCCCTATTCTAAGCATACAGAGTTCATTCCCAGTCTAAGATCGGATCGGATCGAGGGTTGCGATAGCAAGATCGGCAGCACGCAAGGGGGACTGGGTGATCCCCGGCTTGCGCATTCTGCCTCTCCGACCGGTTGAGCACCTGCACGCTCATTTCGTGGGTAGGCTTAGGCATACGGAGTGCATTCGATGTCTAAGCCCCAGCCAGATCGAGGGTTGTGGCAGCAGGACTAGCAGCGGGATCGACAGCACGCAGAGGGGAACCGGGCTGATCCTGACTTGCGCATTATGCCTTTCCGACCGGCCTCTCCGGTCGGTTGAGCACCCGCACGCTCGTTTCGTGGGTTGACCTAGGCATACAGAGTTCATCCCCAGTCTAAGCATACAGAGTTCATTCCCAGTCTAAGATCGAACCAGATCAAGGGTTGCGACAGTAGGATCGGCAGCACGTAGTGGGACCGGGCTAATCCCCGGATTGCGCATTTTACCTCTCCGGCCGGTTGAGCACCCGTACGCCCGTTCCATGGGTTGGCTTAGGAATAGGGAGCTCATTCCATGTCTAAGCCCTAGCCGGACCGAGGGTTGTGGCAGGGGGACTGGCAGCACATAGAGGGGGATCGGGCCGATCCCCGGCTTATGCATTATACCTCTTCGATCGGCTCAGCGCCCGTACACTCATTTTGTGGGTTGACTTAGGCATACGGAGTTCATTCCCAGTCTAAGATCAGATCAGACCGAGGGTTACAGCAGTAGGATCGATGGCACGCAGGGGGGATCGGGTCGATCCCTGGCTTGTGCATTCTGCCTCTCCGACCGGTTGAGCGCCTGCACACTCGTTTCGTGGGTTGGCTTAGGCATACAGAGTTCATCCCCAGTATAAGCTTACAGAGATCATTCCCAGTCTAAGATCGGATCGAATCAAAGGTTGCAGCAGCAGGATCGACAGCACCCAGGAGGGACCGAGCTGAACCCCAGCTTGCGTATTCTGCCTCTCTGATCGACTGAGCGCCCGCACATTCATTTCGTGGGTTGGCTTAGGCATACGGAGTACATTCCATGTCTAAGCCCTAGTCAGACCGAGGGTTGTGGTAGCAGGATTGACAGCGAGATTGATAGCACGTAGAGGGGGACCGGGCTGATCCCCGGCTTACTTATTATGCCTCTTCGACCGACTGAACGCCCGCACGCTCGTTTCGTGGGTTGACTTAGGCATATAGAGTTCATCCCCAGTCTAAGCATACGGAGTTCATTTCCAGTCTAAGATTGGACGGAATCGAGGATTGCGGCAGCAGGATCGACAGCACGTAGGAGAGACCAGACCGATCCCCAATTTGCGCATTCTACCTCTCTGACCGGTTGAGCGCTCGCACAATCGTTTCGTGGGTTGGCTTAGGCATACAGAGTACATTCCAAGTCTAAGGCCCAGCCGGACCGAGGGTTGTGGTAGCAGGACCAGTAGCGGGATCGGTAGCATGCAGAGGGGGACCAGGCTGATCCCTGACTTGCGCAATATGCCTATCCGGCTGGCCTCTTCGATCGGCTGAACGCCCGCACGCTCGTTTCATGGGTTGACTTAGGCATACGAAGTTCATCCCTAGTCTAAGCATACGGAGTTCATTCCCAGTTTAAGATCGGACTAGATCGAGGGTTACGATAGCAAGATCGATAGCACGTAGGGGGGATCGGGTCGATCCCCCACTTGCGCGTTCTTCCTCTCCGGTCGGTTGAGCGTCCGCACGTCCGTTTCGTTGGTTGGCTTGGGCATAGGGAGCTCATTCCATGTCTAAGCCCCAACTAGTCTGAGGGTTGTGGCAGCGAGACCGGTAGCACACAGAGGGGGACCGGGCCAATCCCTAGCTTGCGGATTATGCCTCTTCGGCTGGCTCACACCCGCACACTCATTTCATAGGTTGACTTATGGATACGGAGTTCATTCCCAGTCTAAGATCTGACCAGATTGAAGGTCGCAGCAGCAGGATTGACAGCACGAAGGGAGGGATCGGGTCGATCCCCAACTTGCGCAGTCTGCCTCTCCAGCCGACTGAGCACCCGCACGTTCGTTTCGTAGATTGGCTTAGGCATACAGAGTTCATTCCATGTCTAAGCATACGAAGCTCATTCCCAATCTAAGATTTTAAGCCACAGTGCACATGCTGGGCTCGGACATGTGCTGGTGCCACATTTTTTTTGCCTGGGGCACCATCGCTGGAGAATCATCCGAGCATCCGAGCATCATCGGAGAGCCTAACCGACGGCATTGGGGGTTCCGGCGATTGGGGGGGTCGGGGGGTGTGTGCACATGATGTGCGATGGGTGCTGGTACTTGGCCTTTATATTGGCCCACTATCTCTCATCAAACCTCGAGAACTCACACCCCCTTAAAGAGCATTTGAGATTTTATAGGTTTGCTGCCAGTAGCCATTAAAGTATCTAAAATGGGGACACTTTTTTCAAACAATCACAAAATCTTCTCCACTTCGAGTTTTTAGCTGAATTTTTTTGTGCATGCCAAAAAAAATACAAGGATCACCTCTACCTAATTTGGGGACAAAACTCTTTCTAAAAAAATTTAAAAAAATCTGGAACTGCAAAAAGTTTCAAAAATCATGAAAAATAGAAAACGGGTCGTCTTACCACGAAACTTCACATGAAGGCTTAGGGGACCATTGTATGAATTTACAAGCCAAAAAAATGGCATTGGAACGGCAAAAATATGAAGATGTGCTTGAACCCAGCTACCACTCGTTCGATCCCCGGCTTACGCATCATACCTCTCTGGTCGGCTGAGCGCCCGCACGCTCGTTTCATGGGTTGACTAAGGCATACGGAGTTCATCCCCAGTCTAAGCATACGGAGTTCATTCCCAGTCTAAGATTGGACCAGGTCGAGGGTTACGGTAACAGGATCGACAGCACGCAGAGGGGATAAAACCGACCCCCGGCTTACGCATTCTACCTATCTAGTCAGTTGAGAGCCTGCACGCTCGTTTCGTGGGTTGGCTTAGGCATACAGAGTACATTCCATGTCTAAGCCCCAGCCGGACCGAGGGTTGTGGTAGTAGGACCGATAGTAGGATCGACAGCACGCAGAGGGGGACCAAGTTGATCCTCGGCTTACGTATTATGCCTCTCCAGCCGGCCTCTTCGGTCGACTGAACGCCCGTATGCTTGTTTCATGGGTTGACTTAGGCATACAGAGTTCATTCCAAGTCTATGATCAGACCGAACCGAGGGTTGCGGTAGTAGGATCGGCAGCACGCAGGAGGGATCGGGTCGATCCCCAAATTACGCATTCTACCTCTCCAGCCAGCTAAGCTCCCGCACGCACGTTTCGTGGGTTAGCTTAGGCATAGGGAGCTCATTCCATGTCTAAGCCCCAGCCAGATCGAGGGGTTGTGGCAGCAGGACCGACAGCACACAGAGGGTTGCGTATTATGCCCTTTCGGCCGGCTCAGCGCCCGCACGCTCGTTTCGTGCATTGACTTATGCATACGGAGTTCATTCCCAATCTAAGATCAGATCAGACTGAGAGTTTTGGTAGCAGGATCGACAGCACACAGGGGGACCGGGTCGATCCCCAGCTTGCACATTCTGCCTCTCCGGCCAGTTGAGCACCCAAACGTTCATTTCGTGGGTTGGCTTAGGCATACGGAGTTCATTCCATGTCTAAGCATACAAAGCTCATTCCCAGTCTAAGATTTTGAGCCATGGTGCACATGCTGGGTCAGGCATGAGGTGGTGCCACATTTTTTTCACCCGGGGCACCATCGCCGGAGCATCGTCGAAGAGCCTAACTGGTGGCATTGGGGGTTTCGACGATTGGGCGGGTCGGGGGGTATGCGCACATGATGTGCGATGGGTGCTGGTACTTGGCCCTTATATTGGCCCCCTATCCCTCATCAAACCTCGAGAACTCACACCCCTTAAAGAGCATTTCAGATTTTATAGGTTTACTGCCAGTAGCCGTTAAAGTGTCTGAAATAGGGACACTTTTTTTCGAACGATGACAAAATGTTCTCCACTTCGAGTTTTTAGCTGAATTGTTTTATGCATGCCAAAAAAAATACAAAGATCACCTCTACCAAATTTGGGGACAAAAATCTTTCTAAAAAATTTTTAAAAAATCATGAACCACAAAAAGTTTCAAAAATCATGAAAAATAGAAAACGGGTCTTCTTGCCACGAAACTTCACATGAAGGCTTAGGGGACCATTGTATGAATTTACAAGCCATAAAAATGGCATTGGCATGAAAGAAATGTGAAGATGTGCTTGAATGCACCTACAACCCGTTTGATCCTCGGCTTGTGCATCCTGCCTCTCTGGTCGACTGAGCGTCCACATGCTCATTTTGTGGGTTGACTTAGGCATACGGAGTTTATCCCCAGTCTAAGCATACGAAGTTCATTCCCAGTCTAAGATCAGACTAGATTGAGCATTGCGACAGTAAGTTCAGTAGCACGCAGGAGGGACTGGACCGATCATCGGCTTGCGCATTCTACCTCTCCAGCTGGCTGAGCGCCCGCACGCTCGTTTCGTGTGTTGGCTTAGGCATACGGAGTACATTCCACGTCTAAGCCCCAGTCGGACCGAGGGTTATGGTAGCAGCACCGGGCTGATCCCTGGCTTACGTATTATGCCTCTCTGATCGACCTCTCCGGTTGGCTGAGCGCCCGCATGCTTGTTTCGTAGGTTGACTTAGGCATACGAAGTTCATCCCTGGTCTAAGCATACAGAGTTCATTCCCAGTCTAAGATTGAATCGGATCGAGGGTTGCGACAGCAGGATCGGCAGCACGCAGGGGGCGCCGGACCGATCTCTGGCTTATGCATTCTGCCTCTCTGACCGGCTGAGCGCCTGCACGCTCGTTTCATGGGTTCGCTTAGGCATACGAAGTACATTCGACATCTAAGCCCCAGCCGAACTGAGGGTTGTCGTAGCAGGACCGGCAGCGAGGATCGGTAGCATGCAGAGGGGGATCGGGCTGATCCCTGGCTTACGCATTATGCCTCTCCGACCGGCTGAGCGCCCGCACTCTCATTTCGTGGGTTCACTTAGGCATACGGAGTTCATTCCCAGTTTAAGATCAAATCAAATCGAGGGTTGTACCAACAGGATCGGTAGCACGTAGGGAGGGTCGAGCCGATCACCGGCTTGTGCATTCTACCTCTCCGGTCGGCTGAGCACCCGCACGTCTGTTTCATGGGTTGGCTCAAGCATAGGGAGCTCATTCCATGTCTAAGCCCCAGCCGGACTGAGGGTTGTGGCAGCGGGACCGGCAGCACGCAGAGGGGGATCGGGCCAATCTTCGGCTTGCGCATTATGCCTCTTCGACCGGCTCAGCACCCACACGCTCGTTTCGTGGGTTGACAAATGCATACAGAGTTCATTCCCAGTCTAAGATCAGATCGGACTGAGGGTTGCGGCAACAAGATCGACAGCACGCAGGGGGGACCGAGTCAATCCCCGGCTTGCGCATTCTGCCTTTCCAACCAGTTGAGCGCCCGCACGCTCGTTTCATGGGTTGGCTTAGGCATACGGAGTTCATTCCATGTCTAAGCATACAGAGCTCATTCCCAATCTAAGATTTTGAGCCACGGTGCACATGCTGGGCTTGGGCATGTGCTGGTGCCACATTTTTTTCGCTCGTGGCACCATCGTCGGAGCATCGTCGAAGCATCGCCAGAGAGCCTAACCGGCAGCATTGGGGGTTCCGGCGATTGGGGGGTCCGGGGGGTGTGCGCACATAATGTGCGATGGTTGCTGGTACTTGGCCCTTATTTTGGCCCCCTATCCCTCATCAAATCTCAAGAACTCACATCCCCTTAAAGAGCATTTGAGATTTTATAGGTTTGCTACCAGTAGCCATTAAAGTATCTGAAATGGAGACACTTTTTTCAAACGGTCACAAAATGTTCTCCACTTCAAGTTTTTAGCTGAATTTTTTTGTGCATGCCAACAAAAATACAAGGATAACCTCTACCAAATTTGGGGACAAATATCTTTCTAAAAAAATTTTAAAAAATCCCGAACCGTAAAAAGTTTAAAAAATCGTGAAAAATAGAAAACGGGTCGTCTTGCCACGAAACTTCACATGAAGGCTTAGGGGACCATTGTATGAATTTACAAGCCATAAAAATGGCATTGGCATGGAAGAAATGTGAAGATGTGCTTGAACCCCCTACAACCCGTTCGATGCCCGGCTTGCGCATCATGCCTCTCTGGTCGACTGAGCGCCCGCACGCTTGTTTTGTGGGTTGACGTAGGCATACGGAGTTCATCCCCAGTCTAAGCATACGGAGTTCATTCCCAGGCTAAGATCAGATCGGATCGAGGGTTGCGGCAACAGGATCGACAGCACGCAGGGGGGACCGGGTCGATCCTCGGCATGTGCATTCTGCCTCTCCGACTGGCTAAGCGCCCATACGCTCGTCTCGTGGGTTGGCTTAGGCATACAGAGTACATTCCATGTCTAAGCCCCATCCGAATTGAGGGTTTTGGCAGTAGGACTGGCAGCGAGATCGACAGCACGCAGAGAGGGATCGGGCTGATCCTCGGCTTGCACATTATGCCTCTCCGGTTGATTGAGCGCCCGAACGCTCGTTTCGTGGGTTGGCTTAGGCATACGGAGTTCATCCCCAGTCTAAGCATACGAAGTTCATTCCCAGTCTAAGATCAGATCGGACCGAGGGTTGTGGTAGCAGGATCGACAGCATGCAGGGGGGGACCAGTTCGATCCTCGACTTACGCATTCTTCCTCTCCGGCTGGCTGAGCGCCCGCACGCTGATTTCATGGGTTAGCTTAGGCATACGAAGTTCATTCCATGTTTAAGCGTACGAAGCTCATTCTCAATCTAAGATTTTCGGACACGGTACACATGCTGGACTCGGGCATGTGCTGGTGTCGCATTTTTTTCACCCGGGGCACCATCATCGGAGCATCGTCGGAGAGCCTATCCGGCAGCATTGGGGGTTTCGATGTTTGGGGGGCAGAAGGGTGTGCGCACATGATGTGCGATGGGTGCTGGTACTTGGCCCTTATATTGGCCCCCTATCCCTCATCAAACCTCGAGAACTCACACCCCCTTAAAGAGCATTTGAGATTTTATAGGTTTGCTGCCAGTAGCCATTAAAGTGTCTGAAATGGGGACACTTTTTTCAAACGGTCACAAAATGTTCTCCACTTCGAGTTTTTAGCTGAATTTTTTTATGCATGCTAACAAAAATATGCTAGTCTCTTTCTGGGCTGACCCTCCTGACTCATGATTGTCAAAGATCATGTCGAGTGCGAGCTGGGGTTTAAGGCCCAAGGTTCTTGGTTTTGGAATGAATGGGATTAGACTTGGCCAGCGCGAGGAAAATCCTTCTAGCACTTTGAGCGACTCTGGATCTGGCATCAATAGCTGATCCTGTCTGATCAGAGCACCGGTTCCGGCATCGGGAGTGGATTCGATAAGAGTCATAGCGGAGTCAAGAACTAGCAGCTACTGTTGGAAGATGGAATTGTTTACTTCGCCAACTCTTCTTTCAGAACCTCGACCTAAAGTAGCTCTAAGAAGAAGTCGGGGAGGCCTCTAAGGTCAGCTCTTGCTCTTGGCGTGTGAGCAAAGATGATAGGTGCCAAAGTCAAGGTGGCAGCGATATGCCAAAGAGGCTAAGTCGCAGCTTTATGGCTAAGTCTGTCTTTGTATTAGCCTGATGTTCAGATGCTTTCTCGCTGTCCGATGGTTGCTCGCTGGCATGGGTCGTTGCCAAAGATTTTTCATCGCTAAACCCTTGAGCCCCGGAGGCCTTTACCGGAGAAATAGTAGAGAACAAGGATCACCTCTACCAAACCGTAAAAAATTTCAAAAATCATGAAAAATAGAAAACGGGTCGTCTTGCCACGAAACTTCACATGAAGGCTTAGGGGACCATTGTATGAATTTACAAGCCATAAAAATGGCATTGGCACCGTAGAAATATGAAGATGTGCTTGAACCCACCTACCACCCGTCCGATCACCGACTTGTGCATCCTGCCTCTCTGGTCGGTTGAGCGCTCGTACGCTCGTTTCGTTGGTTGACTTAGGCATACAGAGTTCATCCCCAGTCTAAGCATATAGAGTTCATTCTCAGTCTAAGATCAGACTGGATCAAGGGTTGCGGTAGCAGGATCAACAGCATGCAGTGGGGACTAGCCGATCCCCGACTTGCGCATTCTGCCTCTCTGGCCAGCTGAAAGCCCGCACGCTCATTTCGTGGGTTGGCCTAGGCATACAGAATACATTCCATGTCTAAGCCCCAGCCGGATCAAAGGCTGTGGTAGTAAGACCGGCAGCGGGATCGGCAGCATACAGAGGGGGATCGAGTTGATCCCTTGCTTACGCATTATGCCTCTCTGGACGGCTGCTCCAGTCGGTTGAGCACGCGCATGCTCGTTTCATGGATTGACTTAGGCATATGGAGTTCATCCTCAGTCTAAGCATACGAAGTTCATTCCCAGTCTAAGATCAGACCGGATCGAGGGTTGCGGCAGTAGGATCAGCAGCACGTAGGGTGGACCAAGCTGATCCCCGGCTTGTGCATTCTACCTCTCCGATCGGTTGAGCGACCGCACGCTCATTTCGTGGGTTGGCTTAGGCATACAGAGTACATTCCATGTCTAAGCCCCAACCGGACTGAGGGCTGTGGTAGATGGACCGACAGCAGGATCGATAGCACGTAGAAGGGGACCAGGCTGATCTCTGGCTTACGTATTTGCCTCTCCGACCGGCTGAGCGCCCACACGTTCATTTCATGGGTTGACTTAGCCATACAGAGTTCATCCCCAGTCTAAGCATACGGAGTTCATTCCCAGTTTAACATCGAACCAAACCGAGGGTTGCGACAGTAGGATCGGCAGAACGTGGAAGGGGCAGGGCTGATCCTCGACTTACGCATTCTGCCTCTCCGGTCGGCCGAGCGCCCGCACGCCCATTTCATGGGTTGGCTTAGGCATAGGGAGCTCATTCCATGTCTAAGCATACGGAGCTCATTCGCAATCTAAGTTTTTGAGCCATGGTGCACATGCTGGCCTCGGGCATGTGCTGGGGCCACATTTTTTTTCCCTCGGGGCACCATCGTTGGAGCATCGTCGGAAAGCCTAATCGACGGCATTGGGGGGTTCCGACGATTGGGGGGGCCGGGGGGTGTGTGCACATGATGTGCAATGGGTGCTGGTACATGGCCCTTATATTGGCCCCCTATCCCTCATCAAACCTCGAGAACTCACACCCCCTTAAAGAGCATTTGAGATTTTATAGGTTTGCTTCCAGTAGCCATTAAAGTGTCTGAAATGGGGAAACTTTTTTCAAACGGTCACAAAATCTTCTCCACTTCGAGTTTTTAGTTGAATGTTTTTGTGCATGCCAACAAAAATACAAGGATCTCCTCTACCAAATTTGGGGACAAAACTCTTTCTAAAAAAAATTTAAAAAAATCCCGAACCGCAAAGAGTTTTGAAAATCGTGAAAAATAGAAAACGGGTCATCTTGCCACGAAACTTCACATGAAGGCTTAGGGGACCATTGTATGAATTTACAAGCAATAAAAATGGCATTGACATGGCAGAAATATGAAGATGTGCTTGAACCCACCTACCACCCGTTCAATCCCCAGCTTGCGCATCCTGCCTCTCGGGTTAGCTGAGCGCCCGCACGCTCATTTCGTGGGTTGACTTAGGCATACGGAGTTCATCCCCAGTCTAAGCATACGAAGTTCATTCCCAGTCTAAGATCGGACCAGATCGAGGGTTGTGGCAGCAGGATCGGTAGCACGCAGGGGGGACCGAGTCGATCCCCAGCTTGTGCATTTTGCCTCTCCGGCCGGCTAAGCGTCCGCACGCTCGTTTCGTGGGTTGGCTTAAGCATACGGAGTACATTCCACGTCTAAGCCTCAGTCAGACTGAGGGTTGTTGTAGCAAGACCAGCAGCGGGATTGGTAGCATGCAGAGGGGGACCAGGCTGATCCCCGGCTTGCACATTATGCCTCTTCAACCAACCTCTCCGGTTGGCTGAGCCCCCGCACGCTCGTTTCATGGGTTGACTTAGGCATACGAGGTACATCCCAAGTCTAAGCATACAGAGTTCATTCCCAGTCTAAGATCAGATCGGATCGAGGGTTGCGACAGCAGGATCAGCAGCACGCAGCGGGGACCGGGCCGATCCCCGGCTTGCGCATTCTGCCTCTCTGGCCAGCTGAGTGCCCGCATGCCTGTTTCATGGGTTGTCTTAGGCATAGGGAGCTCATTCCATGTCTACGCCCTAGCCGAACCGAGGGTTGTGGCAGTGAGACTGGCAGCACGTAGAGGGGGATTGAGCTCATCCCCGGCTTGCGCATTACGCCTTTTCGGTCAGCTCAGCGCCCGTACGCTCGTTTCGTGGGTTGACTTATGCATACGGAGTTCATTCCCAATCTAAGATCGAATCGGACCGAGGGTTGCGACAGCAGGATCGACAGGATGTAGGGGGGACCAGGTCGATCCCCGGCTTGCGCATTTTGCCTCTCCAGCTGACTGAGCAACCGCACGCTCGTTTCGTGGGTTGGCTTAGGCATACGGGGTTCATTCCATGTCTAAGCATACGGAGCTCATTTCCAATCTAAGATTTTGAGCCACGGTGCACATGCTGGGCTCAGGCATCTGCTGGTGCCGCATTTTTTTCACCTGGGGCACCATCTTCGGAGCATCGTCGGAGAGCCTAAACGGCAGCATTGGGGGTTCCAGCGATTGGAAGGGTCAGGGGTGTACGCACATGATGTGCGATGGGTGCTGGTACTTGGCCCTTATATTGGCCCCCTATCCCTCATCAAACCTTGAGAACTCACACCCCCTTAAAGAGCATTTGAGATTTTATAGGTTTGCTGCCAGTAGCCATTAAAGTGTCTGAAATGGGGCCAGTTTTTTCAAACAGTCACAAAATCTTGCCACGAAACTTCACATGAAGGCTTAGGGGACCATTGTATGAATTTACAAGCCATAAAAATGGCATTGGCATGGCAGAAATATGAAGATGTGCTTGAACCCACCTACCACCCGTTCGATCCCCGGCTTGCACATCCTGCCTCTCTGGTCGACTGAGCGCCCGTATGCTCGTTTCGTGGGTTGACTTTGGCATACGGAGTTCATCCCCAATCTAAGCATAAAGAGTTCATTCACAATCTAAGATCAGACCGGATCGAGGGTTACGGTAGTAGGACCGACAGCACGCAGGGGGGACTGAGACGATCTCTGGCTTACGCATTCTGCCTCCGGTTGGCTTAGCACCCGCACGCTCATTTCGTGGGTTGGCTTAGGCATACTGAGTACATTCCAAGTCTTAGCCCAAGTCGGATCGAGGGTTATGGCAGCGGGACTAGTAGTAGGATCGACAGCACGCAGAGGGGACCAGGCGGATCCCCAACTTGCGTATTATGCCTCTTCGACCGGCCTCTCCGGTCGATTGAGCGCCCGCACGCTCGTTTCGTGGGTTGACTTAGGCATACGGAGTTCATCCTTGGCTTCCGCATTCTGCCTCTCTGCCCGGCTGAGCGCCCGCATGCTTATTTCATGCGTTGGCTTAGGCATACAGAGTACATTCCACGTCTAAGCTCCAGCCAGATCGAGGGTTGTGGCAGTAAGATCAGCAGCACACAGAGGGGGACCGGGCTAATCCCCGTCTTACGCATTATGCCTCTCCGACCAGCCTCTCCCGTCGGCTAAGCGCGCGCACGCTCGTTTCATGGGTTGACTTAGGCATACGGAGTTCATCCCCAGTCTAAGCATATGGAGTTCATTCCCAGTCTAAGATCAAATCGGACCGAGGGTAGCGGTAGCAGGATCTACAGCACGCAGGGGGGATCGGGCCGATCCCCAGCTTGCGCATTCTGCCTCTTCGACTGGCTGAGTGCCCGCACGTCCGTTTCATGGGTTGGCTTAGGCATAGGGAGCTCATTCCATGTCTAAGCTCCAGCCGGACCGAGGGTTGTGGGAGCGGGACTGGCAGCACACAGAGGGGGATCGGGTCGATCCCCAGTTTGCACATTATGCCCCTTCGGCCAACTCAGCGCCCGCACGCTCGTTTAATGGATTAACTTATGCATATGGAGTTCTTTCCCAGTCTAAGATCAGACCGGACAGAGTATTGTGGTAGCAGGATCAATAGCACACAGGGGGGATCGAGTCAATCCCCAGCTTGTGCATTCTGCCTCTCTGATCGGTTGAGCACCCGCACGCTCATTTCATGGGTTGGTTAGGCATACGGAGTTCATTCCATGTCTAAGCATACGGAGCTCATTCCCAATCTAAGATTTTGAGACAAGGTGCACATGTTGGGCTCGGCCATGTGCTGGTGCCGCATTTTTTTCGCCTGAGGCACCATCTTCGGAGCATCGCCGGAGAGCCTAACCGGCGGCATTGGGGGTTCCTGCGATTGGGGGGGCTGAGGGTGTCCGCACATGATGTGCGATGGGTCCTGGTACTTGGCCCTTATATTGGGCCCTTATCCCTCATCAAACCTCGAGAACTCACACCCCCTTAAAGAGCATTTGAGATTTTATAGGTTTGCTGCCAGTAGCCATTAAAGTGTCTGAAATGGGGACACTTTTTTCAAACGGTCACAAAATCTTCTCCACTTCGAGTTTTTAGCTGAATTTGTTTATGCATGGCAAAAAAAATACAAGGATCACCTCTACCAAATTTGGGGACAAAATTCTTTCTAAAAAAATTTTAAAAAATCCCGAACCATAAAACGTTTCAAAAATCGTGAAAAATAAAAAACGGGTCGTCTTGCCACGAAACTTCACATGAAGGCTTAGGGGACCATTGTATGAATTTACAAGCCATAAAAATGGCATTGGAACGACAGAAATATGAAGATGTGCTTGAACCCACCTACCACCCATTCGATCATTGGCTTGTGCATCCTGCTTCTCTGGTCGGCTGAGCGGCTGCACGCTCATTTCGTGGGTTGACTTAGGCATACGAGTTTATCCTCAGTCTAAGCATACAGAGTTCATTCCTAGTCTAAGATCAGATCAGATCGAGGGTTACGACAGCAGGATCGGCAGCACACAAGGGGGATCGGGCTGATCCCTGGCTTGCACATTTTGTGTCTCCGGCCGGTTGAGCACCGCACGCTCGTTTCGTGGGTTGGCTTAGGTATACGGAGTACATTCCACATCTAAGCCCCAGCCAGACTGAGGGTTGTGGCAACGGGACCGGTAGCGGGATCGACAGCACATAGAGGGGGATCGACCTGATCTCGGGCTTGCACATTCTACCTCTCCAGTCGGTTGAGCACCCATACGCTCTTTTTGTGGGGTGGCTTAGGCATACGGAGTTCATTCCATGTCTAAGCATACGAAGCTCATTCCCAATCTAAGATTTTGAGCCACGATGCACATGCTGGGCTTGGGCATGTGCTGGCATCATATTTTTTTCACCCGGGCACTATTGTCGGAGCATCATCAGAGCATCATCGGAGAGCCTAACCGGTGGCATTGGGAGTTCTGACGATTGGGGGGCCGGGAGGTGTGCGCACATGATGTGCGATGGGTGCTGGTACTTGGCCCTTATATTGGCCCCCTATCCCTCTTCAAACCTCGAAACTCACACCCCCTTAAAGAGCATTTAAGATTTTATAGGTTTTCTGCCAGTAGCCATTAAAGTGTCTGAAATGGGGACACTTTTTTCAAACGGTCACAAAATCTTCTCCACTTCGTGTTTTTAGCTGAATTTTCTTGTGCATGCCAACAAAAATACAAGGATCACCTCTACAAATTTGGGGACAAAACTCTTTCTAAAAAAATTTAAAAAATCCCGAACCATAAAAAGTTTCAAAAATCATGAAAAATAAAAAATGGGTCGTCTTGCCACGAAACTTCACATGAAGGCTTAGGGGACCATTGTATGAATTTACAAGCCATAAAAATGGCATTGGCACGACAGAAATATGAAGATGTGCTTGAACCCAGCTACCACCCATTCGATCCCCGGCTTGCGCATCCTGCCTCTCTGGTCGGCTGAGTGCCCGCAAGCTCGTTTCGTAAGTTGACTTAGGCATAGTCTAAGCCTACGGAGTTCATTCCCAGTCTAAGATCAGACTGGATCGAGGGTTTCGGCAGTAGGATCGGTAGCATGCAGGGAGGATCGAGCCAATCCCTGACTTGCATTCCTAGTCTAAGATCAGACTGGATCGAGGGTTACGACAGCAGGATTGGTAACACACAAGGGGGATCGGGCTGATCCCTGGCTTGCACATTTTGTGTCTTTGGCCGGTTGAGCGCCCGTACGCTCGTTTCATGGGTCGACTTAGGTATACAGAGTACATTCCACGTCTAAGCCCCAGTCGGACTGAGGGTTATGGTAGCGCGACCGGTAGTGGGATCGGCAGCACGTATAAGGGGACCGGGCTGATCCCTGGCTTACACATTATGCCTCTCCGACCGACCTCTCTGGTCGGCAGAGTGCCCGCATGTTCATTTCATGGGTTGACTTAGGCATACGAAGTTCATCCCCAGTCTAAGCATACGGAGTTCATTCCCAGTCTAAGATCAGATCGGATCAAGGGTTACAACAGTAGGATCAACAGCACGCAGGGGTGACCGAGCCGATCCCCGACTTGCACATTCTACCTTTCCAGTCGGTTGAGTGCCTGCACACCCATTTCGTGATTTGGCTTAGGCATAGGGAGCTCATTCCATGTCTAAGCCCCACCTAGACCGAAGGTTGTGGCAGCGGGATCGACAGCACATAGAGGGGGACCGGTCCGATCCTCGACTTGCGCATTATGCCTCTTCGGCCGGCTCAGTGCCCGTACGCTCGTTTCTTGGATTAACTTATGCATACGAAGTTTATTCCCAGTCTAAGATCAGACTGGACCGAGGGTTGTAGCAGCAGGATCAACAACATATAGGGGGGACCAGGTCGATCCCTGGCTTACGCATTCTGCCTCTCCGGTCGACCGAGTGCCCGCACGCTCATTTCATGGGTTGGCTTAAGCATATAGAGTAAGCCCCAGCCGGACCGAGGGTTATGGCAGCAGGACCGACAGCAGGATCGGTAACTTGTAAAGGGGGATCGGGCTGATCCCCGACTTGCGCATTATGCCTCTTCGATCGGTCTCTCTGGTCGGCTGAGCGCCCGCATGCTCGTTTCGTGGGTTGACTTAGGCATACGAAGTTCATCACCAGTATAAGCATACGAAGTTCATTCAAGTCTATGATCGAACTGGATCGAGGGTTGTGGTATTAGGATCGACAACACACAGGGGGGACCGAGATGATCCCCGGCTTGCGTATTCTACCTCTCCGGCCGGCTGAGTGCCCGAACGCTTGTTTCGTGGGTTGACTAAGGCATACGAAGTACATTCAACGTCTAAGCCCAGCCCGATCGAGGGTTGTGGCAGAAGGACTGGCAGTAGGATCGGTAGCACGTAGAGGGGGACAGGGCCGATCCCTGACTTGCGCATTATGCCTCTCCGACCGGCTGAGCGCCCGTACGCTCGTTTCGTGGGTTGACTTAGGCATACGGAGTTCATCCCCAGTCTAAGCATACGAAGTTCATTCCCAGTCTAAGATCGGACTGGACCGAGGGTTGCGGAAGTAGGATCGGTAGCACGCAGGGGGACTGGGTCGATCCCTGGCTTGCGCATTATGCCTTTCCGGCTGACTGAGCGCCCGCACGCCCGTTTTGTGGGTCGTCTTGCCACGAAACTTCACATGAAGGCTTAGGGGACCATTGTATGAATTTACAAGCCATAAAAATGGCATCCGCATGACAGAAATATGAAGATGTGCTTGAACCCACCTACCACCCGTTCGATCCCCGGGTTGCGCATCCTGCGTCTCTGGTCGGCTGAGCGCTCGTACACTTGTTTCGTGGGTTGACTTAGGCATACAGATAACATTCCACATCTAAGCCCTAGTCGGACCGAGCGTTGTGGCAACAGGATCGGCAACGAGATCGATAGCACGCAGAGGGGGATTGGGCTTATCCTCGGCTTGCACATTATGCCTTTCCGACCAACCTCTCCGGTCGGCTGAGCACCTGCACGCTCGTTTCATGGGTTAACTTAGCCATACGGAGTTCATCCCCAGTCTAAGCATACGGAGTTCATTCCCAGTCTAAGATTGGACTGGATCGAGGGTTGTGGCAGCAAGATCAGCAGCACGTAGGGGGGATCAGGTTGATCCCTGACTTGCGCATTCTGCCTTTCCGGTCGGTTGAGTGCCCGCACGCTCGTTTCGTGGGTTGGCTTAGGCATATGGAGTACATTCCACGTCTCAGCCCCAGTCGGACCGAGGGTTGTGGCAGCAGGACTGGCAGTGGGATTGGCAGCATACAGAGGGGGACCGAGCTGGTCCCCGACTTACGCATTATGCCTCTCTGGTCGGCTCCTCCAATCGATTGAGCGCCCGCACGCTCGTTTCGTGGGTTGACTTAGGCATACGGAGTTCATCCCTAGTCTAAGCATACGGAGTTCATTCCTAGTCTAAGATTGGACCGGACAGAGGGTTGCGTCAGCAGGATCGACAGCATGCAGGGGGGACCAGGTCGATCCCTGGCTTGCGCATTCTGCCTCTCCGGTCGGCTGAGCGCCCGCACCCTTGTTTCATCTGTTGGCTTAGGCATATGGAGTTCATTCCATGTCTAAGCATATCGAGCTCATTCCCAATCTAAGATTTTGAGCCACGGTGCACATGCTGGGCTCGGACATGTGCTGGTGCCACATTTTTTTTACCCGGGGCACCATCACCGGAGCATCGTCGAAGCATCACTGGAGAGCCTAACCGGCGGCATTAGGGGTTCCAGCGATTGAGGGGGCCGGGGGGTGTGCACACATGATGTGAAAAAGGTCCTGGTGCTTGGCCCTTATATTGGCCCTTTATCCTTCATCAAACCTTGAGAACTCACACCCCCTTAAAAGAGCATTTGAGATTTTATCGGTTTGCTGCCAGTAGCCATTAAAGTGTCTGAAATGGGGACACTTTTTTCAAATGGTCACAAAATCTTCTCCACTTCGAGTTTTTAGCTGAATTTTTTTGTCCATGCCAACAAAAATACAAGGATCACCTCTACCAAATTTAGGGACAAAACTCTTTCTAAAAAAATTTTAAAAAATCCTGAACCGTAAAAAGTTTCAAAAATTTTGAAAAATAGAAAACGGGTCGTCTTGCCATGAAACTTCACATGAAGGCTTAGGGGACCATTGTATGAATTTACAAGCCATAAAAATTGGCATGGCAGAAATATTAAGATGTGCTTGAACCCACCTACCACCCGTTCGATCCCCGGCTTGCGCATCCTGGCTCTCTGGTCGGCTGAGCGCCCACACGCTTGTTTCGTGGGTTGACTTAGGCATACGGAGTTCATCCCCAGTCTAAGCATACAGAGTTCATTCCTAGTCTAAGATTGGACCAAATCGAGGGTTGCAGTAGTAGGATCGGTAGCATGCAGGGGGGACCGGACCGATCCCCAACTTGTGTATTCTGGCTCTCTGATCGGCTGAACGCCCGTACGCTAGTTTCGTGGGTTGGCTTAGGCATACGGCGTACATTCCATGTCTAAGCCACAGCCGAACCAAGGGTTTTGGCAGCAGGATCGACAATGGGATCGACTGCGCGCAGACGGGGATTGGGCTGATCCACGGCTTATGAATTATGCCTCTCCGGCCGGCTAAGCGTCCGCATGCTCGTTTCATGGGTTGACTTAGGCGTACGGAGTTCATCCCCAGTCTAAGCATACGGAGTTCATTCCTAGTCTAAGATCAGACCGGATTGAGGGTTATGGCAGCAGGATCGACAGCACGCACCTGGCTTGTGCATTCTGCCTCTCCAGCTGACTGAGTGCCCGCACGCTCGATTCGTGGGTTGGTCTAAGCATACGGAGTTCATTAATAGTCTAAGATCAGACTGGATCGAAGGTTACGGCAGCATGATCGGCAGCACGCAGGGGGGACTGGGCCGATCACAGGCTTGCACCTTCTGCCTCTCCGGTTGACTGAGCGTCCGCACGTTCGTTTCGTGGGTTGGCTTAGGCATAGGGAGCTCATTCCATGTTTAAGCCCCAGCCAGACCGAGGGTTGTGGCAGTGGGATCGGTAGCACGCAGAGGGGGACCGGGGTCGATCCTCGATTTACGTATTATGCCTTTTCGGTCGACTAAGCGCCCTCACGCTCATTTCATGGGTTGACTTAGGCATACGGA
Organism: Durio zibethinus; assembly: GCF_002303985.1. Next base: position 24,997,847 of record NW_019167826.1, on the reverse strand, counting down.
GTTCATCCCCAGTCTAAGCATACGGAGTTCATTCCCAATCTAAGATCGGACCATATCGAGGGTTGCGACAGCAGGATCAGCAGCATGTAGGGGGGATCGGGCCGATCCCCGACTTACGTATTCTACCTCTCCGACCGGCTAAGTGCCTGCATGCTCGTTTCATGGGTTGGCTTAGGCATACGGAGTACATTCCTCATCTAAGCCCTAGCCGGATCAAGGGTTGTAGTAGCAGGACTGGCAGCAGGATCGACAGCACGCAAAGGGGGATCGGGCTGATCCCCGGCTTGCACATTATGCCTCTCCGACCAGCTGAGCGCCCGCACACTCGTTTCGTGGGTTGGCTTAGGCATATGAAATTCATCCCCAGTCTAAGCATATGGTGTTCATTCCCAGTCTAAGATCGAACAAGACCGAGGGTTACGACAGCACATAGGGGGACCGGGTCGATCCCCGGCTTGCGCATTCTGCCTCTCTGATCGGTGAGCGCCCGTACGCCCGTTTCATGGGTTGGCTTAGGCATAGGGAGCTCATTCCATGTCTAAGCCCCAGCCGAACCGAAGGTTGTGGCAGCGGGACTGACAGCACGCAGAGAGGGACCAGACTGATCCCGGCTTGCGCATTATGCCTCTTTAACTGGCTCAGTGCCCGTACGCTTGTTTCATGGGTTGACTTATGCATACGGAGTTCATTCCTAGTCTAAGATCAGATCGGACTGAGGGTTGCGATAGCAGGATCGACAGCACGTAGGGGGGACTGGGGTTGATCCCTGGTTTACGCATTCTGCCTCTTCGGCCAGCTGAGCGCCCGCATGCTCGTTTCATGGGTTGCTTAGGCATACGGAGTACATTCCACGTCTAAGCCCCAGTCAAACCGAGGGTTGTGGTAGTAGGACCGGTAGTGGGATCAGCAACACGCAAAGGGAGACCGGGCTGATCCCCGGCTTGCGTATTATGCCTCTCCGATTGGCCTCTCCGATTGACTGAGCGCCCGCACGCTCGTTTCGTGGGTTGACTTAGGCATACGGAGTTCATTCCCAGTCTAAGATCGGATCGGACTGAGGGTTGTGATAGTAGGATTGGCAGCACGCAGAGGGGACCAGGTCGTTCCTTGGCTTACGCATTGTGCCTCTCTAGCCGGTTGAACGCCCACACGCCCGTTTCGTGGGTTGGCTTAGGCATAGGGAGCTCATTCCTTGTCCAAGCCCCAACCAGACCGAGGGTTGTGGCAGTAGGACTGGCAGCACGCAGAGGGGGATCGGGTCGATCCCCGGCTTGCGCATTATGCCTCTTCGGTCGACTCAACGCCCGCACGCTCGTTTCGTGGGTTGACTTATGCATATGGAGTTCATTCCTAGTCTAAGATTGGACCGAACCGAGGGTTGCAGTAGAAGGATTGACAGCACGTAGGGGAGGACCGGGTCAATCCCCGGCTTGCGCATTCTGCCTCTTCGATCGGTTGAGCGCCCGCACGCTCGTTTTATGGGTTGGCTTAGGCATGCGGAGTTCATTCCATGTCTAAGCATACGAAGCTCATTCCTAATCTAAGATTTTGAGCCACGGTGTACATGCTGGGCTCGGGCATGTGCTGGTGCCACATTTTTTTTGCCCAGGGCACCATCGTCGGAGCATTGCCGGAGCATCATCGGAGAGCCTAACCGATAGTATTAGGGCCTCCGACGATTAGGGGGGTCGGGGGGTGTGCGCACATGATGTGTGATGGGTGCTGGTACTTGGCCATTATATTGACCCCCTATCCCTCATCAAACCTTGAGAACTCACACCCCTTTAAAGAGCAATTGAGATTTTATAGGTTTGCTGCCAGCAGCCATTAAAGTGCCTGAAATAGGGACACTTTTTTCAAACGGTCACAAAATCTTCTCCACTTCGAGTTTTTAGCTGAATTGTTTTGTGCATGCCAAGAAAAATACAAGGATCACCTCTACCAAATTTGGGGACAAAACTTTTACTAAAATAATATAAAAGAATCTTGAACCGCAAAAAGTTTCAAAAATTGTGAAAAATTGAAAACGGGTCGCCTTGCCACTAAACTTCACATGAAGGCTTAGGGGACCATTGTATGAATTTACAAGCCATAAATATGGCATTGGCATGGCAAAAATATGAAGATGTGCTTTAACCCACCTACCACCTGTTCGATCCCCGGCTTGCGTATCCTGCCTCTCTGGTCGGCAGAGCGCCCGCACGCTCGTTTTGTGGGTTAACTTAGGCATACGGAGTTCATTTCCAGTCTAAGATCAGATCGGATCGAGGGTTCTGGTAGCAGGATCGGCAGCACGCAGAGGGATCGGGCTGATCCCCGGCCTGCACATTCTACCTGTCTGGTCACCTGAGCACCCGCACACTCGTTTCGTGGGTTGGCTTGGGCATACGGAGTACATTCCATGTCTAAGCCCCAGCCAGACCGAGGGTTATGGCAGCAGGACCGACAGCGGGATCGACAACACGCAGAGAGGGACTGGGATGATCCCTAACTTGCGCATTATGGCTTTCCGGCCGGATGATCCCCACACGATCATTTCGTGGGTTGACTTTGTCATACAGAGTTCATCCCCAATCTAAGCATACGGAGTTCATTCCCAGTCTAAGATTGGATCGGATCGAGGGTTGCGACAGTAGGATCGACAGCACGCAGGGGGGATCGAGCCGATCCTCGGCTTGGACATTCTACCTCTTTGGCCGGTTGAGTGCTTGCACGTTCATTTCATGGGTTGGTTTAGGCATACAGAGTACACTCCACATCTAAGCCCTAGCCGGACCGAGGGTTGTGGCAGCAGGATCGGTAGCACGCTCGTTTCATGGGTTGACTTAGGCATACGGAGTTATCCCCAGTCTAAGCATATGGAGTTCATTCCCAGTCTAAGATCGGATTAGACCGAGGGATGCGGCAGCAGGATCGACAGCACGCAGGAGGGACCGGGCTGATCCTCGGCTTACGCATTCTGTCTCTCCGGTCCGCTGAACACCTGCACGCCTGTTTCATGGGTTGGCTTAGGCATAGGGAGCTCATTCCATGTCTAAGCCCCAGTCGAACTGAGGGTTGTGGCAACAGGACCAGCAGGACGTAGAGGGGGACCGGGCCGATCCTCTGCTTGTGTATTATGCCTCTTCGGCTGACTCAGTGCCTGCACGCTCGTTTCATGGGTTCACTTATGCATACAAAGTTCATTCTCAATCTAAGATCAAACCGGACCAAGGGTTACGACAGCAGGATCGATAGCACACAGGGGGGGATCGGGTCAATCCCCAGCTTGTGCATTCTGTCCTCCGGCCGACTGAGCACCCGTACGCTCGTTTCGTGGGTTGGCTTAGGCATACGGAGTTCATTCCATGTCTAAGCATACGGAGCTCATTCCCAATCTAAGATTTTGAGCCATGGTGCACATGCTGGGCTCGGGCATGTGCTGGTGCCGTATTTTTTTTGCCAGGGGCACCATCGTCGGAGCATTGTCAGAGAATCACTGGAGAGCCTAACCGGCAGCATTGGGGTTCTGGCAATTGGGGGGGCCGGAGGGTGTGCGCACATGATGTGCGATGGGTGCTGGTAGTTGGCCCTTCTATTGGCCCCCTATCCTTCATCAAACCTCAAGAACTCACACCCCCTTAAAGAGCATTTGAGATTTTATAGGTTTGCTGCCAGTAGCCATTAAAGTGTCTGAAATAGGGACACTTTTTTCAAACGGTCACAAAATCTTCTCCACTTCGAGTTTTTAGCTGAATTGTTTTGTGCATGCCAACAAAAATACAAGGATCACCTCTACCAAATTTGGGGACAAAAATCTTTCTAAAAAAATTTTAAAAAATCCCGAACCGTAAAAAGTTTTAAAAATCATGAAAAATAGAAAACTGGTCATCTTGCCACGAAACTTCACATGAAGGCTTAGGGGACAATTGTATGAATTTACAAGCCATAAAAATGGCATTCATTCGATCCTCGACTTACGTATTCTGCCTCTCTAGTCGGCTTAGTAGAAATATGAAGATGTGCTTGAACCCACCTACCACACGTTCGATCCCCGACTTGCGCATCCTGCCTCTCTGGTCGGTTGAGCACCCGCACGCTCATTTCATGGGTTGACTTAGGCATACGGAGTTCATCCCCAGTCTAAGCATACAGAGTTCATTCCCAGTCTAAGATCAAACCGGATCGAGGGTTGCGACAGTAGGATCGGTAGCACGTAGGGGGGACCAGGTCGATCCCCGGCTTGTGCATTCTGCCTTTCCTGTCGGCTAACAGCCCACACGCTCGTTTCATGGGTTGGCTTAGGCATACGTAGTACATTCCATGTCTAAGCCCAGTCGGACCGAGGGTTGTGGCAGCAGGACCCGCAGCGAAATCGCCAACACGCAGAGGGGGACCGAGCTGATCCCCGGGCTTGCGCATTATGCCTCTCCGACCGGCCTCTTCGGTCGACTGAACACCTGCATGCTCGTTTCGTGGGTTGACTTAGGCATACGAAGTTCGTCCCCAGTCTAAGCATACGGAGTTCATTCCTAGTCTAAGATCGGATTAAACTGAGTGTTACGGTAGCAGGATCGATAGCATGCAGGGGGGATCGGGTCGATCCTCGACTTGTGCATTTTGCCTCTTCAGGTGGTTGAGTGCCCGCACGCCCATTTCGTGGGTTGGCTTAGGCATAGGGAGCTCATTCCTTGTCTAAGCCCCAGCCGGACCCAGGGTTGTGGCCGCGGGACCGACAGCATGCAGAGGGGGATCGGGTCGATCCCTGGCTTACGCATTATGCCTCTTCGACCGGTTCAGCGCCCGCACGCTCGTTTCGTAGGTTGACTTATGCATACGAAGTTCATTCCCAGTGTAAGATTGGATCGAATAGAGGATTGCAGCAGCAGGATGACAGCACCCAGGGGGGGATCGGGTCGATCCCCGGATTGCGCATTCTGCCTCTCCGACCGGCTAAGCGCCCGCACGCTCGTTTCGTGGGTTGGCTTAGCCATACGAAGTTCATTCCATGTCTAAGCATACGGAGCTCACAGTTTAAGATTTTGAGCCACGGTGCACATGCTGGGCTCGGGCATGTACTGGTGCCGCATTTTTTTTCGCCCGTGGCACCATCGTCGGAGCATCGCCGGAGAGCCTAACCGGCGGCATTGGGGGTTCTGGTGATTGGGGGGGCCGGGGAGTGTGCGCACTTGATGTGCGATGGATGCTGGTACTTGGCCCTTCTATTGGCCCCCTATTGCTCATCAAACCTCAAGAACTCACACTCCCTTAAAGAGCATTTGAGATTTTATAGGTTTGCTGCCAGTAGCCATTAAAGAATCTAAAATAGGGACACTTTTTTCAAACGGTTACAAAATCTTCTCCACTTCGAGTTTTTAGCTGAATTTTTTTGTGGATGCCAAAAAAAATACAAGGATCACATGTACCAAATTTTGGGACAAAACTCTTTCTAAAAAAATTTAAAAAAATCTTGAACTGCAAAAAGTTTTGAAAATCGTGAAAAATAGAAAACGGGTCGTCTTGCAACGAAACTTCACATGAAGGCTTAGGGGACCATTGTATGACTTTACAAGCCATAAAAATGGCATTGGCATGACAGAAATATGAAGATGTGCTTGAACCCACCTACCACCCGTTCGATCTCCGACTTGTGCATCCAGCCTCTCTGGTCGACTGAGGGCACGCACGCTCGTTTCATGGGTTGACTTAGGCATACAGAGTTCATCCATAGTCTAAGCATACAGAGTTCATCCCTAGTCTAAGCATACAGAGTTCATCCCTAGTCTAAGCATACAGAGTTCATTCCCAGTCTAAGATCGGACTGGATCCAGGGTTACGGCAGCAGGATCGGCAGCACGCAGGAAGGGATCGAGCTGATCCCCAGCTTGCTCATTCTGCCTCTTCGGCCGGCTGAGCACCTACACGCTCATTTCGTGGGTTAGCTTAGGCATACGGAGTACATTCCATGTCTAAGCCCCAGCCGGACAGAGGGTTGTGACAGCAGGATGGACAACGGGATCGGCAGCACACAGAGAGGGACCGAGCTGATCCCCGGCTATGCATATTATGCCTCTTCGACCGGCTTGTCCGCCCGGCTGAGCGTTCGTACGCTTGTTTCGTGGGTTGACTTAGGCATACGGAGTTCATCCCCAATCTAAGCATACGAAGTTCATTCCCAGTCTAAGATTGGACCAAACCGAGGGTACAGCAGCAGGATCGGCAACACGCAGGGGGGATTGAGCTGATCCCCGGCTTGCGCATTCTGCCTCTCCATCCGGTTGAGCGCCCGTACGCTCGTTTCGTGGGTTGGCTTAGGCATAGAGAGCTCATTCCATGTCTAAGCCCCAGCCGGATCGAAGGTTGTGGCAACGGTATTGACAGTAGACAGAGGGGGATCAGGCTGATCCTCAGCTTGCACATTATGCCTCTCCGGTCGGCCTCTCCGACCTATTGAACGTCCGCACGCTTGTTTCGTGGGTTTACTTAGGTATACGGAGTTCATTCCTTGTCTAAGCATACGAAGCTCATTCCCAATCTAAGATTTTGAGCCACGGTGCACATGCTAGGCTTGGGCATGTACTGGTGCCGCATTTTTTTCGCCCAGGGCACCGTCGTCAGAGCATCGCCAGAGAGCCTAACCGATGGCATTGGGGTTCTGGCGATTGGGGGGGCCGGGGGGTGTGCGCACATGATGTGTGATGGGTGCTGGTACTTGGCCCTTATATTGGCCCCCTATCACTCATCAAACCTCGAGAACTCACACCCCCTTAAAGAGCATTTGAGATTTTATACGTTTGCTATCGGTAGCCATTAAAGTGTCTGAAATGGGGACACTTTTTTCAAACGGTCACAAAATATTCTCCACTTCGAGTTTTTAGCTGAATGTTTTTGTGCATGCCAACAAAAATACAAGGATCACCTCTACCAAATTTGGGGACAAAACTCTTTCTAAAAAAATTTTAAAAAATCTCGAACCACAAAAAGTTTCAAAAATCATAAAAAATAAAAAACGGGTCATCATGCCACAAAACTTCACATGAAGGCTTAGGGGACCATTGTATGAATTTACAAGCCATAAAAATGGCACTGGCATGGTAGAAATATGAAGATATGCTTGAACCCACTACCACCCGTTCGATCCCCGACTTGCGCATCCTGCCTCTCTGGTCGGCTGAGCACCCGCGCACTCGTTTCGTGGGTTGGCTTAGGCATACAAAGTACATTCCACGTCTAAGCCCCAGCTGGACCGAGGGTTGTTGTAGCAGGACCGGCAGCGGGATCGACAGAATGTAAAAGGGGATCGGGTTGATCCCCGACTTACGCATTACGCCTCTCTGGCCGGCCTCTCCGACCGGCTGAGTTCCCGCACGCTCGTTTATGGGTTGACTTAGGCATACAGAGTTCATCCCCAATCTAAGCATATGGAGTTCATTCCCAATCTAAGATCGGATCAGATTGAGGGTTGCGACTGCAGGATCGACAGCCCGCAGGGGGGATCAGGCCGATCCGTGACTTGTGCATTCTACCTCTCCGGTCGGTTGAGTGCCCGCATGCTCGTTCTGTGGGTTGACTTAGGCATACGAAGTACATTTCACGTCTAAGCCCCAGCCGGACCGAGGGTTGTGGTAGCTGGACCGATAGCGGGATAGGCAGCATGCAGAGGGGGACTGGGCTGATCCTCGGCTTATGTATTATGCCTCTCCGACCTGCACGCTCGTTTCGTGGGTTGACTTAGGCATACGGAGTTCATCCCCAGACTAAGCATACGGAGTTCATCCTCAGTCTATGCATACGGAGTTCATTCCCAGTCTAAGATCGAACCGGATCGAGGGTTGCGGCAACAAGATCGACAGCACGCAAGGGGGATCGGGCTGATCCTCGGCTTGCTCATTCTGCCTCTCAGGCCGGTTGAGCACCCGCACGCTAGTTTCGTCTGTTGGCTTAGGCATACAGAGTACATTCCACCTCTAAGCCCCAGCTGGATCGAGGGTTGTGGCAATAGGACCGGAGTGAGATCGGTAGCATGCAAAGAGGGACCGGGTTGATCCCTGGCTTGCGCATTATGCCTCTCCGACCGACTGAGCGCCCGCACTCTCGTTTCATGGGTTGAATTAGGCATACGGAGTTCATCCCCAGTCTAGGCATACAGAGTTCATTCCCAGTCTAAGATCGGACCGGTCTGGGGGTTGCGGCAGCAAGATCAACAGCACACAGGGGGGATCGGCCAATCTCCGGCTTACGTATTCTGCCACTCCGATCGGCTGAGCGCCCGTACGCCCGTTTCATGTGTTGGCTTAGGCATAGGGAGCTCATTCCATGTCTAAGCCCCAGTCAGATCGAGGGTTGTGGCAGTGGGACCGACAGCACGCAGAGGGGGACCAGGCCGAACCTTGGCTTGCACATTATGCCTCTTCGATCGGCTCAGCGCCCATACGCTCGTTTCGTGGGTTGACTTATGCATACGGAGTTCATTCCTAGTCTAAGATCAAATTGGACCGAGGTTGCAGCAGCAAGATTAATAGCACGCAGGGGGGACCGGGTCGATCCTCGGATTGCACATTCTGCCTCTCCGGTCGACTGAGCAATCGCACACTCGTTCCGTGGGTCAACTTAGGCATACGGAGTTCGTTCCATGTCTAGGCATACGGAGCTCATTACCAATCTAAGATTTTAAGCCGCGGTGCACATGCTGGGCTCAAGCATATGCTGGTTTCACATTTTTTTTGCCCGGGGCACCATCATCGGAGCATCGTCGGCGCATCGTCGGAGAGCCTAACTGACAGCATTGGGGGTTCTAGCGATTGGGGGGTGAGGGGGTGTGCACACATGATGTGCGATGGGTGCTGGTACTTGGCCCTTATATTGGCCCCCTATCCCTCATCAAACCTTGAGAACTCACACCCCCTTAATGAGCATTTGAGATTTTATAGGTTTGCTGCCAGTAGCAATTAAAGTGTCTGAAATGGGGACATTTTTTTCAAACGGTCACAAAATCTTCTCCACTTGGAGTTTTTAGCTAAATTTTTTTGTGCATGCCAACAAAAATACAAGGATCACCTCTACCAAATTTTTTGACAAAAATCTTTCTAAAAAAATTTAAAAAAATCCCAAACCGTAAAAAGTTTCAAAAATCATGAAAAATAGAAAACGGGTCGTCTTGCCACGAAACTTCACACGAAGGCTTAGGGGACCATTGTATGAATTTACAAGCCAGAAAAATGGCATTGGCATGGCAAAAATATGAAGATGTGCTTGAACCCACCTACCACCCGTTCGATCCCCGGCTTACGCATCCTGCCTCTCTGGTCGGCTGAGCGCCCGCATGCTCGTTTCGTGGGTTGACTTAGGCATACAGAGTTCACCCCCAGTCTAAGCATACGGAGTTCATTCCCAGTCTAAGATCGGACTGGATCAAGGGTTGCGACAGCAGGATTGACAGCACGTAGGGGGATCGGATCAATCCCCGGCTTGCGCATTCTGCCTCTCCGGCTGGCTGAGCGCCCGCACGCTCGTTTCATGGGTTGGCTTAGGCATACGGAGTACATTCCACGTCTAAGCCCCAGCCGGACCGAGGGTTGTGGTAGCAGGATCGACAGTGGGATCAGCAGCACGCAAAGGGGGACCGAGCTGATCCCTGACTTGCGCATTATGCCTTTTCGACCGGCTTCTCCGGCTGGTTGAGTGCCCGTACGCTCATTTCGTGGGTTGACTTAGGCATACAGAGTTCATCCCTAGTCTAAGCTTACAGAGTTCATTCCCAGTCTAAGATCGAACCGGATCGAGGGTTGCGGCAGCAGGATCGGTAGCATGCAGGGGGACCGGGCCGATCCCCGGCTTACGCATTCTGCCTCTCCAGCCTGCTGAGCGCCCGTACACCCGTTTCATGGGTTGGCTTGGCATAAGGAGCTCATTCCATGTCTAAGGCCCAGCCGGACCGAGGGTTGTGGCAGCGGGACCGGCAGCACCCAAAGGGGGACCAGCCCGATCCCCGGCTTGCGCATTATGCCTCTTCGATCGGCTCAGGGCCCGCACATTCGTTTCATGGGTTGACTTACGCATACGGAGTTCATTCCCAGTCTAAGATCAGACCGGATCGAGGGTTGTGGCAGTACGATCGACAGCACGCAGCGGGGACCGGGTCAATCCCCGACTTGCGCATTCTACCTCTTCGACCTGTCGAGCGCCCGCACGTTCGTTCCATGGGTTGGTTTAGGCATACAGAGTTCATTCCATGTCTAAGCATACGAGCTCATTCCCAGTCTAAGATTTTGAGCCACGGTGCACATGCTGGGCTCGGGTATGTGCTGGTGCCGCATTTTTTTCACCCGGGGCACCATCGTCGGAGCATCGTCGAAGCATCGCCGGAGAGCCTAACCGACGGCATTGGGGGTTTCGACGATTGGGGGGGCCGGGGGCTGTACGCACATGATGTGCGATAGGTGGTGGTACTTGGCCCTTATATTGGCCCCCATCCCTCATCAAACCTCGAGACCTCACACCCCCTTAAAGAGCATTTTAGATTTTATAGGTTTGCTGCCAGTAGCCATTAAAGTGTTTGAAATGGGGACACTTTTTTCAAATGGTCCCAAAATCTTCTCCACTTCGAGTTTTTAACTGAATTTTTTTATGCATGCCAAAAAAAATACAAGGATCACCTCTTCCAAATTTGGGGACAAAACTTTTTCTAAAAAATTTAAAAAAATCTTGAACCGTAAAAAGTTTCAAAAATCGTGAAAAATAGAAAATGGGTCGTCTTGCCACGAAACTTCACATGAAGGCTTAGGGGACCATTGTATGAATTTACAAGCCATAAAAATGGCATTGTCATGGTAGAAATATGAAGATGTGCTTGAACCCACCTACCACCCGTTTGATCCCCGACTTACGTATCTTGCCTCTCTGGTCGGCTGAACGCCCGCACGCTCGTTTCGTGGGTTGACTTAGGCATACAGAGTTCATCCCCAGTCTAAGCATACAGAGTTCACTCCCAGTCTAAGATCGGATCGGATCGAAGGTTGCGGCAGCAGGATCTGCAGCAAGCAGGGGGGACCGACGTAATCCCCGACTTGTGCATTCTGCCTCTCTGGTCGGCTGAGCACCCGCACGCTCGTTTCGTGGGTTGGCTTAGGCATACGTAGTGCATTCCATGTCTAAGCCCTAGCCAAACTGAGGGTTGTGGTAGCAGGACCGACAGCGGGATCGACAGCTCGTAGTGGGGGACCGGGCTATTCTCTGGCTTCCGTATTATGCCTCTCAACCGACCTCTCCGGCCGGGTAAATGCCCGCACGCTCGTTTCGTGGGTTGACTTAGGCATACGGAGTTCATTCCTAGTCTAATGTCAGACCAGACCGAGGGTTGCGGCAGCAGGATAGATAGCACGCTGGGGGGATCGGGCCGATCCCCAGCTTGTGCATTTTGCCTCTCCGATCGGCTGATCGCCTGCACGCCCGTTTCGTAGGTTGGCTTAGGCATAGGGAGGTCATTCCATGTCTAAGCCCCAGTTAGACCGAGGGTTGTGGCAGCGGGACCGGCAGCACGTAGATGGGGACCGGGTCGATCCTTGGCTTGCACACTATGCCTCTTCGATCGGTTCAGTGCCCTCACGCTCGTTTCGTGGGTTGACTTATGCATACGAAGTTCATTCCCAGTCTAAGATCAAACTAGACTGAGGGTTGCAGCAGCAAGATCGACAGCACGCAGGGGGGACCAGTCGATCCCCGGCTTACGCATTCTGCCTCTCCGGCTGGCTGAGTGCCCGCTTGCTCGTTCCATGGGTTGGCTTAGGCATACAGAGTTCATTCCATGTCTAAGCATACGAAGCTCATTCCCAGTCTAAGATTTTGAGCCACAGTGCACATGCTGGGCTCAGCCATGTGTCGGTGTCGCATTTTTTTCACCCGGGGCACCATTGCCGGAGCATCGTTGGAGAGCCTAACCAGCGACATTGGGGTTTCCGACGATTGGGGGGCCGGGGGGTGTGCGCACATGATGTGCGATGGGTGCTGGTACTTGGCCCTTATATTGGCCCCTTATCCCTCATCAAACCTTGAGAACTTACACCCCCTTAAAGAGTATTTGAGATTTTATAGGTTTGCTGCCAGTAGCCATTAAAGTGTCTGAAATGGGGACACTTTTTTCAAACGGTCACAAAATCTTCTCCACCTCGAGTTTTTAGCTGAATTGTTTTGTGCATGCCAACAAAAATACAAGGATCACCTCTACCAAATTTGGGGGCAAAACTCTTTCTAAAAAAATTTTAAAAAATCTCGAACCACAAAAAGTTTCCAAAATCGTGAAAAATAGAAAACGGGTCATCTTGCCACGAAACTTCACATGAAGGCTTAGCGGACCATTGTATGAATTTACAAGCCATAAAAAAGGCAATGGCACGACAAAAATATGAGACTTATGCATACGGAGTTCATTCCCAACCTAAGATCAGACCGGACTGAGAGTTATGGCAGTAGGATCGACAGCACGTACGAGGGGACCGGATCGATCCCCGGCTTGTGCATTCTGCCTGTCCGACCGGCTGAGCGCCCGCACGCTCGTTTCATGGCTTGGCTTAGGCAAATGGAGTTCATTCCATGTCTAAGCCTAGCCGGACCGAGGGTTGTGGCAGCAGGACCGACAGTGAGATCGACATCACGTAGAGGGGGATCGGGCTGATCCCCGGCTTACGCATTATGCCTCTCCGGTCGGCTGAGCACCCGCACGCTTGTTTCATGGCTTGACTTAGGCATATGGAGTTCATCCCTAGTCTAACCATACAGAGTTCATTCCCAATCTAAGATTAGACCAGACCGAGGGTTGCGGCACCAGGATCGACAGCACGCAAGGGGGACTAGGCTGATCCCCGACTTACGCATTCTGCCTCTTCGGCCGACTGAGCACCCGCACGCCCGACTCGAGGGTTGGCTTAGGCATAGGGAGCTCATTCCATGTCTAAGCCCCAGTCGGATTGAGGGTTGTGGCAGCGGGACCGGTAGCGCGCAGAGGTGGACCGGGCCGATCCTCGGCTTGCGTATTATGCCTCTTCTGGCTCCGTGCCCGCACACTCATTTCGTGGGTTGACTTATACATACGGAGTTCATTCCCAGTCTAAGATCAGACCAGACTGAGGGTTGCTGTAGCAGGATCGACAGCATGTAAGGGGGACCAAGTCGATCTCCGGCTTGCGCATTCTGCCTCTCCAACTGACTGAGCGCCCGCACGTTCATTTCGTGGGTTGGCTTAGGCATATGGAGTTCATTCCATTTCTAAGCATACGGACCTTATTCCCAATCTAAGATTTTGGGCCACGATGCACATGCTGGGCTCGGGCATGTGCTGGTACCGCATTTTTTTCACCCGGGGCACCATCGTCGGAGCATCGTCGGAGAGCCTAACCGGCGACATTGGGGGTTCCGATGATTGGGGGGTTGGGGGGTGGCGAACAGGATGTGCGATGGGTGCTGGTTCTTGGCCCCTATATTGGCCCCCTATCCCTCATCAAACCACGAGAACTCACACCCCCTTAAAGAGCATTTCAGATTTTATAGGTTTGCTGCCAGTAGCTATTAAAGTGTCTGAAATGGGGACACTTTTTCAAACGGTCACAAAATCTTCTCCACTTCGAGTTTTTAGCTGAATTTTTTTGTACATGCCAACAAAATACAAGGATCACCTCTACCAAATTTTGGGACAAAACTCTTTCTAAAAAAATTTAAAAAAATCCCAACCCGTAAAAAGTTTTGAAGATCGTGAAAAATAGAAAATGGGTCGTCGTGCCACGAAACTTCACATGAAGGCTTAGGGGACCATTGTATGAATTTACAAGCCATAACAGTGGCATTGGCATGGCAAAAATATGAAAATGTGCTTGAACCCACCTACCACCCGTTCGATCCCCGGCTTACGCTTCCTGCCTCTCTGGTCGACTGAGCACCCGCACTCTCGTTTCATGGGTTGACTTAGGGATACGGAGTTCATCCCCAGTCTAAGCATACGGAGTTCATTCCCAGTGTAAGATCAAATCGGATCGAGGGTTGCAGTAGCAGGATCGACAGCATGCAAGGGGGATCGGGCTGATCCCCGGCTTGTGCGTTCTGCCTCTCCGGCCGACTGAGCGCCTGCACGCTTGTTTCGTGGGTTGGCTTAGGCATACGGAGTACATTCCACATCTAAGACCCAGTCGGATCGAGGTTTGTGGCAGCAAGACCGGCAGCTGCATCAGTAGCACACAGAGGGGCACCGGCCTGATCCCCGGCTTGCGCATTATGCCTCTCCGGCCAACTTTTTCGGTCGGCTGAGCACCTACACGCTCGTTTTGTGGGTTGACTTAGGCATACGGAGTTCATTCCCAGTCTAAGATCGGATCGGATCGAGCACTGCGACAGCAGGATCGATAGCACACAGGGGGGTCAGGCTGATCCCCGGCTTGCACATTCTGACTCTCTAGCCGGCTGAGCACCCGCACGCTCGTTTCGTGGGTTGGCTTAGGCATAAGGAGCTCATTCCATGTCTAAGCCCCAACCGGACCGAGGGTTATGGCAGAGGGATCGACAGCACGTAGAGGGGGACCGGGCTGATCCCCGGCTTACGCATTATGCCTCTTCAACTGGTTCAATGCCCGCACGCTCATTTTGTAGGTTAACTTATGCATATGGAGTTCATTTCCAGTCTAAGATCGGACCAGACCAAGGTTGTGACAGCAGATCAACAACACGCAGGGGGGATCGGGTCAATCGTCGGCTTGCGCATTTCGCCTCTTTGATCGGCTGAGCGCCCGCACGCTTGTTTCGTGGGTTGGCTTAGGCATACGGAGTTCATTCCATGTCTAAGCATACAGAGCTCATTCCCAATCTAAGATTTTGAGCCACGGTGCACATGCTAGGCTCGGGCATATGCTGGTACCACATTTTTTTCACCCGGGGGACCTTCGCTGGAGCATCGTCGGAGAGCCTAACCGGCGACATTGGGGGTTTCGGAGATTGGGGGGCCAGGGGGTGTGCGCACATGATGTGTGATGGGTAATGGTACTTGGCCCTTTTATTGGCCCCCTATCCCTCATCAAACCTCCAGAACTCACACCCCCTTAAAGAGCATTTGGGATTTTATAGGTTTGTTGCCAGTAGCCATTAAAGTGTCTGAAATGGGGACACTTTTTTCAAACGGTCACAAAATCTTCTCCACTTCGAGTTTTTAGCTGAATTTTTTTGTGCATGCCAACAAAAATACAAGGATGAGCTCTACCAAATTTGGGGACAAAATGCTTTCTAAAAAAATTTTTAAAAAATCCCAAACCTGAAAAAGTTTTAAAAATCGTGAAAAATAGAAAACGGGTCGTCTTGCCACGAAACTTCACATGAAGGCTTAGGGGACCATTGTATGAATTTACAAGCCATAAAAATGGCATTGGCATGGTAGAAATATGAAGATGTGCTTGAACCCACGTACCAACCGTTCGATCTCCGGCTTGCGCATCCTGCCTCTCTGGTCGGCTGAGCACCCGCACGTTCGTTTCGTGAGTTGACTTAGGCATACGGAGTTCATCCCCAGTCTAAGCATACAGAGTTCACTCCCAGTCTAAGATCGCACTGGATTGAGGGTTGCGACAGCAGGATCGACAGCACACAGGGGGGACCGGGCCGATCCCTAGCTTATGCATTCTGTCTCTTCGACCGGCTGAGCGCCCACATACTCGTTTCACGGGTTGGCTTAGGCATACGAAGTACATTCCATGTCTAAGCCCCAGCAGAACTGAGGGTTGTGGCAGTAGGACCGGCAACGGGATCGATAGCACGTAAAGGAGGATCGGGCTGATCCTCGACTTACGCGTTATGCCTTTTCGATCGGCCTCTCCAGTAGACTAAGCGCCCGCACGCTCGTTCGGTGGGTTGACTTAGGCATACAGAGTTCATCCCCACTCTAGGCATATGGAGTTCATTCCCAGTCTAAGATCGGACTGGATCGAGGGTTGCGGTAGCAGGATCGGTAGCACGTTGGGGGGACCAGGTCGATCCCCGACTTGCACATTCTGCCTCTCTGGCTGGCTAAGCGCCCGCACGCTCATTTTGTGGCTTGGCTTAGGCATACAGAGTACATTCCATGTCTAACCCCCAGTCGGATCGAGGGTTGTGGCAGCAGGACCGGTAGTGAGATCGGCAGCACGCAGAGGGGACCGGGCTGATCCCTGACTTGCACGTTATGCCTCTTCGACCAGCCTCTCCGGTCGACTGAACGCTCGCATGCTCGTTTCATGGGTTAACTTACACATACGGAGTTCATTCCCAGTCTAAGGTCGGACCAGACTGAGGATTGCGACAGCAGGATCGACAGCACATAGGGGGGACCGGGTCGATCCCCGGCTTACGCATTCTACCTCTGTAGCCGACTAAGCGCCCGCATGGTCATTTCATGGGTTGGCTTAGGAATACGGAGTTCATTCCATGTCTAAGCATACGGAGCTCATTCACAATCTAAGATTTTGAGCCACGGTGTACATGCTGGGCTCAGGCATGTACTGGTGCAGCATTTTTTTCACCCGGGGCACCATCATCAGAGCATCACCGGAGAGCCTAACCGGCGGCATTAGGGGTTTTGACGATTGGGGGGGCCGGGGGTGTGTGCACATGATGTGCGATGGGTGCTGGTACTTGGCCCTTATATTGGCCCCCTATCCGTCATCAAACCTTGAAAACTCACACCCCCTTAAAGAGCATTTGAGATTTTTTAGGTTTGCTGCCAGTAGCCATTAAAGTGTCTGAAATGGGGACACTTTTTTCAAACGGTCACAAAATCTTCTCCACTTCGAGTTTTTAGCTGATCCTCAGCTTTCACATTATGCCTCTCTGGTCGGCCCTCCGGTCGGCTGAGCACCTGCACACTCTTTTCATGGGTTGACTTAGGCATATGGAGTTCATCCCCAATCTAAGCATACGAAGTTAATTCCTAGTCTAAGATCAGATTGGATCGAGGGTTGCGGTAGCAGGATCGACAACATGCAGGGGGGATCGAGCCGATCCCCGACTTGCACATTTAGCCTCTCCAGCCCACTAAGCGTCCGCACACTCGTTTCATGGGTTGGCTTAGGCGTATGGAGTACATTCCACATCTAAGCCCCAGACGGACCGAGGGTTATGGCAGTAGGATTAGTAGTGGGATCGGCAGCACGCAGAGGGGGACCGAGCTGATCCCTGGCTTACGCATTATGCCTCTCTAGCCGGCCTCTCCGACTGGCTGAGCACCCGCACGCTCGTTTCGTGGGTTGATCCCCGGCTTGCGCATTATGCCTCTCCGGCCGATAGAGCACCTGCACGCACGTTTCACAGGTTGACTTAGGCATACGGAGTTCATCCCCAGTCAAGCATACGGTGTTCATTCCCAGTCTAAGATCGTACCAAACCGAAGGTTGCGGCAGCAGTATCGACAGCACGCAAAGGGGATCGGGCTGATCCCTGGCTTGCACATTCTGCCTCTTCGGCCAGCTGAGCACCCACATGCCAGTTTCGTGGGTTGGGTTAGGCATAGGGAGCTCATTCCATGTCTCAGCCGAATCGAGGGTTGTGGCAACGAGATCGGGTCGATCCCTGGCTTACGCATTATGCCTCTTCGGTCGACTCAGCGTCCGTACGCTCGTTTAATGGGTTGACTTATGCATACGGAGTTCATTCTCAGTCTAAGATCGGATCGGACCAAGGGTTCCTACAGCAGGATCGATAACATACAGGGGGAACGGGTCTATCCTCGGCTTGCGCATTCTGTCTCTCCGACCGGCTGAGCGCCCGCACGCTCGTTTCATGGGTTGGCTTAGGCATACAGTGTTCATTCCATGTCTAAGCATACGGAGCTCATTCCCAGTCTAAGATTTTGAGCCGCGATGCACATGTTGGGCTTAGGCATGTGCTGGTGCCGCATTTTTTTCGCCTGGGGCACCATCGCCGGAGCATCGTCGGAGAGCCTAACCGATGGCATTGGGGTGTCCGTCGATTGGGGGGGCCGGGGGGTGTGCGCACATGATGTGCGATGGGTGCTGGTACTTGGCCCTTATATTCGCCCCCTATCCCTCATCAAACCTCGAGAACTCACACCCCCTGAAAGAGCATTTGAGATTTTATAGGTTTGCTGCCAGTAACCATTAAAGTGTTTGAAATGGGGACACTCTTTTCAAACGGTCACCAAATCTTCTCCACTTCGAGTTTTTTGCTGAATTTTTTTGTGCATGCCAACAAAAATACAAGGGTCACCTCTACGAAATTTGGGGACAAAAATCTTTCTAAGAAAATTTAAAAAAATCCCTAACCGTAAAAAGTTTCAAAAATCATGAAAAATAGAAAACGGGTCGACTTGCCATGAAACTTCACATGAAGGCTTAGGGAACCATTGTATGAATTTACAAGCTATAAAAATGGCATTGGCATGGCAGAAATTTGAAGATGTGCTTGAACCCACCTACCACCTGTTCGATCCCCGACTTGCGCATCTTGGCTCTCTGGTCGGTTGAGTGCCCGCACGCTCATTTTGTGGGTTGACTTAGGCATACGGAGTTCATTCCTAGTGTAAGATCAGATCGGATTGAGGGTTGCAGTAGCAAGATCAGTCGCACACAGGGGGGACCAGGCCGATCCCTAGCTTGCGCATTCTGCCTCTTCGACCGACTGAGCGCCCGCACGATCGTTTCATGCATTGGCTTAGGCATAGAAAGTACATTCCATGTCTCAGGCCCAGCCGCATCGAGGGTTGTGGCTGTAGGACCGACAGCAGGATTGATAGCATGCATAGGGGGACCAGGCTGATCCCCAACTTGCGCATTATGCCTCTCCGACCGGCTGAGCGCTCGTACGCTCATTTCGTGGGTTGACTTAGGCATACAGAGTTCATCCCCAGTCTAAGCATACGAAGTTCATTCCCAGTCTAAGATCAGACCAGACCGAGGGTTGTGGTAGTTGGATCGACAGCACACAGGGGGGACCGGACTGATCCTCGGCTTGCGTATTCTACCTCTTCGGTTGGTTAAGCACCCGCACACCCGTTTCGTGGGTTGGCTTAGGCATAGGGAGCTCATTCCATGTCCAAGCCCCAGTCGGACCGAGGGTTGTGGCAGCGGGACTGGCAACACGCAGAGAGGGATCGGGTCGATCCCTGGCTTGCGCATTACGCCTCTTCGGCCGGTTCAGTGCCCGCACGCTCGTTTCGTGGGTTGACTTATGCATACAGAGTTCATTCCTAGTCTAAGATCGGACTGGACCGAGAGTTGTGGTAGCGGGATCGACAGCACGCTAGGGGGACCGGGTCGATCCCCGGCTTGTGCATTCTACCTCTTCGGGCGACCGAGTGCCCGTACACTCATTTCATGGGTTGGCTTAGGCATACGGAGTTTATTCCATGTCTAAGCATACGGAGCTCATTCCCAGTCTAAGATTTTGAGCCACAACGCACATGCTGGCTCGGGCATGTGCTGGTGCCGCATGTTTTTTTGCCCGGGGCACCATCGTCGGAGCATCACCGGAGCATCGTCGAAGAGCCTAACCGGTGAAATTAGGGGTTTCGGCGATTGGGGGGGCAGGGGGGTGTGCCCACATGATGTGCGGTGGGTGCTGGCACTTGTCTCTTATATTGGCCCCCTATCCCTCATCAAACCTCGAGAACTCACACCCTCATCAATAGAGGGTTGTTACAGTAGGACTGGCAGCGAGATCGATAGCACACAGAGGGGGACCAGCCTGATCCTCAGCTTGAGCATTAGGCCTCTTGGCCGACAGAGCACCCGTACGCTCGTTTCATGGGTTGACTTAGGCTTACGGAGTTCATCCCCAGCCTAAGCATACGGAGTTCATTCCCAGTCTAAGATCAGACCGGACCGAGGGCTGTGGCAGTAGGATCGGTAGCACGTAGGGGGGACCAGGTCGATCTTCGGCTTACGCATTCTGCCTCTCCGGCCGGTTGAGCGGCCGCACGCCCGTTTCGTGGGTTGGCTTAGACATAGGCAGCTCATTCCATGTCTAAGCCCCAGCCGGATCAAGGGTTGTGGTAGCGGGACCTGCAGCACGTAGAGAGGGATTGGGCTAATCCCCGGCTTGCGCATTATGCCTCTTCGGCTGGCTCAACGCCCACACGTTTGTTTTGTGGGTTGGCTTAGGCATACGGAGTTCATTCCATTTCTAAGCATACGGAGCTCATTCCCAATCTAAGATTTTGAGCCACGGTGCACATGCTGGGCTTGGGCATTTGCTGGTGCCACATTTTTTTCACCCGGGGTACCATCACCAGAGCATCGTCGGAGCATCACCGGAGAGCCTAACCGATGGCATTAGCGGTTTCGACGATTGGGGGGGCCGGGGGGTGTGCGCACATGATGTGCGATGGGTGCTGATACTTGGCCCTTATATTGACCCCCTATCCCTCATCAAACCTTGAGAACTCACACCCCCTTAAAGAGCATTTGAGATTTTATAGGTTTGCTGCCAGTAGCCATTAAAGTGTCTGAAATGGGGACACTTTTTTCAAACGGTCACAAAATCTTCTCCACTTCGATTTTTTAGCTGAATTTTTTTATGCATGCCAAAAAAAATACAAGGATCACCTCTACCAAATTTGGGGACAAAACTCTTTCCAAAAAAATTTAAAAAAATCTCGATCCATAAAAAGTTTTGAAAATCATGAAAAATAGAAAACGGATCGTCTTGCCACGAAACTGCACATGAAGTCTTAGGGGACCATTGTATGAATTTACAAGCCATAAAAATGGCATTGGCATGGCAAAAATATGAAGATGTGCTTGAACCCACCTACCACCCGTTCGATCCTCGGCTTGCGCATCCTGTCTCTCTGGTCGGCTGAGCGCTGCGCTCTTGTTTCATGGTTTGACTAAGGCATACGGAGTTCAGCCTTAGTCTAAGCATACGGAGTTCATTCCCAGTATAAGATCGGACTGGATCGAGGGTTGCAGTAGTAGGATCGGCAACATGCATGGGGGATCGGACCGATCCTCAGCTTGCGTATTCTGCCTCTCTGGTTGGCTGAGCACGGACACGATCATTTCGTGGGTCAACTTAGGCATACGGAGTACATTCCACATCTAAGCCCCAGTTGGACCGAGGGTTGTGGCAGCAGGACCGACAGCGGGATCGACAGCAAGCAGAGGGGGATCGGGCTGATCCCCGGCTTGCGCATCCTACCTCTCCTGCTGGCTGAAAGCCCGCACGCTCGTTTCGTGGGTTGACTCAGGCATATGGAGTTCATCCCCAGTCTAAGCATACGGAGTTCATTCCCAGTCTAAGATCGAACCGGACCGAAGGTTGCGGCAGCAGGATCGGTAGCACGTAGGGGGGACTGAGCCGATCCTCGGCTTGCGCATTTTGCCTCTCAGGCCGGCTGAGTGCCTGCTTGCCCATTTCATGGGTTGGCTTAGGCATAGGGAGCTCATTCCATGTCTAAGCCCCAACCGGACCGAGGGTTGTGGCAGCAAGACCGACAGCATGCAGAAGGGGATCGGGCTGATCCTCGGCTTACGCATTATGGCTCTTCGATCGGCTCAGCAGCCGCACGCTCATTTCGTGAGATGACTTATGCATACAGAGTTCATTCTCAGCCTAAGATCGGACCGGACCGAGGGTTCCGACAGCAGGATTAACAGTACACCGGGGGGGACCGGGTTGATCTCCGGCTTGTGCATTCTGCCTCTCCGGCCGGCTGAACGCCCACATGCTCATTTCGTGGGTTGGCTTAGGCATACGGAGCTCATTCCCAGTCTAAGATTTTGAGCCACGATGCACATGCTGGGCTCAGGCATGTGCTGGTGCCACATTTTTTTCGCTTGGGGCACCATCGTCGGAGCATCGTCGGAGCATCACCGGAGAGCCTAACCGGCGGCGTTGGAGGTTCCGACGATTGGGGGGCCAGGGGTTTGCGCACATGTTGTGCGATGGGTGCTGGTACTTGGCCCTTATATTGGCCCCCTATCACTCATCAAACCTCAAGAACCCATACCCCATTTTGTATGAATTTACTAGCCATAAAAATGGCATTGGCACGGCAGAAATATGAAGATGTGCTTGAACCCACCTACCACCCGTTAGATCCTCGGCTTGCGCATCCTGCCTCTCTGGTCGGTTGAGCGCCTACACGCTCATTTCATGGGTTGACTTAGGCATACGGAGTTCATCCCTAGTCTAAGCCTATGGAGTTCATTTCTAGTCTAAGATTGTATCGGATCGAGGGTTGAGGCAGCAGGATCGACAGCATGCAGGGGGACCGGGCCGATCCCCAGCTTACGCATTCTGCCTCCTCAGCCGACTGAGCGCCCGCACGTTCGTTTCGTGGGTTGACTTAGGCATACGGAGTTCATCCCTAGTCTAAGCATACAGAGTTAATTCCCCATCTAAGATCAGACTGAACCGAGGGTTGCGGCAGCAGGATCGGCAGCACGCAGGGGGGACTGGGCCAATCCTCGACTTGCATAGTTTGCCTCTGTGGTCGGTTGGGGGCCCGCACGCCCATTTCGTGGGTTGGCTTAGGCATAGGGAGCTCATTCCATGTCTAATCCCCAGCCGGATCGAGGGTTGTGGCAGCGGGACCGACAGTACGTAGAGGGAGACCCGACCGCTCCCCGGCTTGTGCATTATGCCTCTTCGACCGGCTCAATGCCCGCACGCTCGTTTCGTGGGTTGACTTATGCATACGGAGTTCATTCCCAGTCTAAGATCAGACCGGACTGAGGGTTGCAGCAGCAGGATCAACAGCACGCAGGGGGGATCGGGTCGATCCCCGACTTGCGCATTCTGCCTCTTCGGTCGGCTAAGCGCCCGCACGCTAGTTTCATGGGTTGGCTTAGGCATGCAGAGTTCATTCCATGTCTAAGCATACAGAGCTCATTCCCAGTCTAAGATTTTAAGCCACGGTGCACATGCTAGGCTTAAGCATGTGCTGGTGCCACAATTTTTTTGCCCGGAGCACCATTGCCGGAGCATCGCCGGAGCATCGCAGGAGAGCCTAACCGACGGCATTGGGGGTTCCAGCGATTGGGGGGGCCGAGGGGTGTGCACACATGATGTGCGATGGGTGCTGGTACTTGGCCCTTATATTGGTCCCCTATCCCTCATCAAACCTCGAGAACTCACACCCCCTTAAAGAGCATTTGAGATTTTATAGGTTTGCTGCCAATAGCCATTCAAGTGTCAGAAATGGGGACACTTTTTTCAAACGATCACAAAATCTTCTCCACTTTGAGTTTTTAGCTGAATTTTGTTGTGCATGCCAACAAAAATACAAGGATCACCTCTACCAAATTTGGGGACAAAACTCTTTCTAAAAGAATTTAAAAAAATTTGAAATCGCAAAAAGTTTCGAACATCATGAAAAATAAAAAATGGGTCGTCTTGCCACGAAACTTCACATGAAGGCTTAGGGGACCATTGTGTGAATTTACAAGCCATAAAAATGGCATGGGCACGGCAGAAATATGAAGATGTGCTTGAACCCACCTACCACCCATTCGATCCCCGGCTTATGCATCCTGCCTCTCTGGTCGGCTAAGCGCCCGCACGCTCATTTCGTGGGTTAACTTAGGCATACGGGGTTCATCCCCAGTCTAAGCATACGGAGTTCATTCCTAGTCTAAGATCGGATAGGATCGAAGGTTGCGGCAGCAGGATCGACAGCACACAGGTGGGATCGGGTCGATCCCCGACTTGCATATTCTGCCTTTTCGGTCGGTTGAGCACCCGCACGCTCGTTTCATGGGTTGGCTTAGGCATACGAAGTACATTCCATGTCTAAGCCCCAGTTCGACCAAGGGTTGTGGCAGTAGGACTAGCAGCGGGATCGACAGCACGCAGAGGGGGATCGGGTTGATCCTCAAATTACGCATTATACCTCTTCGATCTGCCTTTCCGACTGGTTGAGCGCCCGTAGACTTGTTTCATGGGTTGACTTAGGCATACGGAGTTTATCCCCGATCTAAGCATACAGAGTTCATTCCCAGTCTAAGATCAGACCGAACCAAAAGTTGCGACAGCAGGATCGACAGCACGCAGGGGGGAACGAGCTGATCCCCGGCTTGCGTATTCTGCCTCTCTGACTGACTGAGCGCCCGCACGCCCGTTTCATTGGTTGGCTTAGGCATAGGGAGCTCATTCCATGTCTCAGCCCCAGTCAGATTGAGGGTTGTGGCAGCGGGACCGGCAGCATGCAGAGGGGGATCGAGTCGATCCCCGGCTTGCACATTATGCCTCTTCGATCGGCCCGACGCCCGCACGCTCGTTTCGAGGGTTGACTTATGCATACGGAGTTCATTCCTAGTCTAAGATCGGACCGGACCGAGGGTTACGATCGCAGGATCGACAGTACGCAGGGGGGACCAGGTCGATCCCTGGCTTACGTAATCTACCTTTTCGGCCTGCTGAGCGCCCGCACGCTCGTTTCGTGATTTGGCTTAGGCATACGGAGTTCATTCCATGTCTAAGCATACGGAGCTCATTCCCAGTCTAAGATTTTGAGCCACGGTGCACATGCTGGGCTTGGGCATGTGCTGGTGCCACATTTTTTTGCCCGGGGCACCATCACCGAAGCATCACCGGAGAGCCTAACTGGTGGCATTGGAGGTTCCAACGATTTTGGGGCCCGGGGGGTGTGCGCACATGATGTCCGATGGGTGCTGGTACTTGGCCCTTATATTGGCCCCCTATCCCTCATCAAACCTCGAGAACTCACACCCCCTTAAAGAGCATTTGAGATTTTATAGGTTTGCTGTTAGTAGCCATTAAAGTGTCTGAAATGGGGACACTTTTTTCAAACGGTCACAAAATCTTCTCCACTTCGAGTTTTTAGCTGAATTTTTTTGTCCATGCAAAAAAAAAATACAAGGATCACCTCTACCAAATTTGATGACAAAACACTTTCTAAAAGAATTTTAAAAAATCTTGAACCGTAAAAAGTTTGGAAAACCATGAAAAATAGAAAATGGGTCATCTTGCCATGAAACTTCACATGAAGGCTTAGGGGACCATTGTATGAATTTACAAGCCATAAAAATGGCATTGGCACGACAGAAATATGAAGATGTGCTTGAACCCACCTATCATCCGTTCGATCCTCGGCTTGCGCATACTGCCTCTCTGGTCGGCTGAGCGCCCGCACGCTCGTTTCATGGGTTGACTTAGGCATACGGAGTTTATCCCCAGTCTAAGCATACGGAGTTCATTCCTAGTCTAAGATCGGACCGGATCGAGGGTTGCGACAGCAGGATCGTCAGCACGCAGGGGGGACCGGTCTGATCCTCGACCTGCGTATTCTACCTCTTCGATCAATTGAACGCCTGTACGCTCGTTTCATGGGTTGGCTTAGGCATACGGAGTACATTCCCTGTCTAAGCCCTAGCCGAATCGAGGGTTGTGGTAGCAGGACCGACAGCGGGATCGACAGCACGCAGAGGGGACCGGGCTGATCCCTGTCTTACGCATTATGCCTCTTCGGCCGGCTGAGAGCCCACACGCTCATTTCATGGGTTGACTTAGGCATACGGAGTTCATCCCCAGTCTAAGCATACGGAGTTCATTCCCAATCTAAGATCAGACCTGACCGAGGGTTGCGGTAGTAGGATTGGTAGCACACAGGGGGACCGAGTCGATCCTCAGCTTGCGCATTCTTCCTCTCCGGCCAGCTGAGCTCCCGCACGCCCGTTTCGTGGGTTGGCTTAGGCATAGCGAGCTCATTCCATGTCTAAGCCCCAACCAAACCGAGGGTTGTGGTAGTGGGATCGGCAGCACACAGAGGGGGATCGAGCTAATCCCCGGCTTGCGCATTATGCCTATTCGGCTGGCTCAATGCCCGCACGCTCATTTCGTGGGTTGACTTACGCATACGGAGTTCATTCCCAGTCTAAGATTAGACCGGACTGAGAGTTGTGGTAGTAAGATCGACAGCACATAGGGGGGACCGGGTCGATCCCCAGCTTGCGCATTCTGCCTCTCCGGTCGGTTGAGTGCCCGCACGCTTGTTTCATTGGTTGGCTTAGGCATATGAAGTTCATTCGATGTCTAAGCATACAGAGCTCATTCCCAATCTAAGATTTTGAGCCACGGTGCACATGCTGGGCTCAGGCATGTGCTGGTGCCCAATTTTTTTTGCCCGGGGCACCATCGTCGGAGCATCGTCGAAGAGCCTAACCGGTAGCTTTAGGGGTTCCAGCGATTGGGGGGCCGGGGGGTGTGCGCACATGATGTGCGATGGGTGCTGGTACTTGGCTCTTATATTGGCCCCCATTCCCTCATCAAACCTTGAGAACATGCACCCCCTTAAAGAGCATTTGAGATTTTATAGGTTTGCTACCAATAGCCATTAAAGTGTCTGAAATGGGGACACTTTCTTCAAACGGTCACAAAATCTTCTCCACTTCGAGTTTTTCACTGAATTTTTTTACGCATACCGAAAAAAATACAAGGACCGCTTCTAAAAAATTTGGGGGCAAAACTCTTTCTAAAAAATTTTAAAAAAATCCCGAACCGTAAAAAGTTTTGAAAATTATGAAAAGTAGAAAACAGGTCGTCTTGCCATGAAACTTCACATGAAGGCTTAGGGGACCATTGTATGAATTTACAAGCCATAAAAATGGCATTGGCATGGCAGAAATATGAAGATGTGCTTGAACCCACCTACCACCTGTTCGATCCCCGACTTGCGCATCTTGCCTCTCTGCTCGGCTGAGCGCCCGCACGCTCGTTTCGTGGGTTGACTTAGGCATACGGAGTTCATCCCCAGTCTAAGCATACGGAGTTCATTCCCAGTCTAAGATCGGATCAGACCGAGGGTTGCCACAGTAGGATCGACAGCACGCAGGGGGGACCAGGTCGATCCTCGGCTTGCGCATTCTGCCTCTCCGACCGGCTGAGCACCTGCACGCTCGTTTCATGGGTTGGCTTAGGAATAGGGAGCTCATTCCATGTCTAAGCCCCAGTTGGACCGAGGGTTGTGGCAGCAGGACCGGTAGCATGCAGAGGGGGATCAGGCCGATCCCCGACTTGCACATTATGCCTTTTTGGTCGACTCAGCGCCCGCACGCTCGTTTCGTGGGTTGACTTATGCATACGGAGTTCATTCCCTATCTAAGATCAGACCGGATTGTGGGTTGTGGCAACAGGATTGGCAGCATGCAGGGGAGGACTAGGTTGATCCCCGGCTTGCGCGTTCTGCCCCTCTAGCCGGCTGAGTGCCCGCACGCTCGTTTCATGGGTTGGCTTAGGCATACGGAGTTCATTCCATGTCTAAGCATATGGAGCTCATTCCCAATCTAAGATTTTGAGCCATAGTGCACATGCTGGGCTCGGGCATGTGCTGGTGCCACATTTTTTTCACCCAGGGCACCATCGTCGGAGCATCGTCGGAGAGCATAACCGGCGGCATTGGGGGTTCCGGCGATTGGGGGGCCGAGGGGTGTGCGCACATGATGTGCGATGGGTGCTGATACTTGGCCCTTATATTGGCCCTTATATTGGCCCCCTATCCCTCATCAAACCTTGAGAACTCACACCCCCTTAAAGAGCATTTGAGATTTTATAGGTTTGCTGCCAGTAGCCGTTAAAGTGTCTAAAATGGGGACACTTTTTTCAAACGGTCACAAAATCTTCTCCACTTCGATTTTTGAGATGAATTTTTTTGTGCATGCCAAGAAAAATACAAGGATCGGCTCTACCAAATTTGGGGATAAAACTCTTTCTAAAAAAATTTGAAAAAAACTTGAACCGCAAAAAGTTTCAAAAATCGTGAAAAATAGAAAACGGGTCGTTTTTCCACGAAACTTCACATGAAGGCTTAGGGGACCATTGTATGAATTTACAAGCCATAAAAATGGCATTCTGTGAGCTGATCCCTGGTTTCCGATAGCAGGATCGATAGCAAGTAGGAGGGATCGGGCTGATCCCCTGTTTGCGGATTCTGCCTCTCCGACAGGTTGAGTACCCGCACACTCGTTTCATGGGTTGGCTTAGGCATACGGAGTACATTCCATGTCTAAGCCCCAGCCGAACCGAGGGTTGTGGTAGCATGATTGGTAGTGGGATCGACAACACGTAGAGAGGACCGGGCTGATCCCCAACTTGTGCATTATGCCTCTCCGCCCGCACGCTCGTTTCGTGGGTTGACTTAGGCATACGGAGTTCATCCCCAGTCTAAGCATACAGAGTTCATTCCCAGTCTAAGATCGGATCGGATCGAGGGTTGCGACAGTAGGATCGCCAGCACATAGGGGGGACCAGATTGATCCCTGGCTTGTACATTCTGCCTCTCCGATCGGCTGAGCGCCTGCACGCTCGTTTCATGGGTTGGTTTAGGCATACGGAGTCCATTCTATGTCTAAGCCCCAGCCGGACCGAGGGTTGTGGCAGCAGGACCGATAGTGGGATTAACAGCACGCAGAGGGGGACCGGGTCGATCCCCGGCTTGCGCATTCTGCCTCTCCGACCGGCTGAGCACCCGCACCCTCATTTCGTGGGTTGGCTTAGGGATAGGGAGCTCTTTCCATGTCTAAGCCCCAACTGGACCAAGGGTTCTAGCAGCGGGACCGGCAGCACGCAGAGGGGGACCGGGCCGATCCCCGACTTGCGCATTATGCCTCTTCGCCCGCACGCTTGTTTCGTGGGTTGACTTATGCATACAGAGTTCATTCCCATCTAAGATTGGACTGGACCAAGGGTTGCAGTAGCAGGCTCGGCTTACGCATTCTGCCTCTCCAACCGACTGAGCTCCCGCACGCTCGTTTCATGGGTTAGCTTAGGCATACGGAGTTCATTCCATGTCTAAGCATAAGGAGCTCATTCCCAATCTAAGATTTTGAGCCACGGTGCATGTGCTGGGCTCGAGCATGTGCTGGTGCCACATTTTTTTCACCCGGGGCACCATCGTCGGAGCATCATCGGAGAGCCTAACCGACGGCATTGGGGGTTCCAGCGATTGGGGGGGCGGGGGGGTGTGCGCACATGATGTGCGAAGGGTGCTGGTACTTGGCCCTTATATTGGCCCCCCATCCCTCATCAAACCTCGAGAACTCACACCCTTTTAAAGAGCATTTGGGATTTTATAGGTTTGCTGCCAGTAGCCATTAAAGTGTTTGAAATGGGGACACTTTTTTCAAATGGTAACAAAATCTTCTCCACTTCGAGTTTTTCGCTGAATTTTTTTGTGCATGCCAACAAAAATAAAAGGATCACCTCTACCAAATTTGGGGGGCAAAACTCTTTCTAAAAAAATTTAAAAAAATCCCGAACCACAAAAAGTTTCAAAAATCATGAAAAATAGAAAACGTGTCATCTTGCCACGAAACTTCACATGAAGGCTTAGTTGACCATTGTATGAATTTACAAGCCATAAAAATGGCATTGGCACGACAGAAATATGGAGATGTGCTTGAACCCACCTACCACCCGTTCGATCCCCGGCTTGCGCATCCTGTCTCTCTGGTCGGCTGAGCGCCTGCACGCTCGTTTCGTGGGTTGACTTAGGCATACGGAGTTCATCCCTAGTCTAAGCATACAGAGTTCATTCCCAATCTAAGATCGGATCGGACCGAGAGTTGTGGCAATAGGATCGATAGCATGCAGGGGGGATCGGGTTGATCCTCGACTTACGCATTCTGCCTCTCTGATCGATTGAGCACCCGCACGCCCATTTCGTGGGTTAGCTTAGGCATATGGAGCTCATTCCATGTCTAAGCCCCAGTCGAACCGAAGGTTGTGGCAGTGGGACCGGCAGCATGCAGATTGGGACCAGGTCGATCCCCGGCTTGTGCATTATGCCTCTTCGGCTGGCTTAGCGCCTGCACGCTCGTTTTGTGGGTTGATTATGCATATGGAGTTCATTTCCAGTCTAAGATTGGACCAGTTCAAGGGTTATGGTAGCAGGATCGACAGCACGCAGGGGGGATCGGGTCGATCCCCGGCTTGCACATTCAGCCTCTCCGACCGGTTGAGCCCCCGCACTCGTTTCGTGGGTTGGCTTAGGCATACAGAGTTCATTCCATGTATAAGCATACGGAGCTCATTCCCAGTCTAAGATTTTTATCCACAGTGCACATGCTGGGCTTGGGCATGTGCTGGTGCCGCATTTTTTTTGCCCGGGGCACCATCGTCGGAGCATCACCGGAGAGCCTAACCGGCGACATTGGGGGTTCTGGCGATTAGGGGGGCCGGGGGTGTGCACACATGATGTGCGATGGGTGCTGGTACTTGGGACTTATATTGGCCCCCTATCCCTCATCAAACCTTGAGAACTCACACCCCTTAAAGAGCATTTGAGATTTTATAGGCTTGCTACCAGTAGCCATTAAAGTGTCTGAAATGGGGACACTTTTTTCAATCAGTCACAAAATCTTCTCCACTACGATTTTTTAGCTGAATTTTTTTGTGCATGCCAAAAATACAAGGATCACCTCTACCAAATTTTGGGTCAAAAATCTTTCTAAAAAAATTTAAAAAAATCCCAAACCACAAAATATTTTGAAAACCGTGAAAAATTAAAAACGGGTTGTCTTGCCACGAAACTTCACATGAAGGCTTAGGGGACCATTGTTTGAATTTACAAGCCATAAAAATGCCATTGGCATGGCAGAAATATGAAGATGTGCTTGAACTCACCTACCACGCGTTCGATCCCCGACTTGCACTTCCTGCCTCTCTGGTCGGCTGAAAGCCTGCACGCTCGTTTCGTGGGTTGACTTAGGCATACGGACTTCATCCCCAGTCTAAGCATACAGAGTTCATTCCCAATCTAAGATCGGATCAGACCGAGAGTTGCGGCAATAGGATCGATAGCATGCAGGGGGGAATCGGGTTGATCCTCGACTTACGCATTTTGCCTCTCCGATCGATTGAACGCCCGCATGCCCGTTTCGTGGGTCAGCTTAGGCATAGGGAGCTCATTCCATGTCTAAGCCCCAGTCGGATCGAGGGTTGTGGCAGTGGGACCGGTAGCACGCAGATTGGGATTGGGTCGATCCCCGGCTTGTGCATTATGCCTCTTCAGCTAGCTTAGTGCCTGCATGCTCGTTTTGTGGGTTGACTTATGCATACGGAGTTCATTCCCAATCTAAGATTGGACCAGTTTGAGGGTTATGGCAGCAAGATTGACAGCATGCAAGGGGGACTGGGTCGATCCCCGGCTTGCACATTCTGCCTCTCCGACCGGCTGAGCGCCCGCACGCTTGTTTCATGGGTTGGCTTAGGCATACAGAGTTCATTCCATGTATAAGCATACAGAGCTCATTCCCAGTCTAAGATTTTTATCCATGGTGCACATGCTGGGCTCGGGCATGTGCTGGTGCCACATTTTTTTTGCCCGGGGCACCATCGGTGGAGCATCACCGGAGAGCCTAACCGACGGCATTGGGGGTTCTGGCGATTGGGGGGGCTGAGGGTGTGCGCACATGATGTAGATGGGTGCTGGTACTTAGCCCTTATATTGGCCCCCTATCCCTCATCAAACCTCGAGAACTCACACCCCTTAAAGAGCATTTGAGATTTTATAGGCTTGCTACCAGTAGCCATTAAAGTGTCTGAAATGGGGACACTTTTTTCAAACGGTCACAAAATCTTCTCCACTTTGTGTTTTTAGCTAAATTTTTTTGTGCATGCCAACAAAAATACATGGATCACCTCTACCAAATTTGGGGACAAAACTCTTTCTAAAAAAATTTAAAAAAATCCGGAACCACAAAAAGTTTTGAAAATCGTGAAAAATAGAAAACAGGTCGTCTTGCCACGAAACTTCACATGAAGGCTTAGGGGACCATTGTATGAATTTACAAGCCATAAAAATGCCATTGACATGGCAGAAATATGAAGATGTGCTTGAACCCACCAACCACTTGTTCGATCTTCGGCTTGCGCACCCTGCCTCTTTGGTCGACTGAGCGCTCGCACGCTCGTTTCATGGGTTGACTTAGGCATACGGAGTTCATCCCTAGTCTAAGCATATGGAGTTCATTCCTAGAATAATATCAGACCGGATCGAGGGTTGCGACAACAAGATCGACAACATGCAGGGGGGACCGGGCCGATCCCTGGCTTGCGCATTCTACCTCTTCGGCTGGCTGAGTGCCCGCACGCTCGTTTCGTGTGTTGGCTTAGGCTTACAGAGTACATTCCATGTCTAAGCCCCAGCTGAACCGAGGGTTGTGGCAGCAGGACCGACAGCGGGATCGACAGCACACAGAGGGGGATCGAGCTGATCCTCGGCTTACGTATTATGCCTCTCCGACCGACCTCATCGATCGATTGAGCACCCGTACACTCATTTCGTGGGTTGACTTAGGCATACGGAGTTCATCCCCTGTCTAAGAATGAACCAGCCCGAGGGTTGCGACAGCAGGATTGGCAGCATGCAGGGGGGACCGGGCCAATCCCCGGCTTGCGCATTCTGCCTCTCCGACCTGTTGAGTGCCTGCACACCCGTTCCGTGGGTTGGCTTAGGCATAGGGAGCTCATTCCATGTCTATGCCCAGCCGAACCGAGGGTTGTGGCAATGGGACCGATAGCATGTAGAGGGGGACCGGGCCGATCCCTGGCTTGCGCATTATGCCTCCTCGACCAGCTCAGCGCCAGCACGCTCGTTTCATGGGTTGACTTATGCATACGGAGTTCATTCCAGTCTAAGATCGGACCAGACCGAGGGTTGTGGCAGCAGGATCGACAACACGCAGGGGCGATCGGGTTTATCCTCGGCTTGCGCATTCTGCCTCTCTGGCCGGTTGAGCACCCGCACGCTCGTTTCGTGGGTCGGCTTAGGTATACGGAGTCCATTCCATGTCTAAGCATACGGAGCTCATTCACAGTCTAAGATTTTGAGCCACGGTGCAGATGCTAGGCTCGGGCATGGGCTGGTGCCGTATTTTTTTCGCCCTAGGCACCATCGCCGAAGTATCGCCAGAGAGCCTAACCGACGGCTTTAGGGGTTTCGACGATTGGGGGGGCCGGCGGGTGTGCGCACATGATGTGCGATGGGTGCTGGTAGTTGGCCCTTATATTGGCACGGCTGAAATATGAAGATGTGCTTAAGCCCACCTACCACCTGTTCGATCCTCGGCTTGCGCATCCTGCCTCTCTGGTCGGCTGAGCGCTCGCACGCTCGTTTCGTGGGTTCACTTAGGTATACGGAGTTCATCCCTAATCTAAGCATACGGAGTTCATCCCTAATCTAAGCAGACGGAGTTCATTCCCAGTCTAAGATCGGACCGGATCGAGGGTTGTGGTAGCAGGATCGACAGCACGTAGGGGGGACCAGGCTAATCCCCGGCTTGCACATTCTACCTCTCCGACCGGTTGAGCGCCCGCACGCTCGTTTCGTGGGTTGGCTTAGGCATATAGAGTACATTCCTGTCTAAGCCCCAACCGGACCGAGGGTTGTGGCAGCAGGACCGACAGTGGGATCGACAGCACGTAGAGGGGGATCGGGCTGATCCCCGGCTTGCGCATTATGCCTCTCCAGCCAGCCTCTCCAGTCGGCTGAGCACCCGTATGCTCGTTTCATGGGTTGACTTAGACATACGAAGTTCATCCCTAGTCTAAGCATACGGAGTCAATTCCTAGTCTAAGATCGGACCAAACCGAGGGTTGTGGCAGTCGGATCGACAGCACGCAGGTGGGACCAGGCCGATCCTCAGCTTGCGCGTTCTGCCTCTCCGACCGGTTGAGCGCCCGCACGCCCGTTTCATGGGTTGGCTTAGGCATAGGGAGCTCATTCCATGTCTAAGCCCCAGCCGGACCGAGGGTTGTGGCAGCGGGATCGGTAGCACGCCGAGGGGTATCGGGCCGATCTCCAGCTTGCGCATTATGCCTCTTCGTCCGGCTCAGCGCCCATACGCTCGTTTCATGGATTGACTTATGCATACGAAATTCATTCCATGTCTAAGCATACGGAGCTCTTTCCCAGTCTAAGATTTTGAGCCGGAGAGCCTAACCGACGGTATTGGGGCTTTCGGTGATTGGGGGGGCCGGGGGGTATGCGCACATGATGTGCGATAGGTGCTGGTACTTGACCCTTATATTGGCCCCCTATCCCTTATCAAACCTCGAGAACTTACACCCCCTTAAAGAGCGTTTGAGATTTTATAGGTTTGCTATCAGTAGTCGTTAAAGTGTTTGAAAATGGGGACACTATTTTCAAACGGTTACAAAATCTTCTCCACTTCGAGTTTTTAGCTACATTTTTTTGTGCATGCCAAAAAAAATACAAGGATCACTCTACCAAATTTGGGGACAAAACTCTTTCTAAAAAAATTAAAAAAAATCCTGAACCGTAAAAAGTTTCAAAAATCATGAAAAATAGAAAACGGGTCGTCTTGCCACGAAACTTCACATGAAGGCTTAGGGGACCATTGTATGAATTTACAAGCCATAAAAATGGCATTGGCACGACAGAAATATGAAGATGTGCTTGAACCCACCTATCACCCGTTCGATCCCCGGCTTGTGCATCCTACCTCTCTGGTCGGCTGAGCGCCCGCACACTCGTTTTGTGGGTTGACTTAGGCATAGGGAGTTCATCTCTAGTCTAAGCATACGGAGTTCATTCCTAGTCTAAGATCAGACTAGATCAAGGGTTGCGGTAGCAGGATCGACAGCATGCAGGGAGGCTCGGGTCGATCCCCGACTTGCGCATTCTACCTCTCCGACCGCTGAGCGCCCGTACGCTCATTTCGTGGGTTGACTTAGGCATATTGAGTTCATCCCCATTCTAAGCCTACGGAGTTCATTCTCAGTCTAAGATCGGACAGGATCGAGGGTTGCGGCAACAGGATCGACAGCACGCAGAGGGGATCGGGCCGATCCCCGGTTGCGCATTCTGCCTATTCGGTCGGCTGAGCGCCCGCACGCTCGTTTCGTGGGTTGGCTTAGGCATACGGAGTACATTCCATGTCTAAACCCTAGCCGGACCGAGGGTTGTGATAGTAGGACCAGCAGCGGGATCGACAGCATGCAGAGAGGGACCGGGCTGATCCCTGGCTTACGCATTATGCCTCTCCGCCCGACTGAGCGCCCGTACGCTCGTTTCATGGGTTGACTTAGGCATACGGAGTTCATCCCCATTCTAAGCATATGGAGTTCATTCCCAGTCTAAGATCAGATCAAACCGAGGGTTGCAGCAATAGGATCGACAGCACGTAGAGGGGATCGGGTCGATCCCCGGCTGAGCATTCTGCCTCTCCGGCCGGTTGAGCGCTCGTACGCCAGTTTCATGGGTTGGCTTAGGCATAGGGAGCTCATTCCATGTCTAAGCCCCAGCTAGACCGAGGGTTGTGGCAGCGAGACCGGCAGAATGCAGAAGGGGACCGGGCCAATCCCTGGGTTGTGCGTTATGCCCCTTTGGCCAGTTCAGTACCCGCACACTCGTTTCGGGGGTTGACTTATGCATACAAAGTTCATTCTAGTCTAAGATTGGATCGGATCGAGGGTTGTGGTAGTAGGATCGACAACACATAGGAAGGGACCGGGTCGATCCCCGACTTGCACATTCTACCTCTCCGGCCAGCTAAGCACCCGCACGCCTCGTTTAATGTGTTGGCTTAGGCATACGGAGTTCATTACATGTCTAAGCATACGGAGCTCATTCCTAGTATAAGATTTTGAGCCACGGTACACATGCTGGGCTCGGGCATGTGCTGGTGCCACATTTTTTTCGCCCGGGGCACCATCGTCGGAGCATCGCAGGAGCATTGTTGGAGAGCCTAATCGATGACATTGGGTGTTCCGACGATTGGGGGGCTGGGGGGTGTGCGCACATGATGTGCGATGGGTGCTGGTACTTGGCCCTTATATTGGCCACTTATCCCTCATCAAACCTCGAGAACTCACCCCCCCTTAAGGAGCATTTGAGATTTTATAGGTTTGCTGCCAGTAGCCATTAAAGTGTCTGAAATGGGGACACTTTTTTCAAACGGTCACAAAATCTTCTCCACTTTGAGTTTTTAGCTCAATTTTTTTGTGCATGCCAACAAAAATACAAGGATCACCTCTACCAAATTTGGGGATAGAACTCTTTCTAAAAAAATTTTAAAAAATCTCGAACAGCGTAAAGTTTCAAAAATCGTGAAAAATAGAAAACGGGTCGTCTTGCCACAAAGCCTCACGTGAAGGCTTAGGGGACCATTGTATGAATTTACAAGCCGTAAAAATGGCATTGGCACGGTAGAAATATAAAGATGTGCTTGAACCCACCTACCATCCGTTCGATCCCCGGCTTGCGCATCCTGCCTCTCTGGTCGACTAAGCGCCCACACGTTCGTTTCATGGGGTGACTTAGGCATACAGAGTTCATCCCCAGTCTAAGCATACGGAGTTTATTTTCAGTCTAAGATCGGATTGGATCGAGGGTTGCGGCAGCAGGATCGACAGCACACAGGGGGGACCGAGCTGATCCCCGACTTGCTCATTCTGCCTCTCCGATCGGTTGAGCACCCGTACACTCGTTTCGTGGGTTGGCTTAGGCATATGAAGTACATTCCATGTCTAAGACCCAGTCAAACCGAGGGTTATGGCAGTAGGACCGACAGCAAGGTCGGCAGCACGCAGAGGGGGATCGGGCTGATCTTCGGCTTGCGCATTATGCCCTCCGGTCGACCTCTCCGACCGGATGAGCGTCCGTATGCTCGTTTTGTGGGTTGACTTAGGCATAAAGAGTTCATTCCCAGTCTAAGATCAGACCAGACTGAGGGTTGCGGCAACAGGATCGGCAGCAAGTAGGGGGGACCAAGTCGATCCCCAGCTTGCGCATTTTGCCTCTCTGGCTTGCTGAGCACCCGGACGCCCGTTCATGGGTTGGCTTAGGCATAGGGAGCTCATTCCATGTCTAAGCTCCAACCGGACTGAGGGTTGTAGTAGTCGGACCTGCAGCACGCAGAGGGGGACCGAGTCGATCCCCGGCTTGCGCATTATGCCTCTTAGGTCGGCTCAATGCCCACATGCTCATTTCGTGGGTTGACTTATGCATAAGAGTTCATTCCAAGTCTAAGATCGGATCAGACCGAGGGTTGTGGCAGCAGTACTGACAGCACGCAGGAGGGGATCGGGTCATTCCTCGGCTTGCCCATTTTACCTCTCCGGTAGGCTGAGCGCCCGCACGCTCGTTTCGTGGGTTGGCTTAGGCATACGAAGTTCATTCCATGTCTAAGCATACGGAGCTCATTGCCAGTCTAAGATTTTGAGCCACGGTGCACATGCTGGGCTCGAGCAAGTGCTGGTGCCACATTTTTTCGCCCGGGCACCATCGTCGGAGCATCTCCAGAGAGCCTAACCGACGGCATTGGGGGCTCCGACGATTGGGGGGGCCGGGGGTGTGCGCACATGATGTGCGATGGGTGCTGGTACTTGGCCCTTATGTTGGCCCCCAATCTGTCATCAAACCTCGAGAACTCACACCCCCTTAAAGAGCATTTGAGATTTTATAGGTTCGTTGCCAGTAGCCATTAAAGTGTCTGACATGGGGACACTTTTTTCAAACGGTCACAAAATCTTCTCCACTTTCGAGTTTTTAGCTGAATTTTTTTGTGCATGCCAACAAAAATACAAGGATCACCTCTACCAAATTTGGGAGCAAAACTCTTTCTAAAAAAATTTAAAAAAATCTCGAACCGTAAAAAGTTTTGAAAATTGTGAAAAATAGAAAACGGGTCATCCTGCCACTAAACTTCACATGAAGGCTTAAGGGACCATTGTATGAATTTACAAGTCATAAAAATGGCATTGGCATGGCAGAAATATGAAGATGTGCTTGAACCCACCTACCACCCGTTCGATCCCCGACTTACGCATCCTGCCTCTCTGGTCGACTAAGCGCCCACACGCTCGTTTCATCGGCTGACTTAGGCATACGAAGTTCATCCCCAGTCTAAGCATACAGAGTTCATTCCCAGTCTAAGATCGAATCGGATCGAGGGTTGCAACAGCAGGATCGACAGCATGTAGGGGGGACCGGGCCGATTCCCGTTTTGCCCATTTTGCCTCCCCGATCGGCTGAGCACCCGCACGCTCGTTTCGTGGGTTGGCTTAGGCATGCAGAGTATATTCCATGTCTAAGCCCTAGCCGGACCGAGGGTTGTGGTAGCAGGACCGACAGTGGGATCGCCAGCACGTAAAGGGGGACCGGGCTGAGCCTCGGCTTGCGCATTATGCCTCTCCTGCCAGCCTCTTCAGTCGATTGAGCGCCCGTACGATCGTTTCGTGGGTTGACTTAAGCATACGGAGTTCATCCCCAATCTAAGCATACGGAGTTCATTCCCAGTTTAAGATCAGACCAGACCGAGGGTTGACGTAGCAGGATCGGCAGGACGCAGGGGGGACCGGGCTGATCCCCGGCTTACGCATTTTGCCTCTCCGACCGGCTGAGCTCATTCCATGTCTAAGCCTCAGCTGGATCGAGGGTTGTGGCAGCGAGACCAAAAGCATGCAGACAGGGACCGAGCTGATCCCCGACTTGCGCATTATGCCTCTTCGACCAGCTCAACACCCGCACGCTCGTTTCGTGGTTTGACTTATGCATACAAAGTTCATTCCCAGTCTAAGATCGAACCAGATCAAGGGTTGTAGTAGTAGGATCGACAACATGCAGGGGTGGATCGGGTTGATCCCCGGCTTGCCCATTCTACCTTTTCGACCGACTGAGCGCCCGCACGCTCGTTTCGTGGGTTGGCTTAGGCATACGGAGTTCATTCCATGTCTAAGCATACGGAGCTCATTCCCAGTCTAAGATTTTGAGCCATGGTGCACATGCTAGGCTCGGGCATGTGCTGGCCGATTTTTTTTCACGTGGGCACATCGTAGGAGCATCACTGAAAATCAAGAGCCTACCGAGCATGGCGTTGGCGAGTGAGGGGATGTGCGAAATGTGGATGGGTGCGGCCCCTTATATGGCCTTATCCTCATGCAAACCTCGAACTCGCTACCCATTAAGCATTGAGATTTTATATGCTAAACCATTAAAGTGTCGGAAATGGGGACACTTTTTTCCAACGGTCAAAAAATTTCTCCAGCCGGGATTGCTGAATTTTTATGTGCATGCCACAAAATACAAGGAATACCTCTAGAATTTGGGTAAAAGACATTGAACCCACATAATTCAACAAAATCTTTGAACGACAAAAAGTTTCAAAAATCAAGAAAAATAGAAAACGGGTCGTCTTGCCACGAAACTTCACATGAAGGCTTAGGGGACCATTGAATGAATTTACAAGCCATAAAAATGGCATTGGCATGGCAGAAATATGAAGATGTGCTTGAACCCACCTACCACCCGTTCGATCCCCGGCTTGCACATCCTGCCTCTCTAGTCGGCTGAGCGCCCGCACGCTTGTTTCGTGGGTTGACTCAGGCATACAGAGTTCATCCCCTGTCTAAGCATATCGAGTTCATTCCCAGTCTAGGATCAGACCGGATCGAGGGTTGCGGCAGCAGGATCGACAGCACGCAGGGGGGACCAGACTGATCCCCGGCTTGCGCATTCTGCCTCTCTGACTGGTTGAGCACCCACACACTCATTTCGTGGGTTGGCTTGGGCATACGGAGTACATTCCACATCTAAGCCCCAGTCAAACCGATGGTTGTGGCAGCAGGACCAGCAACAGGATCGACAGCACGCAGAGGGGGATCGGCTGATCCCCGACTTGCGCATTTTACCTCTTCGGTCGGCCTCTCTGACCGGCTGAGCGCCCGCACGCTCGTTTCATGGTTTGACTTAGGCATACAGAGTTCATCCCCAGTCTAAGCATATGAAGTTCATTCCCAATCTAAGATCAGATCAGATCGAGGGTTGCGGCAGTAGGATCGGCAGCACACAGGAGAGGCCAGACTGATCCCCAGGTTGCGCATCCTACCTCTCCGGCCAGCTGAGCGCCCGCAAGCTCATTTCATGGGTTGGCTTAGGTATACGGAGTACATTCCACTTCTAAGCTCTAGCCGGATCGAGGGTTGCGACAACAGGATGGGTAGCACGTAGGGGGGACCGTGTCAATCCCCGGCTTGTGCATTCTGCCTCTCCGGCTGGCTAAGTGCCTGAACGCTCATTTTGTGGGTTAGCTTAGGCATACGGAGTACATTCCACGTCTAAGCCCCAGTCAGACTGAGGGTTGTGGTAGCAGGACCGATAGTAGAATCGGCAACACATAGAGGGGGACGGGGCTGATTGCCAGCTTGCACATTATGCCTCTCCGATCGACTAAGCGCCCGTACGCTCGTTTCGTGGGTTGACTTAGGCATACGGAGTTCATCCCTAGTCTAAGCATACGGAGTTCATTCCCAGTCTAAGATCAGATCGGATTGAGGGTTGCGACAACAGGATTGGCAGCATGTAGGGGGGATCGGGTCGATCCCCGACTTGCGCATTCTACCTCTTCGGCCGGCTGACTGCCTGCACGCTCATTTTGTGGGTTGGCTTAGGCATACGGAGTACATTCCACGTCTAAGCCCCAGTCGGAGTGAGGGTAGTGGCAGCAGGACCAACAGCGGGATTGTCAGCATACAGACGGGGACCGGGCTGATCCCCAACTTATGCATTATGCCTCTCCGACCTGCCTCTCAGGCTGGCTGAGCGCCCGCATGCTCGTTTCATGGGTTGACTTAGGCATACAGAGTTCATCCCCAGTCTAACCATATGGAGTTCATCCCCAGTCTAAGATCAAACTAGACCGAGGGTTGCGGTAGTAGGATTGACAGCACGTCGGAGCATCGCCGGAGAGCCTAACCGACGGTATTGGGGGTTCTGACAATTGGGGGGTCGGGGGTGTGTGCACATGATGTGCGATGGGTGTTGGTACTTGGCTCTTATATTTGAGATTTTATAGGTTTGCTGCCAGTAGCCATTAAAGTGTCTGAAATGGGGTTACTTTTTTCAAACGGTCACAAAATCTTCTCCACTTTGAGTTTTTAGCTGAATTTTTTTGGGCATGCCAACAAAAATACAAGGATCACCTCTACCAGATTTGGGGACAAAAATCTTTCTAAAAAAATTTAAAAAAATCCCGAACAGTAAAAAGTTTTGAAAATCATGAAATATAGAAAACGGGTCGTCTTGCCACGAAACATCACATGAAGGCTTAGGGGACCATTGTATAAATTTACAAGCCATAAAAATGGCATTGGCACGGCAGAAATATGAAGATATGCTTGAACCCACTTATCACCCGTTCGATCCCCAGCTTGCGCATCCTGCCTCTCTGGTCGGCTGAGCGCCCGCACGTTCGTTTCATGGGTTGACTTAGGCATACGAAGTTCATCCCCAATCTAGGCATACGGAGTTCATTCCCAGTCTAAGATCAGACCAGATCGAGGGTTGAGGTAGCAGGATCGGTAGCGCGCATGGGGGACCGAGCCGATCCCCGACTTGCGCATTCTGCGTCTCCGGTCGGTTGAGCGCCCGCACGCTCGTTTCTTGGGTTGGCTTAGGCATACGGAGTACATTCCATGTCTAAGCCCCAGTCGGATCGAGGGTTGTGGCAGCAAGACCGGCAGCGGGATCGGTAGCACGCAGAAAGGGACCGGGCTTATCCCCAGCTTAAGCATTATGCCTCCCGACTGGCCTCTCCGGCCAACTGAGCGTCCGCACGCTCGTTTCATGGGTTGACTTAGGCATACAGAGTTCATCCCCAGTCTAAGCATACGGAGTTCATTCTCAGTCTAAGATCGGATCGGACCAAGGGTTGCGGTAGCAGGATCGATAGCACGTAGGGGGGGCTGGGCCGATCTCTGACTTGCGCATTCTGCCTCTCCGGCCGATTGAGCGCCCGCACACCCGTTTCATGGGTTAGCTTAGGCATAGGGAGCTCATTCCATGTCTAAGCCCCAGTCGGACCGAGGGTTCTGGTAGCAAGACCGACAGCACGCAAAGGGGGATCGGGTCGATCCTCAGCTTGCGCATTATGCCTCTTCGGTCAGCTCAGCGCCCGTACGCTCGTTTCGTGGGTTGACTTATGCATACAGAGTTCATTCCCAGTTTAAGATCGGACCAGACCAAGGATTGCAGTAGCAGGATCTACAGCACGCAGGGGTGCATCGGGTCGATCCCCGACTTGCGCATTCTGCCTCTCCAGCCAGCTGAGTGCCCGGACGCTTGTTTTCGTGGGTTGGCTTTGGCATACGGAGTTCATTCCATGTCTAAGCATACAGAGCACATTCCCAATCTAAGATTTTGAGCCATGGTGCACATGCTAGGCTCGGGCATGTGCTGCTGCCGCATTTTTTTCGCCCGGGGTACT
Organism: Durio zibethinus; assembly: GCF_002303985.1. The sequence goes on along the minus strand of NW_019167826.1, from coordinate 24,955,662 downwards.
ATTGCCGGAGCATTGTCAGAGCATCGCCGGAGAGCCTAACCGACGGCATAGGGGGTTCTGACGATTGGTGGGGCTGGGGGGTGTGCGCACATGATGTGCCAAGGGTGCTGGTACTTGACCCTTATATTGGCCCCCTATCCTCATCAAACCTCGAGAACTCACACCCCCTTAAAGAGCATTTGAGATTTTATAGGTTTGTTGCTAGTAGCCATTAAAGTTTCTGAAATGGGGACACTTTTTTCAAACGGTCACAAAATCTTCTCCGCTTGGAGTTTTTAGCTGAATTTTTTTATGCATGCCAAAAAATATACAAGGATCACCTCTACCAAATTTGGGGGACAAAACTCTTTCTAAAAAATTTTAAAAAAATATCAAACTGTAAAAAGTTTTAAAAATCGTGAAAAATAGAAAACGGGTCGTCTTGCCACGAAACTTCGCATGAAGGCTTAGGGGACCATTGTATGAATTTACGACCCACAAAAATGGCATTGTCACAGTAGAAATATGAAGATGTGCTTGAACCCACCTACCACCCGTTCGAACCTCGGCTTTCGTACCTTGCCTCCCTGGTCGGTTGAGCCTCCGCACGCTCGTTTCATGGGCTGACTTAGGCATACAGAGTTCATCCCCAGTCTAAGCATACAGAGTTCATTCCCAGTCTAAGATTAGATCAGATCGAGGGTTGTGCCAGCAGGATCGACAGCACGTAAGGGGGATCGGGCTGATCCTCGGCTTACGCATTCTGCCTCTTCGGTTAGTTGAGCGCCGTACGCTCATTTCGTGGGTTGGCTTAGGCATACGGAGTACATTCCACGTCTAAGCCCCAGTCGGACCGAGGGTTGTGGCAGTAAGACCGGTAGCTGGATCGATAGCACATCGAGGGGGACCGGGCTGATCTCTGACTTGTGTATTATGCCTCTCCGACCAGCCTTTCAGGTCGGCTGAGCGCCCGCACGCTCGTTTCGTGGTTTGACTTAGGCATACGGAGCTCATCCCCAGTCTAAGCATACGGAGTTCATTCCTAGTCTAAGATCAGAGTGGATCGAGGGTTGCGATAGCAGGATCGACAGCACGCAGGGGGGATCGGGCCGATCCTCGGCTTACGCATTCTGCCTCTCCGACTGGCTGAGTGCCCGCACACCCGTTTCGTGGGTTGGCTTAGGCATAGGGAGATCATTCCATGTCTAAGCCCTAGTCGGACCGAGGGTTATGGTAGCGGGACTGGCAGTACGCAGAGGGAGACCAGGCCAATCCCTGACTTGCGTATTATGCCTCTTCGGTCGCTCAGCACCCTCACGCTCGTTTTGTGGGTTGACTTATGCATACGGAGTTCATTCCGTGTCTAAGCATACGGATCTCATTCCCAGTCTAAGATTTTGAGCCACGATGCACATGCTGGGCTTGGGCATGTGCTGGTGCCACTTTTTTTTCACCCGGGCCACCATCGTCGGAGCATCACCAGAGAGCCTAACCGGCGGCATTGAAGGGTTCCGATGATTGGGGGGGCCGGGGGGTGTGCGCACATGATGTGCGATGGGTGCTGGTAGTTGGCCCTTATATTGGCCCCCTATCCCTTATCAAACCTCGAGAACTCACACCCCCTTAAAGAGCATTTGAGATTTTATAGGTTTGCTGCCAATAGCCATTATAGTGTTTAAAATGGGGACACTTTTTTCAAACGGTCACAAAATCTTCTCCACTTCGAGTTTTTAGCTGAATTTTTTTGTGCATGCCAAAAAAAATACAAGGATCACTCTACCAAATTTGGGGACAAAACTCTTTCTAAAAAAATTTTAAAAAATCCCAAACCGTAAAAAGTTTTGAAAATCATGAAAAATAGAAAACTGGTCGTCTTGCCACGAAACTTCACATGAAGGCTTAAGGGACAATTGTCTGAATTTACAAGCCATAAAAAAGGCATTGGCATGGCAGAAATATGAAGATGTGCTTGAACCCACCTACCACTCGTTCGATCCTCGGCTTGCGCATCCTGCCTCTCTGGTCGGCTGAGCGCCCCACGCTCGTTTCATGGGTTGACTTAGGCATACGGAGTTCATCCCCAGTCTAAGCATATGGAGTTCATTCCCAGTCTAAGATCGGACCAAATCGAGGGTTGAGGCAGCAGGATCGACAGCATGTAGAGGGGACCTAGCCGATCCTCGGCTTGTGCATTTTGCCTCTCCGACTGGCTGAGTGCCTGCACGCTCGTTTCGTGGGTTGGCTTAGGCATACGGAGTACATTCCATGTCTAAGCCCCAGCCGGACTGAGGGTTGTCATAGCAAGATCGACAGTGGGATCGACAACACGCAGAGGGGGATCGGGCTGATCCCCGACTTACGCATTATGCCCCTCTCCGACCGGCTGAGCGCCCGCACGCTCGTTTCATGGGTTGACTTAGGCATACGGAGTTCATCCCTAGTCTAAGCTTACAGAGTTCATTCCCAGTCTAAGATCAGATCGAACCAAGGGTTGTGGCAGCAGGATCGGCAGCACGTAGAGGGGACTGAGCCGATCCTCGACTTATGCATTCTGCCTCTCCGAGCGACTGAGCGCCCGCACTCTCGTTTTATGGGTTGGCTTAGGCATAGGGAGCTCATTCCATGTCTAAGCCCTAACCGGACCGAGGGTTGTGGCAGCAGGACCGACAGCACGTAGATGGGGGTCAGGTCGATCCCTGCCTTGAGCATTATGCCTCTTCGGTCAGCTCAACGCCCGCACGCTCGTTTCGTGAGTTGACTTATGCATTCAGAGTTCATTCCCAGTCTAAGATCGGATCGGATCGAGGGTTACGGCAGCATGATCAATAGCACAAAAGGGGCATCGGGTCGATCCTCGGATTGTGCATTCTACCTCTCCGACTGGCTGAGCGCCCGCACGCTTGTTTCATGGGTTGGCTTCGGCATACGTAGTTCATTCCATGTCTAAGCATACGGAGCTCATTCCCAGTCTAAGAGTTTTAGCCACGGTGCACATGCTGGGCTCGGGCATGTGTTGGTGCCGCATCGCCCGGGCCACCATCGTCGGAGCATCACCGGAGATCCTAACCGGCGGCATTGGGGGTCCGACGATTGGGGGGCCAGGGGGTGTGCGCACATGAGTGCGATGGGTGCTGGTATTTGGCCCTTATATTGGCCCCCTATCCCTCATCAAACCTCGAGAACTCACACCCCTTTAAAGAGCATTCGAGATTTTATAGGTTTACTACTAGTAGCCATTAAAGTGTCTAAAATGGGGACAATTTTTTCAAACTGTCACAAAATCTTCTCCACTTCGAGTTTTTAGCTGAATTGTTTTGTGCATGCCAACAAAAATACAAGGATCACCTCTACCAAATTTGGGGACAAAACTCTTTCTAAAAAAATTTTAAAAAATCTCGAACCGTAAAAAGTTTTGAAATATTGAAAAATAAAAAACGACTCGTCTTGCCACGAAACTTCACATGAAGGCTTATGAAGATGTGCTTGAACCCACCTACCACCCGTTCGATCCTCGACTTGCGCATCCTACCTCTCTGGTCGACTGAGAGCCCGCACGCTCGTTTCGTGGGTTGACTTAGGCATACGGAGTTCATCCCCAGTCTAAGCATATAGAGTTCATTCCCAGTCTAAGATCAGACCAGATCGAGGGTTACGGTAGCAAGATCGACAGCACGTAGGGGGACCGGGCTGATCCCCGACTTGCGCATTCTGCCTCTTCGATTGACTGAGCGCCCGTACACTCGTTTCATGGGTTGGCTTTGGCATATGAAGTACATTCCACGTCTAAGCCCCAGTCGAACCGAGGGTTATGGTAGTAGGACCGCTAGTGGGATCGACAGCACACAAAGGGGGACCAGGCTGATCCCCGACTTGCACATTATGCCTCTCCGACCGGCCTCTCTGACCAGCTGAGCGCCCGTACGCTCGTTTCAAGGGTTGACTTAGGCATACAGAGTTCATCCCCAGTCTAAGCATACGGAGTTCATTCCCAGTCTAATATCAAACTAGATCGAGGGTTGCGACAGTAGGATTGGCAGCACACAAGGGGGACCGAGCTGATCCCTGGCTTGCGCATTCTGCCTCTCCAGTCGGTTGAGCGCCCGCACGCTCGTTTCATGGGTTGGCTTAGGCATACGGAGTACATTCTATGTCTAAGCCCCAGCTGGACCGAGGGTTGTGGCAGTAGGACCGGCAACGGGATCGGCAGCACATTAAGGGGACCGAGCTGATCCCTGGCTTGCATAATATGCCTCTCCGACCGGCTGAGTGCCCACACGCTCGTTTCGTGGGTTGACTTAGGCATACAGAGTTCATCCCCAGTCTAAGCATACGGAGTTGTTTCCCAGTCTAAGATCAGACCGGCCCGAGAGTTGCGGCAGCAGGATCGATATTACGCAGGGGGGACCGGGCCGATCCTCGACTTGCGCATTCTGCCTCTCTGGCTGGCTGAGCGTCCGTACACTCGTTTCATGGGTTTGCTTAGGCATAGGGAGCTCATTCCATGTCTAAGCCCTAGCCGGACTGAGGTTGTGGCAACGGGACCGGCAGCACGCAGAGAGGGTCCGAGTCGATCCCCGACTTGTGCATTGTGCCTCTTCGGTCGACTTAGCACCCACACGCTCATTTTGTCGGTTAACTTATGCATGCGAATTTCATTCCCAGTCTAAGATCGGACCGGACCGAGGGTTGCGGCAGCATGATCAACAGCACGCAGGGGGGACCGAGTCGATCCCTGGCTTGCGTATTCTGCCTCTCCGACCGGCTGACTGCCCGCACGCACGTTTCGTGGGTTGGCTTTGGCGTACTGAGTTCATTCCATGTCTAAGCATACGGAGCTCATTGCCAATCTAAGATTTTGCGCCATGGTGCACATGCTGGGCTTGGGCATGTGCTGGTGCCGCATTTTTTTCTCCCGGGTCACCATTGCCAGAGCATCGTCGGAAAGCCTAACCAGTGGCATTGGGGGTTCCGGTGATAGGGGGCCGAGGGGTGTGTGCACATGATGTGTGATTGGTGCTGATACTTGGCCCTTATATTGGTCCCCTGTCCCTCATCAAACCTCGAGAACTCACACCTCCTCAAAGAGCATTTGAGATTTTATAGGTTTGCTGCCAGTAGCTATTAAAGTGTCTAAAATAGGGACACTTTTTTCAAACGGTCACAAAATCTCCTCCACTTCGATTTTTTAGCTGAATTTTTTTGTGCATGCCAACAAAAATACAAGGATCACCTCTACCAAATTTGGTGACAAAACTCTTTCTAAAAAATTTTAAAAAATCCAAAACCGTAAAAAGTTTCAAAAATCATGAAAAGTAGAAAGTGGGACTGGCAGCACGCAGAGGGGGATCAGGTTGATCCTCGGCTTGCGCATTATGCCTCTCCGGTCGGCCTCTCCGGCAGGCTCAGCACCTGCACGCTTGTTTCATGGGTTGACTTACGCATACAGAGTTCATTCCTAGTCTAAGATCAGACCAGACTGAGGGTTACGACAGCAGGATCGATAGCACGCAGGGGACCGGGCCAATCCCCGGCTTGCGCATTCTGCCTCTCCCGTTTCATTGGTTGGCTTAGGCATAGGGAGCTCATTCCATGTCTAAGCTCCAGCCGGACTGAGGGTTGTGGCAGCGGGACTGACAGCACGCAGAGGGGGACTGGGCCGATCCCCGGCTTGCGCATTATGCCTCTTCGGCTTGCTCAGCGCCCGCACGTTCGTTTCGTGGGTTGACTTACGCATACGGAGTTCATTCCCAGTCTAAGATCAGACCGGACCAAGGGTTGCAGCAGCAGGATCGACAGCACGTAAGGGGGGACCGGGTCGATCCTCAGCTTGCGCATTCTGCCTTTTCGGGCGGCTGAGTGCCCGCACGCTCATTTCGTGGGTTGGCTTAGGCATATGGAGTTCGTTCCATGTCTAAGCATACGGAGCTAATTCCCAGTCTAAGATTTTGAGCCACGGTGCACATGCTGGGCTCGGCCTGTGCTGGTGCCCCTTTTTTTTCGCCCAGGGCACCATCGTCGGAGCATCGTCGGAGAGCCTAACAGGTGGCATTGGGGGTTCCGATGATTAGAGGGGCCGGGGGTGTGCGCACATGATGTGCGATGGGTGCTGGTACTTGGCCTTTATATTGGCCCCCTATCCTTGATCAAACCTCAAGAACTCACACCCCCTTAAAGAGCATTTGAGATTTTATAGGTTTGCTGCCAGTAGCCATTAAAGTGTCTGAAATGGGGACACTTTTTTCGAACGGTCACAAAATCTTCTCCACTTCGAGTTTTTAGCTGACTTTTTTTATGCATGCCAAAAAAAATCCAAGGATCACCTCTACCAGATTTGGGGACAAAACTCTTTCTAAAAAAATTTTAAAAAATCCCAAACCGTAAAAAGTTTTGAAAATCATGAAAAATAGAAAACGGGTCGTCTTGCCACGAAACTTCACATGAAGGCTTAGGGGATCATTTTATCAATTTACAAGCCATTAAAATTGCATTGTCATGGCAGAAATATGAAGATGTGCTTGAACCCACCTACCACCCGTTCGATCCCCGGCTTGCGCATCCTGCCTCCCTAGTCGGCTGAGCGCCCGCACGCTCGTTTCATTGGTTAACTTAGGCATACAGAGTTCATCCCCAGTCTAAGCATACGGAGTTCATTCCCAGTCTAAGATCGGACCGGATCGAGGGTTATGGCAGTAGGATCAGTAGCACGTAGAGGGGACTGAGCCAATCCTCGGCTTACGCATTCTGCCTCTCCAACCGGCTGAGTGCCTGCACGATCGTTTCGTGGGTTGGCTTAGGCATACGGAGTACATTCCATGTCTAAGCCCCAGCTGGACTGATTGGGGGTTTCGATGATTGGGGGGGCCGGGGGGTGTGCGTACATGATGTGCGATGGGTGCTGGTACTTGGCCCTCATATTGGCCCCCTATCCCTCATCAAACCTCGAGAACTCACACCCTCTTAAAGAGCATTTGAGATTTTATAGGTTTGCTGTAAGTAGCCATTAAAGTGTCTGAAATGAGGACACTTTTTTCAAACGGTCACAGAATCTTCTCCACTTCGAGTTTTTAGCTGAATTTTTTTGTGCATGCCAACAAAAATACAAGGATTACCTCTACCAAATTTGGGGACAAAACTTTTTCTAAAAAAATTTAAAAAATCCCGAATCACAAAAAGTTTCAAAAATCATGAAAAATAGAAAACGGGTCGTCTTGTCACGAAACTTCACATGAAGGCTTAGGGGACCATTGGTTAAATTTACAAGCCATAAAAATGGCATTGGCATGGTAGAAATATGAAGATGTGCTTGAACCCACCTACCACCCTTTCGATCCCCGACTTGCGCATCCTGCCTCTCTGGTTGGCTGAGCGCCCGCACGCTTGTTTCATGGGTTGAATTAGGCATACGGAGTTCATTCCCAGTCTAAGATCAAATCTGATCGAGGTTTGCAACAGCAGGATCGGCAACATGCAGGGGGGACCGGGTCGATACTCATCATGCGCATTCTGCCTCTTCGACCGGCTGAGCACCCGCACGCTCATTTTATGGGTTGGCTTAGAAATACGGTGTACATTCCATGTCCAAGCCCCAGTCGAACCGAGGGTTGTGGCAGCAGGACCGGCAGCGGGATCGATAGCACGCAGAAGGGGACCAGATTGATCTTCGGTTTGCACATTATGCCTCTTCGACTGGCCTCTCCAGCTGGCTGAGTGCCCGTACGCTCATTTCATGGGTTGACTTAGGCATACGGAGTTCATCCCCAGTCTAAGCATACGAAATTCATTCCTAGTCTAAGATCAAATCGGACCGAGGGTTGCGGTAGCAGGATCGACAGCACGCAGGAGGGATCGGGTCGATCCCCGACTTGTGCATTCTTCCTCTCCGACCGGCTGAGCGCCCACATGCCTGTTTCATGGGTTGGCTTAGGCATAGGGAGCTCATTCCATGTTTAAGCCCCAGTCGGATCGAGGGTTGTGGTAGCGGGACCGGTAGCACACAGAGGGGGACCGGGTTGATCCCCGACTTGCGCATTATGCCTCTTCGACTGGCTCAGCACCCGCATGCTCATTTCGTGGGTTAACTTATGCATATGGAGTTCATTCCCAGTCTAAGATCGGACCAGACCGAGGGTTGCAGGAGCAGGATCAATAGCATGCAGGGGGGACCAGGTCGATCCTCAGCTTGCACATTCTGCCTCTCCGGTTGGCTGAAAGCCCGTACGCTCATTTCATGGGTTGGCTTAGGCATACGTAGTTCATTCCATGTCTAAGATTTTGAGTCACGTGCACTTGCTGGGCTTGGGCATGTGCTGGTGTCGCATTTTTTTCTCTCGGGGCACCAACTCCGGGGCATCGTCGGAGAGCCTAACCGGCGGCATTAGAGGTTCCGACGATTGGGGGGGCCGTGGGGTGTGCGCACATGATGTGAGATGGGTACTGGTACTTGGCCCCTATATTGGCCCCCTATTCCTCATCAAACCTCGAGAACTCACACCCCCTTAAAGAGCATTTGAGATTTTATAGGTTTGCTGCTAGTAGCAATTAAAGTGTTTGAAATGGGGACACTTTTTTCAAACGGTCACAAAATCTTCTCGGCTTCGAGTTTTTAGCTGAAATTTTTTTTGCATGCCTACAAAAATACAAGGATCACCTCTACCAAATTTGGTAACAAAACTCTTTCTAAAAAAATTTAAAAAAATCCCAAACCGTAAAAGGTTTTGAAAGTCGTGAAAAATAGAAAACGGGTTGTCTTGCCATGAAACTTCACATTCAGGCTTAGGGGACCACTGTATGAATTTACAAGCCATAAAAATGTCATTGGCACGGCAGAAATATGAAGATGTGCTTGAACCCACCAACCACTCGTTCGATCCCCGGCTTGCGCATCCTGCCTCTCTGGTCAGCAAAGCGCCCGCACGCTCGTTTCATGGGTTGACTTAGGCATACAGAGTTCATCTCTAGTCTAAACATACGGAGTTCATTGCCAGTCTAAGATCAGACCGGATAGAGGGTTGCAACAGCAGGATCGACGGCACGTAAGCAGGACCAAGCTGATCCCTGGCTTGCGCAATCTGCCTGTCTGGCCTGTTGAGCGCCCGCACACTCGTTTCGTGGGTTGGCTTACGCATACAGAGTACATTCCATGTCTAAGCCCAAGCTGAACTGAGTGTTGTGGTAGCAGGATCGACAGCGGGATAGACAGCACGCAGAGGGGGACCGGGCTAATCCCCGGCTTGCGCATTATGCCTCTCTGGCAGGCTGAGCGCCCGCACGCTCGTTTCATGGGTTGACTTAGGCATACGGAGTTCATCCCCAGTCGAAGCATACTGAGTTCATTCCCAATCTAAGATCGGACCGGACCGAGGGTCGTGATAGCAAGATCGGCAGCACGTAGGGGGGATCGGGTCGATCCCAAGCTTGCGTAATCTGCCTCTCTGACCGACTGAGCGCCCGCATGCCCGTTTCGTGGGTTAGCTTAGGCATAGGGAGCTCATTCCATGTCTAAGCCCCAGTCGGATCGAGGGTTGTGGCAGCAGGACCGGCAGCACGCAGAGGTGGACCGGGTCGATCCCTGGCTTGCGCATTATGCCTCTTTGGCTAGATCAGTGCCTGCACGCTCTTTTCGTGCGTTGACTTATGCATACAAAGTTCATTCCTAGTCTAAGATCAGACCAGATCGAGGGTTACGGCAGTAGGATCGACAGCACATAGGGGGGACCGGGTCGATCCCCGGCTTGCGCATTCTACCTCTCCGATCGGCTGAGCGCCCGCACACTTGTTTCGTGGGTTGGCTTAGGCATACGGAGTTCATTCCATGTCTAAGCATACGGAGCTCATTCCCAGTCTAAGATTTTGAGCCACAGTGCACATGCTGGGCTTGGACATGTGCTGGTGCCGCATTTTTTTTGCTCGGGGCACCATCGCCGGAAAGCCTAACCGGCGGCTTTGGGGGGGTCGGGGGGTTGTCTGCACATGATGTGAGATGGGTGCTGGTACTTGGCCCTTATATTGGCCCCCTATCCCTCATCAAACCTCGAGAACTCACACCCCCTTAAATAGCATTTGAGATTTTATAGGTTTGCTGCCAGTAGCCATTAGAGTGTTTGAAATGGGGATATTTTTTTCAAACGGTCACAAAATCTTCTCCACTACGGGTTTTTACCTGAATTTTTTTGTGCTTGCCAAAAAAAAAACAAGGATGACCTCTACCAAATTTAGGGACAAACTCTTTCTAAAAAAATTTAAAAAAGCCTCGAACCCCAAAAAGTTTTGAAAATCGTGAAAAATAGAAAACGGGTCATCTTGCCATGAAACTTCACATGAAGGCTTAGGGGACCATTGTATGAATTTATAAGCCATAAAAATGGCATTGGCATGGCAGAAATATGAAGATGTGCTTGAACCCACCTACCACCCGTTCGATCCCCGGCTTATGCATCCTGCCTCTCTGGTCAGCTGAGCGCCCGTACGCTCGTTTCGTGGGTTGACTTAGGCATACGGAGTTCATCCCTAGTCTAAGCATACGGAGTTCATTCCCAGTCTAAGCATACGGAGTTCATTCACAGTCTAAGATCAGATCGGATCGAGGGTTGCGGCAGCAACATCGGCATCACGCAGGGGGGATCGAGCTTTTCCTCGGCTTAGACATTCTGCCTCTCCGATCGGTTGAGCGCCCGCACACTCATTTCATGGGTTGGCTTAGGCATAAGGAGTACATTCCATGTCTATGCCCCAGTCAGACCGAGGGTTGTGGGAGCATGACCGACAGCGGGATCGACAGCACGCAGAGGGGGACCGGTATGATCCCCGGCTTGCGCATTATGCCTCTCCGGCCGACTGAGCGCCCGCACTTTCATTTCATGGGTTGACTTAGGCATACGGAGTTCATCCCTAGTCTAAGCATACAGAGTTCATTCCCAGTCTAGGATTAGACCGGACCGAGGGTTGCGACAGCACGTAGGGGGGACCGAGATCCCCGGCTTGTGCATTCTTCCTCTCCGACCGACTGAGCGCCCATACGCCCGTTTCGTGGGTTGGCTTAGGCATAGGGAGCTCATTCCATGTCCAAGCCCCAGCCGGACCGAGGGTTGTGGCAGTGGGACCGGTAACATGCAGAGAGGGATCGGGTCCATCTCCGGCTTGCGCATTATGCCTCTTCGGCCGGTTCAACGCCCGTACGCTCGTTTCGTGGGTTGACTTATGCATACGGAGTTCATTCCCAGTATAAGAATAGACCGGATCGAGGGTTGCGATAGCAAGATCGATAGAACGCATGGGGGACCGGGTCGATCTTCGGCTTGCGCATTCTACCTCTCCGACCGACTGAGCGCACGCACTTTCATTTCATGGGTTGACTTAGGCATACGGAGTTCATCCCCAGTCTAAGCATACAGAGTTCATTCCCAGTCTAAGATCAGACCGGACCGAGGGTTGCGACCGCAGGATCGACAGCACGTAGGGGGGACCGAGATCCCCGGCTTGTGCATTCTGCCTCTCTGACCGGCTGAGCACCCATACGCCCGTTTCGTGGGTTGGCTTAAGCATAAGGAGCTCATTCCATGTCTAAGCCCCAGTTGGACCGAGGGTTATGGCAGGATCGATAGCATGCAGGTGGTGTCCGGGTCGATCACCGTCTTGCGCATTCTACCTCTCCGGCCGGCTGAGCGCCCGCACACTCGTTTGTGGGTTGGCTTAGGCATATGGAGTTCATTCCATGTATAAGCATACGGAGCTCATTCCTAGTCTAAGAGTTTGAGCCACGGTGCACATGCCGGGCTCGGGCATGTGCTGGTGTCGCATTTTTTTTGCCCGGGGCATCACCACTGGAGCATTGCCGAGAGCCTAACCAGCGGCATTGGGGGCTCCGACGATTGGGGGGGCCGGGGGGTGTGCACACATGATGTGCGATGGGTGCTGGTACTTGGCCTTTATATTGGCCCCCTATCCCTCATCAAACCTTGAGAACTCACACCCCCTTAAAGAGCATTTGAGATTTTATACGTTTACTACCAGCAGCCATTGAAGTGTCTAAAATGGGGATACTTTTTTCAAATGGTCACAAAATCTTCTCCACTACGAGTTTTTAGCTGAATTTTTGTGCATGCCAACAAAAATACAAGGATCACCTCTACCAAATTTGGGGACAAAACTCTTTCTAAAAAAATTTAAAAAAATCCCAAACCGTAAAACATTTTGAAAACCGTGAAAAATTGAAAACGGGTTGTCTTGCCACGAAACTTCACATGAAGGCTTAGGGGACCATTGTATGAATTTACAAGCCATAAAAATGGCATTGGCATGACAGAAATATGAAGATGTGCTTGAACCCACCTACCACCCGCTCGATCCCCGACTTGCGCATCCTGCCTCTCTGGTCGGCTGAGCGCCCACACGCTTGTTTTGTGGGTTGACTTAGGCATACGGAGTTCATCCCCAGTCTAAGCATACGGAGTTCATTCCTGGTCTAAGATCGGATCGGACCGAGAGTTGCGGCAGCAGGATCGACAGCACGCAGGAGGGATCGAGTTGATCCTCGGCTTACGCATTCTGCCTGCACGCCCGTTTTGTGGGTTAGCTTAGGCATAGGGAGCTCATTCCATGTCTAAGCCCCAGTTGGACCAAGGGTTGTGGCAGTGGGACCGGCAGCACGTAGAGGGGAATCGGGCCGATCCCCGGCTTACGCATTATGCCTCTTCGGCTAGCTCAGCGCCTGCACGCTCGTTTCATGGGTTGACTTATGCATACGGAGTCCATTCCCAGTATAAGATCGGACCAGTTCAAGGGTTGTGGCAGTAGGATTGACAACATGCAGGGGGGGACCGAGTCGATCCTCGGCTTGCGCATTCTGCCTCTCCGACCGACTGAGCGCCCGCACGCTCATTTTGTGGGTTGGCTTAGGCATACGGAGTTCATTCCATGTCTAAGCATACGGAGCTCATTCCCAGTCTAAGATTTTTATCCACGGTGCACATGCTGGGCTCGGGCATGTGCTGCTGTCGCATTTTTTTTGCTCGGAGCACCATCGTTGGACAGCCTAACCGGCGGCATTGGGGGTTCCGACGATTGGGGGACGGGGGGTGTGCACACATGATGTGCGATGGGTGCTGGTACTTGGCCCTTATATTGGACCCCTATCCCTCATCAAACCTCGAGACCTGACACCCCCTTAAAGAGCATTTGAGATTTTATAGGTTTGCTGCCAGTAGCCATTAAAGTGTCTCAAATGGGGACACTTTTTTCAAACGGTCACAAAATCTTCTCCACTTCGAGTTTTTAGCTGAATTGTTTTGTACATGCCAACAAAAATACAAGGATCACCTCTACCAAATTTGGGGACAAAACTCTTTCTAAAAAAATTTTAAAAAATCCCGAACCGTAGAAAGTTTTAAAAATCGTGAAAAATAGAAAACGGGTCGTCTTGCCACGAAACTTCACATGAAGGCTTAGGGGACCATTGTATGAATTTACAAGCCATAAAAATGGCATTGGCATGGCAGAAATATGAAGATGTGCTTGAACCGACCAACCACCCGTTCGATCTTCGGCTTGTGCATCCTGCCTCTCTGGTCGGCTGAGCGCCCGCACGCTCGTTTCGTTGGTTGACTTAGGCATGCGGATCATCCCCAGTCTAAGCATACGGAGTTCATTCCCAGACTATGATCGGACCGGATCGAGGGTTGCGACAGCAAGATCGGTAGCACGCAGGGGGGACCGAGCCGATCCCTGGCTTGTGCGCTCTGCCTCTCTGGCTGGCTGAGCACCCGCATGCTTGTTTGGTGGGTTGGCTTAGGCATACGGAGTACATTCCATGTCTAAGCCCCAGCCAGACCGAGGGTTGTGGTAGCAGGACTAGCAGTGGGATCGGCAGCACGTAGTGAGGGACCAGGCTGATCCTCGGCTTGCGCATTATGCCTCTCCGGCCGACCTTATCGACCGACTGAGCACCCGCACTCTCATTTCGTGGGTTGACTTAGGCATACGGAGTTCATCCCCAGTCTAAGCATACGAAGTTCATTCCCAGTCTGAGAACGGACCGGATCGAGGGTTGCGGCAGTAGGATCGGTAGCACGCAGGGGGGACCGAGCCAATCCCCGGCTTACGCATTCTGCCTCTCTGATTGGTTGAGCGCCCGCACGCCCGTTTTGTGGGTTGGCTTAGGCATAGGGAGCTCATTCCATGTCTAAGCCCCAGCCGGACCAAGGGTTGTGGCAACGGGACCGACAGCATGCAAAGGGGGATCGGGCCGATCCCTGGCTTGCGCATTATGCCTCTTCGACCGGTTCAGTGCCCGCACGCTCGTTTCGTGGGTTGACTTATGCATACAGAGTTCATTCCCAGTCTAAGATCAGACCGGACCAAGGTTTGTGGTAGCAGGATCGACAGCACGCACACGCTTGTTTCGTGGGTTGGCTTAGGCATACGGAGTTCATTCCATGTCAAAGCATACGGAGCTCATTTCTAGTCTAAGATTTTTATCCACGGTGCACATGCTGGGCTCGGGCATGTGCTGGTGTCGCATTTTTTTGCCCGGGGCACCATTGTCGGAGCATCATCGGAGAGCCTAACCGACGGCATTAGGGGTTTCGACGATTGGGGGGGCCGGGGGGTATGCGCACATGATGTGCGATGGGTGCTGGTACTTGGCCCTTATATTGGCCCCCTATCCCTCATCAAACCTCGAGAACTCACACCCCCTTAAAGAGCATTTGAGATTTTATAGGTTTGCTGCTAGTAGCCATTAAAGTGTCTGAAATGGGGACACTTTTTTCAAACGGTCACAAAATCTTCTCCACTTCGAGTTTTTAGCTGAATTTTTTTGTGCATGCCAACAAAAATACAAGGATCACTCTATCAAATTTCGGGACAAAAATCTTTCTAAAAAAATTTTAAAAAATCTCGAACCGCAAAAAGTTTCAAAAATCATGAAAAATAGAAAACGGGTCGTCTTGCCACGAAACTTCACATGAAGGCTTAGGGGATCATTGTATGAATTTACAAGCCATAAAAATGGCATTGGCACGGCAAAAATATGAAGATGTGCTTGAACCCACCTACCACCCGTTCGATCCCCGGCTTGCGCATCCTACCTCTCTGGTCGGCTGAGCGCCCGCACACTCGTTTTAGGGTTGACTTAGGCATACGGAGTTCATCTCCAGTCTAAGCATACGGAGTTCATTCCCAGTCTAAGATCAGACCAGATCAAGGGTTGCGGTAGCAGGATCGGCAGCATGCAGGGGGGACCGGGTCGATCCCCGACTTGCGCATTCTGCCTCTCCGACCACTGAGCGCCCGCACGCTCATTTCGTGGGTTGACTTAGGCATATGGAGTTCATCCCCATTGTAAGCCTACGGAGTTCATTCCCAGCCTAAGATCAGACTGGATTTAAGGTTGCAGTAGCAGGATCGGCAGCACGCAGGGGGGACAGGGCCGATCCCCAGCTTGCACATTCTACCTCTTCGATCGGTTGAGTGCCTGCACGCTCGTTTCATGGTTTGGCTTAGGCATACGGAGTACATTCCATGTCTAATCCCTAGCCGGATCGAGGGTTGTGCCAGTAGGACTGGCAGCGAGATCGACAGCATGCAGAGAGGGACCGGGCTGATCCTCGGCTTACGCATTATGCCTCTTCGACCGGCTAAGCACCCGCACGCTTGTTTCATGGGTTGACTTAGGCATACGAGTTCA
The DNA here is from genome assembly GCF_002303985.1 of Durio zibethinus. Next base: position 24,940,001 of record NW_019167826.1, on the reverse strand, counting down.
TCCCCAATCTAAGCATATGGATTTCATTCCCAGTCTAAGATCAGACCGAACCGAGGGTTGCAGCAACAGGATCGACAGCATGTAGGGGGGACCGAGTCGATCCCCGGTTGAGCATTCTGCCTCTCCGGTCGGCTGAGCACCCGCATGCCCATTTCATGGGTTAGCTTAGGCATAGGGAGCTCATTCCATGTCTAAGCCCCAGCCGGACCAAGGGTTGTGGCAGCGGGACCGATCGCACACAGAGGGGGATCGGGCCGATCCCCGGCTTGCGCATTATGCCCCTTCGGTCGGCTCAGTGCTCGTACACTCGTTTCGTGGTTTGACTTATGCATACGAAGTTCATTCGCAGTCTAAGATCAGACCGGATCAAGGGTTGTGGTAGTAGGATCGATAGCACACAGGAGGGGATCGGGTCGATCCCCGGCTTGCACATTCTGCCTCTCCAGCCGGCTAAGCGCCCGCACGCTCGTTTCATGGGTTGGCTTAGGCATACGGAGTTCATTACATGTCTAAGCATACGGAGCTCATTCCCAGTATAAGATTTTGAGCCACGATGCACATGCTCGGCTTGGGCATGTGCTGGTGCCGCATTTTTTTCACCCGGGGCACCATCGTTGGAGCATCGTCAGAGAGCCTAACCGGCGACTTTGGGGGTTCCGACGATTGGGGGGCTGGGGGGTGTGCACACATGATGTGTGATGGGTGCTGGTACTTGGCCCTTATATTGGCCCCTTATCCCTCATCAAACCTCGAAAACTCATCCCCCCTTAAAGAGCATTTGAGATTTTGTAGGTTTGCTGCCAGTAGCCATTAAAGTGTCTGAAATGGGGACACTTTTTTCAAACGGTCACAAAATCTTCTCCACTTTGAGTTTTTAGTTCAATTTTTTTGTGCATGCCAACAAAAATACAAGGATCACCTCTACCAAATTTGGGGACAGAACTCTTTCTAGAAAAATTTTAAAAAATCTCGAACAGCAAAAAGTTTCAAAAATCATGAAAAATAGAAAACGGGTCGTCTTGCCACGAAACCTCACATGAAGGCTTAGGGGACCATTGTATGAATTTACAAGCCATAAAAATGGCATTGGCACGGCAGAAATATGAAGATGTGCTTGAACCCACCTACCACCCATTCAATCCCCGGCTTGCGCATCCTGCCTCCCTGGTTGGCTGAGTGCCCGCATGCTCGTTTCGTGGGGTGACTTAGGCATACGGAGTTCATCCCCAGTCTAAGCATACGAAGTTCATTGCCAGTCTAAGATCGGACCGGATCGAGGGTTGTGGCAGTAGGATCGATAGTACACAGGGGGGATCGAGCCGATCCCCGGCTTGCACATTCTGCCTCTCCGACCGGCTGAGCGCCGCACGTTCGTTTCGTGGGTTGGCTTAGCCATTAAAGTGTTTGAAATGGGGACACCTTTTTTAAACGGTCACAAAATCTTCTCCACTTTGAGTTTTTAGCTCAATTTTTTTGTGAATGCCAACAAAAATACAAGGATCACCTCTACCAAATTTGGGGATAGAACTCTTTCTAAAAAATTTTAAAAAATCCCGAACAGTAAAAAGTTTCAAAAATCGTAAAAAATAGAAAACGGGTCGTTTTGCCACGAAACTTCACATGAAGGCTTAGGGGACCATTGTATGAATTTACAAGCCATAAAAATGGCATTGGCACAGCAAAAATATGCAGATGTGCTCGAACCCACCTACCACTCGTTCGATCCCCGGCTTGCGCATCCTGCCTCTCTGGCGGCTGAGCGGCCGCACGCTCATTTCGTGGGTTGACTTAGGCATACGGAGTTCATCCCCAATCTAAGCATATGGAGTTCATTCTCAGTCTAAGATCAGACCGGATCGAGGGTTGCGGTAGCAGGATCGGTAGCACGCAGGAGGGACCAGGCTAATTCCTGGCTTGTGCATTCTACCTCTCTGGTCGACTGAGTGCCCGCACACTCATTTCGTGGGTTGGCTTAGGCATACAGAGTACATTCCACATCTAAGCCCCAGTCGGACCGAGGGTTGTGGCAGCAAGACTGACAGCGAGATTGGTAGCACGTAGAGAGGGATCGGACTGATCCCCGACTTACATATTATGCCTCTCCAGCCGACCTCTCTGACTGGCTGAGCACCCGTATGCTTGTTTCATGGGTTGACTTAAGGCATATGGAGTTCATCCCCAGTCTAAGCATACAGAGTTCATTCCCAGTCTAAGATCAGACTAGATCGAGGGTTGTGACAGTAGGATCGGTAGCACGCAAGGGGGACTAAACTGATCCCCGACTTATGCATTCTGCCTCTCTGATCGGTGGAGTGCCCGCATGCTCGTTTCGTGGGTTGGCTTAGGCATACGGAGTACATTCCACGTCTAAGCCCCAGTCGGACCGAGGGTTGTAGCAGCAGGACCAGCAGCGGGATTGACAGCACGCAGAGGGTGGCCGGGTTGATCTTCAGCTTATGCATTATGCCTCTCCGGTCGACCTTTTCGGCTAGCTGAACGCCCACAAGCTCATTTCGTAGGTTGACTTAGGCATACGGAGTTCATCCCCAGTCTAAGCATATAGAGTTCATTCCCAATCTAAGATCAGATCGGATCGAGGGTTGCGGTAGTAGGATCGGCAGCATGCAGGGGGACCGGGTAGATCTCCAGCTTGTGCATTCTGCCTCTCCGACATGCTGAGCACACGCACGTTCGTTTTGTGGGTTGGCTTAGGCATACGGAGTACATTCCTTGTCAAGCCCCAGTCGAACCGAGGGTTGTGGCAGCAGGATCGGCAGCGGGATCGGTAGCACGTAGAAGGGGACCAAGCTGATCCTCGACTTACGCTTTATGCCTCTCCGATCGACCTCTCCGACCAGTTGAGCGCCCACACACTCGTTTCATGGGTTGACTTAGGCATACGAAGTTCATCCCCAGTCTAAGCATATGGAGTTTATTCCAAGTCTAAGATCCGATCGGATCGAGGGTTGCGGTAGCAGGATCGGTAGCACGCAGGGGGGATCGAGCCAATTCCCGGCTTGCGCATTCTTCCTCTTCGGCCGGCTGAGCACCCGCACGATCGTTTCATGGGTTCGCTTAGGCATACATAGTACATTCCATGTCTAAGCCCCAGTCGGACCGAGGGTTGTGCCAGCAGGACTGGCAGTGAGATCAGTAGCACGCATAGGGGGACCGGGCTGAACCCCAACTTGCGCATTATGCCTCTCCGACCAACTGAGCGCCCGCACGCTCGTTTCGTGGGTTGACTTAGGCATACGGAGTTCATCCCCAGTCTAAGCATATGGAGTTCATTCCCAGTCTAAGATCGGATTAGATCGAGGGTTGCGGCAGCAGGATCGGCAGCACGCAGGGGGGACCGGGCCGATCCCCGACTTGCGCATTCTATCTCTCCAATCGACTGAGTGCCCGTGCGCTCGTTTCGTGGGTTGGCTTAGGCATACGGAGTACATTCCACATCTAAGCCCCAGTCGGACCGAGGGTTAAGGCAGCAGGACCGGTAGCGGGATCGATAGCACGCAGAGGGGGATCGGGCCGATCCCCGGCTTGCACATTATGCCTTTTCGGCCGGCTAAGAGTCCGCACGCTTGTTTTGTGGGTTGACTTAGGCATACGGAGTTTGTCCCCAGTCTAAGCATACGGAGTTCATTCTCAGTCTAAGATCGGATCGGATCGAGGGTTGCAGCAGCAGGATTGGCAGCGCGCAGGGGGGTCTGGGCTGATCCCTGACTTGTGCATTCTGCCTCTCCGACTGGCTAAGCACCCGCACGTCCATTTCGTGGGTTGGCTTAGGCATAGGTAGCTCATTCTAGGTCTAAACCCCAGTCGGACCGAGGATTGTGGTAGCGGGACGGGCAGCACGCATAGGGGGACCGGGTTGATCCTCGGCTTGCGCATTATGCCTCTTTGGCCTGCTCAGCGCCCGCACGTTCGTTTCGTGGGTTGACTTATGCATACAGAGTCCATTCCCAGTCTAAGATCAGATCAGACCGAGGGTTACGGTAGCAAGATTGACTGCCCGCAGGGGGAAACCGGGTCGATCCCCTGCTTGCGCATTCTGCCTCTCCGACCGGCTGAGCGCCCGCACGCTCGTTTCGTGGGTTGGCTTAGGCATACGGAGTTCATTCCATGTCTAAGCATACGGAGCTCATTCCCAATCTAAGATTTTGAGCCATGGTGAACATGCTGGGCTCGGGCATGTGCTGGTGCCATATTTTTTTCGCCCGGGGCACCATCGCCGGAGCATAGCCGGAGAGCCTAATTGGCGGCATTGGGGGTTCCAGCGATTGGGGGGGCCGGGGGGTGTGCGAACATGCTGTGCGATGGGTGGTGGTACTTGGCTCTTATTTTGGCCCCCTATCCCTCATCAAACCTCGAGAACTCACACCCCCTTAAAGAGCATTTGAGATTTTATAGGTTTGCTGCCAGTACCATTAAAGTGTCTCAAATGGGGACACTTTTTTCAAACGATCACAAAATCTTCACCATTTCGAGTTTTTAGCTGAATTTTTTTGTGCATGCCAAAAAAAATACAAGGATCACCTCTACCAAATTTGGGGACAAAAATCTTTCTAAAAAAATTTTTAAAAATCCCGAACTGCAAAAAGTTATGAAAATCGTAAAAATAAAAAACGGGTCATCTTGCCACGAAACTTCACATGAAGGCTTAGGGGACCATTGTATGAATTTACAAGCCATAAAAATGGCATTGGCATGGCAGAAATTTAAAGATGTGCTCGAACCCACCTACTACCCGTTCGATCCCAGGCTTGCGCATCCTGCCTCTCTGGCGGCTGAGCACCCGCACGCTCGTTTCGTGGGTTGACTTAGGCATACGGAGTTCATCCCCAGTCTAAGCATATAGAGTTCATTCCCAGTCCAAAATCAAACCGAATCGAGGGTTACGATAGCAGGATCGACAGCACGCAGGAGGGACCGGACCGATCCTCGGCTTGCACATCCTGCCTCTCCGGTTGGCTGAGCGCTCATACGCTCGTTCCATGGGTTGGCTTAGGCATACAGAGTACATTCCACGTCTAAGCCCTAGCCGGACCGAGGGTTGTGGTAGCAGGACCGGTAGCAAGATCGGCAGCACATAGAACGGGATTGGGCTGATCCCCGGCTTGCGCATTATTCCTCTCTGGTCGGCCTCTTCGACCGGCTGAGCGCCTGCATGCTCATTTCGTGGGTTGACTTAGGCATACGGAGTTCATCCCCAGTCTAAGCATTCAGAGTTCATTCCCAATCTAAGATCGGATGGGATCGAGGGTTGCGGCAACAAGATCGACAGCACGCAAGGGGACCGGGCTGATCCCTGGCTTGTGCATTCTGCCTCTCCGGTCGACTGAGCGCCCGCATGCCCGTTTCGTGGGTTGGCTTAGGCATACGGAGTACATTCCATGTCTAAGCCCTAGCCAGACCAAGGGTTATGGCAGCCAGACCGACAGTACGTAGAGGGGGATCGGGCCGATCCTCGATTTGCGTATTATGCCTCTTCGACCGACTGAGCACCCGCACGCTCGTTTCGTGGGTTGGCTTAGGCATACGGAGTTCATTCCATGTCTAAGCATACGGAGCTCATTCCCAATCTAAAATTTTGAGCCACGGTGCACATGCTAGGCTCGAGCATGTGCTGGTGCCGTATTTTTTTCACCTTGGGCACCATCGTCGGAGCATCACCGGAGAGCTTAACCGGCAGCATTGGGGCTTCCGGTGATTAGAGTGGCCGAGGGGTGTGTGCACATGATGTCTGAAATAGGGCATGTGCGATGGGTGCTGGTACTTGGCCCTTATATTGGCCCCCTATCCCTTATAAAACCTCGAGAACTCACACCCCCTTAAAGAGCATTTGAGATTTTATAGGTTTGCTGCCAGTACCATTAAAGTGTCTTAAATGGGGACACTTTTTTCAAACGATCACAAAATCTTCACCATTTCGAGTTTTTAGCTGAATTTTTTTGTGCATGCCAAAAAAAATACAAGGATCACCTCTACCAAATTTGGGGACAAAAAGCTTTCTAAAAAAATTTTAAAAAATTATGAACTGCAAAAAGTTATGAAAATCGTAAAAATAGAAAACAGGTCATCTTGCCACGAAACTTCACATGAAGGCTTAGGGGACCATTGTATGAATTTACAAGCCATAAAAATGGCATTGGCATGGCAGAAATTTAAAGATGTGCTTGAACCCACCTACTACCCGTTCGATCCCAGGCTTGCGCATCCTGCCTCTCTGGCGGCTGAGCGCCCGCACGCTCGTTTCGTGGGTTGACTTAGGCATACGGAGTTCATCCCCAGTCTAAGCATATGGAGTTCATTCCCAGTCCAAAATCAAACCGAATCGAGGGTTGCGACAGCAGGATCGACAGCACGCAAGAGGGACTGGGCCAATCCTTGGCTTATGCATCTGCCTCTCCGGTTGGCTGAACGTCCGTACGCTCGTTCCATGGGTTGGCTTAGGCATACATAGTACATTCCATGTCTAAGCCCCAACCGGACTGAGGGTTGTGGCAGCAGGACTGGCAGCGGGATCGGTAGCACGTAGAGAGGGACCGGACTGATCCCTGGCTTGCGCATTATGCCTCTCCGATCAACTGAGCGCCCGCATGCTCGTTTCGTGGGTTGACTTAGGCATACGGAGTTCATCCCCAGTCTAAGCATACGGAGTTTCATCCCCAGTCTAAGATCGGACCGGATCGAGGGTTGCGACAGGAGGATCGGCAGCACATAGGAGGGACTGGACCAATCCCCGGCTTGCGCATTCTGCCTCTCCAACCTGCTGAGCGCCCGCACGCCCATTTCATGGGTTGGCTTAGGCATACGGAGTACATTTCATGTCTAAGCCCCAGTCGGACCGGGGGTTGTGGTAGTAGGACCGATAGCGGGATCGACAGCATGCAGAGGGGGATCGGGCTAATCTTCGACTTGCGCATTATGCCTCTCCGACTGGCCTCTCCGGTCGACTGAGCGCCTACGTTTTATGGGTTGACTTAGGCATACGGAGTTCATCCCCAGTCTAAGCATATGGAGTTCAATCCCAATCTAAAATCGGATCAGACCAAGGGTTGCAGCAACAGGATCGATAGCACGCAGGGAGGACCGGGCTGATCCCCGACTTGCGTATTCTCCCTCTCCGACCGATTGAGTGCTCGCACGCTCGTTTCGTGGGTTGGCTTAGGCATAGGGAGCTCATTCCATGTCTAAGCCCCAGCTGGATCGAGGGTTGTGGCAGCGGATCGGTAGCACGCAGAGGGGGACCCGACCGATCCTCGGCTTGCACATTATGCCTCTTCGATCGGCTCAGTGTCTGCATGCTCGTTTCGTGGGTTGACTTATGCATACGGAGTTCATTCCCAGTCTAAGATCGGAGCAGACCGAGGGTTGCGGCAGTAGGATCGACAGCACGCAGGGGGGACCGGGTCGATCCCTGACTTGCGCATTCTGCCTCTCCGGTCGACTGAGCCCCCGCACGCTCGTTTTGTGGGTTGGTTTAGGCATACGAAGTTCATTCCATGTCTAAGCATACGGAGCTCATTCCCAATCTAAGATTTTGAGCCACGGTGCACATGCTGGGCTCGGGCATGTGCTGGTGCCACATTTTTTTCGCCCGGGGCACCATCGTCGGAGCATCGCCGGAGAGCTAACCTGCAGCATTGGGGGTCTGCGAATTGGGGGGGCTGGGGGGTGTGCGCACATGATGTGCGATGGGTGCAGGTACTTGGCCCTTATATTGGCTCCCTATCCCTCCTCAAACCTCGAGAACTCACATCCCTTTAAAGATTATTTGAGATTTTATAGGTTTGCTGCCAGTAGCCATTAAAGTGTCTGAAATGGGGATAGTTTTTTCAAATGATCACAAAAGCTTCTCCACTTCGAGTTTTTAGCTGAATTTTTTTGTGCATGCCAACAAAAATACAAGGATCACCTCTACCAAATTTGGTGACAAAACTCTTTCTAAAACAATTTAAAAAAATCCCTAACTGCAAAAAGTTTTAAAAATCGTGAAAAATAGAAAATGGGTCGTCTTGCCACGAAGCTTCACATGAAGGCTTAGGGGACCATTGTATGAATTTACAAGCCATAAAAATGGCATTGGCATGGCAGAAATATGAAGATGTGCTTGAACCCACCTACCACCCGTTCGATCCCCAACTTGTGCATCCTGCCTCTCTGGTCGACTGAGCGCCCGCACGCTCGTTTCGTGGCATGACTTAGGCATACGGAGTTCATCCCTAGTCTAAGCATACGAAGTTGAAATCCCAGTCTAAGATCGGAGTGGATCGAGGGTTGCGGCAGCAGGATCGAACCCGACTTACGCATGATGCCTCTCCGGTTGGCCTCTCCGACCGACTGAGCACCCTCACACTCGTTTTGTGGGTTGACTTAGGCATACGGAGTTCATCCCCAATCTAAGCATACGGAGTTCATTTCTAGTCTAAGATCGGACCGGATTGCGCATTCTGCCTCTTCGGTCGGCTGAGCACCCACACGCCCGTTTCGTGGGTTGGCTTAGGCATAGGCAGCTCATTCCAGGTCTAAGCCCTAGCCGGACCGAGGGTTGTGGCAGCAAGACCAACAGCATGCAGAAGGGGACCGGGTCGATCCCCAGCTTGCGTATTATGCCTCTACGGTTGGCTCAGTGCCCGCACGCTCATTTCGTGGGTTGACTTATGCATACGGAGTTCATTCCCAATCTAAGATTGGACCAGACAGAGGGTTGCGGCAGCAGGATCGATAGCACGTAGGGGGGACCGGGTCGTTTCATGGGTTGGCTTAGGCATATAGAGTTCATTCCATGTCTAAGCATACGGAGCTCATTCCCAATCTAAGATTTTGAGCCACTGTGCACATGCTGGGCTGGGACATGTGCTGGTGCCGCATTTTTTTCACCCAGGGCACCATCGCCAGAGCATCACCGGAGAGCCTAATCGACGGCATTGGGGGTTCTGATGATTGGGGCAGTCGGGGGGTGTGCACACATGATGTGCGATGGGTGCTAGTGCTTGGCCCTTATATTGGTCCCCTATCCCTCATCAAACCTCCAGAACTCACACCCCCTTAAAGAGTATTTGAGATTTTATAGGTTTGCTGCCAGTAGCAATTAAAGTGTCTGAAATGGGGACACTTTTTTCAAACGGTCACAGAATCCTCTCCACTTCGAGTTTAGCTGAATTTTTTTATGCATGCCACCAAAAATACAAGGATCACCTCTACCAATTTGGGGACAAAACTCTTTCTAAAAAAATTTAAAAAAAAATCCCGAACTGCAAAAAGTTTTGAAAATCGTGGAAAATAGAAAACAGGTCATTTTGCCAAGAAACTTCACATGAAGGCAGCAGGATCGACAGCACGTAGGGGGGACTGGGCCGATCCCCGGCTTACGTATTTTACCTCTCTGACTGGCTGAGCACCTGCACGCTAGTTTCGTGGGTTAGCTTAGGCATACGGAGTACATTCCACGTCTAAGCCCCAGCTAGACCAAGGGTTGTGGCAGCAAGAACCTGCAGCGGGATTGGTAGCACGTAGAGGGGGACCAGGTTGATCCTCGGCTTGCGCATTATGCCTCTCTGGCCGGCCTTTTCGGCTTGCTGAGCACCCGCACGCTCGTTTCATGGGTTGACTTAGGCATACGGAGTTTTATCCCCAGTCTAAACATACGGAGTTCACTGCTAGTCTAAGATCAGACCAGACCGAGGGTTACGGCAGCAGGATCGACAGCACACAAGGGGGACCGGGCGGATCCTTAGCTTGCGCATTTTTCCTCTCCGGCCGGCTGAACGCCCACATGCCCGTTTCGTGGGTTGCCTTAGGCATAGGGAGCTGATTCCATGTCTAAGCCCCAGTTGGATCGAGGGTTGTGGCAGCGGGACCGGCAGCACGTAGAGGGGGACTGGGTCGATCCCCGGCTTGCGCATTATGCCTCTCTGACTGGCTCAACACCCACACGCTCGTTTCGTGGGTTGACTTATGTATACGGAGTTCATTCCCAGTCTAAGATCAGACCGGACCGAGGGTTGTGACAGCAGGATCGGCAGCATGCAGAGGGGATCGGGCCGATCCCCAGCTTGTGCATTCTGCCTCTCCTGCCCGCTGAGTGCCCGCATGTCCGTTTCGTGGGTTGGCTTAGGCATAGGGAGCTCATTCCATGTCTAAGCCCCAACCGGACTGAGGGTTGTGGTAGCGAGATCGACAGCACACAGAAAGGGACCGGGCTGATCCCTGGCTTGCACATGATGCCTCTTCGATCGGCTCAACGCCCGCACGCTCGTTTCGTAGGTTGACTTATGCATACGGAGTTCATTCCCAATCTAAAATCGGACGGACCGAGGGTTGCGGCAGCAGGATCGACAGCATGCAATGGGTGCTGGTACTTGGCCCTTATATTGGCCTCTTATCCCTCATCAAAGCTCGAGAACTCACACCCCCTTAAAGAGCATCTGAGATTTTATAGGTTTGCTGCCAGTAGCCATTAAAGTGTCTAAAATGGGGACACTTTTTTCAAACGGTCACAAAATCTTCTCCACTTCGAGTTTTTAGCTGAATTTTTTTGTGCATGCTAACAAAAATACAAGGATCACCTCTATCAAATTTGGGGACAAAAGTCTTTCTGAAATAATTTAAAAAAATCCCGAACCATAGAAAGTTTTGAAAATCATGAAAAATAGAAAACGGGATGTCTTGCCACGAAACTTCACATGAAGGCTTAGGGGACCATTGTATGAATTTACAAGCCATAAAAATGGCATTGGCATGGTAGAAATATGAAGATGTGCTTGAACCCACCTACCACCCATTCGATCCCCGTCTTGCACATCCTGCCTCTCTAATCGGCTGAGCGCCCGCACGTTCGTTTCATGGGTTGACCTAGGCATAAGGAGTTCATCCCCAGTATAAGCATATGGAGTTCATTCCCAGTCTAAGATCGGACCAGATCGAGGGTTACTGCAGCAGGATCGACAGCACGCAGGGGGGATCAGGCCGATCCTTGGCTTGCGCATTCTGCCTCTCCGGCCGGCTGAGTGCCCGCACGCTCGTTTCGTGGGTTGGCTTAGGCATATGGAGTACGTTCCATGTCTAAGCCCCAACCAGATCGAGGGTTGTGGCAAGAGGATCGACAACGGGATCGACAGCATGCAGAGAGGGACCAGGCTGATCCTTGGCTTGCGCATTGTGCCTCTCCGACCGACTGAGCACCCGCACACTCGTTTCGTGGGTTGATTTAGGCATACGGAGTTCATCCCCAGTCTAAGCATACGGAGTTCATTCCCAGTCTAAGATCGAACCGGATCGAAGGTTACGCAGCAGGATTAACAGCACGTAAGGGGGACCGAGTCGATCACCGACTTGCGCATTCTACCTTTCCAGCCGACTGAGCGCCCGCACGCTCATTTCGTGGGTTGGCTTAGGCATACGGAGTAGATTCAATGTCTAAGCCCCAGCCGGACCGAGGATTGTGGTAGCAAGACCAGTAGCGAGATTGGCAGCATGTAGAGGGGGATCGGGCTGATCCCTGGCTTGCGCATTATGCCTCTCCGATCGCTTGAGCACACGCACGCTCGTTTCGTGGGTTGACTTAGGCATACGGAGTTCATTCCCAGTCTAAGATCGATCGGACTGAGGGTTACGACAGCAAGATCGACAGCACGCATGGGGGATCAGGCCGATCCCCGGCTTGCGCATTCTGCCTCTCCGGTTGGCTGAGCTCTCGCACGCCCGTTTCATGGGTTGGCTTAGGCATAGGGAGCTCATTCCATGTCTAAGCGCCAGCCGGATCGAGGGTTGTGGCAGCGAGACCGGCAACATGTAGAGGGGGACCGGGCCGATCCCCAGCTTGCGCATTATGCCTCTTCGGTCGGCTCAGCACTTGCACGCTCGTTTCGTGGGTTCACTTAAGCATACGGAGTTCGTTCCCAGTATAAGATCGGACCGGACCGAAGGTTGCGACAGCAGGATCGACAGCACATAGGGGGGGACCGGGTCGATCCTCGGCTTGCAAATTCTACCTCTCTGGCCCGCACGCTCGTTCCGTGGCTTGGCTTAGGCATACGGAGTTCATTCCATGTCTAAGCATACGGAGCTCATTCCCAATCTAAGATTTTGAGCCACGGTGCACATGCTGGGCTCGGGTATGTGATGGTGTCACATTTTTTTCGCCCAGGGTACCATCGTCGGAGCATCACCGGAGCATCGTCGGAGAGCCTAACTAGCGGCATTGGGGGTTTCGGTGATTGGGGGGCCGGGGGGTGTGCGCACGTGATGTGCGATGGGTGCTGGTACTTGGCCCTTATATTGGCTCCCTATCCGTCATCAAACCTCGAGAACTCACACCCCCTTAAAGAGCATTTGAGATTTTATAGGTTTGCTGCCAGTACCTATTAAAGTGTCTGAAATGGAGACACTTTTTTCCAACGGTCACAAAATCTTCTCCACTTTGAGTTTTTAGCTGAATTTTTTTGTGCATGCCAACAAAAATACAAGGATCTCCTCTACCAAATTGGGTGACAAAACTCTTTCTAAAAAAATTTTAAAAAATCCCAAACCATAAAAAGTTTCAAAAATCGTGAAAAGTAGAGAACGGGTCGTCTTGCCACGAAACTTCACATGAAGGCTTAGGGGACCATTGTATGAATTTACAAGCCATAAAAATGGCATTGGCATGGCAGAAATAAGAAGATGTGCTTGAACCCACCTACCACCCGTTCGATCCCCGGCTTGCACATCCTGCCTCTCTGGTCGACTGAGCGCCCGTACGCTCATTTTGTGGGTTGACTTAGGCATACGGAGTTCATCCCCAGTCTAAGCATTCGGAGTTCATTCCCAGTCTAAGATCAGACTGGATCGAGGGTTACGATAACATGATCAGCAGCACGTAGGGGGGACTGGACCGATCCCCGGCTTGTGCATTCTGCATCTTTGGTCGGCTGAGCGCCCGCACGCTCGTTTCATGGGTTGGCTTAGGCATACAAAGTACATTCCACGTCTAAGCCCCAGCCGGACCGAGGGTTGTGGCAGCAGGACCGGCAACGGGATCAGGCTGATCTCCGGATTGCACATTATGCCTCTCCGGCCGGTTGAGCGGCAGCACGCTCGTTTCATGGGTTGACTTAGGCATACGGAGTTCATCCCTAGTCTAAGCATACAGAGTTCATTCCCAGTCTAAGATCGAACCAGATTGAGGGTTGCAGTAGCAGGATCGACAGCATGCAGGGGGGACTGGGCCGATCACTGGCTTGCACATTCTGCCTCTTCAGCCGGTTGAGCGCCCACACGCTTGTTTTGTGGGTTGGCTTAGGCATACAGAGTACATTCCACGTCTAAGCCCCAGCCAGACTGAGGGTTGTGGTAGCAGGACCGACAGCAGGATTGGCAGCACGCAGAGAGGGATCGGGCTGATCCCCGGCTTGCGCATTATGCCTCTCCGACCGGCTGAGCGCCTGCATGCTCGTTTCGTGGGTTGACTTTAGCATACGGAGTTCATCCCCAGCGTAAGCATACGGAGTTCATTCCCAATCTAGGATCAGAGCAGACCAAGGGTTGCGACAGTAGGATCGACAGCACGCAGGGGAGACCGGGCTGATCCCTGACTTGCACATTCTGCCTCTCCGTCCGACTGAGCACCCGTACGCCCATTTCATGGGTTGGCTTAGGCATAGGGAGCTCATTCCATGTCTAAGCCCCAACTGGACCGAGGGTTGTGGTAGTGGGACCAGCAGCACGCAGAGGGGGACTGAGTCGATCCTCGACTTGTGCTTTATGCCTCTTCGGTCGGTTCAGCACCCGCACGCTCGTTTCATGGGTTGACCTATGCATACGGAGTTCATTCCTAGTCTAACATCAGACCAGATCGAGGGTTGCAGTAGCAGGATTCACAGTACGCAGGGGGGACTGGGTCGATCCCCGACTTGCGCGTTCTACCTTTCCAACCGACTGAGCACCCGCACACTCGTTTCATGGGTTGGCTTAGGCATATGGAGTTCATTCCATGTCTAAGCATACAGGGTTCATTTCCAATCTAAGATTTTAAGCCATGGTGCACATGCTGGGCTCGGGCATGTGCTGGTGCCACATTTTTTTCGCCCGGGGCACCATCGTCGGATCATCTTTAGAGCATTACCGGAGAGCCTAATCGGCAGCATTAGGGGTTCCGGCGATTGGGGTCCGAGGGGTGTGCGCACATGATGTGTGATGGGTGCTGGTATTTGGCCCTAATATTGGCCCCATATCCCTCATCAAACCTTGAGAACTCACACCCCCCTAAAGAGCATTTGAGATTTTATAGGTTTGCTGCCAGTAGCCATCAAAGTGTCTGAAATGCGGACACTTTTTTCGAATGGTCACAAAATCTTCTCCACTTCGAGTTTTTAGCTGAATTTTTTGTCTGTGCCAACAAAAATACAAGGATCACCTCTACCAAATTTGGGAACAAAACTCTTTCTTAAAAAATTTTAAAAAATCCTGAACCACAAAAAGTTTCAAAAATCGTGAAAAATAAAAAATGGGTCATCTTGCCACGAAACTTCACATGAAGGCCTAGGGGACATTTGTAAAGAATTTACACCGCATAAAAATGGCATTGGCATGGCCAGAAATATGAAGATGTGCCTTGAACCCCCTACCACCCGTTCGATCCTGGCTGCGCATCCTGCCGTCTCTGGTTCGACTGAGCGCTACCTTTCGGTTTCATGGGTTGACTTAGCATACGGAGTTCCATCCCAGTCCAAGCATAACAGAGTGTCATTACCAAGTCTAAAGATCGAACCGGAATGAGTGTTGGGTAGGGACATCAGTCGCACCAGGAGGACCGGGCTGATCCCTGGCTTGGTGCATCTGCCTCTTCTCAGCTAACGCAGCACGTTCATTTCGTGGGTTGGCTGAGGCATACGAAGTACATTCCACATCTACTAAAACCCGAGGTTATGCAGCAGGTAACGGCAGTGGTGATCGTAGCAACGCAGGGGGATTCGACTGATCGCCCGCTTCGCATTATCTCTTCGATCGGCCTTTCAGGTCAGCTGAGCGCCCGCACGCTCGTTTCGTGGGTTGATTTAGGCATACGAAGTTCATCCCCAGTCTAGGCATACGGAGTTCATTCTCAGTCTAAGATCGGATCGAACCGAGGGTTGCGGCAGCAGGATCGACAGCACGTAGGCAGAACCGGGCTGATGCCCAGCTTACGCATTCTGCCTCTCCGACTGGATGAGTGCCTGCACACTCGTTTCATGGGTTGGCTTAGGGATATGAAGTACATTCCACGTCTAAGCATACGGAGTTCATTCCCAGTCTAAGATCGGACTGAATCAAGGGTTACGGCAGCAGGATCGACAGCATGCAGTGGGGATTGGGTCGATCCCCAGCTTACGCATTCTACCTCTCCAGTCGGTTTAGTGCCCGCACACCCCTTTCGTGGGTTGGCTTAAGCATAGGGAGCTCATTCCATGTCTAAGCCCCAGCCAGACCGAGGATTGTGGCAACGGGATCGGCAGCACGCAGAGGGGGACCGGGCTGATCCCCGACTTGCACATTTTGACTCTTCGGTCGGCTCAGTGCCTGCACGCTTATTTCGTGGGTTGACTTATGCATACGGAGTTCATTCCCAGTCTAAGATCGGATCAGATCGAAGGTTACAACAGCAGGATCTACAGAGGCAGAGGGGATCGGGCCGATCTCCAGCTTGTGTATTCTACCTCTCCGATCGACTGAGCGCCCGCACGCTCATTTCGTGGGTTGGCTTAGGCATACAGAGTACATTCCACGTCTAAGCCCCAACCGGACCGAGGGTTGTGGCAGCAGGACAGGCAGTGGAATCGACAGCAGACAGAGGGGGATCGGGCTGATCCCCAACTTACGCATTATACCTCTTCGATCAGCCTCTTCGGTCGGCTGAGCGCCCGCACGCTCGTTTCGTGGGTTGACTTAGGCATACGGAGTTCATCCCCAATCTAAAGCATACGGAGTTCATTCCCAGTTTAAGATCGGACCGGATCAAGGGTTGCGACAGCAGGATCGACAAGACACAAGGGGGATCAGGCCGATCCTAGGCTTGTGCGTTCTGCCTCTCTGGCCAGCTAAGCACCCGCACGCTCGTTTCATGGGTAGGTTGAGGCATACGAAGTACATTCCACGTCTAAGCCCCAGTCGGACCGAGGGTTGTGGCACCAGAAACGGTCGCGGGATCGGTAGCACGCAGAGGGGGATTGGGCTAATCCCCGACTTGCATATTATGCCTCTTCGATCGGCCTTTCCAGTCGGCTAAGCGCCTGTATGCTTGTTTCGCGGGTTGACTTAGGCATACGGAGTTCATCCCCAGTCTAGGCATACGGAGTTCATTCTCAGTCTAAGATCGGACCGAATCGAGGGTTACGGCAGCAGGATCGACAGCATGTAGGCAGAACCGGGCCGATGCCCGACTTGCACATTTTGCCTCTTCGACTGGATGAGTGCCCGCACATTCGTTTCGTGGGTTGGCTTAGGGATACAAAGTACATTTCATGTCTTAGCCCCAGTTGGATCGAGAGTTATGGCAGCAAGACCGGCAACGGGATCCGTAGCATGCAGAGAGGGACCAGGTTGATCCCCAACTTGCACATTATGCCTCTTCGATTGGCCTCTCCGGTCGACTGAATGCACAGACGCTCGTTTCATGGGTTGACTTAGGCATACGAAGTTCATCCCCAGTCTAAGCATACGAAGTTCATTCCCAGTCTAAGATCGGACTGGACCGAGGGTTGTGGCAGCACGCATGAGGGACCGGGCTGATCTTCGGCTTATACATTCTGCCTCTCCAGCTGGCAGAGCACCCGTATACCCGTTTCCTGGGTTGGCTTAGGCATAGGGAGCTCATTCTATGTCTAAGCCACAGTCGGACCGAGGGTTGTGGTAACGGGACCGACAGCACGCAGAGGGGGACCGGGATGATCCCTGACTTGTATATTTTGACTCTTCGATCGGCTCAGCGGCCGCATGCTCGTTTCGTGGGTTGACTTATGCATACGAAGATCATTCCCAATCTAAGATCGAATCGAATCGAGGGTTGCGACAGCAGGATCTACAGACACAGGGGGGATCAAGCCGATCCCCGGCTTGCGCATTCTACCTCTCATTTCGTGGGTTGGCTTAAGCATACAGAGTACATTCCACGTCTAAGCCCCAGCCGGACCGAGGGTTGTGGCAGCAGGACCGGCAGCGGGATCGGCAGCACATAAAGGGGGATCGGGTTGATCCCTAACTTGTGCATTATGCCTCTCCGGTCAGCCTTTCCGACCGACTGAGCTCCTGCACGATCGTTTCATGTGTTGACTTAGGCATACGGAGTTCATCCCCAGTCTAAGCATACGGAGTTCATTCCCAACCTAAGATCAGATCGGATCGAGGGTTGCGACAGCAGGATCGACAGCACGTAGGGGGATCGGATCGATCCCCAGCTTGAGCATTCTGCCTTTTCGACCGACTGAGCGCCCACATGCTCGTTTCATGGGTTGGCTTAGGCATACGGAGTACATTCCATGTCTAAGCCCCAGCCGAACCGAGGGTTGTGGCAGCAAGATCGGTAGCAGGATCGGCAGCATGCAGAGGGGGACTGGGCTGATCCCCAGCTTACGCATTATGCCTCTCCAATCGACTGAGCGCCTACACGTTCGTTTTGTGGGTTGACTTAGGCATATGGAGTTCATCCCCAGTCTAAGCATACGGAGTTCATTCCTAGTCTAAGATTTGATCGGACCGAAGGTTGCGATAGTAGGATCGACAGCACAAAGGGGGGACCGGGCCGATCCCTGACTTACGCATTCTGCCTCTCCGACCGGCTGAGCACCCGCACGCCCGTTTCGTGGGTTGGCTTAGGCATAGGGAGCTCATTTCATGTCTAAACCCCAGTCGGACAAGGGGTTGTGGTAGCGAGACCTACAGCACGCAGAGGGGGATCGGGCCGATCCCAGGCTTGCCCATTATGCCACTTCGGCTGGCTCAGCTCCCGCACGCTCGTTTCATGGGTTGACTTATGCAAACGGAGTTCATTCCTAGTCTAAGATCTGGTTAGATCGAGGGTTACAGCAGTAGGATTGAGAGCACGTAGGGGGGACCGGTCGATCCCCGGCTTGTGCATTCTACCTTTTCGGTCGATTGAGTGCCCACATGCACGTTTCGTGGGTTGGCTTAGGCATACGGAGTTCATTCCATGTCTAAGCATACGGAGCTCATTCCCAGTCTCAGATTTTGAGCCGAGGTGCACATGCTGGGCTCAGGCATGTGCTGGTGCCACATTTTTTTCACCCGGGGCACCATCGTCAAAGCATCACCGGAGAGCCTAACCGGCGGCATTGGGGGTTCCGACGATTAGGGGGCCGGGGGGTGTGCACACATGATGTGCGGTGGGTGCTGGTACTTGGCCCTTATATTGGCCCCCTATCCCTCATCAAACCTCGAGAACTCACACCCCCTTAAAGAGCATTTGAGATTTTATAGGTTTGCTGCCAATGGCCATTAAAGTGTCACCTCTACCAAATTTGGGGACAAAACTCTTTCTAAAAAAATTTTAAAAAATCTCGAACCGTAAAAAGTTTTGAAAATCGTGAAAAATAGAAAACGGGTCATCTTGCCACGAAACTTCAAATGAAGGCTTAGGGGACCATTGTAAGAATTTACAAACCATAAAAATGGCATTGGCATGGTAGAAATATGAAGATGTGCTTGAACCCACCTACCATCCGTTCGATCCCCGGCTTATGCATCCTGCCTCTCTGGTCGACTGAGCGCCCGCACGCTTGTTTCCTGGGTTGACATAGGCATACGGAGTTCATCCCCAGTCTAAGCATACGAAGTTCATTCCCATTCTAAGATTAGACCGAATCGAAGGTTGTGACAGCAGCATCGGCAGCATGTAGAGGGGATCGGGTCGATCCTCGACTTGCGTATTCTGCCTCTTCGATCGACTGAGTGCCCGCACGCTCATTTCGTGGGTTGGCTTAGGCATGTGGAGTACATTCCATGTCTAAGCCCCTACCGGATCGAGGGTTGTGGCAGTAAGACCGGCTGCGGGATTGACAGCACGCAGAGGGGGATCGGGCTGATACCCGACTTGCGCATTATGCCTCTCTGGCCGGCCTCTTCGGCCGGTTGAGCACCCCCACGCTCGTTTCATGGGTTGACTTAGGCATACAGAGTTCATTCCCAGTCTAAGCATACGGAGTTCATTCCTAGTCTAAGATTGGATCGGACCGAGCGTTGCGGCAGCATATAGGGGGGACCGGGTTGATCCCCGACTTACGCATTCTACCTCTTCAGCCGACTGAGTGCCCGCACGCCCGTTTTGTGGGTTGGCTTAGGCATAGGGAGCTCATTCCATGTCTAAGCCCCAGCCGGACCGAGGGTTGTGGCAGCGGGACCGACAGCACGCAGAGGGGGACCGGTTCGATCCCCAACTTGCGCATTATGCCTGTTTGACCGGCTAAGTGCCCGCACGCTCATTTCATGGGTTGACTTATGCATACGGAGTTCATTCCCAGTCTAAGATTGGACCGGACCGAGGGTGTGGCAGCAGGATCGATAGCATGTAGGGGGGATTGGGTCGATCCCCGGCTTACGCATTCTACCTCTCTGATCGGCTGAGTGCCCGCACGTTCGTTTCGTGGGTTGACTTATGCATACGAAGTTCATTCCTAGTCTAAGATTGGACCAGACCGAGGGTGTGGCAGCAGGATCGACAGCATGCAGGGGGGATTGGGTCGATCCTCGGCTTGCGCATTCTGCCTCTCCGATCGGCTAAGCGCCTGCACGCTCGTTTCGTGGGTTGGCTTAAGCATACAGAGCTCATTCCATGTCTAAGCATATGGAGGTGCACATGCTGGGCTCGAGCATGTGCTGGTGCCGCATTTTATTCACCCTAGGCATCATCGTCGGAGCATCGTCGGAGAGCCTAACCGGCGACATTGGGGGTTCCAGCGATTAGGGGGGTCGGGGGGTGTGCGCACATGATGTGCGATGGGTGCTGGTACTTGGCCCTTATATTGGCCTCCTATCCCTCATCAAACCTTGAGAACTCACACCCCCTTAAAGAGCATTTGAGATTTTATAGGTTTGCTGTCAGTAGCCATTAAAGTGTCTGTAATGGGGACACTTTCTTCAAACGGTCACAAAATCTTCTCCACTTCGAGTTTTTAGCTGTATTTTTTTGTGCATGCCAACAAAAATACAAGGATCACCTCTACCAAATTTAGGGGCAAAACTCTTTCTAAAAAAAGTTAAAAAAGTCCCGAACGACAAAAAGTTTCAAAAATCATGAAAATTAGAAAACAGGTCGTCTTGCCACGAAACTTCACGTGAAGGCTTAGGGGACCATTGTATGAATTTACAAGCCATAAAAATGGCATTGGCATGGCAGAAATATGAATATGTGCATGAACCCACCTACCACCCGTTCGATCCCCGGCTTGTGCATCCTGCCTCTCTGGTCGGTTAAGTGCCCGCACGCTCGTTTTGTGGGTTGACTTAGGCATACGGAGTTCATCCCCAGTCTAAGCATACGGAGTTCATTCCCAGTCTAAGATCAGAATGGATCGAGGGTTGCGACAGTGGGATCGATAGCACGTATGAGGGACTAGGCCGATCCCTGGCTTGCGCGTTCTGCCTCTCCGGTCGGCTGAGCGCCCGCACGCTCGTTTCATGGGTTGGCTTAGGCATACGGAGTACATTCCACATCTAAGCCCTAGTCAGACTGAGGTTGTCGCAGTAAGACCAGCAGCGGGATCGACAGTACGCAGATGGGGATCAGGCTGATCCTCTGCCTGCGCATTATGCCTCTCCGGCCGGCCTCTCCGGTCGACTGAGTGCCCGTACACTCGTTTCATGGGTTGACTTAGGCATACGGAGTTCATCCCTAGTCTAAGCATACAAAGTTCATTCCCAGTCTAAGATCGAACTGGATCGAAGGTTGCGGCAGCAGGATCGACAGCACGCAAGGGGGACCGGGTTGATCCCCGATTTGCGCATTCTAACTCTTCGACTGACTGAGGGCCTACACGTTTGTTTCGTGGGCTGGCTTAGGCATACGGAGTACATTCCATGTCTAAGCCCCAGTCGGACCGAGGGTTGTGGCAGCAGGATCGGCAGCGAGATCGACAGCACGCAGAGGGGGATCGGGTTGATCCTCGGCTTGTGCATTATCCTTCTCCGGTCGACTGAGCGCCTGCATGCCGATTTCATGGGTTGGCTTAGGCATAGGGAGCTCATTCCATGTCTAAGCCCCAGCCAGATCGAGGGTTGTGGCAGCGGGACCGATAGCGAGCAGAGGGAGACCGGGCTGATCCTCGGCTTGGGCATTATGCCATTTTGCTCGGCTCAATGCCCGCACGCTCGTTTCGTGGGTTGACTTATGCATACGGAGCTCATTCCCAGTCTAAGATCAGACCCGATCGAGGGATGTGGCAGCAGGATCGACAGCACACAGGGGGGACTGAGTCGATCCCCAACTTGCGCATTCTGCCTCTCCAGTCGGCTGAGCGCCCGCACGCTCATTTCGTGGGTTGGCTTAGGCATACGAAGTTCATTCCATATCTAAGCATACGGAGCTCATTCCCATTCTAAGATTTTGAGCCACAGTGCACATGCTGGGCTCGGGCATGTGCTGGTGTCGCATTTTTTTCGCCCGGGGCACCATCGTCTAAGCATCGCTAGAGAGCCTAATCGACGGTATTGGGGGTTCCGACGATTGGGGGGGCCGAGGGGTGTGCGCACATGATATGCATGGGTGCTGGTACTTGGCCCTAAAGTCGGCCCCCTATCCCTCATCAAACCTCGAGAACTCACACCCCCTTAAAAAGTATTTGAGATTTTATAGGTTTGCTGCCAGTAGCCATTAAAGTGTCTGGAATGGGGACATTTTTTTCAAATGGTCACAAAATCTTCTCCACTTCTAGTTTTTAGCTGAATTTTTTTGTGCATGCCAAAAAAAATACAAGGATCACCTCTACCAAATTTGGGGACAAAACTCTTTCTAAAAAAATTTAAAAAAATCTTGAACAGTAAAAAGTTTCAAAAATCATGAAAAATAGAAAACGGGTCGTCTTGCCACAAAACTTCACATGAAGGCTTAGGGGACCATTGTATGAATTTACAAGCCATAAAAATGGCATTGGCATGGCAAAAATATGAAGATGTGCTTGAACCCATCTACCACGCATTCTATCCCCGGCTTGTGCATCCTGCCTCTCTGGTCGGCTGAGCGCCCGCACGTTCGTTTTGTGGGTTGACTTAGGCATACGGAGTTCATCCCCAGTCTAAGCATACGGAGTTCATTCCCAGTCTAAGATCGAACCGAATCGAGGGTTACGAGAGCAGGATCGATAGCACGTAGGGGAGACCGAGCCGATCCCCCAGTTACGCATTCTACCTCCCCGCCCGGTTGAGCACCCGTACGCTCGTTTCGTGGGTTGGCTTAGGCATACGGAGTACATTCCATGTCTAAGCCCCAGTCAAACTGAGGGTTGTGGTAGCAGGACCAACAACGAGATCGGCAGCACGCAGAGGGGCACCGGGCTGATCCCCGGCTTGCGCATTACGCCATTTCAGTCGGCTCAATGCCCGTACGCTCGTTTCGTGGGTTGACTTATGCATATGGAGCTCATTCCCAGTCTAAAGATCAGACCCGATTGAGGGATGTGGCAGCAAGATCGACAGCACACAGGGGGATCGAGTCGATCCCCAACTTGCGCATTCTGCCTCTCCGGTCGGCTGAGCGCCAGCACGCTCGTTTTGTGGGTTGGCTTAGGCATATGAAGTTCATTCCATATCTAAGCATACGGAGCTCATTCCCAGTCTAAGATTTTGAGCCACAGTGCACATGCTGGGCTCGGGCATGTGCTGGTGCTGCATTTTTTTCGCTCGGGGCACCATTGTCGGAGAGCCTAACCGGTGACATTGGGGGCTCTGACGATTGGGGGGGCCGAGGGTGTGCGCACATGATGTGCGATGGGTGCTGGTACTTGGCCGTTATATTGGCACCCTTTCCCTCATCAAACCTCGAGAACTCACACCCCCTTAAAGAGCATTTGAGATTTTATAGGTTTGCTGCCAGTAGCCATTAAAGTGTCTGAAATGGGGACACCAAATCAAGGGTTGCGGTAGCAGGATCGGTAGCACCCCAAGGGGACCGAGTTGATCCCCGGCTTGCGCATTCTGCCTCTTCGGTCGACTGAACGCCCGTAAGCCCGTTTCGTGGGTTGGCTTAGGCATAGGGATCTCATTCCTTGTCTAAGCCCCAGCTGGACCGAGGTTGTGGTAGCGGGACCGACAGCACACAGAAGGAGATCGGGTTGATCTCTGACTTGTGCATTATGCCTCTTCAGCTGGCTCAGCGCCCGCACGCTCGTTTCGTGGGTTGACTTATGCATACGAAGTTCATTCCTAGTCTAAGATCAGACTAGACCGAGGGTTACGATAGCAGGATCGACAGCACACTGGAGGGGACCGGGTCGATCCCTGACTTGTGCATTCTGCCTCTCCAGCAGGTTGAGCACCCGCACGCTCGTTTCGTAGGTTGGCTTAGGCATACGGAGTTCATTCCATGTCTAAGCATACGGAGCTCATTCCCAATCTAAGATTTTGAGCCACGGTGCACATGATGGGCTCAGGCATGTGCTGGTGCCACATTTTTTTCACCCGGGGCACCATCGTCGAAGCATCGCCAGAGAGCCTAACCGACAGCATTGGGGGTTCCGGCGATTGGGGGGTCGAGGGTGTGCACACATGATGTGTGATGGGTGCTGGTACTTGGCCCTTATATTGGCCCCATATCCCTCAACAAACCTCGAGAACTCACACCCCTTAAAGAGCATTTGAGATTTTATAGGTTTGCTGCCAGTAGCCGTTAAAGTGTATGAAATGGGGACACTTTTCTCAAACGGTCACAAAATCTTCTCCACTTTGAGTTTTTAGCTGAATTTTTTTGTACATGCCAAAAAAATACAAGAACCACCTCTACCAAATTTGGGATGAAACTCTTTCTAAAAAAATGTAAAAAAATCCTACACCCGTAAAAAGTTTTGAAAATTGTGAAAAATAGAAAACGGGTCATCTTGCCACGAAACTTCACATGAAGGCTTAGGGGACCATTGTATGAATTTACAAGCCATAAAAATGGCATTGGCATGGCAGAAATATGAAGATGTGCTTGAACCCACCAACCACCTGTTAGATCCCCGGCTTGCGCATCCTGTCTCTCTGGTCGGCTGAGTGCCCGCACGCTCCTTTCGTGGGTTGACATAGGCATACGGAGTTCATCCCTATTCTAAGCATACAGAGTTCATTCCCAGTCTAAGATCGGACCGGATCGAGGGTTGCGATAGCAGGATCGGCAGCACACAAGGGGGACCGGGACGATCCCCAGCTTGCGCATTCTGCCTCTCCGATCGGCTGAGCACCTACACGCTCATTTCGTGGGTAGGCTTAGGGATACGGAGTGCATTCCACGTCTAAGCCCCAGCCAGATCGAGGGTTGTGGCAGCAGGACCAGCAGCGGGATCGACAACACGCAGAAGGGAACCGGGCTGATCCCGACTTGTGCATTATGCCTCTCCGACCGGCCTCTCCGGTCGGCTGAGCACCCGCATGGTCTTTTCGTGGGTTGACTTAGGCATACGGAGTTCATCCCCAGTCTAAGCATACAGAGTTCATTCCCAGTCTAAGATCAAACCAGATCAAGGGTTGCGACAGTAGGATCGACAGCACGCAGTGGGACCGGGCCAATCCCCGGATTGTGCATTCTACCTCTTCGGTCGGTTGAGCACCCGTACGCCCGTTCCGTGGGTTGGCTTAGGAATAGGGAGCTTATTCCATGTCTAAGCCCCAGCCGGACCGAGGGTTGTGGCAGCGAAACTGGCAGCACACAGAGGGGGATCGGGCCGATCCCCAGCTTGTGCGTTATACCTCTTCGATCGGCTCAGCCCCCACACACTCATTTTGTGGGTTGACTTATGCATACGGAGTTCATTCCCAGTCTAAGATCAGATCAGACCGAGGGTTGCAGCAGCAGGATCGACAGCACGCAGAGGGGGATCGGGTCGATCCTCGGCTTGCGCATTCTGCCTCTCCGACCGGTTGAGTGCCTGCACGCTCGTTTCGTGGGTTGGCTTAGGCATACGGAGTTCATCCCCAGTCTAAGCACACAGAGATCATTCCCAGTCTAAGATCAGACCGAATCGAAGGTTGCGGCAGCAGGATCGGCAGCACCCAGGAGGGACTGAGCTGAACCCCAGCTTGCGTATTCTGCCTCTCTGATAGACTGAGCATCTGCACACTCATTTCGTGGGTTGGCTTAGGCATACAGAGTACATTCCATGTATAAGCCCTAGTCAGACCGAGGGTTGTGGTAGCATGACCGGCAGCGAGATCGGTAGCATGTAGAGGGGGACCGGGCTGATCCCCGACTTACTTATTATGCCTCTTTGACCGGCTGAGCGCCTGCACGCTCGTTTCGTGGGTTGACTTAGGCATACAGAGTTCATCCCCAGTCTAAGCATATGGAGTTCATTCACAGTCTAAGATCGGACCGAATCAAGGATTGCGGCAGCAGGATCGACAGCACGCAAGAGAGATCGGACTAATCCCCAGCTTGCACATTCTACCTCTTTGACCGGTTGAGCGCTCGCACGGTCGTTTCGTGGGTTGGCTTAGGCATACGGAGTACATTCCACGTCTAAGCCCCAGTCGGATCGAGGGTTGTGGCAGCAGGACCGGCAGCGGGATCGACAGAATGCAGAAGGGGACCAGGCTGATCCCTGACTTGCGTAATATGCTTCTCTGGCTGGCCTCTACGATCGGTTGAGCTCCCGCATGCTCGTTTCATGGGTTGACTTAGGCATACGGAGTTCATCCCCAGTCTAAGCATACAGAGTTCATTCCCAGTTTAAGATCGGACCGGATCGAGGGTTGCGGTAGCAGGATCGATAGCACGCAGGGGGGATCGGGTCGATCCCCAACTTGCGCATTCTTCCTCTCCGGCCGGTTGAGCGTCTGCACGCCCGTTTCGTTGGTTGGCTTGGGCATAGGGAGCTCATTCCATGTCTAAGCCCCAACTGGTCTGAGGGTTGTGGCAGCGAGACCGGCAGCACACAGGGGGGGACCGGGCCGATCCCTAGCTTGCGAATTATGCCTCTTCGGCTGGCTCAGCGCCGCACACTCATTTCATAGGTTGACTTATGCATATGGAGTTCATTCCCAGTCTAAGATCCGACCAGATCGAAGGTTGCAGCTGCAGGATCGACAGCACGAAGGGAGGGAACGGGTCGATCCCCAACTTGCGCAGTCTGCCTCTCCAGCTGACTGAGCGCCCGCATACTCATTTCGTGGATTGGCTTAGGCATACAGAGTTCCTTCCATGTTTAAGCATACGGAGCTCATTCCCAATCTAAGATTTTGAGCCACGGTGCACATGCTGGGCTCGGGCATGTGCTGGTGCCACATTTTTTTTGCTCGGGGCACCATCGCTGGAGCATCATCCGAGCATCGTCAGAGAGCCTAACCGATGGCATTGGGGTTCCGACAATTGGGGGGCCGGGGGGTGTGTGCACATGATGTGCGATGGGTGCTGGTACTTGGCCCTTATATTGGCCCACTATCTCTCATCAAACCTCGAGAACTCACACCCCCTTAAAGAGCATTTGAGATTTTATAGGTTTGCTGCCAGTAGCCATTAAAGTGTCTAAAATTGGGACACTTTTTTCAAACAATCACAAAATCTTCTCCACTTCGAGTTTTTAGCTGAATTTTTTTGTGCATGCCAAAAAAAATACAAGGATCACCTGTACCTAATTTGGGGACAAAACTCTTTCTGAAAAAATTTAAAAAAATCTAGAATTGCAAAAAGTTTCAAAAATCATGAAAAATAGAAAACGGGTCGTCTTACCACGAAACTTCACATGAAGGCTTAGGGGACCATTGTATGAATTTACAAGCCATAAAAATGGCATTGGCATGGCAAAAATATGAAGATGTGCTTGAACCCACCTACCACCCGTTCGATCCTCGGCTTACGCATCCTACCTCTCTGGTCGGTTGAACGCCCGTACGCTCGTTTCATGGGTTGACTAAGGCATACGGAGTTCATCCCCAGTCTAAGCATACGGAGTTCATTCCCAGTCTAAGATTGGACCGGGTCGAGGGTTGCGGTAACAAGATCGACAGCATGTAGAGGGGACAAGATCGATCCTCAACTTACGCATTCTACCTATCTGGTCGGCTGAGCGCCTGCACGCTCGTTTCGTGGGTTGGCTTAGGCATACGGAGTACATTCAATGTCTAAGCCCCAGTCGGATCGAGGGTTGTGGTAGTAGGACCGACAGCGGGATTGACAGCACGCAGAGAGGGACCAAGTTGATCCCCGGCTTGCGTATTATGCCTCTCCAGCCGGCCTCTTCGGTCGACTGAGCGCCCGTATGCTTGTTTCATGGGTTGACTTAGGCATACGGAGTTGATCCCCAGTCTAAGCATCCGGAGTTCATTCCAAGTCTAAGATCAGACCGAACCGAGGGTTGCGGTAGTAGGATCGGCAGCACGCAGGAGGGACCGGGTCGATCCCTAAATTACGCATTCTACCTCTCCAGCCAACTGAGCTCCTGCACGGACGTTTCATGGGTTAGCTTAGGCATAGGGAGCTCATTCCATATCTAAGCCCCAGCCAGATCGAGGGTTGTGGCAGCAGGACCGGTAGCACACGGAGGGTTATGCATTATGCCCTTTCGGTCGGCTCAGCGCCCGTACGCTCGTTTCGTGCGTTGACTTATGCATACAGAGTTCATTCCCTAGTCTAAGATCAGATCCGGCTGAGAGTTTTGGTAGCAGGATCGACAGCACGCAGGGGGGACCGGGTCGATCCCCAGCTTGCACATTCTGCCTCTCCGACCGGTTGAGCACCCAAACGCTCATTTCGTGGGTTGGCTTAGGCATACGGAGTTCATTCCATGTCTAAGCATACAGAGCTCGTTCCCAGTCT
This sequence comes from Durio zibethinus, assembly GCF_002303985.1. The sequence goes on along the minus strand of NW_019167826.1, from coordinate 24,912,025 downwards.
AAGATTTTGAGCCATGGTGCACATGCTGGGTCGGGCATGTGGTCGCGCCACATTTTTTTCACCCGGGGCACCATCGCCGGAGCATCTTCGGAGAGGTTAACTGGCGGCATTGAGGGTTCCGACGATTAGGCGAGCCGGGGGGTATGCGCACATGATGTGCGATGGGTGCTGGTACTTGGCCCTTATATTGGCCCCCTATCCCTCATCAAACCTTGAGAACTCACACCCCTTAAAGAGCATTTGAGATTTTATAGGTTTGCTGCCAGTAGCCGTTAAAGTGTCTGAAATGGGGACACTTTTTTCAAACGGTCACAAAATGTTCTCCACTTCGAGTTTTTAGCTGAATTTTTTTATGCATGCCAAATAAAATACAAGGATCACCTCTACCAAATTTGGGGACAAAAATCTTTCTAAAAAAATTTAAAAAAATCATGAACTGCAAAAAGTTTCAAAAATCATGAAAAATAGAAAACGGGTCTTCTTGCCACGAAACTTCACATGAAGGCTTAGGGGACCATTGTATGAATTTACAAGCCATAAAAATGGCATTGGCATGAAAGAAATGTGAAGATGTGCTTGAATCCACCTACAACCCGTTCGATCCCCGGCTTGCGCATCCTGCCTCTCTGGTCGACTGAGCGTCCACATGCTCGTTTTGTGGGTTGACTTAGACATACGGAGTTTATCCCCAGTCTAAGCATACGAAGTTCATTCCCAGTCTAAGATCAGACTAGATTGAGCATTGCGACAGTAAGATCAGTATCACGTAGGGGGGACTGGGCCGATCTTCGGCTTGCGCATTCTACCTCTCCAGCTGGCTGAGCGCCTGCACGCTCGTTTCGTATGTTGGCTTAGGCATACGAGTACATTCCATGTCTAAGCCCCAACCGAACCGAGGGTTATGGTAGCAGCATCGGGCTGATCCCTGGCTTGCGTATTATGCCTCTTCGATCGACCTCTACGGCTGGCTGAGCGCCCGCACGCTTGTTTCGTAGGTTGACTTAGGCATACGGAGTTCATCCATGGTCTAAGCATACAGAGTTCATTCCCAGTCTAAGATTGAATCGGATCGAGGGTTGCGACAGCAGGATCGGTAGCACGCAGGGGGCACCGGATCGATCTCTGGCTTACGCATTCTACCTCTCCGACCGACTGAGCGCCTGCACACTCGTTTCATGGGTTGTGGTACATTCGACATCTAAGCCCCAGCCGAATTGAGGGTTGTGGTAGCAGGACCTGCAGCGGGATCGGTAGCATGCAGAAGGGGATCGGGCTGATCCCTGGCTTACGCATTATGCCTCTCTGACCGATTGAGCGCCCGCACGCTCGTTTCGTGGGTTGACTTAGGCATACAGAGTTCATTCCCAGTCTAAGATCGAATCGAACTGAGGGTTGTGCCAGCAGGATCGGTAGCACGTAGGGAGGGTCGGGTCGATCACCGGCTTGCGCATTCTACCCCTCCGGCCGGTTGAGCGCCCGCATGCCCGTTTCGTGGGTTAGCTTAGGCATAGGGAGCTCATTCCATGTCTAAGCCCCAGTCGGACTGAGGGTTGTGGCAGCGGGACCGACAGCACGTAGAGGGGGACCGGGCCAATCCTCGGCTTGCGCATTATGCCTCTTCGGCCGGCTCAGCGCCCACACGCTCATTTTGTTGGTTAACTTATGCATACAGAGTTCATTCCCAGTCTAAGATCGGACCGGACTGAGGGTTGTGACAACAAGATCGATAGCACGCAGGGGGGACCGAGTCAATCCCTAGCTTACGCATTCTACCTCTCCAACCGGCTGAGCGCCCGCACGCTCGTTTTATGGATTAGCTTAGGCATACGGAGTTCATTCCATGTCTAAGCATACGGAGCTCATTCCCAATCTAAGATTTTGAGCCACGGTGCACATGCTGGGCTCGGGCATGTGCTGGTGCCGCATTTTTTTTGCTCATGGCACCATCGTCGGAGCATCGTCGAAGCATCGCTAGAGAGCCTAACCGGCAGCATTGGGGGTTCCGGCGATTGGGGGGTCCGGGGGGTTTGCGCACATAATGTGCGATGGTTGCTGGTACTTGGCCCTTATTTTGGCCCCCTATCCCTCATCAAATCTCAAGAACTCACACCCCCTTAAAGAGCATTTGAGATTTTATAGGTTTGCTACCAGTAGCCATTAAAGTATCTGAAATGGAGACACTTTTTTCAAACGGTCACAAAATGTTCTCCACTTCGAGTTTTTAGCTGAATTGTTTTGTGCATGCCAACAAAAATACAAGGATCACCTCTACCAAATTTGGGGACAAATCTCTTTCTAAAAAACTTTTAAAAAATCCCAAACCGCAAAAAGTTTAAAAAATTGTGAAAAATAGAAAACGGGTCGTCTTGCCATGAAACTTCACATGAAGGCTTAGGGGACCATTGTATGAATTTACAAGCCATAAAAATGGCATTGGCATGGAAGAAATGTGAAGATGTGCTTGAACCCCCTACAACCCGTTCGATGCCCGGCTTGCGCATCCTGCCTCTCTGGTCGGCTGAGCGCCCGCACGCTTGTTTTGTGGGTTGACGTAGGCATACGAAGTTCATCCCCAGTCTAAGTGTACGGAGTTCATTCCCAGGCTAAGATCAGACCGGATCAAGGGTTGTGACAACAGCATCGACAGCACGCAGGGGGGACCGGGCTGATCCTCGGCTTGTGCATTCTGCCTCTCCGATCGGCTATGCGCCCATACGCTCGTCTCGTGGGTTGGCTAGGCATACAGAGTACATTCCACGTCTAAGCCCCATCCGAATTGAGGGTTTTGGTAGCAGGACTGGCAGTGAGATCGACAGCACGTAGAGAGGGATCGGGCTGATCCTCGGCTTACACATTATGCCTCTCCGACTGATTGAACGCCCGAAAGCTCATTTTGTGGGTTGGCTTAGGCATACGGGGTTCATCCCCAGTCTAAGCATACGAAGTTTATTCTCAGTCTAAGTTTGGATCAGACCAAAGGTTGCGGTAGCAGGATCGACAGCATGCAGGGGGGACCAGTTCGATCCTCGGCTTGCGCATTCTTCCTCTCCGACTAGCTGAGCGCCCGTACGCTGATTTCGTGGGTTAGCTTAGGCATACGAAGTTCATTCCATGTTTAAGTGTACGGAGCTCATTCCCAATCTAAGATTTTCGGACACGATACACATGCTGGACTCGGGCATGTGCTAGTGTCGCATTTTTTTCTCCCGGGGCACCATCACCGGAGCATCGTCGGAGAGCCTATCCGGCAGCATTGGGGGTTCTGACGATTGGGGGGCCGAGGGGTGTGTGCACATGATGTGCGATGGGTGCTGGTACTTGGCCCTTATATTGGCCCCCTATCCCTCATCAAACCTCGAGAAATCACACCCCCTTAAAGAGCATTTGAGATTTTATAGGTTTGCTGCCAGTAGCAATTAAAGTGTTTGAAATGGGGACACTTTTTTCAAATGGTCACAAAATCTTCTCCACTTCGAGTTTTTAGCTGAATTTTTTTGTCCATGCCAACAAAAATACAAGGATTACCTCTACCAAATTTAGGGACAAAAGTCTTCCTAAAAAAATTTTAAAAAATCCTGAACTGTAAAAAGTTTCAAAAATTTTGAAAAATAGAAAACGAGTCGTCTTGCCATGAAACTTCACATGAAGGCTTAGGGGACCATTGTATGAATTTACAAGCCATAAAAATTGGCATGGCAGAAATATGAAGATGTGCTTGAACCCACCTACCACCCGTTCGATCCCCGACTTGCGCATCCTGGCTCTCTGGTCGATTGAGCGCCCACACGCTTATTTCGTGGGTTGACTTAGGCATACGGAGGTCATCCCCAATCTAAGCATACAGAGTTCATTCCTAGTCTAAGATTGGACCAAATCGAGGGTTACGGTAGTAGGATCGGTAGCATGCAGGGGGGACCAGACCGATCCCCAGCTTGTGTATTCTGGCTCTCTGATCGGCTGAACGCCCGTATGCTAGTTTCGTGGGTTGGCTTAGGCATACGGAGTACATTCCATGTCTAAGCCATAGCTGAACCGAGGGTTGTGGCAGCAGGACCGATAATGGGATCGACTGCGCATAGAGGGGGACTGGACTGATCCACAGCTTGTGAATTATGCCTCTCCAGTCGGCTAAGCGCCCGCACGCTCGTTTCGTGGGTTGACTTAGGCGTACTGAGTTCATCCCCAGTCTAAGCATACGGTGTTCATTCCCAGTCTAAGATCAGACCGGATTGAGGGTTGCGGCAGCAAGATCGACAGCACGCACCTGGCTTGTGCATTCTACCTCTCCAGTCGACTGAGTGCCTGCACGCTCGATTCGTGGGTTGGTTTAGGCATACGAAGTACATTCCACGTCTAAGCCCCAGCCAGACTGAGGGTTATGGTAGCAGGACAGGTAGTGGGATCGGCAGTACGCAGAGAGGGATCGGGTTGATCCTAGACTTATCCATTATGCTTCTCTGGCCAACCTCTCCGACCGGCTAAGCGACCGCATGCTCGTTTCGTGGTTTGACTTAGGCATACGGAGTTCATCCTAGTCTAAGCATACGGAGTTCATTCCTAGTCTAAGATCGGACTGGATCGAGGGTTGCGACAGCATGATTGACAGCACGCAGGGGGGACTGGGCCGATCCCCGGCTTGCACATTCTGCCTCTCCGGTTGACTGAGCGCCCGCACGCTCGTTTCATGGGTTGGCTTAGGCATAGGGAGCACATTCCATGTTTAAGCCCCAGCCAGACCGAGGGTTGTGGCAGCGGGACCGACAGCATGCAGAGGGGGACCGGGCCAATCCCCAGCTTGCGCATTATGCCTTTTCGGTCGACTGAGTGCCCTCACACTCATTTCATGGGTTGACTTAGGCATACGGAGTTCATCCCCAGTCTAAGCATACGGAGTTCATTCCCAGTCTAAGATCGGACCAGATTGAGGGTTGCGGTAGCAGGATCAGTAGCATGTAGGGGGGATCGGGCCAATCCCCGACTTGCGTATTCTACCTCTCCGGCTGGCTAAGTGCCTGCACGCTCGTTCCATGGGTTGGCTTAGGCATACGGAGTACATTCCTCATCTAAGCCCTAGCCGGATCGAAGGTTGTAGTAGCAGGACTGGCAGCAGGATCGACAGCACGCAGAGGGGGACCAGGCTGATCCCCGGCTTACGCATTATGCCTCTCCGACCGGCTGAGCGCCCGCACACTCGTTTCGTGGGTTGGCTTAGGCATATGAAATTCATCCCCAGTCTAAGCATATGGTGTTCATTCCCAGTCTAAGATCGAACAAGACTGAGGGTTGCGGCAGCACATATGAGGGACCGAGCCGATCCCCAGCTTGCGCATTCTGCCTCTCTGACCGGCTGAGTGCCCGTACGCCCATTTCATGGGTTGGCTTAGGCATAGGGGGCTCATTCCATGTCTAAGCCCCAGCTGGACCGAAGGTTGTGGCAGCGGGACTGACAGCACGCAGAGAGGGACCAGACTGATCCCCGGCTTGCGCATTATGCCTCTTTAACTGGCTCAGTGCCCGCACGCTCGTTTCGTGGGTTGACTTATGCATACGGAGTTCATTCCTAGTCTAAGATCAGATCGGACTGAGGGTTACGATAGCAGGATCGACGGCACGTTGGGGGGACTGGGGTTGATCCCCGGTTTACGCATTCTGCCTCTTCGGCCAGCTGAGCGCCCGTACGCTCATTTCATGGGTTACTTAGGCATACAGAGTACATTCCATGTCTAAGCCCCAGCTGAACTGAGGGTTGTGGTAGTAGGACCGGTAGTGGGATCAGCAGCACGCAAAAGGGGACCTGCCTGAATCCCCGATGTCATGAGCCACCCTTGTATAGGGCCATGACCGGGACTTAGGTTGCCATGAGCCACCCATGTATAGGGCCATGGTCGGGTAGATCACTTGTACTAGGAAAAGTGTCCACATTTCAAACATTGTAACGGTTACTGGTAGTATAGCTCTAAAAGTTCTAAGGCTCTTTAGAGGGGGTGAGCCGGCAGTGTAGTGTTAGGCTGTCTCACCGGGTGCTATGCGAGCTTAGGCCACCCACCAAGGGCTACCCCCCTAGCCCTGGTGATGGTGGGAGGTCCCGATGTATGATTCCCATTTATAATATAATTTATCTCGATTGAATGCCCGATTGTTGCCTCGATGTGTTTCTTTCTTTCTCGATGTGAATGTGCCTTGTTGTGTGTATGCTTGAGATTGACCTCGCTATATTGTGCTTTATTGTGAATGCTTGAGACTAACCATGGTTTATGGTTATTTGTTCAGATCTCGATCTATTGAAGGCTGACTTGGGTGGAAGCGTCCATTCAAGTGCCACACGGGCTAGTGCTTGTTGAGAGAAAAGCTTAGTCCGTGACACGTGGTATCAGAGCACGGTTGAGAAGTGCTAGAGAAATGCATGAGATGGCCACAAGTGGTGGACCAGATCATCAACAGAGAATTGAAGAACTAGAGGCCGTGGTGGCCGCTATGAAAACTCATATGGTGACAAAAGACCGAGTGAGGGAGATCGAGACAACCCAACGGGAGTTGTCCGATACTCTCCACAATGTGAGCGAAGAGGCTAGAGATGCGTTGATCATTCTCCAAAAGGAGTTTGAGGAGCTCAGGGCTCAGGTGAGCATCCTACAATTGGCTGTGGCCAGATCGGGTTCGAGCTCGATGGACAGGGGACAAAGACCCAAGGTGCCGGAGCCTCGATGCTATGAGGGGGCAAGGGATGCTAAGGAACTTGAGAATTTCTTGTTCGACATGGAACAATACTTTCGAGCTATACACACCAGTTCAGAGGAAGACAAGGTGACAATGGCATCGATGTACCTCGTAGGGGATGCCAAGTTATGGTGGCGCTCCAAGTTTGTTGATGACGAGTGCCTGATCAAGACTTGGACGGATCTGAAGCGAGAGCTGAAAAACCAATTTTTTCCGAAGAATGTGGAGTACATGGCTCGAAAGAGACTTCGAGAGTTGGTGCAAACCGGAACGGTGCGAGAGTTCGTAAGGAACTTTTCTACCTTGATGCTAGATATTCAAGATATGTTCAAAAAGGATAAGATGTTCTATTTTCTTGAGGGCCTCAAGCCGTGGGCGAGGATAGAGCTACAAAGGCAGAAAGTGCAAGATGTGGCCACGGCCATGGCTGCAGTGAAACGCCTTCATGATTACAATGATGGCTCCTTAAAACGGAAAAATCCTCCATCAACGGGCAGTAGCTTTAACCTTGGGAGTGGGGGAAAGATCACTAGGTTGGATCGACCCTTCAGTGGGGGATCAGACAGGAGGTCCTTTGGGTGAGATAGCACCCAGCCCAAGACAAACAACATGGGGATTTTTAGGCCCAAACAACCGCTAGCTTGCTTTCTTTGCAAAGGACCGCATCGAGTGGTTGAATGCCCGCACCGAGGAGCCCTGAATGCCTTAAGGACCTCATCCCAAGAGTCCATGAAAGCGCCAGAGAGCGTTGAAGAAGCTGAAGAGGAGCCAGCCAGGATGGGCTCAATAAGGTTCCTCAGTGCCCTCCGCACCCAATTAAACACTATAAAGAAAGAGCAAAGTAGAGGCTTGATGTACGTGAACTTGATGATCAATGGGAAAGCCACCAAGGCCATGGTGGACACGGGTGCGACCGACACGTTCATCACACCAGAAGAAGCAAAGAGTTGTGGTCTTCAGATTAGTAAGGACTGTGGGCGAATGAAGGCGGTCAATTCGCCAGCCTTTGCAATCAGTGGAAGCTCAAAAAGTGTGACAACCCGATTAGGGCCATGGGAAGGGAAACTAGACTTCACAGTCTCCCCTATGGATGACTTTGATGTAGTTCTCGGATTGGACTTCATGACGTTGGCTCAGGCGATCCCTATCCCCGCGGCTAGCTGCTTGTTGTTCTTAGGAGAGCACCCATGTGTGGTGCCAGCCAATATCTTGCCAAAGAGTGGGAAGAAAATGATTTTGGCTTTGCAATTCAAGAAAGGGGTAAAGAGAGGGGAACCCTCGTTTGTGGCCATGCCGATCTACAAAGAAGGGTCGGAAGTAGAACCAATACCCGATGGCATAAAGAAAGTGTTAGAAGATTCGGAGAGGTGATGCCAGAGATGCTGCCTAAGGTTCTACCCCCTCGACGAGCAGTGGACCACGAAATTGAGCTCCTCCCAGGAGTAAAAACCCCTGCTAAAGCTCCCTATCGCATGGCCCCACCAGAGTTGGCCGAGCTGAGAAAACAGTTAGATGAGCTTCTACAAGCCGGGTTCATCCGACCATCAAAGGCTCCTTTCGGAGCGCCAGTGCTATTCCAGAAGAAGCATGATGGGAGTTTGCGCTTATGTGTTGACTACAGGGCCCTGAACAAAGTCACCGTAAGAAACAAATATCCTATCCCACTTATAGCTGACTTATTTGATCAATTGAGCCGGGCTAAGTACTTCTCCAAACTGGACCTGAGATCTGGATACCATCAGGTCAGAATCATTGAAGGAGATGAGCCAAAGACCACTTGTGTAACACGGTATGGCGCATTTGAATTTCTTGTTATGCCCTTTGGACTAACCAATGCTCCTGCCACATTTTGTACGTTGATGAATCAGGTGTTCCATGACTACCTTGACAAATTTGTAGTCATTTATTTAGACGATATAGTGGTGTACAACTCCACCTTGGAAGAACATCAAGAACACCTACGCCAGGTTTTTGAAAGGCTGCGGGACCACCAGTTATATGTAAAAAGGGAGAAATACGCGTTTGCTCAGACCCAAATCTACTTCCTCGATCACATTGTCGAACGTGGCCACATTCGAATGGACATGGAAAAGGTTAGGGCCATTAAAGAGTGGACTACACCAAAGAATGTTAGTGAACTTCGCTCATTTTTGGGACTAGCCAACTATTATAGAAGGTTTGTGGAAGGGTACTCTCACAAGACCACAGCCCTCACGGAGTTATTGAAGAAGGAGCACAAATGGTGTTGGACCAACGAGTGCCAAGAGGCCTTTGAGAGATTGAAAGATGCTATTATGAAAGATCCCATCTTAGCTCTCCCCGATATTGAAAATCCTTTTGAAGTTCAGACGGATGCATCAGATTTTGCTATTGGAGGTGTGCTTTTACAACAACATCACCCGATAGCATTTGAAAGTAGGAAGCTAAGCGAAGCAGAGAGAAAATATACGGCCCAAGAAAAAGAGCTCCTGGCGGTGGTTCATTGCTTGAGGGCTTGGCGACATTACTTGTTGGGTTCACACTTTGTCGTGAAGACGGACAACGCAGCCGTTAGCCACTTTCTCACCCAACCAAGGCTTACAGCGAAACAAGCTAGGTGGCAGGAATTTTTAACGGAGTTTGACTTTCACCTTGAGCATACCGCTAGAAAGACCAATCAAGTGGCGGATGCATTGAGCAGGCGATCAGAGTTGGCGGCCCTCAGAAGAATGGCCCCAATGGCAACCAGTAGAGCCACTACCGACATTCATAAGTTGATTGGAGATCATCTAGGGAAGGACCCGCAAGCCTGTGCCATCTTGAAGCTAGTGGAAGAAGGGAAATCCAAATACTTCTGGCAAGAAAATGGTGTCTTGTGGACCAAGGGGCCTCGAGTGTTTGTGCCGAGAGCAGGAGGGCTGAGACAGATGCTGATGAGGGAATGCCATGACACCCTATGGGCGGGACACCCAGGCTGGCAACGCACTTTAGCGTTACTGAAACAAGGATACTATTGGCCCCATATGCGACAAGATGTGACGGACTACACGAAGACTTGCCTCATTTGCCAACAGGACAAAATCAAAAAGAGAAAACCTGTGGGCATGCTGGAACCATTACCGGTACCCACCAAACCATGGGAAAGCATCTCCCTCGATTTCATTTCGAGCCTACCCAAGTTGGGGATCTTGGAACTATCTTGGTGGTAATTGATCGGTTCTCCAAGTATGCCACATTCATCCCCGCTCACAAGTATTGTACAGCAGAAGACACAGCTCGACTATTGTTCAAACATGTGGTCAAATATTGGGGCCTCCCTCAAAACATCATCAGTGATAGAGATCCGAGATTCACGGGGTCCTTTTGGAGGGAACTTTTCAAGATTTTGGGGTCCCAACTCAACATCTCTTCGAGCTACCATCCTCAGACCGATGGCCAAACGGAACGCTTCAATGGATTGTTGGAGGAGTATTTGAGACACTTTGTCCAAGCCAACCAAATGGACTGGCCTTCACTGTTGGACGTTGCTCAACTATGCTTCAATTCCAACAAGAGCTCTTCCACTACCAAGAGCCCATTTGAGGTGGTCACTGGACAACTACCAAGGCTACCCCACACTTCCTTGGAACAATATGGAGGAAAGAATCCGAGAGCTTTTAACTTCAGCAAGGAGTGGGAACAAAACACAGAGATTGCACAAGCTTACCTGGAGAAGGCATCAAAGCGGATGAAGAAATGGGCAGACAAGAATCGCAGAGCTCAGCAATTCCAAGTTGGTGACTTGGTTTTGGTCCGACTAGTTCCAGAACAAACCAGCTTCTTAAGAAAGAGAGATCGCAGACTGGTGCGTAAATATGAAGGTCCAGTAAGGGTCATTTCCAAGGTGGGGAACGCTTCTTACAAAATCGACCCACCGAAGTGGATGAAGGTGCACCCAATTTTTCATGTAAGCAACCTGAAGCCTTTCCATGCAGATCCTACAGATATTAGCCGAAGGGAGCCAACCAGAGCCACCATCACCATGAAGCCACCCTCAGAGCGTCGAGTCGAAGAGATCTTAGCCGACAGGGAAACCAAGATATCTCGAAGACCAATTCGGGAATACTTAGTGAAGTGGGAGGGCTTAGGACTAGAAGAAACCAGCTGGGAGAGAGAACACGACCTCTAGAGATTTCAAAGGAAGATCGAAGAGTTTCAAGCCAGCAAGTCGATGAGGACGTCGATAGAATAGGTGGGGGAGGATGTCATGAGCCACCCTTGTATAGGGCCATGACCGGGACTTAGGTTGCCATGAGCCACCCATGTATAGGGCCATGGTCGGGTAGATCACTTGTACTAGGAAAAGTGTCCCCATTTCAAACATTGTAACGATTACTGGTAGCATAGCTCTAAAAGTTCTAAGGCTCTTTAGGGGGGGTGAGCCGGCAGCGTAGTGTTGGGCTGTCTCACCGGGTGCTATGCGAGCTTAGGCCACCCACCAAGGGCTGCCCCCCCTGGCCCTGGTGATGGTGGGAGGTCCCGATGTATGATTCCCGTTTATAATATAATTTATCCCGATTGAATGCCCGATTGTTGCCTCGATGTGTTTCTTTCTTTCTCGATGTGAATGTGCCTTGTTGTGTGTATGCTTGAGATTGACCTCGCTATATTGTGCCTTATTGTGAATGCTTGAGACTAACCATGGTTTATGGTTATTTGTTCAGATCTCGATCTATTGAAGGCTGACTTGGGTGGAAACGTCCATTCAAGTGCCACACGGGCTAGTGCTTGTTGAGAGAAAAGCTTAGTCCGTGACACCCGGCTTACGCATTATGCCTCTCCGATTGGCCTCTCCGGTCGACTGAGCGCCCGCACGCTCGTTTTGTGGGTTGACTTAGGCATACGGAGTTCATTCCCAGTCCAAGATCAGATCGGACTGAGGGTTGTGATAGTAGGATTGGCAGCACGCAGGGGGGACCAGGTCGTTCCCTGGCTTGCGCATTGTGCCTCTCTAGTCGGTTGAGCGCCCGCACGCCCGTTTCGTGGGTTGGCTTAGGCATAGGGAGCTCATTCCTTGTCCAAGCCCCAACTGGACTGAGGGTTGTGGCAGCAGGACTGGCAGCACGCAGAGGGGGATTAGGCCGATCCCCGACTTGCGCATTATGCCTCTTCGATCGGCTCAGCGCCCGCACGCTCGTTTCGTGGGCTGACTTATGCGTATGGAGTTCATTCCTAGTCTAAGATTGGACTGAACCGAGGGTTGCAGCAGAAGGATTGACAGCACGTAGGGGAGGACCGGGTCAATCCCCAGCTTGCGCATTCTGCCTCTCCGATCGGCTGAGCGCCCGCACGCTCGTTTTGGGGGTTGGCTTAGGCATGCGGAGTTCATTCCATGTCTAAGCATACGGAGCTCATTCCTAATATAAGATTTTGAGCCACGGTGTACATGCTGGACTCGGGCATGTGCTGGTGCCACATTTTTTTTGCCCAGGGCACCATCGTTGGAGCATTGCTGGAGCATCGTCGGAAAGCCTAACCGGTGGTATTGGGGCCTCCGACGATTAGGGGGCCAGGGGGTGTGCGCACATGATGTGTGATGGGTGCTGGTACTTGGCCCTTATATTGACCCCCTATCCCTCATCAAACCTTGAGAACTCACACCCCTTAAAGAGCAATTGAGATTTTATAGGTTTGCTGCCAGTAGCCATTAAAGTGTCTAAAATGGGGACACTTTTTTAAAACGGTCACAAAATCTTCTCCACTTCGAGTTTTTAGCTGAATTGTTTTGTGCATGCCAACAAAAATACAAGGATCACCTCTACCAAATTGGGGACAAAACTTTTACTAAAATAATATAAAAGAATCCTGGACCGCAAAAAGTTTCAAAAATTGCGAAAAATTGAAAACGAATCGTCTTGCCACGAAACTTCACATGAAGGCTTAGGGGACCATTGTATGAATTTGCAAGCCATAAAAATGGCATTGGCATGGCAAAAATATGAAGATGTGCTTTAACCCACCTACCACCTGTTCGATCCCCGGCTTGCGTATCCTGCCTCTCTGGTCGACAGAACGCCCGCACGCTCGTTTCATGGGTTAACTTAAGCATACGGAGTTCATTTCCAGTCTAAGATCAGACCGGATCGAGGGTTGTGGCAGCAGGATCGGCAGCACATAGGGGGGATCGGGCTGATCCCCGGCCTAGCGCATTCTACCTATCTGGTCAGCTGAGCACCCACACACTCGTTTCGTGGGTTGGCTTGGGCATACGGAGTACATTCCACGTCTAAGCCCCAGTCGGACCGAGGGTTGTGGTAGCAAGACCGACAGCGGGATCGACAACACGCAGAGAGGGACCGGGATGATCCCTGACTTGCGCATTATGGCTTTCCAGCCGGATGATCCCCACACGGTCATTTCGTGGGTTGACTTTGTCATACGGAGTTCATCCTCAATCTAAGCATACGGAGTTCATTCCCAGTCTAAGATTGGACCGGATCGAGGGTTGCAACAGCAGGATTGACAGCATGCAGGGGGGATCGAGCCGATCCCCGGCTTGGACATTCTACCTCTCTGGCCGGTTGAGTGCTTGCACGCTCATTTCGTGGGTTGGCTTAGGCATACAGAGTACACTCCACATCTAAGCCCTAGCCGGACCGAGGGTTGTGGCAGCAGGATCGGTAGCACGCTCGTTTCATGGGTTGACTTAGGCATACGGAGTTCATCCCCAGTCTAAGCATATGGAGTTCATTCCCAGTCTAAGATTGGATTAGACCGAGGGATGTGGCAGCAAGATCGGCAGCACGCAGGGGGGATCGGGCTGATCCCCAGCTTGCGCATTCTGTCTCTCTGGTCTGTTGAGCGCCTGCACGCCTGTTTCGTGGGTTGGCTTAGGCATAGGGAGCTCATTCCATGTCTAAGCCCCAGTCAAACCGAGGGTTGTGGCAACAGGACCGGCAGGATGCAGAGGGGGACCGGGCCGATCCTCGGCTTGTGTATTATGCCTCTTCGGCTGACTCAGTGCCCGCACGCTCGTTTCATGGGTTGACTTATGCATACGAAGTTCATTCTCAGTCTAAGATCAAACTGAACCAAGGGTTACGACAGCAGGATCGATAGCACACAGGGGGGATCGGGTCGATCCCCAGCTTGTGCATTCTGTCCTCCGGCCGACTGAGCACCCATACGCTCGTTTCATGGGTTGGCTTAGGCATACGGAGTTCATTCCATGTCTAAGCATACGGAGCTCATCCTAATCTAAGATTTTGAGCCATGGTGCACATGCTGGGCTCGGGCATGTGCTGGTGCCGCATTTTTTTTCGCCAGGGGCACCATCGTCGGAGCATCGTCAGAGAATCACTGGAGAGCCTAACCGATAGCATTGGGGTTCTGGCAATTGGGGGGCCGGAGGGTGTGCGCACATGATGTACGATGGGTGCTGGTAGTTGGCCCTTCTATTGGCCCCCTATCCTTCATCAAACCTCAAGAACTCACACCCCCTTAAAGAGCATTTGAGATTTTATAGGTTTGTTGCCAGTAGCCATTAAAGTGTTCGAAATAAGGACACTTTTTTCAAACGGTCACAAAATCTTCTCCACTTTGAGTTTTTAGCTGAATTTTTTTGTGCATGCCAACAAAAATACAAGGATCACCTCTACCAAATTTGGGGACAAAACTCTTTCTAAAAAAATTTAAAAAAATCCCGAACCGTAAAAAGTTTTAAAAATCGTGAAAAATAGAAAACTGGTCGTCTTGCCACGAAACTTCACATGAAGGCTTAGGGGACAATTGTATGAATTTACAAGCCATAAAAATGGCATTCGTTCGATCCTAGACTTACACATTCTGCCTCTCTAGTCGGCTTAGTAGAAATATAAAGATGTGCTTGAACCCACCTACCACACGTTCGATCCCCGGCTTGCGCATCCTGCCTCTCTAGTCGGTTGAGCGCCCGCACGCTCATTTCGTGGGTTGACTTAGGCATACGGAGTTCATCCCCAGTCTAAGCATACAGAGTTCATTCCCAGTCTAAGATCAGACCAGATCGAAGGTTGCGATAGTAGGATCGGCAGCACGTAGGGGGGACCGAGTCGATCCCCGGCTTGTGCATTCTGCCTCTCCGATCGGCTGACGGCCCACACGCTAGTTTCATGGGTTGGCTTAGGCATACGTAGTACATTCCATGTCTAATCCCAGTCAGACCGAGGGTTGTGGTAGCAGGACCCGCAGCGAGATCGCCAACACGCAGAGGGGGATCGGGCTGATCCCCGGCTTGCGCATTATGCCTCTCCGGCCGGCCTCTCCGATCGGTTGAGCGCCCGCATGCTCGTTTCGTGGGTTGACTTAGGCATACGAAGTTTGTCCCCAGTCTAAGCATACGGAGTTCATTCCCAGTCTAAGATCGGATCAAACTGAGTGTTATGGTAGCAGGATCGACAGCATGCAGGGGGGATCGGGTCGATCCTCGACTTGTGCATTCTGCCTCTTCAGTCGGCTAAGTGCCCGCACGCCCATTTCATGGGTTGGCTTAGGCATAGGGAGCTCATTCCTTGTCTAAGCCCCAGCCGGACCGAGGGTTGTGGCCGCGGGACCGACAGCATGCAGAGAGGGACCGGGTCGATCCCTGGCTTGCGCATTATGCCTCTTCAACTGGCTCAGCGCCCGCACGCTCGTTTCATAGGTTGACTTATGCATACGAAGTTCATTCCCAGTGTAAGATTGGATCGGACGGAGGGTTGTAGCAGCAAGATGATAGCACCCAGGGGGGGATCAGGTCGATCCCCGAATTGCGCATTCTGCCTCTCCGACCGGCTAAGCGCCCGCACGCTCGTTTCGTGGGTTGGCTTAGGCATACGAAGTTCATTCCATGTCTAAGCATACGGAGCTCATTCCCAGTCTAAGATTTTGAGCCACGGTGCACATGCTGGGCTCGGGCATGTGCTGGTGCCGCATTTTTTTTGCCCGGGGCACCATCGTCGGAGCATCGTCGGAGAGCCTAACCGGCGGCATTGGGCTTTCTGGCGATTGGGGGGGCCGGGGAGTGTGTGCACTTGATGTGCGATGGGTGCTGGTACTTGGCCCCTCTATTGGCCCCCTATCCCTCATCAAATCTCAAGAACTCACACTCCCTTAAAGAGCATTTGAGATTTTATAGGTTTACTGCCAGTAGCCATTAAAGTATCTGAAATAGGGACACTTTTTTCAAACGGTCACAAAATCTTCTCCACTTCGAGTTTTTAGCTAAATTTTTTTATGGATGCCAACAAAAATACAAGGATCACATCTACCTAATTTTGGGACAAAACGCTTTCTAAAAAAATTTAAAAAAATCCTGAACTGCAAAAAGTTTTGAAAATCATGAAAAATAGAAAACAGGTCGTCTTGCAACGAAACTTCAGATGAAGGCTTAGGGGACCATTGTATGACTTTACAAGCCATAAAAATGGCATTGGCATGACAGAAATATAAAGATGTGCTTGAACCCACCTACCACCCGTTCGATCTCCGGCTTGTGCATCCTGCCTCTCTGGTCGGCTGAGGGCCCGCACGCTCGTTTCATGGGTTGACTTAGGCATACAGAGTTCATCCCTAGTCTAAGCATACAAAGTTCATTCCTAGTCTAAGATTAGATTGGATCTAGGGTTACGGCTGCAGGATCGGCAGCACGCAGGAGGGATCGAGCTGATCCCCAGCTTGCTCATTCTGCCTCTTCGGCCGGCTGAGTGCCTACACGTTCATTTCGTGGGTTAGCTTAGGCATACGGAGTACATTCCATGTCTAAGCCCCAGCCGGACAGAGGGTTGTGACAGCAGGATGGACAACAGGATCGGCAGCACACAGAGAGGGATCGAGCTGATCCCCGGCTATGCACATTATGCCTCTTTGACCGGTTTGTCCGCCCAGTTGAGCGTCCGTACGCTTTGTTTCGTGGGTTGACTTAGGCATACGGAGTTCATCCCCAGTCTAAGCATACGGAGTTCATTCCCAGTCTAAGATCGGATCAAACTGAGTGTTATGGTAGCAGGATCGACAGCATGTAGGGGGGATCGGGTCGATCCTCGACTTGTGCATTCTGCCTCTTCAGTCGGCTAAGTGCCCGCACGCCCATTTCATGGGTTGGCTTAGGCATAGGGAGCTCATTCCTTGTCTAAGCCCCAGCCGGACCGAGGGTTGTGGCCGCGGGACCGACAGCATGCAGAGAGGGACCGGGTCGATCCCTGGCTTGCGCATTATGCCTCTTCAACTGGCTCAGCGCCCGCACGCTCGTTTCATAGGTTGACTTATGCATACGAAGTTCATTCCCAGTGTAAGATTGGATCGAACGGAGGGTTGCAGCAGCAAGATGATAGCACCCAGGGGGGGATCAGGTCGATCCCCGAATTGCGCATTCTGCCTCTCCGACCGGCTAAGCGCCCGCACGCTCGTTTCGTGGGTTGGCTTAGGCATACGAAGTTCATTCCATGTCTAAGCATACGGAGCTCATTCCCAGTCTAAGATTTTGAGCCACGGTGCACATGCTGGGCTCGGGCATGTGCTGGTGCCGCATTTTTTTCACCCGAGGCACCGTCGTCAAAGCATCGCCAGAGAGCCTAACCGACGGCATTGGGGGTTCCGGCGATTGGGGGGCCGGGGGGTGTGCGCACATGATGTGTGATGGGTGCTGGTACTTGGCCCTTATATTGACCCCCTATCACTCATCAAACCTCGAGAACTCACACCCCCTTAAAGAGCATTTGAGATTTTATACGTTTGCTACCGGTAGCCATTAAAGTGTCTGAAATGGGGACACTTTTTTCAAACGGTCACAAAATATTCTCCACTTCGAGTTTTTAGCTGAATGTTTTTGTGCATGCCAACAAAAATACAAGGATCACCTCTACCAAATTTGGGGACAAAAATCTTTCTAAAAAAATTTTAAAAAATCTCGAACCACAAAAAGTTTCAAAAATCATAAAAAATAGAAAACGAGTCATCATGCCACAAAACTTCACATGAAGGCTTAGGGGACCATTGTATGAATTTACAAGCCATAAAAATGGCATTGGCATGGCAGAAATATGAAGATGTGCTTGAACCCACTACCACCCGTTCGATCCCCGGCTTGCGCATCCTGCCTCTCTGGTCGGCTGAGCACCCGCGCACTCGTTTCATGGGTTGGCTTAGGCATACAAAGTACATTCCACGTCTAGGCCCCAGCTGGACCGAGGGTTGTGGTAGCAGGACCGACAACGGGATCGACAGAACGTAAAAGGGGATCGGGCTGATCCCCGACTTGTGCATTACGCCTCTCTGACCGGCCTTTCCGACCGGCTGAGTGCCCACACGCTCGTTTGTGGGTTGACTTAGGCATACAGAGTTCATCCCTAGTCTAAGCATACGGAGTTCATTCCCAGTCTAAGATCGGATCAGATTGAGGGTTGCGACTACAGGATCGGCAACTCGTAGGAGGGATCAGGCCAATCCGCGACTTGTGCATTCTACCTCTCTGGTCGGCTGAGTGCCCGCATGCTCGTTCCGTGGGTTGACTTAGGCATACGGAGTACATTTCACGTCTAAGCCCCAGTCGGACCGAGGGTTGTGGCAGCTGGACCGATAGCGGGATAGGCAGCACGCAGAGGGGGACCGGGCTGATCCTCGGCTTATGCATTATGCCTCTCCGACCCGCACGCTCATTTCGTGGGTTGACTTAGGCATACGAAGTTCATCCCCAGTCTAAGCATACGAAGTTCATCCCCAGTCTATGCATACGGAGTTCATTCCCAGTCTAAGATCAGACCGAATCGAGGGTTGCGGTAACAGGATCGACAGCACGCAAGGGGGACCGGGCTGATCCTCGGCTTGCTCATTCTGCCTCTCAGGCCGGTTGAGCACCCGTACGCTAGTTTCGTGGGTTGGCTTAGGCATACAGAGTACATTCCACCTCTAAGCCCCAGCTGGATCAAGGGTTGTGGCAGTAGGACCGGAGTGAGATCGGTAGCATGCAGAGAGGGACCAGGCTGATCCCCAGCTTGCGCATTATGCCTCTCCGATCGGCTCAGCGCCCGCACGCTCGTTTCGTGGGTTGACTTATGCATACGGAGTTCATTCCTAGTCTAAGATCAAACCAAACCGAGGTTACAGCAGTAGGATTGACAGCACGCAGGGGGGACCGGGTCGATCCTTGAATTGCACATTCTGCCTCTCCAGTCGGCTAAGCAATCGCACGCTCGTTCCGTGGGTCAGCTTAGGCATACGGAGTTCGTTCCATGTCTAGGCATACGGAGCTCATTACCAATCTAAGATTTTGAGCTGCGGTGCACATGCTAGGCTCAAGCATGTGCTGGTGCCGCATTTTTTTCGCCCGGGGCACCATCGTCGGAGCATCGCCGGAGAGCCTAACTGACGGCATTGGGGGTTCTAGCGATTGGGGGGCGGGGGGGTGTGCACACATGATGTGCGATGGGCGCTGGTACTTGAACCTTATATTGGCCCCCTATCCCTCATCAAACCTTGAGAACTCACACCCCCTTAATGAGCATTTGAGATTTTATAGGTTTGCTGCCAGTAGCAATTAAAGTGTCTGAAATGGGGACATTTTTTTCAAACGGTCACAAAATATTCTCCACTTGGAGTTTTTAGCTGAATTTTTTTGTGCATGCCAACAAAAATACAAGGATCACCTCTACCAAATTTGGGGACAAAACTCTTTCTAAAAAAATTTTAAAAAATCCTGAACCGTAAAAAGTTTTAAAAATCATGAAAAATAGAAAATGGGTCATCTTGCCACGAAACTTCACGTGAAGGCTTAGGGGACCATTGTATGAATTTCCAAGCCATAAAAATGCCATTGGCATGGCAGAAATATGAAGATGTGCTTGAACTCACCTACCACCCGTTCGATCCCCGACTTACGCTTCCTGCCTCTCTGGTCGGCTGAGCGCCTGCACGCTCGTTTCGTGGGTTGACTTAGGCATACGGAGTTCATCCCTAGTCTAAGCATACAGAGTTCATTCCCAATCTAAGATCGGATCGGACCGAGAGTTGTGGGCCAATAGGATCGATAGCATGCAGGGGAGGATCGGGTTGATCCTCGACTTAACGCATTCTGCCTCTCTGATCGATTGACACCCGCACGCACCGTTCGTGGGTTTAGCTTAGGCATACGGAGTACATTCCATGTCTAAGGCCCAGTCGGACCGAGGGTTGTGGTAGCAGGATCGACAGTGGGATCAGCAGCACGCAGAGTGGGACCGAGCTGATCCCTGACTTGCGCATTATGCCTTTTCGACCGGCTTCTCCGACTGGTTGAGTGCCCGTACGCTCATTTCGTGGGTTGACTTAGGCATACGGAGTTCATCCCTAGTCTAAGCTTACAGAGTTCATTCCCAGTCTAAGATCGAACCGGATCGAGGGTTGCGGCAGCAGGATCGGTAGCATTCAGGGGGATCGGGCCGATCCCCAGCTTGCGCATTCTGCCTCTCCAGCCTGCTGAGCGTCTGCACACCTGTTTCATGGGTTGGCTTGGCATAAGGAGCTCATTCCATGTCTAAGCCCTAGCCAAACCAAGGGTTGTGGCAGCGGGACTGGCAGCACGCAAAGGGGGACCGGCCCGATCCCCAGCTTGCGCATTATGCCTCTTCGGTCGGCTCAGGGCCCGCATGTTCGTTTCATGGGTTGACTTATGCATACGGAGTTCATTCCCAATCTAAGATCAGACCGGACCAAGGGTTGTGGTAGTAGGATCGACAGCACGCAGCGGGGACCGAGTCGATCCCCGGCTTGCGCATTCTGCCTCTTCGGCTGACTGAGCGCCCGCACGCTCGTTCCATGGGTTGGCTTAGGCATACAGAGTTCATTCCATGTCTAAGCACACGAGCTCATTCCCAGTCTAAGATTTTGAGCCACGGTGCACATGCTGGGCTCGGGTATGTGCTGGTGCCGCATTTTTTTTCACCTGGGGCACCATCGTCGGAGCATCGTCGGAGCATCGCCGGAGAGCCTAACCGACGGCATTGGGGGTTCCGACGATTGGGGGGGCCGGGGGTGTGCACACATGATGTGCGATGGGTGCTGGTACTTGGGACTTATATTGGCCCCTATCCCTCATCAAACCTTGAGAACTCACACCCCTTAAAGAGCATTTGAGATTTTATAGGCTTGCTACCAGTAGCCATTAAAGTGTCTGAAATGGGGACACTTTTTCAATCAGTCACAAAATCTTCTCCACTACGATTTTTTAGCTGAATTTTTTTGTGCATGCCAAAAAAATACAAGGATCACCTCTACCAAATTTTGGGTCAAAAATCTTTCTAAAAAAATTTAAAAAATCCCAAACCATAAATATTTTTGAAAACCGTGAAAAATTAAAAACGGGTTGTCTTGCACGAAACTTCACATGAAGCTTAGGGACCATTGTTTTGAATTTTACAAGCCATAATGCCATTGGCATGGCAGAAATATGAAGATGTGCTTGAACCCACCTACCACCCGTTTGATCCCTGACTTGCGCATCTTGCCTCTCTGGTCGGCTGAGCGCCCGTACGCTCGTTTCGTGGGTTGACTTAGGCATACAGAGTTCATCCCCAGTCTAAGCATAAGGAGTTCATTCCCAGTCTAATGTCAGACCGGACCGAAGGTTGCGGCAGCAGGATCAATAGCACGCAGGGGGGACCGGGTCGATCCCCAGCTTGTGCATTCTGCCTCTCCGATCGGCTGATCGCCCGCACGCCCATTTTGTGGGTTGGCTTAGGCATAGGGAGGTCATTCCATGTCTAAGCCCTAGTCGGACCGAGGGTTGTGGCAGTGAGACCGGCAGCACGTAGATGGGGATCGGGTCGATCCTTTGCTTGCACATTATGCCTCTTCGGTCAGTTCAGTGCCCGCACGCTCGTTTCGTGGGTTGACTTATGCATACGGAGTTCATTCCCAGTCTAAGATCAGACTAGACTGAGGGTTGCAGCAGCAAGATCGACAGCACGCAGGGGGGACCAGTCGATCCCCGGCTTGCGCATTCTGCCTCTCCGGCCGGCTGAGCACCCGCATGCTCGTTCCATGGGTTGGCTTAGGCATACAGAGTTCATTCCATGTCTAAGCATACAGAGCTCATTCCCAGTCTAAGATTTTGAGCCACAGTGCACATGCTGGGCTCAAGCATGTGCCGGTGCCACATTTTTTTCACCCAAGGCACTATTGCCGGAGCATCGTTGGAGAGCCTAACCAGCGGTATTGGGGTTTCCGATGATTGGGGGGCCGGGGGGTGTACGCACATGATGTGCGATGGGTGCTGGTACTTGGCCCTTATATTGGCCCCTTATCCCTCATCAAACCTCCAGAACTCACACCCCCTTAAAGAGCATTTGGGATTTTATAGGTTTGTTGCCAGTAGCCATTAAAGTGTCTGAAATGGGGACACTTTTTTCAAACGGTCACAAAATCTTCTCCACTTCGAGTTTTTAGCTGAATTTTTTTGTGCATGCCAAGAAAAATACATGGATGAGCTCTACCAAATTTGGGGACAAAATGCTTCTAAAAAAATTTTAAAAAAATCCCAAACCTGAAAAAGTTTTGAAAATCGTGAAAAATAGAAAACGGGTCGTCTTGCCACGAAACTTCACATGAAGGCTTAGGGGACCATTGTATGAATTTACAAGCCATAAAAATGGCATTGGCATGGTAGAAATATGAAGATGTGCTTGAACCCACCTACCAGCCGTTCGATCGCCGGCTTGCGCATCCTGCCTCTCTGGTCGGCTGAGCACCCGCACGTTCGTTTCGTGAGTTGACTTAGGCATACGGAGTTCATCCCCAGTCTAAGCATACAGAGTTCACTCCCAGTCTAAGATCGCACCAGATTGAGGGTTGCGACAGCAGGATCGACAGCACATAGGGGGGACCGGGCCGATCTCTGGCTTACGCATTCTGTCTCTCCAACCGGCTGAGCGCCCACACTCGTTTCATGGGTTGGCTTAGGCATACGGAGTACATTCCATGTCTAAGCCCCAGCCGAACTGAGGGTTGTGGCAGTAGGACCAACAGCGGGATCGATAGCACGCAGAGGGGGACCGAGCTGATCCTCAGGTTACGCGTTATGCCTTTTCGGTCGGCCTCTCCAGTAGACTAAGCGCCCGCACGCTCGTTTCGTGGGTTGAATTAGGCATACGGAGTTCATCCCTAGTCTAGGCATATGGAGTTCATTCCCAGTCTAAGATTAGACTGGATCGAGGGTTGCGGCAGCAGGATCGGTAACACGCAGGGGGGACCAGGTCGATCCCCGGCTTGTACATTCTGCCTCTCTGGCTGGCTGAGCGCCCGCACGCTCGTTTTGTGGCTTGGCTTAGGCATACAGAGTACATTCCATGTCTAACCCCCAATCAGAGCGAGGGTTGTGGCAGCAGGACCGACAGCACACAGAGGGGACCGGGCTGATCCCCGACTTGCACGTTATGCCTCTTCGATCGGCCTCTCCGGTCGGCTGAGCGCTCCCATGCTCGTTTCATGGGTTAACTTACGCATACGGAGTTCATTCCCAGTCTAAGGTCGGACCAGACTGAGGATTGCGACAGCAGGATCGACAGCACTTAGGGGGGACCGGGTCGATCCCCGGCTTGCTTATTCTACCTCTCCAGCCGACTAAGCGCCCGCACAGTCGTTTCGTGGGTTGGCTTAGGAATACGGAGTTCATTCCATGTCTAAACATACGGAGCTCATTCACAATCTAAGATTTTGAGCCACGGTGCACATGCTGGGCTCAGGCATGTACTGGTGCAGCATTTTTTTCCCCCGGGGCACCATCATCGGAGCATCATAGGAGAGCCTAACCGACGGCATTAGAGGTTTTGACGATTGGGGGGGCCGGGGGGTGTGCGCACATGATGTGCGATGGGTGCTGGTACTTGGCCCTTATATTGGCCCCCTATCCCTCATCAAACCTCGAGAACTCACACCCCTTTAAAGAGCATTTGAGATTTTATAGGTTTGCTGTCAGTAGCCATTAAAGTGTCTAAAATAGTGACACTTTTTCAAACGGTCAAAAAATCTTCTCCACTTCGAGTTTTTAGCTGAATTTTTTTGTGCATGCCAAAAAAAATACAACGATCACCTCTACCAAATTTGGGAACAAAACACTTTCTAAAAAAATTTTAAAAAATCCCGAACTGCAAAAAGTTTCAAAAATCGTGAAAAGTAGAAAACGGGTCGTCTTGCCACGAAACTTCACATGAAGGCTTAGGGGACCATTGTATGAATTTACATGCCATAAAAATGGCATTGGCTCAGTAGAAATATGAAGATGTGAATGAACCCACCTACCACTCGTTCGATCTCTGGCTTGCGCATCCTGCCTCTCTGGTCGGCTGAGCGCCCGCACGCTCGTTTCATGGGATGACTTAGGCATACGGAGTTCATCCCCAGTCTAAGCATACGAAGTTCATTCCCAATCTAGGATTTTGAGCCATGATGCACATGCTGGGCTCAGGCATGTGCTGGTGCCACATTTTTTTCGCTCGGGGCACCATCACCGGAGCATCATCGGAGCATCGTCGGAGAGCCTATCCGGCGGCATTGAGGGTTCCGACGATTGGGGGGGCCGGGGGTGTGCGCACATGATGTGCGATGGGTGCTGGTACTTGGCCCTTATATTGGCCCCCTATCACTCATCAAACCTCGAGAACTCACACCCCCTTTTGCATGAATTTACTAGCCATAAAAATGGCATTCGCACGGCAGAAATATGAAGATGTGCTTGAACCCACCTACCACCCGTTTGATCCCCGGCTTGCGCATCCTGCCTCTCTGGTCGGTTGAGCGCCTACACGCTCGTTTTGTGGGTTGACTTAAGCATACAGAGTTCATCCCTAGTCTAAGCCTACGGAGTTCATTTCTAGTCTAAGATCGTATCGGATCGAGGGTTGCGGTAGCAGGATCGGTAGCACGCAGGGGGGACCAGGTCGATCCCCAGCTTACGCATTCTGCCTCCTCGACCGACTGAGCGCCCGCACGTTCGTTTTGTGGGTTGACTTAGGCATACGGAGTTCATCCCCAGTCTAAGCATACGGAGTTAATTCCCCATTTAAGATCGGACCGAACCGAGGGTTACGGCAGCAGGATCGGCAGCATGCAGGGGGGACTGGGCCAATCCTCGACTAGCATATTTTGCCTCTCTGGTCGGCTGGGGGCCCGCACGCCCATTTCGTGGGTTGGCTTAGGCATAGGGAGGTCATTCCATGTCTCATCCCTAGTCGGATCGAGGGTTGTGGCAACGGGACCGACAGCACGTAGAGGGGGACCCGACCGTTCCCCGGCTTGTGCATTATGCCTCTTCGACCGGCTTAATGCCCGCACGCTCATTTCGTGGGTTGACTTATGCATAAGGAGTTCATTCTCAGTCTAAGATCAGATCGGACTGAGGGTTGCAGCAGCAGGATCAACAGCATGCAGGGGGGATCGGGTCGATCCCCGGCTTACGCATTCTGCCTCGTCGGTGGGCTGAGCGCCCGCACGCTCGTTTCATGGGTTGGCTTAGGCATACAGAGTTCATTCCATGTCTAAGCATACGGAGCTCATTCCCAGTCTAAGATTTTGAGCCACGGTGCACATGCTAGGCTCGAGCATGTGCTGGTGCCACATTTTTTTCGCCCGAGGCACCATTGCCAGAGCATCGTCGGAGCATCGCAGGAGAGCCTAACCGACGGCATTGGGGGTTCCAGCGATTGGGGGGGCCGCGGGGTGTGCACACATGATGTGCGATGGGTGCTGGTACTTGGCCCTTATATTGGTCCCCTATCCCTCATCAAACCTCGAGAACTCACACCCCCTTAAAGAGCATTTGAGATTTTATAGGTTTGCTGCCAATAGCCATTCAAGTGTCAGAAATGGGGACACTTTTTTCAAACGATCACAAAATCTTCTCCACTTCGAGTTTTTAGCTGAATTTTGTTGTGCATGCCAACAAAAATACAAGGATCACCTCTACCAAATTTGGGGACAAAACTCTTTCTAAAAGAATTTAAAAAAATCCGAAACCGCAAAAAGTTTCGAACATCATGAAAAATAGAAAATGGGTCGTCTTGCCATGAAACTTCACATGAAGGCTTAGGGGACCATTGTGTGAATTTACAAGCCATAAAATGGCATGGGCATGGCAAAAATATGAAGATGTGCTTGAACCCACCTACCACCCATTCGATCCCCGGCTTACGCATCCTGCCTCTCTGGTCGGTTGAACGCCCGCACGCTCGTTTCGTGGGTTAACTTAGGCATACGAAGTTCATCCCCAGTCTAAGCATACAGAGTTCATTCCTACTCTAAGATCAGATAGGATCGAGGGTTGCGACAGCAGGATCGACAGCACACAGGGGGGACCGGTCGATCCCCGGCTTGCGTATTCTATTTTTTCGGTCGGTTGAGCACCCGTACGCTCGTTTCATGGGTTGGCTTAGGCATACGAAGTACATTCCATGTCTAAGCCCCAGTCCGACCAAGGGTTGTGGCAGTAGGACCAGTAGCGGGATCGGCAGCACGCAGAGGGGGATCGGGTTGATCCCCGAATTACGTATTATGCCTCTTCGATCGGCCTTTCCGACTGGCTGAACGCCCGTAGACTTGTTTCATGGGTTGACTTAGGCATACGGAGTTTATCCCCGATCTAAGCATACGGAGTTCATTCCCAGTCTAAGATCAGACCGGACCAAGAGTTGCGACAGCGGGATCGACAGCACGCAGGGGGGATCGAGCTGATCCCCGGCTTACGCATTCTGCCTCTCCGACTGACTGAGCGCTCGCACACCCGTTTCGTGGGTTGGCTTAGGCATAAGGAGCTCATTCCATGTCTCAGCCCCAGTCAGATCAAGGCTTGTGGCAGCGGGACCAGCAGCACGTAGAGGGGGATCGAGCCGATCCCCGGCTTGCCCATTATGCCTCTTCGGTCGGCCCGACGCCCGTACGCTCGTTTCGCGGGTTGACTTATGCATACGGAGTTCATTCCTAGTCTAAGATCGGATCGGACCGAGGGTTACGATCGCAGGATCGACAGCACGCAGGGGGGGACCAGGTCGATCCCCGACTTACGCATTCTGCCTTTTCGACCTGCTGAGCACCCGCACGCTCGTTTCGTGAGTTGGCTTAGGCATACGGAGTTCATTCCATGTCTAAGCATACGGAGGTCATTACCAATCTAAGATTTTGAGCCACGGTGCACATGCTGGGCTTGGGCATGTGCTGGTGCCACATTTTTTTCGCCCGGGGCACCATCACCGGAGCATCACCGGAGAGCCTAACCGGTGGCGTTGGGGTTCCGACGATTTGGGGGCCCGGGGGGTGTGCGCACATGATGTGCGATGGGTGCTGTACTTGGCCCTTATATTGGCCCCCTATCCCTCATCAAACCTCGAGAACTCACACCCCCTTAAAGAGCATTTGAGATTTATAGGTTTGCTGTTAGTAGCCATTAAAGTGTCTGAAATGGGGACAC
Source organism: Durio zibethinus (assembly GCF_002303985.1). Next base: position 24,884,904 of record NW_019167826.1, on the reverse strand, counting down.
TTTTTTCAAACGGTCACAAAATCTTCTCCACTTCGAGTTTTTAGCTGAATTTTTTTGTCCATGCAAAAAAAAATACAAGGATCACCTCTACCAAATTTGATGACAAAACACTTTCTAAAAGAATTTAAAAAAATCTCGAACCGTAAAAAGTTTCGAAAATCATGAAAAATAGAAAATGGGTCGTCTTGCCACGAAACTTCACATAAAGGCTTAGGGGACCATTGTATGAATTTACAGGCCATAAAAATGGCATTGGCATGATAGAAATATGAAGATGTGCTTGAACCCACCTACCATCCGTTCGATCCCTGACTTGCGCATCCTGCCTCTCTGGTCGGTTGAGTGCCCGCACGCTCGTTTCATAGGTTGACTTAGGCATATGTTGTACATTCCATGTCTAAGCCCCAGCCGGACCGAGGGTTGTGGCAGCAGGACCGGCAGCGGGATCGACAGCACGCAGAAGGGGGATCGGGTTGATCCCCAACTTGCGTATTATGCTTCTCCGATCGGCCTCTCCGGTCGATTGAGTGCCCGTACGCTCATTTCATGGGTTGACTTAGGCATACAGAGTTCATTCCTAGTCTAAAATCAGACCGGACTGAGAGTTGTAGCAGTAGGATCGATGGAACGCAGGGGGGACCGGATCTATCCCCGACTTGTGCATTCTTCGTCTCTGGTCGGCTCACCGCCCGCACGCTCGTTTCATGGGTTGACTCATGCATACGGAGTTCATTGTCAGTCTAAGATCGGATCGGACCAAGGGTTACGGCAGCAGGATCGACAGCACGCAGGAGGGGACCAAGTCGATCCCCGGCTTACCATTCTGCCTCTCCGGCCGTCTGAGTGCCCGCACGCTCGTTTCGTGGGTTGGCTTAGGCATACGGAGTACATTCCATGTCTAAGCCTCAGTCAGATCGAGGGTTGTGGTAGCAGGCAGCGGGATCGACAGCACGCAGAGGGGACTGGGCTGATCCCTAGCTTGTGCATTATGCCTCAATCGATCGGCCTCTCCGATCGGTTGAGCACTCGTACGCTCATTTCGTGGGTTGACTTAGGCATACGGAGTTCATTCCCAGTATAAGATCAGACTAGACCAAGAGTTACGGCAGTAGGATCGAAAGCACGTAGGGGAGTCACCTTTCTAGCTAGCTGAGCACCCGCACACCCGTTTCGTGGGTTTGGTTAGGCATAGGGAGCTCATTCCATGTCTAAGCCCAAGCTGGACCGAGGGTTGTGGCAGCGGGACCGGCAGCACGCAGAGGGGACCGGGCCGATCCCTGGCTTATGCATTATGCTCTTCGGCCAGCTCAGCGCCCGCACGTTCATTTTATGGGTTGACTTATGCATACGGAGTTCATTCCCAGTCTAAGATCGGATTGGACAGAGGGTTACGGTAGCAGGATCGACAGCACACAAGGGAGGACGGGGTCGATCCCAGGCTTGCGCATTCTGCCTCTCCGGTCGGCTGAGCGCCCGCACGTTCGTTTCATGGATTGGCTTAGGCATACGAAGTTCATTCCATGTCTAAGCATATGGAGCTCATTCCCAGTCTAAGATTTTGAGCCACGGTGCACATGTTGGACTCGGGCATGTGCTGGTGCCCCATTTTTTTCGCACGAGGTAACATCATCGGAGCATCGTCGGAGAGCCTAACCGGCGGTATTGGGGGTTCCGACGATTGGGGGGCCGGGGGGTGTGCGCACATGATGTGCAATGGGTGCTGGTACTTGGACCTTATATTGGCCCCCTATCCCTCATCAAACCTCAAGAACTCACACCCCTTTAAAGAGCATTTGAGATTTTATAGGTTTGCTGTCAGTAGCCATTAAAGTGTCTGAAATAGGGACACTTTTTTCAAACGATCAAAAAATCTTCTCCATTTCGAGTTTTTAGCTGAATTTTTTTGTGCATGCCAAAAAAAATACAAGGATCACCTCTACCAAATTTGGGAACAAAACTCTTTCTAAAAAAATTTTAAAAAATCCCGAACTGCAAAAAGTTTCAAAAATCATGAAAAGTAGAAAACGGGTCGTCTTGCCACGAAACTTCACATGAAGGCTTAAGGGACCATTGTATGAATTTACATGCCATAAAAATGGCATTGGCTCAGCAGAAATATGAAGATGTGAATGAACCGACCTACCACCCGTTCGATCTCTGGCTTGCGCATCCTGCCTCTCTGGTCAGCTGAGCGCCCGCACGCTCGTTTCATGGGATGACTTAGGCATATGGAGTTCATCCCCAATCTAAGCATACGGAGTTCATTCCCAGTCTAAGATCGGATTGGATCAAGGGTTGCGACAGCAGCATCGGTAGCACGCAGGGGGAACTGAGCTGATCCCCGCTGACTGAGCGCCCGTACACTCCTTTCGTGGGTTGGCTTAGGCATACAGAGTACATTCCATGTCTAAGCCCCAATCCGACCGAGGGTTGTGGTAGTAGGACCAGTAGCAGGATCGACAGCACATAGAGGGGGATCGGGCTGATGCCCGAATTGCACATTATGCCTTTTCGATCGGTCTTTCCAGCAGGTTGAGCGCCCGTAGACTTGTTTCATGGGTTGACTTAGGCATACAGAGTTTATCCTTGGTCTAAGCATACGGAGTTCATTCCCAGTCTAAGATCGGACTGGACCGAGAGTTACGGTAGCAGGATCGACAGCACGTAGGAGGGATCGAGTCGATCCCCGGCTTGCGCATTCTGCTTCTCCAATCGATTGAGCGCCCGCACGCCCATTTCGTGGGTTGGCTTAGGCATAGGGAGCTCATTCCATGTCTCAGCCCCAGTCGGATCGAGGGTTGTGGCAGCCGGACCGATAGCACACAACGGGGGATCAAGCCGATCCTCGGCTTGAGCATTATGCCTCTTCGGTCGGCTCGGCGCCTGCACGCTCGTTTCGCGGGTTGACTTATGCATATGGAGTTCATTCCCAGTCTAAGATCGGACCAAACTGAGGGTTTGTGGTAGCAGGATCGACAGCACGCAGGGGGGGATCAAGTCGATCCCCGGCTTGCGCATTCTACCTCTCCGACCGGTTGAGTGCCCGTACGCTCGTTTCCTGGGTTGGCTTAGGCATAAGGAGTTCATTCCATGTCTAAGGATACGGAGCTCATTCCCAGTCTAAGATTTTGAGCCATGGTGCACATGCTGGGCTCGAGCATGTGCTGGTGCCGTATTTTTTTCACCCAGGGCACCATCGTCGAAGAGCCTAACCGACAGCATTGGGGGTTCCGACGATTGGGGGGTCGGGGTTGTGCACACATGATGTGCGGTGGGTGCTGGTACTTGGCCCTTATATTGGCCCCCTATCCCTCATCAAACCTCGAGAACTCACACCCCCTTAAAGAGCATTTGAGATTTTATAGGTTTGCTGCTAGTAGCCATTAAAGTGTTTGAAATGGGGACATTTTTTTCAAATGGTCACAAAATCTTCTCCACTTCGAGTTTTTAGCTGAAGTTTTTTGTGCATGCCAAAAAAAATACAAGGATCACCTCTACCAAATTTGAGGACAAAACTCTTTCTAAAAAAATTTAAAAAAATCTCGAACCGTAAAAAGTTTCAAAAATCGTGAAAAATAGAAAACGGGTCGTCTTGCCACGAAACTTAACATGAAGGCTTAGGGGACCATTGTATGAATTTACAAGCCATAAAAATGGCATTGGCATGGCAGAAATATGAAGATGTGCTTGATCCCACCTACCACCCGTTCGATCCCTAGCTTGCGCATCCTGCCTCTCTAGTTGGCTGAGCGCCCGCACGCTCGTTTCGTGGGTTGTCTTAGGCATACGGAGTTCATCCCCAGTCTAAGCATAAGGAGTTCATTTCCAGTCTAAGATCGGATCGGATCGAGGGTTACGACAGCAGGATCGGTAGCACGCATGAGGGACCGAGTCGATCCCCGACTTGTGCATTCTGCCTCTCTGACCGACTGAGCGCCCACGCGTTCGTTTCGTGGGTTGGCTTAGGCATACGGAGTACATTCCATGTGTAAGCCCCAGTCAGACCGAGGGTTGTGGTAGCAGGACTGGCAGCGGGATCGACAGCACATAGAAGGGGATCGGGCTGATCCTCGACTTGCGCATTATGCCTCTCCGATCGGCCTCTCCAGTCGGGTGAGCGCCGCACGCTCTTTCATGGGTTGACTTAGACATACGGAGTTCATCCCCAGTCTAAGCATACAGAGTTCATTCCCAGCCTAAGATCAGACCAGACTGAGGGTTGCGACAGTAGGATCGACAGCACGCAGGGGGGACCGAGCCGATCCCTAGCTTGCACATTCTACCTCTCCGACCGACTGACCGGCTGCATTCCTGTTTCATGTGTTGGCTTAGGCATAGGGAGCTCAGTCCATGTCTAAGCCCCAGCCAGACCGAGGGTTGTGGCAGCGGGACCGACAGCATGCAGAGGGGGATCCGGTCGATCCCTGGCTTACGCATTATGCCTCTTCGACTGGCTCAGCAGCCGCACGCTCCTTTCGTGGGTTGACTTATGCATACGGAGTTCATTCTGAGTCTAAGACCATACCGAACCGAGGGTTGCGGCAGTAGGATCAACAGCATGCAGGGGGGGACCGGATCGATCCCCGACTTGCGCATTCTGCCTCTCAGGCCGGCTGAGTGCCCACATGCTCGTTTCGTGGGTTGGCTTAGGCATACGGAGTTCATTCCATGTCTAAGCATACGGGGCTCATTCCCAGTCTAATATTTTGAGCCATGGTGCACATGCTGGGCTCGGACATGTGCTGGTGTCGCATTTTTTTCACCCGGGGCACCATCGTCGGAGCATCGCCGGAGAGCCTAATCGACGGCATTGGGGGTTCCGACGATTGGGGGGGCCGGGGGTGTGCGCACATGATGTGCGATGGGTGCTGGAACTTGGCCCTTATATTGGCCCCCTATCCCTCATCAAACCTCGAGAACTCACACCCCCTTAAAAAGCATTTGAGATTTTATAGGTTTACTGCCAGTAGCCATTAAAGTGTCTGAAATGGGGACACTTTTTTCAAAGGATCACAAAATCTTCTCCACTTCGAGTTTTTAGCTGAATGTTTTTGTGCATGCCAACAAAAATACAAGGATCACCTCTACCAAATTTGGGGACAAAAATCTTTCTAAAAAAATTTAAAAAATCCTGAACCGTAAAAAGTTTCAAAAATCCTAAAAAATAGAAAACGGTTCATCTTGCCATGAAACTTCGCATGAAGGCTTAGGGGACCATTGTATGAATTTACAAGCCATAAAAATGGCATTGGCATGGCAGAAATATGAAGATGTACTTGAACCCACTTACGACCCGTTCGATCCCCGGCTTACGCATCCTGCCTCTTTGGTTGGCTGAGCGCCCGCACGCTCGTTTTGTGGGTTGACTTAGGCATACGAAGTTCATCCCCAGTCTAAGCATACGGAGTTCGTTCCCAGTATAAGATTGGATCAGATCGAGGGTTACGGCAGCAGGATCGGTTGCACGTAAAGGGGGACGGACCGACCCTCGGCTTGCGTATTCTGCCTCTCTAGCTGACTGAGCACCCGCACGCTCGTTTCGTCAGTTCACTTAGGCATACGAAGTACATTCCATGTCTAAGCCCTAGTAAGATCGAGGGTTATGGTAGCAAGACCGGCATTGGGATCGACAGCACGCAGAGGGGGACTGGGTGTATCCTCGGCTTGAGCATTAGGCCTCTCCGATCGGCCTGTTCGGTCGGCTGAGCTCCCACACGCTCGTTTCATGGGTTGACTTAGGCATACGGAGTTCATCTCCAGTCTAAGCATACGGAGCTCATTCCCAGTCTAAGATTGGATCGGATTGAGGGTTGTGATAGAAGGATCGACAGCACGCAGAGGGGACCGGGTTGATCCCCGGCTTGCACATTCTGCCTCTCCAGCCGGCTGAGCGCCCGCACGCCCGTTTCATGGGTTGGCTTAGGCATAGGGAGCTCATTCCATGTCTAAGCCCTAGTCGAACAGAGGGTTGTGGCAGTGGGACCGACAACACACAGAGGGGGATCGGGCTAATCCCTGGCTTACGCATTATGCCTCTTCGACCGGCTCAACACCCGCACGCTTATTTCGTGGGTTCACTTATGCATACGGAGTTCATTCCCATATAAGATCGGACCAGACTGAGGGTTACGTCAGCAGGATCGACAGCACACAGGGGGATCGAATCGATCCCTGACTTGCGCATTCTGCCTCTCCGATCGACTGAGTGCCCGCAAGCTTGTTTCATGGGTTGGCTTAGGCATACGGAGTACATTCCATGTCTAAGCCCCAGCCGGACCGAGGGTTGTGGGTTTTGGTAGTAGGACTGACAGCGGGATCGACAGCACGTAGAGGGGCACCGGGCCGATCCCCGGCTTGTGCATTATGCCTTTCCGACCAACCTCTCCGGCCGGTTGAGCACCCGCACGCTCGTTTCATGGGTTGACTTAGGCATATGGAGTTCATCCCCAGTCTAAGCATATGGAGTTCATTGCTAGTCTAAGATAGAACTGGATCGAGGGCTGCGGTAGTAGGATCGATAGCACACAGGGGGGATCGAACCGATCCCCGGCTTACGCATTCTGCCTCTCTGACCGGTAGAGCGCCCGTACGCCCGTTTCGTGGGTTGGCTTAGGCATAGGGAGCTCATTCCATGTCTAAGCCCCAGCCAGACCGAGGGTTGTGGCAGTCGGATAGACAGCACGTAGAGGGTGACCGGGTCGATCCTCGACTTGCGCATTATGTCGCTTCGGCCGGCTCAACGCCCGTACGCTCGTTTCGTGGGTTGACTTATGCATACGGAGTTCATTCCCAATCTAAGATCGGACCAGACCGAGGGTTGCGGGAGCAGGATCGACAGCACGTAGGGGGGGACCGGGTCGATCCTCGGCTTGCGCATTCTGCCTCTCTGACTGGCTGAACGCCCGAATGCTCATTTCGTGGGTTAGCTTAGGCATACGGAGTTCATTCCATGTCTAAGCATATGGAGCTCATTCCCAGTCTAAGATTTTGAGCCACGGTGCACATACTGGGCTCAGGCATGTGCTGGTGCCGTATTTTTTTCGCCTGGGGCACCGTCGTCGGAGCATCGTTGGAGCATCACTGGAGAGCCTAACCTGCGGCATTGGGGGTTCCGGTGATTGGGGGGGCCAGGGGGTGTGCGCACATGATGTGCGATGGGTGCTGGTACTTGGCCCTTATATTGGCCCCCTATCCCTCATCAAATCTCAAGAACTCACACCCCCTTAAAGAGCATTTGAGATTTTATAGGTTTGCTGCCAGTAGCCATTAATGTGCCTGAAATGGGGACACTTTTTTCAAACGGTAATAAAATCTTCTCCACTTCGAGTTTTTGGCTGAATTTTTTTGTGCATGCCAAAAAAAATACAAGGATCATCTTTACCAATTTTGGGGACAAAATTCTTTCTAAAAAAATTTAAAAAAATCCTGAACCGCAAAAAGTTTTGAAAATCATGAAAAATAAAAAACGGGTCGTCTTGCCACAAAACTTCACATGAAGGCTTAGGGAACCATTGTATGAATTTAAAAGCATAAAAATGGCATTGGCATGGCAGAAATATGAAGATGTGCTCGAACCCACCTACCACCCATTCGATCCTTGGCTTACGCATCTTGCCTCTCTGGTCGACTGAGCGCCCGCACGCTCGTTTCGTGGGTTGACTTAGGCATACGGAGTTCATCCCCAGTCTAAGCATACAGAGTTCATTCCCAGTCTAAGATCAGACCGGATCGAGGGTTGCGACAGTAGGATCGATAGCACGTAGGGGGAACCGAACCGATCCTCGGCTTGTGCATTCTGCCTCTCCAGCTGGCTGAACGCCCACACGCTTGTTTCATTGGTTGGCTTAGGAATACGGAGTACATTCCATGTCTAAGCTTGGACCGAGGGTTGTGACGGCAGGACCAACAGCAGGATCGACAGTACGCAGAGGTAGACTGGGTTGATCCCTGACTTGCGTATTATGCCTCTCCGATCGGTCTCTTCGGTCGGTTGAGCTCCCGTACGCTCATTTCATGGGTTGACTTAGGCATACAGAGTTCATCCTCAGTCTAAGCATACAGAGTTCATTCCCAGTCTAAGATCAAACCAGACTGAGGGTTGCAGCAGCGGGATCTACAGCACGCAGTGGGGACTGGACCGATCCTCAGCTTGCGCATTCTACCTCTCTGGTCGGTTGGGCGGCCGCACACCCGTTTCGTGGGTTGGCTTCGGCATAGGGAGCTTATTCCATGTTTAAGCCCTAGCTGGACCGAGGGTTGTGGCAGCGGGATCGATAGCACGTAGAGGGGGACCAGGCCGATCCTCGGCTTGCACATTATGTCTCTTCTCTGGCTCAACGCCCGCACGCTCATTTCGTGGGTTGACTTATGCATACGGAGTTCATTCCCAGTCTAAGATTAGACCGGATTGAGGGTTGCTATAGCAAGATCGACAGCACGTAAGGGGGGATCGGGTCAATCACCAACTTGCACATTCTACCTCTCCGGCCAGCTGAATGCCCGTATGCTTATTTCGTGGGTTGGCCTAGGCATATAGAGTTCATTCCATGTCTAAGCATACGGAGCTCATTCCCAGTCTAAGATTTTGAGCCACGGTGCACAGGCTGGGTTCGGACATGTGCTAGTGCTACATTTTTTTCACCTGGGGCACCATCGCCAGAGCATTGCTAGAGCATCATCGGAGAGCCTAACCGGTTGCATTGGGGGTTCCGACGATTGGGGGGGCCAGGGGGTGTGCGCACATGATGTGCGATTGGTGTTGGTACTTGGCCCTTATATTGGCCCCCTATGCCTCATTAAACCTCGAGAACTCACACCCCCTTAAAGAGCATTTGAGATTTTATAGGTTTGCTGCCAGTAGCCATTAATGTGCCTGAAATGGGGACACTTTTTTCAAACGGTAATAAAATCTTCTCCACTTCGAGTTTTTGGCTGAATTTTTTTGTGCATGCCAAAAAAAATACAAGGATCATCTTTACCAATTTTGGGGACAAAATTCTTTCTAAAAAAATTTAAAAAAATCCTGAACCGCAAAAAGTTTTGAAAATCATGAAAAATAAAAAACGGGTCGTCTTGCCACAAAACTTCACATGAAGGCTTAGGGAACCATTGTATGAATTTAAAAGCATAAAAATGGCATTGGCATGGCAGAAATATGAAGATGTGCTCGAACCCACCTACCACCCATTCGATCCTTGGCTTACGCATCTTGCCTCTCTGGTCGACTGAGCGCCCGCACGCTCGTTTCGTGGGTTGACTTAGGCATACGGAGTTCATCCCCAGTCTAAGCATACAGAGTTCATTCCCAGTCTAAGATCAGACCGGATCGAGGGTTGCGACAGTAGGATCGATAGCACGTAGGAGGAACCGAACCGATCCTCGGCTTGTGCATTCTGCCTCTCCGGCTGGCTGAACGCCCACACGCTTGTTTCATTGGTTGGCTTAGGAATACGGAGTACATTCCATGTCTAAGCTTGGACCGAGGGTTGTGACGGCAGGACCAACAGCAGGATCGACAGTACGCAGAGGTAGACTGGGTTGATCCCTGACTTGCGTATTATGCCTCTCCGATCGGTCTCTTCGGTCGGTTGAGCTCCCGTACGCTCATTTCATGGGTTGACTTAGGCATACAGAGTTCATCCTCAGTCTAAGCATACAGAGTTCATTCCCAGTCTAAGATCAAACCAGACTGAGGGTTGCAGCAGCGGGATCTACAGCACGCAGTGGGGACTGGACCGATCCTCAGCTTGCGCATTCTACCTCTCTGGTCGGTTGGGCGGCCGCACACCCGTTTCGTGGGTTGGCTTCGGCATAGGGAGCTTATTCCATGTTTAAGCCCTAGCTGGACCGAGGGTTGTGGCAGCGGGATCGATAGCACGTAGAGGGGGACCAGGCCGATCCTCGGCTTGCACATTATGTCTCTTCTCTGGCTCAACGCCCGCACGCTCATTTCGTGGGTTGACTTATGCATACGGAGTTCATTCCCAGTCTAAGATCAGACCGGATTGAGGGTTGCTATAGCAAGATCGACAGCACGTAAGGGGGGATCGGGTCAATCACCAACTTGCACATTCTACCTCTCCGGCCAGCTGAATGCCCGTATGCTTGTTTCGTGGGTTGGCCTAGGCATATAGAGTTCATTCCATGTCTAAGCATACGGAGCTCATTCCCAGTCTAAGATTTTGAGCCACGGTGCACAGGCTGGGTTCGGACATGTGCTAGTGCTACATTTTTTTCACCTGGGGCACCATCGCCAGAGCATTGCTAGAGCATCATCGGAGAGCCTAACCGGTTGCATTGGGGGTTCCGACGATTGGGGGGGCCAGGGGGTGTGCGCACATGATGTGCGATGGGTGTTGGTACTTGGCCCTTATATTGGCCCCCTATGCCTCATTAAACCTCGAGAACTCACACCCCCTTAAAGAGCATTTGAGATTTTATAGGTTTGCTACCAGTAGCCATTAAAGTGTCTAAAATGGGGACACTTTTTTCAAACGGTCAGAAAATCTTCTCCACTTCGAGTTTTTAGCTGAATTTTTTTGTGCATGCCAACAAAAATACAAGGATCACCTCTACCAAATTTGGGTACAAAATTCTTTCTAAAAAAATTTTAAAAAATCCTGAACCGTAAAAAGTTTCAAAAATCATGAAAAATAGAAAACGGGTCGTCTTGCCACGAAACTTCCGCCCGCACCCATCACCGGAGCATTGTCGGAGAGCCTAACCGATGACATTGGAGGTTCCGGTGATTGTGGGGGCCGGGGGGTGTGTGCACATGATGTGCGATAGGTGCTCGTACTTGGCCCTTATATTGGCCCCCTATCCCTCATCAAACCTCAAGAACTCACACCCCTTAAAGAGCATTTGAGATTTTATAGGTTTGCTGCCAGTAGCCATTAAAGTGTCTGAAATGGGGACACTTTTTTCAAACTGTCACAAAATCTTCTCCCCTTCGAGTTTTTAGCTGAAGTTTTTTGTGCATGCCAAGAAAAATACAAGGATCACCTCTACCAATTTTGGGAACAAAATTCTTTCTAAAAAAATTAAAAAAAATCCCAAACCGTAAAAAGTTTTGAAAATCATGAAAAATAGAAAACGGGTCATCTTGCCACGAAACTTCACATGAAGGCTTAGGGGACCATTGTATGAATTTACAAGCAATAAAAATGGCATCGGCACAGCAGAAATATGAAGATGTGCTTGAACCCACCTACCATCCGTTTGATTCCCGGTTTACGCGTCCTGCCTCTCTGATCGGCTGAGCGCCCGCACGCTCGTTTCGTGGGTTGACTTAGGCATACGGAGTTCATCCCCAGTCTAAGCATACGGAGTTCTTTTCCAGTCTAAGATCAGACTGGATCGAGGGTTGAGGTAGCAGGATCGACAGCACGTAGGGGGGATAGGGCCGATCCTCGACTTACGCATTCTGCCTCTCTGGCCGGCTAAGCACCCGTATGCTCATTTTGTGGGTTGGCTTAGGCATACGGAGTATATTCCATGTCTAAGCCCTAGCTGGACTGAGGGTTATGCCAGCAGGACCGGCGCGGGATCGACAGCATGCAGAGGGGGACCAGGCTAATCCCCAGCTTGCGCATTATGCCTCTTCGACTGGCTCAGCACCCGACGCTCGTTTCATGGGTTGACTTATGCATACGAAATTCATTCCTAGTCTAAGATCGGATCGGACAGAGGGTGTGGCAGAAAGATCGAAGCACGTAGGGGGGATCGATTCGATCCCCGGCTTGCGCATTCTGCCTCTCCAGTCGGCTGAACACCCGCACGCTCGTTTCGTGGGTTGGCTTAGGCATACGGAGTTCATTCCATCTCTAAGCATACGGAGCTCATTCCCAGTCTAAGATTTTGAGCCACTGTGCACATGCTGGGCTCGGGCATGTGCTAGTGCCGCATTTTTTTCGCTCGGCACACCATCATCGGAGAGCCTAACCGATGGCATTGAGGGTTTTGGAGATTGGGGGTGCCGGGGGGTGTGCGCACATGATGTGCGATGGGTGCTGGTACTTGGCCCTTATATTGGCCCCCTATCCCTTATCAAACCTCGAGAACTCACACCCCCTTAAAGAACATTTGAGATTTTATAGGTTTGCTGCAAGTAGCCATTAAAGTGTCCGAAATAGGGACACTTTTTTTCAAACGGTCACAAAATCTTTTCCACTTCGAGTTTTTAGCTGAATTTTTTTATGCATGCCAATAAAAATACAAGGATCACCTATACCAAATTTGGGGACAAAAATCTTCCTAAAGAAATTTTAAAAAATCCCAAACCGTAAAAAGTTTGAAAAATCGTGAAAAATAAAAAACGGGTCGTCTTGCCACGAAACTTCACATGAAGGCTTAGGGGACCATTGTATGAATTTACAAGCCATAAAAATGGCATTGGCATGGTAGAAATATGAAGATGTGCTTGAACCCACCTACCACCCGTTCGATCCCCATTTTGCGCATCCTGCCTCTCTGGTCGGTTGAGCGCCCACACGCTCGTTTTGTGTGTTGACTTAGGCATACAGAGTTCATACCCAGTCTAAGTATACAGAGTTCATTCCCAGTCTAAGATTGAACCGGATCGAGTGTTGCGACAGTAGGATCGGCAGCACGTAAGGGGGACCGGGCCGATCCCCGGCTAACGCATTCTGCCTTTCTAGCTGACTGAGCGCCCGCACGCTCGTTTCATGCGTTGGCTTTGGCATACGGAGTACATTCCACGTCTAAGCCCCAGTCGGACCGAGGGCTGTGGCAGCAGGATCAACAGCACGTAGAGGGGGACCGGGCTGATCCCCAGCTTGCGCATTATGCCTCTCCGATCGGCCTCTCCGGCCAGCTAAGTGCCCTTATGCTCATTTCATGGGTTGACTTAGGCATACAGAGTTCATCCCCAGTCTAAGCATATGGAGTTCATTCCCCATCTAAGATCGGACCAGATCGAGGGTTACGACAATAGGATCAACAGCACGCAGGAGGGATCGGGCTGATCCTAGGCTTGTCGGTCGGTTGAGCACCCGCACGCTTTTTTCATGGGTTGGCTTAGGCATACGGAGTACATTCCACGTCTAAACCCTAGTCGAACTGAGTGTTGTGGTAGCAGGACCGGCATCGAGATCGACAGCATGTAGAGGGGGACCGAGTTGATCCTCGGCTTGTGCATTATCCGGTCGGCTGAGCGCCTGTACGATCATTTTGTGGGTTGACTTAGGCATACGAAGTTCATCCCCAGTCTAAGCATACAGAGTTCATTCCCAGTCTAAGATCAGACCGAATCAAGGGTTGCGACAGTAGGATTGGTAGCACGCAGGAGGGACCAGGCCGATCCACGGCTTGCACATTCTACCTCTCTGACCGGTTGAGCACCCGCACACTCATTTCGTGGGTTGGCTTAGGCATACAGAGTACATTCCACGTCTAAACCCCAACCGGACCAAGAGTTGTGGTAGCAGGACCGGGAGTGGGATTGGCAGCACGTAGAGGTGGATCGGGCTGATCCCCGACTTGCGCATTTCGCCTCTCTGGCCGGCTGAGTGCCCGCACTCTCATTTTATGGGTTGGCTTAGGCATACGGAGTACATTCCACATCTAAGCCCCAGTCAGATCGAGAGTTATGGTAGCAGGACTGACAACGAGATCAACAGCACGTTGAGGGGGATCGGGTTGATCCCCGACTTACGCATTATGCCTCTCCGACCGGTTGAGCACCCGTACGCTCGTTTCATGGGTTGACTTAGGCGTACGGAGTTCATCCCCAGTCGAAGCATATGGAGTTCATTCCTAGTCTAGGATCAAACCGGATCGAGGGTTGTGGCAGTAGGATCGGTAGCATGCAGGGGGGATCGGGCCGATCCCCGACTTGCATATTCCGCCTCTTCGGCCGGCTGAGCACCCGCACGCTCATTTCGTGGGTTGGCTTAGGCATACGGAGTACATTCCACGTCTAAGCCACAGTCAGACCGAAGGTTGTGGTAGCAGGATCGACAGCGGGATCGACAGCAAGCAGAGGGGGACTAGGTCGATCCCCGGCTTGCGTATTAGGCCTCTCCGACCGGCTGAGCGCCTGCACACTCGTTTCGTGGGTTGACTTAGGGATACGGAGTTCATCCCCAGTCTAAGCATACGGAGTTCATTCCCAATCTAAGATCAGACCGAACTGAGGGTTGCGGCAACAGGATCGGTATCACGCAGGGGGGACTGCGCCATTCCCCGACTTGCATATTATGCCTTTCCGATCGACTGAGTGCCCGCACGCCCATTTCGTGGGTTGGCTTAGGCATAGGGAGGTCATTCCATGTCTAAGCATTAGCCAGATCGAGAGTTGTGGCAGCGGGACCGGCAGCATGTAAAGGGGGACCAAGGCCGACCCCCGACTTGCGCATTATGCCTTTTTGGTCGGCTCAGCGCCCACACGCTCGTTTCGTGGGTTGCCTTATGCATACGGAGTTCATCCTCAGTCTAAGATCAGACCAGAGCGAGGTTGCGACAGCAAGATCGATAGCACGCAGGGGGGATCGGGTCGATCCCCGGCTTGCACGTTCTGCCTCTCCGGTCGGCTGAGCGCCCCTATGCTCGTTTCATGGGTTGGCTTAGGCATACAGAGTTCATTCCATGTCTAAGCTTACAGAGCTCATTACCAATCTAAGATTTTAAGCCACGGTGCACATACTGGGCTCAGGCATGTGCTGGTGTCGCATTTGTTTCGCAGGGGGCACCATCACCGGAGAGCCTAACCGGCGGCATTGGGGGTTCACATGAAACTTCACATGAAACTTCACATGAAGGCTTAGGGGACCATTATTTGAATTTACAAGCCATAAAAATGGCACGCCCATTTTGCCTCTCCAGCCGGCTAAACGTCCGCACACCCATTTCGTGGGTTGGCTTAGGCATAGGGAGCTCATTCCATGTCTAAGCCCCTGCCGGACTGAGGGTTGTGGCAACGAAACCGACAGCACGTAAAGGGGGACCGGGTCGATCCTTGGCTTGTGCATTATGCCTCTTCGATCGGCTCAACGCCCGAACGCTCGTTTCGTGGGTTGACTTATGCATACGGAGTTCATTCCCAATCTAAGATCGGATCGGACCGAGGGTTGCTATAGCAAGATCGATAGCACGTAGGAGGGACCGGGTCGATCCCTGGCTTGTGCATTCTGCCTCTCCGGCCAGCTGAGCGCCTGTACGCTTGTTTCATGGGTTGGCTTAGGCGTACGGAGTTCATTCCATGTCTAAGCATACGGAGCTCATTCCGAATCTAAGATTTTGAGCCACGGTGCACATGCTGGGCTCGGGCATGTGCTGGTGCCACATTTTTTTTGCCCGAGGCACCATCGCCGGAGCATCATCGGAGAGCCTAACCGACGGCATTGGGGGTTTGATCCCTGGCTTACGCATCCTGCCTCTCTGGTCGACTGAGCGCCAGCACGCTCGTTTCATGGGTTGACTTAGGCATACGGAGTTCATTCCCAGTCTAAGATCGGACTAGATCGAGGGTTGCGATAGCAAGATCAGCAGCACGCAGGAGGGACTGGGCCGATCCCCGGCTTGCGTATTTTGCCTCTTCAATCGGCTGACCGTCCGCACGCTCGTTTCGTGGGTTGGCTTAGGCATACAGAGTACATTCCACATCTAAGCCCCAGTCAGACCAAGTGTTGTGGCAGCAGGACCGACAGCGGGATCGATAGCACACGGAGGGGGATTGGACGTATCCTCAGCTTGTGCATTATGCCTTTCCGGTCGGCCTCTCCGACCGGTTGAACGCCTGCACGCTCGTTTCCTGGGTTGACTTAGGCATACAGAGTTCTTTCCCAATCTAAGCATACAGAGTTCATTCCCCGTCTAAGATCAGACCGGATCGAGGGTTGCGACAGCAGGATCGGTAGCACGCAGGAGGGACCGGGTCGATCCCCGGCTTACGCATTCTACCTCTCCTACCGGCTGAGCGCCCGCACGCCCTTTTCGTGGGTTGGCTTAGGCATACGGAGTACATTCCACGTCTAAGCCCCAGCCGGACCGAGGGCAGTCACAGCAGGACCGGCAGCGGGATCGGCAGCACACAGAGGAGGACTGGGCTAATCCCCGACTTGTGCATTATGCCTCTCTAACTGGCCTCTCCGGCCGGCTGAGCGCCCGCACGCCCATTTCGTGGGTTGGCTTAGGCATAGGGAGCTCATTCAATGTCTAAACCCCAACCGGACCGAGGGTTGTGGCAGCAAGACCAACAGCATGCAGAAGGGGACCAGGCCGATCCCTGGCTTGCGCATTATGCCTCTTCGGTTGGCTCAGCGCCCGCACGCCCATTTCATGGGTTGACTTATGCATACGGAGTTCATTCCTAGTCTAAGATTAGACCCGACCGAGGGTTGTGGCAGTAGGCTCGACAACATGCAAGGGGGGATTGGGTCGATCCCTGGCTTGCGCATTCTGCCTCTCCGACCGGTTGAGCGCCCGCACGCTTATTTCATGGGTTGGCTTAGGCATACGGAGTTCATTCCATGTCTAAGCATACGGAGCTAATTCCCAATCTAAGATTTTGAGCCACGGTGCACATGCTGGGCTCGGGCATGTGCTGGTGCAGCATTTTTTTCACCTGGGGCACCATCGTCGGAGCATCGTCAGAGAGCCTAACCGGCGGTATTTGGGGTTCCAGCGATTGGGGGGCCAGGGGGTGTGCGCACATGATGTGCGATGGGTGCTGGTACTTGGCCCTTATATTGGCCCCCTATCTCTCATCAAACCTCGAGAACTCCCACCCCCTTCAAGAGCATTTGAGAATTTATAGGTTTGCTGCCAGTAGCCATTAAAGTGTCTAAAATGGGGATACTTTTTTCAAACGACCACAAAATCTTCTCCACTTCCAGTTTTTAGCTGAATGTTTTTATGCATGCCAACAAAAATACAAGGATCACCTCTACCAAATTTGGGGACAAAACTCTTTCTAAAAAAATTTAAAAAAATCTCGAACTGCAAAAAGTTTCAAAAATCGTGAAAAATAGAAAACAAGTCGTCTTGCCACGAAACTTCACATTGAGGCTTAGAGGACCATTGTATGAATTTACAAGCCATAAAAATGGTATTGGCACAGTAGAATATATGAAGATGTGCTTGAACCCACCTACCACCCGTTTGATCCCCGGCTTGCGCATCCTGCCTCTTTGGTCTGCTGAGCGTCGCACGCTCGTTTCGTGGGTTGACTTAGGCATATGGAGTTCATCCCCAATCTAAGCATATGGAGTTCATTCCCAGTCTAAGATCAGACCGGATCGAAGGTTGCGACAGCAGGATCGGCAGCACGCAGGGGGGATCGGATCGATCCCCGGCTTGTGCATTCTACCTCTCCGGTCGGCTGAGCACCCGCACGCTCGTTTCGTGGGTTGGCTTAGGCATATGGAGTACATTCCACATCTAAGCCCCAGCCGGACCGAGGGTTGTGGTAGCAGGACCGACAGCGGGATCGATAGCACGCAGAGGGAGACCGGGCTGATCCTCGGCTTGCGTATTATGCCTCTCCGATCGGCCTCTCCAGCCAATTGAGCACCCGCACGCTCGTTTCGAGGGTTGACTTAGGCATATGGAGTTCATCCCTAGTCTAAGCATACGGAGTTCATTCCCAGTCTAAGATCGGACTGGATCGAAGGTTGCGGCAGTAGGATCGACAGCATGCAGGGGGGACTGGGCTGATCCTCGGCTTGCGCATTCTACCTTTTCGATCGACTGAGCGCCCGCACGCCCGTTTCATGGGTTGGCTTAGGCATAGGGAGCTCATTGCATGTCTAAGCCCCAACCGGACTGAGGGTTGTGGCAGTGGGATCGGCAGGACGCAGAGAGGGATCGGGTCGATCCCTGGCTTGTGCATTATGCCTCTTCGATCGGTTCAGTGCCTGCACGCTCGTGTCATGGGTTGACTTATGCATACGGAGTTCATTCCTAGTCTAAGATTGGACTGGACCGAGGGTTGCAGCAGTAGGATCGATAGCACGTCGGGGGGGACCGGGATCCCAGGCTTGCGTATTCTGCCTCTCCAGCCAACTGAGCGCTCGCACGCTCATTTCGTGGGTTGGCTTAGGCATACAGAGTTCATTCCATGTCTAAGCAGACGGAGCTCATTCCCAATCTAAGACTTTGAGCCACGGTGCACTTGCTGGGCTCAGGCATGTGCTGGTGCCACATTTTTTTTGCCCGGGGCACCATCACCGAGCATCACTAGAGAGCCTAACCGACGGCATTGGGGGTTTCGACGATTGGGGTGGCTGGTGGGTGTACGCACATGATGTGCGATGGGTGCTGGTACTTGGCCCTTATATTGGCCCCCTATCCCTCATCAAACCTCGAGAACTCACACCCCCTTAAAGAGCATTTGAGATTTTATAGGTTTGTTGCCAGTAGCCATTAAAGTGTCTAAAATGGGGACACTTTTTTCAAACGACCACAAAATCTTCTCCACTTCCAGTTTTTAGCTGAATGTTTTTATGCATGCCAACAAAAATACAAGGATCACCTCTACCAAATTTGGGGACAAAACTCTTTTTAAAAAAATTTAAAAAAATCTTAAACCGTAAAAAGTTTTGAAAATCATGAAAAATAGAAAACGGATCGTCTTGCCATGAAACTTCACATGAAGGCTTAGGGGACCATTGTATGAATTTACGAGCCATAAAAATGGCATTGGCATAGCAGAAATATGAAGATGTGCTTGAACCCACTTACCACCCGTTCGATCCCCGACTTACGCATCCTGCCTCTTTAGTCGGCTGAGCGTCCGCACGCTCGTTTCGTGTGTTGACTTAGGCACACGGAGTTCATCCCCATTCTAAGCATATGGAGTTCATTCCTAGTCTAAGATCGGACCGGATCAAGGGTTGCAGTAGTAGGATCGACAGCACGTATGGGGGACCAGGCTGATCCCCAGCTTGTGCATTCTGCCTCTCCGGTCGGCTGAGCGCCCGTACGCTCGTTTCGTGGGTTGGCTTAGGCATATGGAGTGCATTCCACATCTAAGCCCCAGCTGAACCGAGGGTTGCGACAGTAGGACCGATAGCGGGATCGACAGCATGCAAAGGGGGATCAGGCTGATCCCCGACTTGTGCATTATGCCTCTCCGATCGGCTGAGCGCTCGCACGCTCGTTTCGTGGGTTGAGTTAGGCATACGGAGTTCATCCCTAGCCTAAGCATACGGAGTTCATACCCAGTCTAAGATCAGACTGGATCGAGCATTGCGGCAGCAAGATCGACAGCACGCACGGGGGACCGGGCCAATCCACGGCTTGCGCATTCTGCCTCTCCGGCCGGTTGAGCGCCCACACGCTCGTTTCGTGGGTTGGCTTAGGCATACAGAGTACATTCCACTTCTAAGCCCTAGCCGGACCGAGGGTTGTGGCAATAGGACCGGTAGCGGGATCAGCAGCACATAGAGGGGGATCGGGCTGATCCTTGGCTTGCGCATTATGCCTTTCTGACCGGCCTCTCTGGTCGGCTGAGTGCCTCACGCTTGTTTCGTGGGTTGACTTAGGCATACAGAGTTCATCCCCAGTCTAAGCATACGGAGTTCATTCCTAGTCTAAGATCGAACCAAATTGAGGGTTGCGGCAGCAGGATCGGTAGCACGCAGGGGGGATCTGGCCGATCCCTAACTTGCGCATTCTGCCTCTCCCGTCGGCTGAGCGCCCGTACGCTCATTTCATGGGTTGGCTTAGGCATACGGAGTACATTCCACGTCTAAGCCATAGTCAGATCGAGGGTTATGGAAGTAGGACCGACAGCGAGATCGGCAACACGTAGAGAGGGACCGGGCTGATCCCCGACTTGTGCATTTTGCCTCTCCAGTCGACCTCTCCGACCGGCTGAGCGCCCGCACGCTTGTTTTTTGGGTTGACTTAGGCATACGGAGTTCATCCCCAGTCTAAGCATACGAAGTTCATTCCTAGTCTAAGATCGAAATGGATCGAGGGTTGCGGTAGTAGGATCGGTAGCATACAGAGTGGACCGAGCTGATCCTCGACTTACGCATTTTACCTCTCTAGCCGACTGAGCGCTCGCACGCCCGTTTCGTGGGTTGGCTTAGGCATAGGGAGCTCATTCCATGTCTAAGGCCCAGCCTGACTGAGGGTTGTGGTAGCAGGATCGGCAGCACGAAAAGGGCGATCGGGCCGATCCCTGGCTTGAACATTATGCCTCTTCGGTCGGCTCAACGCCCGCACGCTCGTTTCATGTGTTGACTTATGCTTATGAATTCATTCCCAGTCTAAGATCGGACCGGACCAAGGGTTGCGACAGTAGGATTGATAGCACGCAGGGTGGGACCAAATTGATCCTCGACTTGCGCATTCTACCTCTCTAGCCGACTGAGCGCCCGTACGCTCCTTTCGTGGGTTGGCTTAGGCATACGGAGTTCATTCCATGTCTAAGCATACGGAGCTCATTCCCAATCTAAGATTTTGAGCCACGGTGAACATACTGGGCTCGGGCATGTGTGGGTGCCGTATTTTTTTCGCCCGAAGCACTATCACCAGAGCATCACCGGAGAGCCTAACTGACGGCATTGGGGGTTCCGACGATTAGGGGTGCCGGGGGGCGTGCACACATGATGTGCAATGGGTGCTGGTACTTGCCCTTATATTCACCCCCTATCCCTCATCAAACCTCGGGAACTCACACTCCCTTAAAGAGCATTTGAGATTTTATAGGTTTGCTGCTAGTAGCAATTAAAGTGTCTAAAATGGGGACACTTTTTTCAAATAGTCACAAAATCTTCTCCACTTCGAGTTTTTAGATGAAGTTTTTTGTGCATGCCAACAAAAATAAAAGGATCACCTCTACCAAATTTGGGGACAAAACTCTTTCTAAAAAAATTTAAAAAAATCTCAAACCGTAAAAAGTTTCGAAAATCATGAAAAATAGAAAACGGTTCGTCTTGCCATGAAACTTCACATGAAGGCTTAAGGGACCATTGTATGAATTTACAAGCCATAAAAATGGCATTTCCACGGTAAAAATATGAAGATGTGGTTGAACCCACCTACCACCCGTTCTGCCTCTCCAACCGGCTAAGCGCCCGCACGCTCGTTTCGTGGGTTGGCTTAGGCATACGGAGTACATTCCACGTCTAAGCCCTAGCCCGACCGACAATTATGGTAGCAGAGCCGGCAGCGGGATCAACAGCACGCAGAGAGGGATCGGGCTGATCCCTGGCTTGCGCATTATGCCTCTCCGGCTAGCCTAAGCACACGGAGTTCATCCCCAGCCTAAGCACACGGAGTTCATTCCCAGTCTAAGATCAGACTGAGGGTTGCGACAATAGGATCGACAGCACGCAGGGGGGATCTGGCCGATCCTTGGCTTGCGCATTCTGCCTCTCCAGCCGGCTGAGCGCCCGCACGCTCGTTTCGTAGGTTGGCTTAGGCATAGGGAGCTCATTCCATGTCTAAGCCCCAGCCAGACCAAAGGTTGTGGTAGCAGGATCGGCAGCACGTAGAAAGGGACCGGGTCTATCCCCGGCTTGCGTATTATGCCTCTTCGGTCGGCTCAACGGGCACACGCTCGTTTCGTAGGTTGACTTATGCATACGAAGTTCATTCCCAGTCTAAGGTCAAATCGGACTGAGGGTTACGATAGCAGGATTGACAGCACGTAGGGGGGACCGAGTCGATCCTCGACTTACGCATTCTGCCTCTCCGGCTGGTTGAGCGCCTGCATGCTCGTTTCGTGGGTTGGCTTAGGCATACGGAGTTCATTCCTTGTCTAAGCATACAAAGCTCATTCCCGGTCTAAGATTTTGAGCCACGGTGCACATGCTGGGCTCGGGCATGTGCCGATGCCACATTTTTTTCGCCCGGGGCACCATCGCCGGAGCATCACCAAAGAGCCTAACCGGAGGCATTGGGGGTCCGGTGATTGGGGGGGCCGGGGGGTGTGCGCACATGATATGCGATGGGTGCTGGTACTTGGCCCTTATGTTGGCCCCCTATCCCTCATCAAACCTCGAGAACTCACACCCCCTTAAAGAGCATTTGAGATTTTATAGGTTTGCTGCCAGTAGCCATTATAGTGTCTGAAATGGGGACACTTTTTTCAAATGGTCACAAAATCCTCTCCACTTCGAGTTTTTAGCTGAATTTTTTTGTGCATGCCAATAAAAATACAAGGATCACCTCTACCAAATTTGGGGACAAAACTCTTTCTAAGAAAATTAAAAAAATCCCGAACCGTAAAAAGTTTCAAAAATCATGAAAAATAGAAAACGGGTCGTCTTGCCACTAAACTTCACATGAAGGCTTTGGGGACCATTGTATGAATTTACAAGCCATAAAAATGGCATTGGCATGGCAGAACTATGAAGATGTGCTTGAACCCACCTACCACCCGATCGATCCCCAGCTTGCGCATCCTGCCTCTCTGGTCGGCTGAGCGCCCGCACGCTCATTTCGTGGGTTGCGTTAGGCATACGGAGTTCATCCCCAGTCTAAGCATACAGAGTTTTTTCCCAGTCTAAGATTGGACCGGATCGAGGGTTGCAACAGCAGGATCGGTAGCACGCAGGGGGAACGGGCCGATCCCCAGCTTGTGCATTCTGCCTCACCGACCGGTTGAGCGCCCGCACGCTTGTTTCGTGGATTGGCTTAGGCATACGGAATACATTCCACATCTAAGCCCCAGTCGGACCGAGGGTTGTGGCAGCAGGACCGGTAGTGGGATTGGCAACACACAGAAGAGGACCAGGCTGATCCTCGACTTGCGCATTATGCCTCTCCAACCGGCTTCTGCGGTCGGCTGAGCACCCGTATGCTCGTTTCGTGGCTTGACTTAGGCATACGGTGTTCATCTCCAGTCAAAGATCGGATCGGGCCAAGGGTTGCGGTAGCAGGATCGACAGCACGTAAGGGGCACCGGGCTTGCACATTCTACCTCTCCGCCCGGCTGAGTGCCCGCACGCCCGTTTCGTGGGTTAGCTTAGGCATAGGGAGCTCATTCCACGTCTAAGCCCCAGCCGGACCGAGGGTTGTGGCAGCAGGACCGGTAGCAGGATCGATAGCATGCAGAGGGGGACCGGGCTGATCCCTGACTTGCACATTATGCCTCTCCGACCAGCTGAGCGCCCGTACGCTCATTTTATGGGTTGACTTAGGCATATGTAGATCATCCCCAGTCTAAGCATACGGAGTTCATTACCAGTCTAAGATCAGACCGGATCGAGGGTTGCGGCAGCAGGATCGGTAGCACGTAGGGTGGATCGAGCCGATCCCCGACTTACGCATTCTGCCTCTTCAGTCGGCTGAGTGCCCGCACACTCGTTTCGTGGGTTGGCTTAGGCATACGGAGTACATTCCACGTCTAAGACCCAATCGGACCAAGGGTCGTGGCAGCAGGACCGACAACGAGATTAGCAGCACGTAGAGGGGAATCGAGCTGATCCCCGACTTGCGCATTATGCCTTTCCAGCAGGCCTCTCTGATCGGCTGAGTGCCCGTACGCTCATTTTGTGGTTTGACTGAGGCATACAGAGTTCATCCCCAGTCTAACCATACGGAGTTCATTCCCAGTCTAAGATCAGACCGAACTGAGGGTTGTGGCAACAGGATCAACAGCATGCAGGGGCGACCGGGTCAGTCCTCGGCTTACGCATTTTGCCTCTCCGATCGACTGAGTGCCCACACGTTCATTTCTTAGGTTGGCTTAGGCATTGGGAGCTTATTCCATGTCTAAGCCCCAGCCAGATCGAGGGTTATGGCAGTGGGACCGGTAACACGCAGAGGGGGATCAGGCCGATCCTCGGCTTGCGCATTATGCCTCTTCGGCCAGCTCAGTGCCCGCACGCTCGTTTCATGGGTCGACTTATGCAAACGAAGTTCATTCCCAGTCTAAGATCGGATCAAACCGAAGGTTGTGATAGCAGGATCGACAGCACGTAGGGGGGACCGAGTCAATCCCCAGCTTGCGCATTCAGCCTCTACGGACGGCTGAGCACCCGCACGCTCATTTAGTGGGTTGGTTTAGGCATACGGAGTTCATTCCATGTCTAACCATACGGAGCTCATTCCCAATCTAAGATTTTGAGCCATGATGCAAATGCTGGGCTCGAGCATGTGCTGGTGCTGCATTTTTTTCGCCCGGGGCACCATCGTCGGAGCATCGTCGGAGAGCCTAACCGGTAGCATTGGGGGTTCCGGCATTGGGGGGCCGGGGGGTGTGCGCACATGATGTGCGATGGGTGCTGGTACTTGGCCCTTATATTGGCCCCCTATCCCTCATCAAACCTCAAGAACTCACACCCCCTTAAATAGCATTTGAGATTTTATAGGGTTGCTGCCAGTAGCAATTAAAGTGTCTGAAATGGGGATACTTTTTTCAAACGGTCACAAAATCTTCTCCACTTCGAGTTTTTAGCTGAATTTTTTTTTGCATGCCAAAAAAAATACAAGGATCACCTCTACCAAATTTGGGGACAAAAATCCTTCTAAAAAAATTTAAAAAAATCCCGAACCGCACAAAGTTTCAAAAATCGTGAAAAATAGAAAACTGGTCGTCTTGCCACGAAACTTCACATGAAGGGTTAGGGGACCATTGTATGAATTTACGAGCCATAAAAATGGCATTGGCATGGCAGAAATATGAAGATGTGCTTGAACCCACCTACCACCCGTTCGATCCCCAGCTTGCGCATCCTGCCTCTCTGGTCGGCTGAGCGCCCGCACGCTTGTTTCATGGGTTGACTTAGGTATACGGAGTTTATCCCCAGTCTAAGCATACAGAGTTCATTCCCAGTCTAAGATCGGACCGGATCGAGGGTTGCGACAGCAGGATCGTCAGCACGCAGGGGGGACCGGTCTGATCCTCGACCTGCGTATTCTACCTCTCCGGCCGATTGAGCGCCCGTATGCTCGTTTCATGGGTTGCCTTAGGCATACGGAGTACATTCCCCATCTAAGCCCCATCTGGATCAAGGGTTGTGGTAGCAGGACCTACAGCGGGATCAACAACACGCAGAAGGGACCGGGCTGATCCCTAACTTACGCATTATGCCTCTTCGGCCGGCTGAGAGCCCGCACGCTCATTTCGTGGGTTGACTTAGGCATACGGAGTTCATCCCCAGTCTAAGCATACGGAGTTCATTCCCAATCTAAGATCAGACCGGACCGAGGGTTGCGGCAGCAGGATTGGTAGCACGCAAGGGGACCGGGTCAATCCTCAGCTTGCGCATTCTTCCTCTCCGGCCAGCTGAGCTCCCGTACGCCCGTTTCGTGGGTTGGCTTAGGCATAGGGAGCTCATTCCATGTCTAAGCCCCAATCGGACCGAGGGTTGTGGTAGTGGGATCGGTAGCACACAGAGGGGGATCGAACCAATCCCCGGCTTGCGCATTATGCCTATTCGGCTGGCTCAATGCCCGCACGCTCATTTCGTGGGTTGACTTATGCATACAGTGTTCATTCCCAGTCTAAGATTGGACTAGACTGAGAGTTGTGGTAGTAGGATCGACAGCACATAGGGGGGATCGAGTCGATCCCCAGCTTCCGCATTCTGCCTCTCCGATCGGTTGAGTGCCCGCACGCTTGTTTCGTTGGTTGGCTTAGGCATACGAAGTTCATTCGATGTCTAAACATACAGAGCTCATTCCCAATCTAAGATTTTGAGCCACGGTGCACATGCTGGGCTCGGGCATGTGCTGGTGCCACATTTTTTTCGCTCGGGGCACCATCGTCGGACCATCGCCGAAGAGCCTAACCGGCAGCTTTAGGGGTTCCGGCGATTGGGGGGCCGGGGGGTGTGCGCACATGATGTGCGATGGGTGCTAGTACTTGGCCCTTATATTGGCCCCCTATCCCTCATCAAACCTCGAGAACATGCACCCCCTTAAAGAGCATTTGAGATTTTATAGGTTTGCTACCAATAGCCATTAAAGTGTCTGAAATGGGGACACTTTCTTCAAACGGTCACAAAATCTTCTCCACTTTGAGTTTTTGGCTGAATTTTTTTATGCATACCGAAAAAAATACAAGGACCGCTTCTACCAAATTTGGGGGCAAAACTCTTTCTAAAAAATTTTTAAAAAATACCCAACCGTAAAAAGTTTTGAAAATCGTGAAAAGTAGAAAACAGGTCGTCTTGCCATGAAACTTCACATGAAGGCTTAGGGGACCATTGTTTGAATTTACAAGCCATAAAAATGGCATTGGCATGGCAGAAATATGAAGATGTGCTTGAACCCACCTACCACCTGTTCGATCCCCTA
This sequence comes from Durio zibethinus, assembly GCF_002303985.1. The sequence goes on along the minus strand of NW_019167826.1, from coordinate 24,858,684 downwards.
CTTGCACATCCTGCCTCTCTACTCGGCTGAGCGCCCGCACGCTCGTTTCATGGGTGGACTTAGGCATACGGAGTTCATCCCCAGTCTAAGCATACGGAGTTCATTCCTAGTCTAAGATCGAACCGGATCGAGGGTTGTGGCAGCAGGATCGGCAGCACGCAGGGGGGACCGGATCGGTCCCCGACTTGCGTATTCTGCCTCTTCAGCTGGCTGACCGCCCGCACGCTCGTTTCATGGGTTGGCTTAGGCATACGGAGTACATTCCACATCTAAGCCCCAGCTGGATCGAGGGTTGTCACAGCAGGATCGGCAACAGGATTGACAGCACGCAGAGGGGGACCAGGCTTATCCCCGACTTGTGCATTATGCCTCTCCGACCGGCCTCTCTGGTCGGCTGAGTGCCCCTACGCTCGTTTCGTGGGTTGACTTAGGCATATGGAGTTCATCCCCAGTCTAAGCATACAGAGTTCATTCCCAGTCTAAGATCGGATCAGACCGAGGGTTGCCACAGTAGGATCGGCAGCACGCAGGGGGGACCGGGTCGATCCTCAGCTTGCGCATTCTGCCTCTCCGAACGGCTGAGCACCCGCATGCTCGTTTCGTGGGTTGGCTTAGGCATAGGCAGCTCATTCCATGTCTAAGCCCCAGTTGGACCGAGGGTTGTGGCAGCAGGACCGGTAGCATGCAGAGGGGGACCGGGCTGATCCCCGGCTTGCACATTATGCCTCTTCGGCTGACTCAGCGCCCGCATGCTCGTTTCGTGGGCTGACTTATGCATACGGAGTTCATTCCCTGTCTAAGATCAGACCGGATCGAGGGTTGCGGCAACAGGATCGGTAGCATACAGGGGTGGATCGGGTTGATCCCCGACTTGCGCATTCTACCCCTCTAGCCGGCTGAGTGCCCGCACGCTCGTTTCATGGGTTGTTTTAGGCATACGGAGTTCATTCCATTTCTAAGCATACGGAGCTCATTCCCAATCTAAGATTTTGAGCCATAGTGCACATGCTAGGCTCGGGCATGTGCTGGTGCCAAATTTTTTTCACCCAGGGCACCATCGTCGGAGCATCGCCAAAGCATCGCCGGAGAGCATAACCGACGGCATTGGGGGTTCCGACGATTGGGGGGCCGGGGGTGTGCGCACATGATGTGCGATGGGTGCTGATACTTGGCCCTTATATTGGCCCCCTATCCCTCATCAAACCTCGAGAACTCACACCCCCTTAAACAGCATTTGAGATTTTATAGGTTTGCTGCCAGTAGCCGTTAAAGTGTCTGAAGTGGGGACACTTTTTTCAAACAGTCACAAAATCTTCTCCACTTCAAATTTTTAGATGAATTTTTTTGTGCATGCCAAGAAAAATACAAGGATCGGCTCTACCAAATTTGGGGATAAAACTCTTTCTAAAAAAATTTGAAAAAATCATGAACCGCAAAAAGTTTTAAAAATCATGAAAAATAGAAAACAGGTCGTTTTTCCATGAAACTTCACATGAAGGCTTAGGGGACCATTGTATGAATTTACAAGCCATAAAAATGGCATTCTGTGAGCTGATCCCTGGTTTGCGACAGCAGGATCGATAGCACGTAGGAGGGATCGGGTTGATCCCCGGTTTGTGAATTCTACCTCTCTGATAGGCTGAGTACCCGCACACTCGTTTCATGGGTTGGCTTAGGCATACAGAGTACATTCCATGTCTAAGCCCCAGCCGAACCGAGGGTTGTGGTAGCATGATTGGTAGTGGGTTCAACAGCACGTAGAGGGGACCGGGCTGATCCCCAACTTGTGCATTATGCCTCTCCGCTCGCACGCTCGTTTCGTGGGTTGACTTAGGCATACAGAGTTCATCCCCAGTCTAAGCATACAGAGTTCATTCCCAGTCTAAGATTGGACCGGATCGAGGGTTGCGGCAGTAGGATCGCCAGCACGCAGGGGGGACCGGATCGATCCTCGGCTTGTACATTCTGCCTCTCCAATCGGCTGAGCGCCTGCACGCTCGTTTCGTGGGTTGGTTTAGGCATACGGAGTACATTCTATGTCTAAACCCCAGCCGAACCAAGGGTTGTGGCAGCAGGACCGACAGCGGGATCAACAGCACGCAGAGGGGGATCGGGTCGATCCCCGGCTGCGTATTCTGCCTCTTCGGCCGGCTGAGTGCCCGCACGCTCGTTTCGTGGGTTGGCTTAGGGATAGGGAGCTCTTTCCATGTCTAAGCCCACCGGACCAAGGGTTCTAGCAGCGGGACCGGCAGCACGCAGAGGGGGACCGGGTCGATCCCTGACTTGCGCATTATGCCTCTTCGCCCGCATGCTTGTTTCATGGGTTGACTTATGCATACGGAGTTCATTCCTATCTAAGATCAGACTGGACCAAGGGTTGCAGTAGCAGGCTCGGCTTACGCATTCTGCCTCTCCAACCGACTGAGCGCCCGCACGCTCGTTTCGTGGGTTAGCTTAGGCATACGGAGTTCATTCCATGTCTAAGCATAAGGAGCTCATTCCCAATCTAAGATTTTGAGCCATGGTGCATGTGCTGGGCTCGAGCATGTGCTGGTGCCACATTTTTTTCACCTGGGGCACCATCGCCGGAGCATCATCGGAGAGCCTAACCGATGACATTGGGGGTTTCAGCAATTAAGGGACGGGGGGTGTGCGCACATGATGTGCGAAGGGTGCTGGTACTTGGCCCTTATATTGGCCCCCCATCCCTCATCAAACCTTGAGAACTCACACCCTTTTAAAGAGCATTTGAGATTTTATAGGTTTGCTGCCAGTAGCCATTAAAGTGTTTGAAATGGGGACACTTTTTTCAAACGGTAACAAAATCTTCTCCACTTCGAGTTTTTAGCTGAATTTTTTTGTGCATGCCAACAAAAATAAAAGGATCACCTCTACCAAATTTGGGGACAAAACTCTTTCTAAAAAAATTTTAAAAAATCTCGAACCACAAAAAGTTTTAAAAATCATGAAAAATAGAAAACGTGTCGTCTTGCCACGAAACTTCACATGAAGGCTTAGTTGACCATTGTATGAATTTACAAGCCATAAAAATGGCATTGACACGGCAGAAATATGGAGATATGCTTGAACCCACCTACCACCCGTTCGATCCCCGGCTTGTGCATCCTGCCTCTCTGGCCGGTTGAGCGCTCGCACGATTGTTTCGTGCGTTGACTTAGGCATACGGAGTTCATCCCCAGTCTAAGAATACGGAGTTCATTCCCAGTCTAAGATCGGATCGGATTGAGGGTTACGGCAGCAGGATTGACAGCACGGAGGGTGGATCGGGCTGATCCCCGACTTGCGCATTCTGCCGCTCCGATCGACTGAGTGCCCGCACACTCGTTTCGTTGGTTGGCTTAGGCATATGGAGTACATTCCATGTCTAAGCCCCAGTCGGACTAGGGGTTGTGGCAATAGGACCGGCAGTAGGATCGACAGCACGCAGAGGGGGACCGGGCTGATCCCTAGCTTGCGCATTATGCCTTTTTGATCGGCCTCTCCCTCCGGTTGAGCGCCCGCACGCTCGTTTCGTGGGTTGACTTAGGCATACAGAGTTCATCCCCAGTCTAAGCATACGGAGTTCATTCCCAATCTAAGATCGGATCGGATCGGGGGTTGTGGCAATAGGATCGGTAGCACATAAGGGGGATGGGCCGATCCCCGGCTTACGCATTCTGTCTCTTCAGCCGTCTGAGCGTCCGCACGTCTGTTTCATGGGTTGGCTTAGGCATAGGGAGCTCATTCCATGTCTAAGCCCCAGTCGAACCAAGGGTTGTGGCAGCAGGACCGGTAACACGCAGAGGGGGACCAAGCCAATCCTCGACTTGCGCATTATGCCTCTTCGACCGGCTCAGTGCCCGCACACTCATTTCGTGGGTTGGGTTAGGCATATGGAGTAAATTCCATGTCTAAGCCCCAGCCGAACCGAGGGTTGTCGTAGCAGGACCGGTAGCACGCAGAGGGGGACTGGGCTGATCCCTGGCTTACGCATTATGCCTCTCCGGCTGGCTGAGCGCCCGCACGCTCGTTTCATGGGTTGACTTAGGCATACAGAGTTCATCCCCAGTTTAAGCATACAGAGTTCATTCCCAATCTAAGATCAAATCGGATCGAGGGTTGCGGTGGCAGGATCGATAGTACGCAGGGGGACCGGGCTGATCCCCAGCTTGCACATTCTGTGTCTCCGATCGGCTGAGCCCCCGTATGCTCATTTGATGGGTTGGCTTAGGCATACGGAGTACATTCCATGTCTAAGCCCTAGCCGGACTAACGGTTGTGGCAGTAGGATCGACAGCTGGATCGACAGCACGGAGAGGGGGATCGGGCTAATCCCCGGCTTGCGTATTATGCCTCTTCGATCGGCCTCTCCGGCCGGCTGAGTGCCCGTACGCTCATTTCGTGGGTTGACTTAGGCATACAGAGTTCATTCCCAGTCTGAGATCAGATCGAACCGAGGGTTGCGATAGCTGGATCGACAGCACGTAAGGGGGATCGGGCCGATCCCTGACTTGCGCATTCTACCTCTCCAGCCGGCTGATAACCCGCACGCCTGTTTCGTGGGTTGGCTTAGGCATAGGGAGCTCATTCCATGTCTAAGCCCTAGCCGGACCGAGGGTTGTGGCAGCAGGACTGGCAGCACCCCGAGGGGGACTGGGCCGATCCCCGGCTTGCGCATTATGCCTCTTCGACCGGCTCAGCGCCCGCACGCTCGTTTCGTGGGTTGACTTATGCATACTGAGTTCATTCCCAGTGTAAGATCGGACCAGACCGAGGGTTACGGCAGCAAGATGCACAGCATGCAGAGGGGGATCTGGTCGATCTCCGGCTTGTACATTCTACCTCTCCGATCGGTTGAGTGCCCACACGCTCGTTTCGTGGGTTGGCTTAGGCATACGGAGTGCATTCGATGTCTAAGCATACGGAGCTCATTCTCGATCTAAGATTTTGAGCCACGGTGCACATGCTAGGCTCGGGCATGTGCTGGTGTTGCTTTTTTTTCACCCGGGGTGCCATCGTCGGAGCATCGTCGGAGAGCCTAACCGACGGCGTTAGAGGTTTCGACGATTGGGGGGTCGAGGGCTGTGCACACATGATGTGCGATGGTTGCCGGTACTTGGCCCTTATATTGGCCCCCTATCCCTCATCAAACCTCAAGAACTCACACCCCCTTAAAGAGCATTTGAGATTTTATAGGTTTGCTGCCAGTAGCCATTAAAGTGTCTGAAATGGGGACACTTTTTTCAAACGGTCACAAAATATTCTCCACTTCGAGTTTTTAGCTGAATTTTTTTGTGCATGCCAAAAAAAATAAAAGGATCACCTCTACCAAATTTGGGGACTAAACTCTTTCTAAAAAAATTTAAAAAAATCTCGAAGCGCAAAAAGTTTCAAAAATCATGAAAAATAAAAAACGAGTCGTCTTGCCACGAAACTTCTCATGAAGGCTTACGGGACCATTGTATGAATTTACAAGCCATAAAAATGGGATTGGCATGGCAGAAATATGAGGATGTGCTTGAACCCACCTACCACCCATTCGATCCCCGGCTTGCGCATCCTGCCTCTTTGCTCGACTGAGCGCCTGCACGCTCGTTTCGTGGGTTGACTTAGGCATACGAAGTTCATCCCTAGTCTAAGCATAGGAATTCATTCCCAATCTAAGATCGGACCGGATCGAGGGTTGCGACAGCAGGATCGACAGCACGCAGGAGGGACCGGGCTGATCCCCGACTTGTGCATTCTGCCACTCCGGCCGGCTGAGCGCCCGTAAGCTCTTTTCATGGGTTGGTTTAGGCATACGGGGTACATTCCACATCTAAGCCCTAGTCGGACCGAGGGTTGTGGCAGCAGGACTGGCAGCGAGATCGGCAGCACGCAGAGGGGGATCGGGTAGATCCTCGGCTTGCACATTAAGCCTCTCCGGTCGGCCTTCAGACCGACTGAGCGCCCGCACACTCGTTTCGTGGGTTGACTTAGGCATACGGAGTTCATCCCCAGTCTAAGCTTACGGAGTTCATTCCCAGTCTAAGATCAGACCGAATCGAGGGTTGCGACAGCAGGATCGACAGCACGTAGGGGGGACCGGACCGATCCTTGGCTTACGCATTTTGCCTCTCTAGCATGCTGAGCGCCCGCATGCTTGTTTCGTGGGTTGGCTTAGGCATACAAAGTGCATTCCACATCTAAGCCCCAGTCGGACCGAGGGTTGTGGTAGTAAGACTGGCAGCGGGATTGACAGCACGCAGAGGGGGATCGGGTTGATCCCTAGCTTACACATTATGCCTCTCCGACTGGCCTCTCTGGCCAGTTGAACGCCCGAACGCTCGTTTCATGGGTTTACTTAGGCATACGGAGTTCATCCCCAGTCTAAGCATATGGAGTTCATTCCCAATCTAAGATTAAACTGGATCGAGGGTTGCGACAGCAGGATCGACAGCACACAGGGGGGATCGTACCGATCCTTGGCTTGCGCATTCTGCCTCTCTGATCGATTGAGCCCCCGTACGCTCGTTTAATGGGTTGGCTTAGGCATACAGAGTACATTCCACGTCTAAACCCCAGCCAGACCGAGGGTTATGCCAGCAGCACCGACACAGGATCGGTAGCATGCAGAGAGGGAACGGGCTGATCCCCAGCGTACGCATTATGACTCTCCGACAGGCCTCTCCGGTTAGCTGAGCGCTCGCACGCTCATTTCGTGGGTTGACTTAGGCATACGAAGTTCATCCCCAGTCTAAGCATATAGAGTTCATTCCCAGTTTAAGATCAGACCGGATCGAGGGTTGCGACAGCAGGATTGACAGCACGTAGGGGGGATCGAGTCGATCCTCGACTTACGCATTCTGCCTCTCCGGTCGACTGAGCACCCGCATGCCTGTTTCATGGGTTGGCTTAGGCATAGGGAGCTCATTCCATGTCTAAGCCCTAGCCAGACTGAGGGTTGTGGCAGCGGGATCGACAGCACGCAGAGGGGGACCGGGCCGATCCCTGGCTTGCACATTATGCCTCTTCGACCGGATCAGCACCCGCATGCTCGTTTCACGGTTTGACTTATGCATACGGAGTTCATTCCCAGTCTAAGATCGGATCGGACCGAGGGTTGCAGTAGCAGGATCGACAGCACGCAAGGGGGGGACCGAGTCAATCTCCGGCTTGTGCATTTTGCCTTTCCAGTCGACTGAAAGCCCGTACGCTCGTTTCATGGGTTGGCTTAGGCATACGGAGTTCATTCCATGTCTAAGCATTTGGAGCTCATTACCAATCTAAGATTTTGAGCCATTGTGCACATGCTAGGCTCGGGCATGTGCTGCTGCCGCATTTTTTTCGCCCGAAGTACCTTCGTCGGAGCATCGTCGGAGAGCCTAACCGACGGCATTGGGGGTTCCGACGATTGGGGAGGTCGGGGGGTGTGCGCACATGATGTGCGAAGGGTGCTGGTACTTGGCCCTTATATTGGCCCCCTAACCCTCATCAAACCTCCAGAACTCACACCCCCTTAAAGAACATTTAAGATTTTATAGGTTTGCTGCCAGTATCAATTAAAATGTCTGAAATAGGGACACTTTTTTCAAACGATCACAAAATCTTCTTCGCATGCAAACAAAAATACAAGGATCACCTCTACCAAATTTGGAGAGAAAAATCTTTCTAAAAAAACTTTTAAAAAAACTTTTAAAAAATCCAAAATCGTAAAAAGTTTCAAAAATCGTGAAAAATAGAAAACGGGTCGTCTTGCCACGAAACATCACATTAAGGCTTAAGGGACAAAACTCTTTCTGAAAAAATTTAAAAAAATCCAAAACCGCAAAAAGTTTTGAAATTTGTGAAAAATAGAAAATGGGTCGTCTTGCCATGAAACTTCACATGAAGGCCTAGGGGACCATTGTATGAATTTACAAGCCATAAAAATGACATTGGCACGACAGAAATATGAAGATGTGCTTGAACCCACCTACCACCCGTTCGATCCCCGGCTTACGCATCCTGCCTCTCTGGTCAGCTGAACACCCGCATGCTCGTTTCGTGGGTTGACTTAGGCATGCGAAGTTCATCCTCAGTCTAAGCATACGGAGTTTATTCCTAGTCTAAGATCGGACCGGATCGAGGGTTGCAACAGCACGATCGGTAGCACACAAGGGGGACCGGGTCGATCCTCGACTTGTGCATTCTGCCTCTCGGTAGGCTGAGCGCCCGCACGCTTGTTTCATGGGTTGACTTAGGCATACGGAGTTCATCCCCTGTCTAAGCATACGGAGTTCATTCCCAGTCTAAGATCGGATCGGATCGAGGGTTGCGACAGCAGGATCGATAGCACGTAGGGGGGACCGGGCCGATTCTCGCTTTGCCCATTCTGCCTCCCCGATTGGCTGAGCGCTCGCACACTCGTTTCGTGGGTTGGCTTAGGCATGCGGAGTATATTCCATGTCTAAGCCCTAGCCGGACCGAGGGTTATGGTAACAGGACCGACAGCGGGATCGCAGCACGCAGAGGGGGACTGAGCTGATCCTCGGCTTACGCATTATGCCTCTCTGGCATGTGCTGGTGCTGTATTTTTTTTGCCTGGAGCACCATCGTCGAAGCATCACCGAAGAGCCTAACCGGCAGCATTGGGGGTTTCAGCGATTGGAGGGGCCGGGGGGTGTGCGCACATGATGTGCGATGGGTGCTGGTACTTAGCCCTTATATTGCCACCCTATCCCACATCAAACCTCGAGAACTCACACCCTCTTAAAGAGCATTTGAGATTTTATAAGTTTGCTGTCAGTAGCCATTAAGGTGTCTGAAATGGGGACACTTTTTTCAAACGATCACAAAATCCTGCCTCTCTGGTCGACTGAGAGCCCGCGCGCTCGTTTTGTGGGTTGACTTAGGCATATGGAGTTCATCCCCAGTCTAAACATACAGAGTTCATTCTCAGTCTAAGATCGGACCAGATCGAGGGTTGCGGCAGTAGGATCGACAGCACATATGGGGACCGGGCCGATCCTTAGCTTGCGCATTCTGCCTCTCTGACCGACTGAGTACATTCCATGTCTAAGCCCCAATCGGATCGAGGGTTGTGCCAGTAGGACCGACAGCAGGCTTGGCAGCACGCAGAGAGGGATCGGGCTAATCCCTGAATTGCACATTATGCCCCTCCGACCGGCTTTTTCGATCGGTTGAGCGCCCGTACGCTCGTTCCATGGGTTGACTTAGGCATACGAAGTTCATCCCTAGTCTAAGCATACGGAGTTCATTCCCAGTCTAAGATCAGACTGGATCGAGGTTTATGGCAACAGGATCCGCAGCACACAGGGGGGATCGGGCCGATCCCTAGCTTGCACATTTTGCCTTTTCGATCGACAGAGTGCCCGCACGCTCGTTTCATGGGTTGGCTTAGGCATACGGAGTTCATTCCATTTCTAAGCATACGGAGTTCATTCCCAGTCTAAGATTTTAAGCCACGGTGCACATGCTAGGCTCGGGCATGTGCTGGTGCTGTATTTTTTTTGCCCGGGGCACTATGTCAGAGCATAGTCGGAGAGCCTAACCGACAAAATTGGGGGTTCCGACGATTGGGGGGGCCGGGGGGTGTGCGCACATGATGTGTGATGGGTGCTGATACTTGGCCCTTATATTGGCCCCCTATCCCTCATCAAACCTCGAGAACTCACAACCCCTTAAAGAGCATTCGAGATTTTATAGGTTTGCTGCCAGTAACCACTAAAGTGTCTGAAATGGGGACACTTTTTTCAAACGGTCACAAAATCTTCTCCACTTCGAGTTTTTAGCTGAATTTTTTTATGCATGCCAACAAAAATACAAGGATCACCTCTACCAGATTTGGGGACAAAACTCTTTCTAAAAAAATTTAAAAAAATCTCGAACCATAAAAAGTTTCAAAAATCGTGAAAAATAGAAAACGGGTCGTCTTGCCACGAAACTTCACTTGAAGGCTTAAGGGACCATTGTTTGAATTTAGAAGCCATAAAAATGGCATTGGCACGGCAGAAATATGAAGATGTGCTTGAACCCACCTACCACCCGTTCGATCCCCGACTTGCGCATCCTCCCTCTCTGGTTGGCTGAGCGCCCGCACGCTTGTTTCATGGGTTGACTTAGGCATACGGAGTTCATTCCCAGTATAAGATCAGATTGGATCAAGAGTTGCGGCAGCAGGATCGGCAACACGCAGGGGGGATTAGGCCGATCCTCAGCATGCGCATTCTGCCTCTCCGACCGGCTGAGCACCCGCACGCTCGTTTTATGGGTTGGCTTAGAAATACGGTGTACATTCCATGTCCAAACCCCAGTCGAACCGAGGGTTGTGGCAGCAGGACCAGCAGCGAGATCGGCAGCACGTAGAGGGGGACCAGGCTGATCCTCGGTTTGCACATTATGCCTCTCCAACCGACCTCTCCGGTCGGCTGAGTGCCCGTACGCTCATTTCATGGGTTGACTTAGGTATACGGAGTTCATCCCCAGTCTAAGCATACGGAGTTCATTCCCAGTCTAAGATCGGACCGGATCGAGGGTTGCGGCAGCAGGATCAACAGCACGCAGGAGGGACCAGGTCGATCTCCAGCTTGTGCATTTTGCCTCTCCGACCGACTGAGTGCCCGCATGCCTGTTTCATGGGTTGGCTTAGGCGTAGGGAGCTCACTCCATGTCTAACCCCCAGCTAGACCGAGGGTTGTGGCAGCAGGATCTGTAGCACGCAGAGGGGGACCGGGCCGATCCCCGGCTTGCGCATTATGCCTATTCGGTCGGCTCAGCGCCCGTATGCTCGTTTCGAGGGTTGACTTATGCATACGGAGTTCATTCCCAGTCTAAGATCGGACCAGACCAAGCATTGCAGGACAGATTCGATAGCATGCAGGAGGGATCGGGTCGATCCTCGGTTTGTGCATTCTGCCTCTCCGGCCGACTGAAAGCCCACACGCTCGTTTCGTGGGTTGGCTTAGGTATACGGAGTTCATTCCATGTCTAAGATTTTGAGCCAAGGTGCACTTGCTGGGCTCGAGCATGTGCTGGTGCTGCATTTTTTTTCTCCCGGGGCACCATCGCCGGAGCAGCGCCGAAGAGCCTAACCGGTGGCATTGGGGGTTCCGTCGATTGGGGGGCCGTGGGGTGTGCGCACATGATGTGCGATGCGTGCTGGTACTTGGCCCCTATGTTGGCCCCCTATCCCTCATCAAACCTCGAGAACTCACACCCCCTTAAAGAGCATTTGAGATTTTATAGGTATGCTGCCAGTAGCCATTAAAGTGTTTGAAATGGGGACACTTTTTTCAAACGCCCACAAAATCTTCTCCACTTTGAGTTTTTGGCTGAATTTTTTTGTGCATCCCTACAAAAATACAAGGATCAGCTCTACCAAATTTGTGGACAAAACTATTTCTAAAAAAATTTAAAAAAATCCCGAACCGTAAAAAGTTTTAAAAATCATGAAAAATAGAAAATGGGTCATCTTGCCATGAAACTTCACGTGAAGCCTTAGGGGACCATTGTATGAATTTACAAGCCATAAAAATGGCATTGGCATGGCAGAAATATGAAGATGTGCTTGAACCCACCTACCACCCGTTCGATCCCCGGCTTGCGCATCCTGCCTCTCTGGTCGGCTGAGCGCTCGCACAGTCGTTTCGTGGGTTGACTTAGGCATACGAAGTTCATCCCCAGTCTAAGCATACAGAGTTCATTCCAGTCTAAGATCAGATCGGATCGAGGGTTGCGACAGCAGGATCGATAGCACGCAGAGGGGACTGGGCCGATCCTCGACTTACGCATTCTACCTCTTCGATCGATTGAGTGCCTGCACACTCATTTTGTGGGTTGGCTTAGGCATACAGAGTATATTCCACGTCTAAGCCCCAGTCGGACCGAGGCTTGTGGCTGCAGGACCGAGCGGATCCCCGGCTTACGTATTATGCCTCTCCGACCGACTGACTGCCCGTACACTCGTTTCATGGGTTGACTTAGGCATACAGAGTTCATCCCCAGTCTAAGCATACAGAGTTCATTCCCAGTCTAAGATCGGATCAAATCGAGGGTTGCGGCAGCAGGATTGGCAGTATGCAGGGGGGACCGGGCTGATCCTCGGCTTAAGAATTCTACCTCTCCGGTCGGCTGAGCAACTGCACGCCAGTTTTACGGGTTGGCTTAGGCATAGGGAGCTCATTCCATGTCTAAGCCCTAGTCAGACCGAGGGTTGCGGCAGCGGGATCGACAGCATGCAGAGGGGGACCAGGTCGATCCTCAGCTTGTGCGTTAGGCCTTTTTGGCCAGCTCAGCGCCCACACGCTCGTTTCGTGGGTTGACTTATGCCTACAGAGTTCATTCCCAGTCTATGATCGGATCGAACTAAGGGTTGCAGCAGCAGGATCGATAGCATATAGGTGGTGTCTGGGTCGATCCTCGGCTTGCGCATTTTACCTCTCCGACCGACTGAGCGCCCGCACACTCGTTTCATGGGTTGGCTTAGGCATACGGAGTTCATTCCATGTCTAAGCATACGGAGCTCATTCCCAGTCTAGGATTTTGAGCCACGGTGCACATGCTGGGCTCGGGCATGTGCTGGTGCCGCATTTTTTTCTCCCGGGGCATCACCACCGGAGCATCGTCGGAGAGCCTAACCGGCGGCATTGGGGGTTCTGGCGATTAGGGGGGCGGGGGGTGTGCGCACATGATGTGCAATGGGTGCTGGTACTTGGCCCTTATATTGGCCCCCTATCCCTCATCAAACCTCAAGAACTCACACCCCCTTATAGAGCATTTGAGATTTTATAGGTTTGCTGCCAGTAGCCATTGAAGTGTTTAAAATGGGGATAATTTTTTCAAACGGTCACAAAATCTTCTCTACTACGATTTTTTAGCTGAATTTTTTTGTGCATGCCAAAAAAAATACAAGGATCACCTCTACCAAATTTGGGGAAAAAACTCTTTCTAAAAAAATTTTGAAAAATCCCAAACCGCAAAACATTTTGAAAACCGTGAAAAATTGAAAACGGGTTGTCTTGCCACGAAACTTCACATGAAGGCTTAGGGGACCATTGTATGAATTTACAAGCCATAAAAATGCCATTGGCATGGCAGAAATATGAAGATGTGCTTGAACTCACCTACCACCCGTTCGATCCCCGACTTGCGCTTCCTGCCTTTCTGGTCGGCTGAGCGCCTGCACGCTCGTTTCGTGGGTTGACTTAGGCATACGGAGTTCATCCCCAGTCTAAGCATATGAAGTTCATTCCCAGTCTAAGATCGGATCGGACCAAGAGTTGTGGCAATAGGATCGATAGCACGCAGGGGGGATCGGGTTGATCCTCGACTTACGCATTCTGCCTCTCCGACCGGTTCAGCGCCCGCACGCCCGTTTTATGGGTTAGCTTAGGCATAGGGAGCTCATTCCATGTCTAAGCCCCAATCGGACCGAGGGTTGTGGCAGTGGGACCGGTAGCACGCAGATTGGGATCGGGTCGATCCCCGATTTGTGCATTATGGCTCTTCGGCTAGCTTAGTGCCTGCACGCTCGTTTTGTGGGTTAACTTATGCATACGGAGTTCATTCCCAGTCTAAGATTGGACCAGTTCAAGGGATATGGCAGCAGGATCGACAGCACGCAAGGGGGACCGGGTCGATCCCCGGCTTGCAAATTCTGCCTCTCCGATCGGCTGAGCGCCCGCACGCTCGTTTCGTGGGTTGGCTTAGGCATACAGAGTTCATTCCATGTATAAGCATACGGAGCTCATTCCCAGTCTAAGAGTTTTATCCATGGTGCACATGCTGGGCTCAAGCATGTGCTGGTGCCGCATTTTTTTTTGCCCGGGGCAACATCGTCGGAGCATCACCGGAGAGCCTAATCGGCGGCATTGGGGGTTCTGGCGATTGGGGGGGCCGGGGGTGTGCGCACATGATGTGCGATGGGTGCTGGTACTTGGCCCTTATATTGGCCCCCTATCCCTCATCAAACCTCGAGAAGTCACACCCCTTAAAGAGCATTTGAGATTTTATAGGCTTGCTACCAGTAGCCATTAAAGTGTCTGAAATGGGGACACTTTTTTTGAAACAGTCACAAAATCTTCTCCACTACGATTTTTAGCTGAATTTTTTTGTGCATGCCAACAAAAATACAAGGATCACCTTTACGAATTTTGGGGACAAAACTCTTTCTAAAAATATTTTAAAAAATCCCAAACTGCAAAATATTTTGAAAACTGTGAAAAATTGAAAACGGGTTGTCTTGCCACGAAACTTTACATGAAGGCTTAGGGGACCATTGTATCAATTTACAAGCCATAAAAATGCCATTGGCATGGCAAAAATATGAAGATGTGCTTGAACTCACCTACCACCCGTTCGATCCCCGACTTGCGCTTCCTGCCTCTCTGGTCGGCTGAGCGCCTGTATGCTCGTTTCGTGGGTTGACTTAGGCATACGGAGTTCATCCCCAGTCTAAGCATACGAAGTTCATTCTCAGTCTAAGATCGGATCGGACCAAGAGTTGTGGCAATAGGATCGATAGCACGCAGGGGGGATCGGGTTGATCCTCGACTTACGCATTCTGCCTCTCCGACCGGTTCAGCGCCCGCACGCCCGTTTCATGGGTTAGCTTAGGCATAGGGAGCTCATTCCATGTCTAAGCCCCAATCGGACCGAGGGTTGTGGCAGTGGGACCGGTAGCACGCAGATTGGGATCGGGTCGATCCCCGATTTGTGCATTATGGCTCTTCGGCTAGCTTAGTGCCTGCACGCTCGTTTTGTGGGTTGACTTATGCATACGGAGTTCATTCCCAGTCTAAGATTGGACCAGTTCAAGGGATATGGCAGCAGGATCGACAGCAACGCAAGGGGGATCGGGTCGATGCCCGGTTGCAAATTCTGCTCTCCGATCGCCCTTGAAGCGCGCCTGCACGCTCGTTTCGTGGGTTGGCTTAGGCATACAGAGTTCATTCCATGTATAAGCATACGGAGCTCATTCCCAGTCTAAGATTTTTATCCACGGTGCACATCTAGGCTCGGGCATGTGCTGGTGCCGCATTTTTTTTGCCCGGGGCACCATCGTCGGAGCATCACCGGAGAGCCTAACCGGCGGCATTGGGGGTTCTAGCGATTGGTGGGGCCGAGGGTATGCGCACATGTTGTGCGATGGGTGCTGGTACTTGGCCCTTATATTGGCCCCCTATCCCTCATCAAACCTCGAGAAGTCACACCCCTTAAAGAGCATTTGAGATTTTATAGGCTTGCTACCAGTAGCCATTAAAGTGTCTGAAATGGGGACACTTTTTTTGAACGGTCACAAAATCTTCTCCACTTCGAGTTTTTAGCTAAATTTTTTTGTGCATGCCAACAAAAACACAGGGATCACCTCTACCAAATTTGGGGACAAAACTCTTTCTAAAAAAATTTAGAAAAATCTGAAACCGTAAAAAGTTTTGAAAATCGTGAAAAATAGAAAACAGGTCGTCTTGCCACGAAACTTCACATGAAGGCTTAGGGGACCATTGTATGAATTTACAAGCCATAAAAATGCCATTGGCATGGCAGAAATATGAAGATGTGCTTGAACCCACCAACCACCCATTCGATCCTCGGCTTACGCACCCTGCCTCTCTGGTCGACTGAGCGCTCGCACGCTCGTTTCATGGGTTGACTTAGGCATACGGAGTTCATCCCTAGTCTAAGCATATGGAGTTCATTCCCAGACTAATATCGGACCGGATCGAGGGTTGCGACAGCAAGATCGGCAGCACGCAGGGGGGACCAGGCCGATCCCTGGCTTGCGCATTCTGCCTCTTCGGCTGGCTGAGGGCCCGCACGCTCATTTCATGTGTTGGCTTAGGCATACAGAGTACATTCCATGTCTAAGCCCCAACCGAACCGAGGGTTGTGGCAGCAAGACCGATAGCGGCATCGACAGCACACAGAGGGGGATCGGGCTGATCCTCGGCTTGCGCATTATGCTTCTTCAGCTGACCTCATCGATCGATTGAGCACCCGTACACTCGTTTCGTGGGTTGACTTAGGCATACGGAGTTCATCCCCAGTCTAAGAACGAACCAGCCCGAGGGTTACGACAGCAGGATCGGCAGCATGCAGGAGGGACCGGACCAATCCCCGACTTGCGCATTCTGCCTCTCTGATCGGCTGAGCGCCTGCACACCCGTTCCATGGGTTGGCTTAGGCATAGGGAGCTTATTCCATGTCTATGCCCCAGTCGGACCGAGGGTTGTGGCAATGGGACCGACAGCATGCAGAGGGGGACCGAGCCGATCCCTGGCTTGCGCATTATGCCTCCTCGGCCGGCTCAGTGCCAGTACGCTCGTTTCGTGGGTTGACTTATGCATACGGAGTTCATTCTAGTCTAAGGTCAGACTAGATCGAGGGTTGTGGCAGCAGGATCGACAACACGCAGGGGCGACTGGGTTTATCCCTGGCTTGCGCATTCTGCCTCTCCGGTCGGTTGAGCACCCGCACACTCGTTTCGTGCATCGGCTTGTTCATTCCCAGTCTAAGATTGGACTGGATCGAGGGTTACGGTAGTAGGATCGGTAGCACACAGGGGGACCGAGTCGATCCCCGGCTTGCGCATTCTGTCTCTTCGGTCGGCTGAGCACCCGCACGCTAATTTCGTGGGTTGGCTTAGGCATACAGAGTACATTCCATGTCTAAGCCCCAGTCGGTCTGAGGGTTCTCGCAGTAGGACCGGCAGCGGGATCGGTAGCACGTAGAGGGGGACCGGGCTGATCCCAGGCTTGCGCATTATGCCTCTCCGGCCGCCTCTCCGGTCGGCTGAGAGCCCGTACGCTCGTTTCGTGGGTTGACTTAGACATACAGAGTTCATCCTCAGTTTAAGCATACAGAGTTCATTCCCAGTCTAAGATCAGATCGGATCAAGGGTTGCGGTAGCAGGATCGGCAGCACGTAGGGGGGACCATGCCGATCCCCGGCTTGCACATTCTGCTTCTCCGATCGACTGAGCGCCTGCATGCTCATTTCGTGAGTTGGCTTAGGCATACGGAGTACATTCCACGTCTAAGCCCCAGCCAGACCAAGGGTTGTGGTAGCAAGATCGACAGCGGGATTGGTAGAACGCAAAGGGGGACCTGGCTGATCCCCGGCTTGCGCATTATGCCTCTCCGATCGGCTGAGTGCCCGCACGCTCGTTTCGTGGGTTCAGTTAGGCATACGGAGTTCATCCCCAGTCTAAGCATACGGAGTTCATTCCCAGTCTAAGATCAGACTGGATCGAGGTTTACGGTAGTAGGATCGACCACACGCAGGGGGGACTGGGCCGATCCTCGGCTTGCGCATTCTGCTTCTCCGATTGGCTGAGCGCCCGTACGCCCATTTCGTGGGTTGGCTTAGGCATAGGGAGCTCATTCCATGTCTAAGCCCCAACCAGACCGAGGGTTGTGGTAGCGGGACCGACAACACGCAGAGGGGGACCGGTCTGATCCCCGACTTGCACATTATGCCTCTTCGGTCGGCTCAGCACCCGTACGCTCGTTTCGTGGGTTGACTTGTGCATACAGAGTTCATTCCCAGTCTAAGATTGGACTAGACCGAGGGTTGCGGCAGCAGGATCGACAGCACGCAGCGGGGACCGGGTTGATCCCCGGCTTGCACGTTCTGCCTCTCCGACCAGCTGAGCGCCCGCACGCTCGTTTCATGGGTTGGCTTAGGCATACGGAGTTCATTCTATGTCTAAGCATACGGAGCTCATTCCCAATCTAAGATTTTGAGCCACGATGCACATGCTGGGCTCGAGCATGTGCTGGTGCCATATTTTTTTCGCTCGGGGCACCATCGTCAGAGCATCGTCGGAGCATCGTCGGAGAGCCTAACCGACGACATTGGGAGTTCTGGCGATTGGGGGGACCGGGGGGTGTGCACACATGATGTGCGATGGGTGCTGGTACTTGGCCCTTATATTGGCCCCCTATCTGTCATCAAACCTCGAGAACTCACACCCCCTTAGAGAGCATTTGAGATTTTATAGGTTTGCTGCCAGTAGCCATTCAAGTGTCTGAAATGGGGACACTTTTTTCAAACGATCACAAAATCTTCTCCACTTCGAGTTTTTAGCTGAATTTTTTTGTGCACGCCAACAAAAATACAAGGATCACCTCTACCAAATTTGGGGGAAAACTCTTTCTAAAAAAATTTTAAAAAATCTTGAACCGTAAAAAGTTTTGAAAATCATGAAAAATAAAAAATGGGTCGTCTTGCCACGAAACTTCACTTGAAGGCTTAGGAGACCGTTGTATGAATTTACAAGCCATAAAAGTGGCATTGGCAAGGAAGAAATATGAAGATGTGCTTGAACCCACCTACCACCCGTTCGATCCCCGGCTTGCGCATCTTGCCTTTCTGGTCGGCTAAGCGCCCGCACGCTCGTTTCATGGGTTGACTTAGGCATACGTAGTTCATCCCTAGTCTAAGCATATGGAGTTCATTCCCAGTCTAAGATCGGACCGGATCGAGGGTTGCGGCAACAAGATCGGCAGCACGTAGGGGGGACCGCGTCGATCCCCAACTTGCACATTCTGCCTCTTCGGCTGACTGAGCACCTGCACGCTCATTTCGTGACTTGGCTTAGGCATACGGAGTACATTCCACGTCTAAGCCCCAGTCGAACCGAGGGTTGTGGCAGCAGGACCGGCAGCGGGATCGACAGCACGCAGAGAGGGACCAGGCTGATCCCCAGCTCGTGCATTATGCCTCTCCGGTTGGCCTCTTCGATCGACTGAGTGCTCGCATGCTCGTTCCATGGGTTGGCTTAGGCATACGGAGTTCATCCCCAGTCTAAGCATACAGAGTTCATTGCCAGTCTAAGATTGGACCGGACCAAGGGTTGCGACAGCAGGATCGACAGCACGCAGGGGGGATTGGGTCGATCCCCCATTTGTGCAATCTGCCTCTCTAATCGGTTGAGCACCCGCACGCCCGTTTCGTGGGTTAGCTTAGGCATAGGGAGCTCAATCCATGTCTAAGCCCCAGCTGGACCGATGGTTGTGGCAGCGGGACCGACAGCACATAGAGGGGGATCGGGTCGATCCCCGGCTTGCGCATTATGGCTCTTCGGCCGACTTAGCACCCGCACGCTCGTTTCATGGGTTGACTTATGCATACGGAGTTCATTCCCAATCTAAAATCAAACTGGACCGAGGGTTACGGTAGCAGGATCGACAACAATTAAGGGGGGATCGGGTCGATCCCTAGCTTGCGCATTCTGCCTCTCCGATCGACTGAGTGCCCACACGCTCGTTTCGTGGGTTGGCTTAGGCATACGGAGTTCATTCCATGTCTAAGCATACAGACCTCATTCCCAATCTAAGATTTTGAGCCACGATGCACATGCTGCACTCAAGCATGTGCTGGTGCCGTATTTTTTTCACCCGGGGCACCATCGTCAGAGCATCACCGGAGAGCCTAACCGGTGGCATTGGGGGTTCCGGTGATTTGGGGGGTCGGGGGGTGTGCGCACATGATGTGCGATGGGTGCTGGTCTTGGCCCTTATATTGGCCCCCTATCCCTTATCAAACCTCAAGAACTCACACCCTCTTAAAGAGCATTTGAAATTTTATAGGTTTGCTGCCAGTAGCCATTAAAGTGTCTGAAATGGGAACTCCTTTTTCAAACAGTCACAAAATCTTCTCCACTTCGAGTTTTTAGCTGAATTTTTTTGTGCATACCAAACAAAATACAAGGATCACCTCTACCAAATTTAGGGACAAAAATCTTTCTAAAAAAATTTAAAAAAATCTTGAACCGTAAAAAGTTTTGAAAATCGTGAAAAATAGAAAACGGGTCGTCTTACCACGAAACTTCACATGAAGGCTTAGGGGACTATTGTATGAATTTACAAGCCATAAAAATGGCATTGGCATGGCAGAAATATAAAGATGTGCATGAACCCACCTACCACCCGTTCGATCCCCGGCTTGTGCATCCTGCCTCTCTGGTCGGCTGAGCCCCCGCACGCTCGTTTCATGGGTTGACTTAGGCATACGGAGTTCATCCCCAGTCTAAGCATACGGAGTTCATTCCCAGTCTAAGATCAGACCGTATTAAGGGTTGCGACAGCAGGATCGATAGCACACAGGGGGGATCGGGTCGATCCCCGGCTTACGCATTCCGCCTCTCCGGTCAAATGAGCACCTGTATGCTCATTTCATGGATTGGCTTAGGCATACATAGTACATTCCATGTCTAAGCCCCAGCCGAACCGAGGGTTGCAGCAGCAGGACCGGCTGTGGGATAGACAGCACGTAAAGGGGGATAGGGCTGATCCCCAGCTTGTGCATTATGCCTTTCCAGCCAGACTCTCCGGTCGACTGAGCGTCTGCACGCTCGTTTCGTGGGTTGACTTAGGCTTATGGAGTTCATCCCCAGTCTAAGCATACAGAGTTCATTCCCTGTCTAAGATCAGATCGGATCGAGGGTTGCGGTAGCAGGATCAGCAGCACGCAAGAGGGACCGGAAGGATCCCTGACTTGCACATTCTACCTCTCCAGTCGGCTGAGCGCCCGCACACTCGTTTCGTGGGTTGGCTTAGGCATACGAAGTACATTCCACATTTAACCCCCAGCTGGGTCGAGGGTTGTGGCGGTAGGATCGACAGCAGGATTGACAGCACGCAGAGAGGACCGAACTGATCCCCGACTTACGCATTATGCCTCTCCGACCAGCTTCTCCGGTCGACTAAGCGCTCGTACGTTCATTTTGTGGCTTGACTTAGGCATACGAAATCCATCCCCAGTCTAAGGATACAGAGTTCATTCCCAATCTAAGATCAAATCAGACCGAGGGTTACGACAGCATGCAAGGGGGACTGGATTGATCCCCGGCTTGCGCATTCTACCTTTTTCAGTCGGTTGAGTGCCCGCACGCCTGTTTCGAGGGTTGGCTTAGGCATAGAGAGCTCATTCCATGTCTAAGCCCTAGCCAAACTGAGGGTTATGGCAGCGGGCTGATCCTCAACTTGCGTATCCTGCCTCTTCAGCCTGCTTAGCACCCGCACGCTCATTTCGTGCGTTGACTTATGCATACGGAGTTCATTCACAGTCTAAGATCAAACCGGACTGAAGGTTGTGGCAGTAGGATCGATAGCATGTAGGGGGGACTAGGTTGATCCCCGGCTTGCGCATTCTACCTCTCCGGTCGGTTGAGCGCCCGCACGCTCATATGGAGTTCATTCCATGTCTAAGCATAAAGAGCTCATTCCCAATCTAAAATTTTGAGCCACAGTGCACATGCTGGGCTTAGGCATGTGCTGGTGCTGCATTTCTTTCGCCCGGGGCACCATCGTCGGAGCATCTTCGGAGAGCCTAATCGGCGGCATCGGGGGTTCTGACGATTGGGGGGGCCGAAGGGTGTGCGCACATGATGTGCGATGGGTTCTGGTACTTGGTCCTTATATTGGGCCCCTATCCCTCATCAAACCTCAAGAACTCACACCCCTTAAAGAGCATTTGAGATTTTATAGGTTTGCTGCCAATAGCCATTAAAGTGTTTGAAATGGGGACACTATTTTCAAACGGTCACAAAATCTTCTCCACTTTGAGTTTTTAGCTGAATTATTTTGTGCATGCCAACAAAAATACAATGATCACCTCTACCAAATTTGGGGACAAAACGCTTTCTAAAAAAATTTAAAATAATCCCAAACCGTAAAAAGTTTCAAAAATCGTGAAAAATAGAAAATGGGTCATCTTGCCACGAAACTTCACATGAAGGCTTAAGGGACCATTGTATGAATTTAGAAGCCATAAAAATGGCATTGGCATGGCAGAAATATGAAGATGTGTTTGGACCCACATACCACATGTTCGATCCTCGACTTGCGCATCCTGCCTCTCTGGTCGGTTGAGCGCCCGCACGCTCATTTGTGGGTTGACCTAGGCATACAGAGTTCATCCCCAGTCTAAGCATATGAAATTCTTTCCCAGTCTAAGATCGGATCGGATCGAAGGTTGCGGCAGCAGGATCGGTAGCACGCATGGAGGATCGGGCCGATCCCCAGCTTGCGCATTCTGCCTCTCCGATCAACTGAGCTCCCGCACACTCGTTTCATAGGTTGGCTTAGGCATTATGCCTCTCTAGCCGCCTTTCCGGTTGGCTGAGCGCCCGCACGCTCGTTTCATGGGTTGATTTAGGCATACAGAGTTTATCCCCAATCTAAGCATACGGAGTTCATTCCCAGTCTAAGATCAGATCAGATCGAGGGTTACGGTAGCAAAATTGGTAGCACACAGGAGGGACCAGGTTGATCCCCAGCTTACGCATTCTGCCTCTTCGACCGGTTGAGCACCCGCATGCTCGTTTCATGGGTTGGCTTAGGCATACAAAGTATATTCCACATGTAAGCCCCAACCAGACTGAGGGTTGTGGCAGTAGGACCGGCAGTAAGATCGATAGCACGCAGATGGGGACCGAGCTAATCCCCAGCTTACGCATTATGCCTCTTCGATCGGCCTGTCCGGCTGACTGAGCACCCGCACGCTCGTTCCATGGGTTGACTTAGGCATACGGAGTTTATCCCCAGTCTAAGCATATGGAGTTCATTCCCAGTCTAAGATCAGATTCGATTGAGGGTTACAGCAGCAGGATCGATAGCACTAGGGAGATCGGGCCAATCCCCGGCTTACGCGTTTTACCTCTCAGATCGGTTGAGCACCCGTACGCTTGTTTTGTGGGTTGGCTTAGGCATACGGAGTACATTCCATGTCTAAACCCCAGTCGGATCGAGGGTTGTGGTAGCATGACCGACAGCGGGATCGATAGCACACAGAAGGGGAATGGGCTGATCCCCAGCTTACGCATTATGCCTCTTCGGGCGGCCTTTCCGGTCAGCTGAGTGCTTGCACGCTCGTTTCGTGGGTTGACTTAGGCATACGGAGTTCATCCCTAGACTAAGCATAAGGAGTTCATTCCCCGTCTAAGATCAGGCTGGATCGAGGGTTGCAACAACAAGATCGACAGCACGCAGGAGGGACCGGGCCGATCCCTGGCTTGCGCATTCTGCCTCTCCGATCGGCTGAGCTCCCGCACGCCCATTTCGTGGGTTCACTTAGGCGTAGGGAGCTCATTCCATGTCTAAGCCCCAGTCGAACTGAGGGTTGTGGCAGCGGGACCGACAGCACACAGAGAGGGGTCGAGCCGATCCCCGGCTTACGTGCTATGCCTCTTCAGTCGGCTTAGTGCCCGCACGTTCGTTTCATTGGTTGACTTATGCATACGGAGTTCATTCCCAGTCTAAGATTGGACCGGACTGAGGGTTGGGCAGCAGGATCGATAGCACACTGGGGGGGATTGGGTTGATCCCCGACTTGCACATTCTGTCTCTCCGACCGGCTGAGCACCCGCACGCTCGTTTCGTAGGTTGGCTTAGGCATACGGAGTTCATTCCATGCCCAAGCATACGAAGCTCATTCCCAATCTAAGATTTTGAGTCACGGTGCACATGCTGGGCTTGGGCATGTGCTGGTGCCATATTTGTTTCACTCGGGGCACCATCGCCGGAGCATCGCCGAAGAGCCTAACCGATGGCATTGGGGGATCTGACGATTGGGGGGGCCGAGGGTGTGCACACATGATGGGCGATGGGTGCTGGTACTTGGCCCATATACTGGCCCCCTATCCCTCATCAAACCTCGAGAACTCACACCCCTTAAAGCGCATTTGAGATTTTATAGTTTTGCTGCCAATAGCCATTAAAGTGTCTGAAATGGGGACACTTTTTTCAAACGGTCATAAAATCTTCTCCACTTCAAGTTTTTAGCTGAATTGTTTTGTGCATGCCAACAAAAATACAAGGGTCACCTCTACCAATTTTGGGGACAAAACTCTTTCTCAAAAAATTTAAAAAAATCCCAAACAGCAAAAAGTTTCAAAAATCGTGAAAAATAGAAAATGGGTCATCTTGCCACGAAACTTCACATGAAGGCTTAGGGGACCATCGTATGAATTCACAAGCCATAAAAATGGCATTGGCATGGCAGAAATATGAAGATGTGCTTGAACCCACCTACCACCCGTTCGATCCCCGGCTTGCGCACCCTGCCTCTCTGGTCGGCTGAGCGCCCGCACGCTCATTTCATGGGTTGACTTAGGCATACGGAGTTCATCCCCAGTCTAAGCATATGGAGTTCATTCCTAGTCTATGATCAAACCGAATCGAGGATTGCCGCAGCAGGATCGACAGTACGCAGAGTGGATCGGACTGATCCCCGACTTGTGCATTCTACCCCTCCGGACAGCTGAGCGCCCGTACGCTCGTTTCATGGGTTGACTTAGGCATACAGAGTTCATTTCCAGTCTAAGCATACGAAGCTCATTCCCAGTCTAAGATCACACCGGATCGAGGGTTGTGGCAGTAGGATCGACAGCACCGCAGGGGGGATTGGGTCGATCCTCGGCATACGCATTCTGCCTCTCTGGTCAGCTGAACGCCCGCACGCTCGTTTCGTGGGTTGGCTTAGGCATACAGAGTACATTCCACGTCTAAGCCCCAACCGAATTGAGGGTGGTGCCAGCAGGACCGATAGCGGGATCGACAGCACGCAGAGGGGGACCGGGCTGATCTTCGACTTACACATTATGCCTCTCCGATCGACTGAGCGCCCGCACGCTCGTTTTGTGGGTTGACTTAGGAATACGGAGTTTATCCCCAGTCTAAGCATACGGAGTTCATTCCCAGTCTAAGATCAGACCAGATCGAGGGTTGCGGCAGCAGGATCGATAGCACGTAGGAGGGACCGGGCCGATCCCCGGCTTACGCATTCTACTTTTTCGGTCGGCTGAGCACCCGCACGCTCATTTCATGGGTTGGCTTAGGCATACGGAGTACATTCCACGTCTAAGCTTTAGCCGGACCGAGGGTTGTGGCAGTAAGATCGATAGTGGGATCGACAGCACACAGAGGAGGATCGAGTTAATCCCCGGCTTGCACATTATGCTTCTCCAGTCGACCTCTTCGGTTGGCTGAGCACCCGCACGCTCGTTTCATGGGTTGACTTAGGCATATGAAGTTCATCCCCAGTCTAAGCATACGAAGTTCATTCTCAGTCTAAGATCGGATCAGATCGAGGGTTATGGTAGCACACAGGGGGGATCGGGCCGATCCCCGACTTGCGCATTCTGCCTCTCCGATCGGTTGAGCGCCCGCACGCTCGTTTCGTATATTGGCTTAGGCATACGAAGTACATTCCACATCTAAACCCCAACCGAACCGAAGGTTGTGGCAGCAGGACCGGCAACGGGATCTACAGCACGTAGAGGGGGACCGGGCAGATCCCTGGCTTGCGCATTATGCCTCTCGACCGGCTGAGTGCCCGCATGCTCGTTTCGTGGGTTGACTTAGGCATACAGAGTTCATCCCCAGTCTAAGCATACGGAGATCATTCTTAGTTTAAGATAGGATCGGATCGAGGGTTACGGCCATAGGATCGGTAGCACGTAGGGGGGACCAGATCGATCCCCAATTTGCGCATTCTGCCTCTCCGGTTGACTGAGTGCCCGCACTCTCGTTTCATGGGTTGGCTTAGTTATACGGAGTACATTCCACGTCTAAGCCCTAGCCGAACCGAGGGTTGTGGCAGCAAGACCGACAGCGGGATCGATAGCATGCAATGGGGGATCGGGCTGATGCTTGGCTTGCATATTATGCCTCTTCGGCCAGCTGAGCGCCCGTACACTCGTTTCATGGGTTGACTTAGGCATACGGAGTTCATGCCCAATCTAAGCATACGAAGTTCATTCCCAGTCTAAGATCAGATCAGACCGAGGGTTGCAGCAGCAGGATCGGTAGCACACAGGGGAGACCGGGTCGATCCTTGGTTTACGCTTTTGCCTCTCCAACCGGCTGAGTGCCCGCACACCCGTTTCATAGCTTGGCTTAGGCATAGGGAGCTCATTCCATGTCTAAGCCCCAACCGGACCGAGGGTTGTGGCAGCGAAATTGGCAGCATGCAGAGGGGGATCGGTCCGATCCCCGGCTTGTGCATTATGCATCTTCGGCCGACTCAACACCTGCACACTCGTTTCGTGGGTTGACTTATGCATACGAAGTTCATTTCCAATCTAAGATCAGACCGGACCAAGGGTTGCGGTAGCAGTATCGACAGCACGTAGGGGGGGATCGGGTCGATCCCCGGCTCGTGCATTTTGCCTCTCCAGCCGGCTGAGTGCCTGCACGCTCATTTCATGGTTTGGCTTAAGCATACGGAGTTCATTCCTTGTCTAAGCATACAGAGCTC
This sequence comes from Durio zibethinus, assembly GCF_002303985.1. Next base: position 24,832,443 of record NW_019167826.1, on the reverse strand, counting down.
ATTCCCAATCTAAGATTTTGAGCCACGGTGCACATGCTGGGCTCAGGCTTGTGTTGGTACAGCATTATTTTCGCCCGGGGCACCATCGTCGGAGTATCGTCGGAGAGCCTAACCGACGACATTGGGGGTTCTGACGATTGGGGGGGCCGGGGGGTGTGCGCACATGATGTGCGATGGGTGCTGGTACTTGGCCCTTATATTGGTCCCCTATCACTCATCAAACCTCGAGAACTCACACCCCCTTAAAGAGCATTTGAGATTTTATAAGTTTGCTGCCAGTAGCCATTAAAGTGTCTGAAATGGGGAAACTTTTTTCAAATCATCACAAAATCTTCTCCACTTCGAGTTTTTAGCTGAATTTTTTTGTGGATGACAAAAAAAAATACAGGGATCACCTCTACCAGATTTGGGGACAAAACTCTTTCTAAAAAAATTTTAAAAAATCCTGAACCACAAAAAGTTTCAAAAATCATGAAAAATAGAAAACAGGTTGTCTTGCCTCGAAACTTCACATGAAGGCTTAGGGGACCATTGTATGAATTTGCAAGCCATAAAAATGGCATTGGCATGGCAGAAATATGAAGATGTGCTTGAACCCACCTAACACCTGTTCGATCCCTGGCTTGCGCATTATGCCTCTCTGGTCGGCTGAGCACCCACACGCTAGTTTCGTGGGTTGACTTAGGCATACGGAGTTCATCCCCAGTCTAGGCATACGGAGTTCATTCCCATTCTAAGATCGGACCAGACCGAAGGTTGCAGTAGCAAGATCGGTAGCACGCAGGGGGGACTGGGTCGATCCCTGGCTTGCGAATTCTGCCTCTCTGGTCGGTTGAGCGCCCAAACGCTCGTTTCATAGGTTGGCCTAGGCATATGAAGTACATTTCACATCTAAGCCCCAACCGGATCGAGGGTTGTGGTAGCAAGACCGGCAATGAAATCGGTAGAAATATGAAGATGTGCTTGAACCCACCTAACACCCGTTCGATCCCCGACTTGAGCATTATGCCTCTCCGACCGACTGAGTGCCTGCATGCTCACTTCATGGGTTGACTTATGCATACGGAGTTCATTCCCACTCTAAGATCGGACCGGACTAAGGGTTGCAGCAGTAAGATCGACAGTATGTAGGGGGGACCGAATCGATCCCCGACTTGCGCATTCTGCCTCTCCAGCCGACTGAGTGCCCGCACGCTCGTTTCATGGGTTGGCTTAGGCATACGGAGTTCATTCCATGTCTAAGCATACGCAGCTCATCCCCAATCTAAGATTTTGAGCCACGTTGCACATGCTGAGCTCGGGCATGTGCTGATGTCGTATTTTTTTTGCCCGGGGCACCATCGCCAGAGTATCACTGGAGAGCCTAACCGGTAGCATTGGGGGTTTCGGCAATTACAGGGGTCGGGCAGTGTGCGCACATGATGTGCGATGGGGGGGTCGATCCCTGGCTTGCGCATTCTGCCTCATCGGCCAGCTGAGGGCCCACACGCCCGTTTCATGAGTTGGCTTAGGAATAGGGAGCTCATTCCATGACTAAGCCCTAGTCGGACCGAGAGTTGTGGCAGCGGGACTGGCAGCACGCAGAGGGGGACCGAGCCGATCCCCGGCTTGCGCATTATGCCTGTTCGACCGGCTCAGCACCTGCATGCTCGTTTCATGGGTTGACTTATGTATACGAAGTTCATTCCCAGTCTAAGATCAGACTGGACCGAGGGTTGCGGTAGCACGTAGAGGGGGACCAGGTCAATCCCCGGCTTGCGCATTCTGCCTCTCCGACCTGCTGAGTGCCCGCATGCTTGTTTCGTGGGTTGGCTTAGGCATACGGAGTTCATTCCATGTCTAGGCATACGGAGCTCATTTCCAATCTAAGATTTTAAGCCATGGTGCACATGCTGGGCTCGGGCATGTGCTGGTGCCGCATTCTTTTTGCACGGGGTACCATCGTCGGAGCATCGCCGGAGAGCCTAACTGACGGCATTGGGGGTTCCGGCGATTGGGGGAGCCGAGGGTGTGCGCACATGATGTGCGATGGGTGCTGGTACTTAGCCCTTATATTGGCCCCCTATCCCTCATCAAACCTCTAGAGCTCACACCCCCTTAAAGAGCATTTGACATTTTATAGGTTTGCTGCCAGTAGCCATTAAAGTGTTTGAAATATGGACACTTTTTTCAAATGGTCACAAAATCTTATCCACTTTGAGTTTTTAGCTGAATTTTTTTTTTCCATGCCAACAAAAATACAAGGATCACCTCTACCAAATTTGGGGACAAAACTCTTTCTAAAAAAATTTAAAAAATCCCGAATAGCAAAAAGTTTCAAAAATCATGAAAAATAGAAAATGGGTCATCTTGCCACGAAACTTCACATGAAGGCTTAGGGGACCATTGTATGAATTTACAAGCCATAAAAATGGCATTGGCATGACAGAAATATGAAGATGTGCTTGAACCCACCTATCACCCGTTCGATCCCCGGCTTACGCATCTTGCCTCTCTGGTCGGCTGAGCACCCGCACACTCGTTTTGTGGGTTGACTTAGGCATACGGAGTTCATCCCAAGTCTAAGCATACAGAGTTCATTCTCAGTCTAAGATCAGATCGGATCGAGGGTTACGGCAGTAGGATCGGCAGCATGCAGGGGGACCTGACCGATCCCTAGCTAGTGCATTCTGCCTCTCCAATCGGTTGAGCGCCTGCACGCTCGTTTCGTGGGTTGGCTTAGGCATACAGAGTACATTCCATGTCTAAGCCCCAATCGGATCGAGGGTTGTGGCAGCAAGACCGGCAGCGAAATCTGAAGCACCCAGAGGGGGATCGGGCTGATCCCTGGCTTGCGCATTATGCCTCTCTAGTCGGCCTCTCCGGTCGGCTGAGCGCCCGTATGCTCGTTTCATGGGTTGACTTAGGCATATGGAGTTCATCCTCAGTCTAAGCATACGGAGTTCATTCCCAGTCTAAGATCGAACCGGATCGAGGGTTGCAGCAGCAGGATCGGTAGCACGCAGGGGGGACCGGGCCGATCCCTGGCTTGCACATTTTGCCTTTCCGATCGACTGAGCGCCCGTGCACTCGTTTTGTGGGTTGGCTCGGGCATACAGAGTACATTCCATGTCTAAGCCACAGTCGGATCGAGGGTTGTGGCAGCAGGACCGACAGCGAGATCGGTAGCACATAGAGGGGGACCAGGCTGATCCCCAGCTTGCGTATTATGCCTCTCCGCCCGTACGCTCATTTCGTGGGTTCACTTAGGCATACAGATTTCATCCCCAGTCTAAGCATACGGAGTTCATTCCCAGTCTAAGATCAGATCGAACCAGGGTTGTGGTAGCACGATCGACAGCACGTAGGGGAGATCGGGCTGAGCGCCCGCACGCTCGTTTCGTGGGTTGGCTAAGGCATACGGAGTTCATTCCATATCTAAACATATGGAGCTCATTCCCAATCTAAGATTTTGAGCCATAGTGCACATGCTGGGCTCAGGCATGTGCTGGTGCTGTATTTTTTTCACCCGAGCACCATCGTCGGAGCATCGTCGGAGAGCCTAACTTGTAGCATTGAAGGTTCCGACGATTGGGGGGGCCGGGGGGTGTGCGCACATGATGTGTGATGGTTGCTGGTACTTGGCCCTTATATTGGAACCCTATCCCTCATCAAACCTCGAGAACTCACACCCCCTTAAAGAGCATTGGAGATTTTATAGGTTGGCTACCAGTAGCCATTAAAGTGTCTGAAATGGGGACATCTTTTTTCAAACAGTCACAAAATCTTCTCCACTTTGAGTTTTTGGCTGAATTTTTTTGTGCATGCCAAAAAAAAAACAAGGATCACCTCTACCAAATTTGGGGACAAAACTCTTTCTAAAAAAATTTAAAAAAGTCCCGAACCATAAAAAGTTTTGAAATCGTGAAAAATAAAAAATCGTGAAAACGTGAAAAATAAATATGAAGATGTGCCTGAACCCACCTACCACCCGTTCGATCCCCGACTTGTGCATCCTACCTCTCTGGTCAGCTAAGCGCCCGCACGCTCATTTTGTGGGTTGACTTAGGCATACGGAGTTTATCCCCAGTCTAAGCATACAGAGTTCATTTCCAGTCTAAGATCGGATCGGATCGAGGGTTATGGTGACAGGATCGGTAGCATGCAGGAGGGATCGAGACAATCCCCGGCTTGCGCATTCTACCTCTCCGGTCAGCAGAGCGCCCGCACGCTTGTTTCGTGGGTTAGCTTAGGCATACGAAGTAAATTCCACGTCTAAGCCCTAATCGGATCGAAGGTTGTGGCAGTAGGACTGGCAGCGGATCAGCAGCACGTAGAAGGAGATCGGGCTAATCCTTGACTTGTGCATTATGCCTCTTCGACTGGCCTCTCCGGTCGACTGAGCGCCCACACGCTCGTTTCGTGGGTTGACTTAGGCATACGAAGTTCATCCCCAGTCTAAGCATACGGAGTTCATTCCCAGTCTAAGATCAGATCGGATCGAGGGTTGTGGTAGCAAGATCGATGGCTCGTAAAGGGGATTGGGCTGATCCCTGAGAACTCACACCCCCTTAAAGAGCATTTGAGATTTTATAGGTTTGCTACCAGTAGCCATTAAAGTGTCTGAAATGGGGACACTTTTTTCAAACGGTCACAAAATCTTCTTCACTTCAAGTTTTTAGCTGAATTTTTTTGTGCATCCAACAAAAATAAAAGGATCTCCTCTACCAAATTTGGGGACAAAACTCTTTCTAAAAAAATTTTAAAAAATCTCGAACCGCAAAAAGTTTTAAAAATCGTGAAAAATAGAAAACGGGTCATCTTACCACGAAACTTCACATGAAGGCTTAGGGGACCATTGTATGAATTTACAAGCCATAAAAATGGCATTGGCACGGTAGAAATATGAAGATGTGCTTGAACCAACCTACCACCTGTTCGATCCCCGACTTGCGAATCCTGCCTCTCTGGTCGACTGAACGCCCGCACGCTCATTTCGTGGGTTGACTTAGGCATAAGCATAAAGAGTTCATTCCCAATCTAAGATCGAACCGGACCGAGGGTTGCGACAGTAGGATTGACAGCACGCAGGGAGGACCGGACCGATCCCCGACTTGCGCATTCTGCCTCTCCGATTGGTTGAGTGCCCGCAAGCTCATTTCGTGGGTTAGCTTAGGCATACGGAGTACATTCCACGTCTAAGCCCCAGCCGGACTGAGGGTTGTGGCAGTAGGACCAGCAGCGGGATCAGCAGCACGCAAAGGGGGACTGGGCTGATGCCCGGCTTGCACATTAGGCCTCTTCAGCTGGCCTCTCCGGTCGGTTGAGCGCCCGCATGCTTGTTTCTTGGGTTGACTTAACATACGGAGTTCATCCCTAGTCTAAGCATAGGGAGTTCATTCCCAGTCTAAGATTGAACTGGATCGGAGGTTGTGGTAGCAGGATCGACAGCATGCAGGAGGGATCGGGTCGATCCCCAGCTTGCAGATTCTACCTCTCCGATCGGCTGAGTGCTCGCACGCTCGTTTCGTGGGTTGGCTTAGGCATACGGAGTACATTCCACATCTAACCACAGTCGGATCAAGGGTTGTGGTAGCAGGACCGACAGTGGGATCGGTAGCACGTAGAGGGGGACCGGGCTGATCCCTGGCTTACGCATTATGATTCTCCGGCTGGCCTCTCTGGCCGACTGAGCGCCCGCACGCTCGTTTCATGGGTTGACTTAGGCATACGGAGTTCATCCCCAGTCTAAGCATAAGGAGTTCATTCCCAGTCTAAGATCAGACCGTATCAAGGGTTGCGACAGCAAGATCGACAGCATGCAAGAGGGATCGGGCCGATCCCAGGCTTGCGCATTCTACCTCTCCTACCGGTTGAGCACCCGTACGCCCATTTCGTGGGTTGCCTTAGGCATAGGGAGCTCATTCCATGTCTAAGCCCCAGCCGAATCGAGGGTTGTGGCAGCCGGATCGACAGCACGCAGAGGAGGACCAGGTTGATCCCCGACATGCGCATTATGCCTCTTCGACCGGCTCAGTGCCCGTACGCTTGTTTCGTGGGTTGACTTATGCTTACGGAGTTCATTCCCAACCTAAGATCAGACCAGACTGAGGGTTGCGGTAGCAGGATCGACAGCACGTAGGGGGGATCGGGTCGATCCCCGACTTGTGCATTCTACCTCTCTAGCCGACTGAGCGCCCGCATGCTCATTTCATGGGTTGGCTTAGGCATACAGAGTTCATTCCATGTCTAAGCATACGAAGCTCATTCCCAATCTAAGATTTTGAGCCACGGCACACATGCTGGGCTCGGGCATGTGCTGGTCTCGTATTTTTTTCGCCTGGCAGCATTGGGTGTTCCGACGATTGGGGGGGCCGTGGGGTGTGCGCACATGATGTGCGATGGGTGCTGGTACTTGGCCCTTATATTGGCCCCCTATCCCTTATCAAACCTCAAGAACTCACAACCCCTTAAAGAGCATTTGAGATTTTATAGGTTTGCTACCAGTAGCCATTAAAGTGTCTGAAATGGGGACACTTTTTTCAAACGATCACAAAATCTTCTCCACTTCGAGTTTTTAGCCAAATTTTTTAGTGCACGCCAAAAAAAATACAAGGATCACCTCTACCAAATTTGCTGAGGAAAAGCTTTCTAAAAAAAATTTAAAAAAATCTCGAACCGCAGAAAGTTTTAAAAATCGTGAAAAATAGAAAAGGGTCGTCTTGCCATGAAACTTCGCATGAAGGCTTAGGGGACCATTGTATGAATTTAAAAGCCATAAAAATGGCATTGGCATGGCAGAAATATGAAGATGTGCTTGAACCCACCTACCACATGTTCGATCCCCGGCTTGCGCATCCTGTCTCTCTGGTCAGCTGAGCGCCTGCACGCTCGTTTCGTCGGTTGACTTAGGCTGATGAAGTTCATCCCCAGTCTAAGCATATGGAGTTCATTCCCAGTCTAAGGTCTGACCAGACCGAGGGTTGCGACAGCAGGATCGACAGCACGTAGGAGGGACCGGGTCGAGCCTCGGCTTGCTCATTATGCCTCTTTGACCGGCTCAGCGCCCGCACGCTTATTTCGTGGGTTGACTTATGCATATGAAGTTCATTCCCAGTCTAAGATCGGACCGGACTGAGGGTTGTGGCAGCAGGATCAGCAGCACGCATTGGGGATTGGGTCGATCCTCGGCTTGCGCATTCTGTGTCTCCGACTGGTTGAGCGCCCGCACATTTGTTTCGTGGGTTGGCTTAGGCATACAGAGTTCATTCCATGTCTAAGCATACGGAGCTCATTCCCAATCTAAGATTTTGAGCCACGGTGCACATGCTGGGCTCGGGCATGTGCTGGTGCTGCATTTTTTTCGCCCGGGCACCATCGTCGGAGCATCACCGGAGCATCGTTGAAGAGCCTAACCGGCAGTTTTGGGGGTTTCGACAATTGGGGGGCCGGGGGGTGTGTACCCATGATGTGCGATGGGTGCTGGTACTTGGCCCTTATATTGGCCCCCTATCCCTCACAAAACCTCAAGAACTCACACCCCCTTATAGAGCATTTGAGATTTTATAGGTTTGCTACCCGTAGCCATTAAAGTGTCTGAAATGGGGACACTTTTTTCAAACGGTCACAAAATCTTCTCCACTTCGAGTTTTTAGCTGAATTTTTTTATGCATGCCAACAAAAATACAAGGATCGGCAGTCTAAGCATACGGAGTTTATTCCCAGTCTAAGCATATGGAGTTCATTCCCAGTCTAAGATTGGACCAGATTGAAGGTCGTGGCAGTAGGATCGACAGCACGTAAGGGGGACCAGGCCGATCCCCGGCTTGCGCATTCTGCCTCTCCGTCCGGCTGAGCACCCGCACACTCATTTCGTGGGTTGGCTTAGGCATATGGAGTACATTCCACGTCTAAGACCCAACCAGACTGAGGGTTGTGGTAGCAGGACCGACAGCGGTATCAACAGCACACAGAGGGGGATAGGGCTGATCCCGGGCTTACGCATTATGCCTCTCCAGTCGGCTGAGTGCCCGCACACTTGTTTCGTGGGTTGACTTAAGCATACGGAGTTCATTCCCAGTCTAAGATCAGATTAGATCGAGGGTTGCAGTAGCAGGATCGGTAGCATGTAGGGGGGATCGGACCAATCCTCGGCTTGCGCATTCTACCTCACCGACCGGCTGAGCGCCCATACACTCGTTTCATGGGTTGGCTTAGGCATACAGAGTACATTACACGTCTAAGCCCCAGCCGGACCAAGGGTTGTGGCAACAAGACCGGCAGCGGGATCGACAACATGCAGAGGGGGATCGGGTTTATCCCCGACTTGCGCATTATGCCTATCCGAATGGCCTTTTCGATTGACTGAGAGCTCGCACGCTCGTTTCGTGGGTTGACTTAGGCATACGGAGTTCATCCCTAGTCTAAGCATACGGAGTTCATTCCCAGTCTAAGATCGGACCAAACCGACGGTTGTGGCAGCAGGATCGACAGCACGCAGAGGGCGACCGGGCCGATCCCCGGCTTGCGCATTATGCCTCTTCGATCGACTCAGCGCCCGCATGCTCGTTTCGTGGGTTGGCTTAGGCATACGGAGTTCATTCCATGTCTAAGCATACGGAGCTCATTCCCAATCTAAGATTTTGAGCCATTGTGCACATGCTAGGCTCAAGCATGTGCTGGTGCCGCATTTTTTTCGCCCGGGGCACCATCGTCGGAGTATCGTCGGAGAGCCTAACAAACGGCATTGGGGGTTTCGACGATTGGGGGGGCCGGGGGGTGTGCGCACATGATGTGTGATGGGTGCTGCTACTTGGCCCTTATATTGGCCCCCTATCCCTCATCAAACCTCGAGAACTCACACCCTCTTAAAGAGCATTTAAGATTTTATAGGTTTACTCAGTGCATTAAGTGTCGAAATGAGACGCTTTTTCATTTTCACAAAATTTCTTGACTTCGAGTTTTTAGCTGAATTTTTGTGTGCATGTCCCAAAACTAAAGGATCACCTCTACAATTTGTGGGACAAAACTCTTTCTAAAGAAAATTTTAAAAATCCCTAACTAAAAATTTCAATGGTCGTGAAGCATAAAAAAGATCTCATGCGATCTTTAATAGGGTGGCCATGTATGAATTTTGCATGAATAGGGCCAAATATGAAAGGCTTGAACCACTACCACCGTTCGATCCCGTCGCACAACCTGGTTTTAATTAATTAGAATCTCAATGATTAATTAATTCAATATCATAAATTAATATATAATTGTTAATAATATATATTATATTAATTACTCATTAATATAATTTGATAAAATAATTATGATTAATTTTTAGATTTAATATTTACTGATTAATTTTTATAATTATTAAAATAAATAAATAACTAATAAAAGTTATTTATTATAATAAAATATATTAATAATTAATAGTTATTAAATGTTATATTTTAAATTATAATTATAATGATTAATTATAATTATAAACAATCAATTATATTAATAATTGAAAAAATTAATTTAGTTAATTAATAAGTACTAATTGATAGTAATTAGATATTAGTTTAATAAGTTAATTAATTATATAATTGTTATATAATAGTTTAATTCATAACTATTTGAATTATAACAATATATTCTTTTATATACTATGTTATGTAATAAATAGTTTAGGTATTTTAATATAATAGTTAATCATATAATCTTAATATGGTATAACTAATTTATTAATCTAACTTATATTGTAATATAAATAATATATATAAGTATAATAATATTACTAATATAAGACTTATATTAATAATTCATATTATTATAATTATAATATGTATAGTTATTATACATACCTATAATAGTCTATTATATAATTATATGATTATATAATAAACTATTTATATTATATACTTACTAAATAGATTAATAATTAAAATAATAATTATTATAATATAATATATATTAATTAAATTAAATTAATATATATAATATAATATAATATATAAAATATTAACTAATTATTAGAAATAATTAATATTAACAATTAATATTATTATTTTTATATATTGATTATATAATTATATCTATTTATATTAATATAAATATAATACTATTATATTATATTAATAATATTATAATTATTTATAATATATCTATTAATTAAATTATAATATTCAATATTATAACCTAATATAATTCTTATAATTAATTTAAATTTTTTAATTAATATTGAATTATTAATATTTATAATTAGTTATAATTATTAAACATTTAATAATATTTGTTATAAATAACAATTTATTAAAATTTTTATGATATAAAAAAATAGGTTTATTTTTATTATAATATAAAAAGCTCCCATATATTTAATTTAATATAATTATTTATACAAATTTATAATATATTCATTAATGCTAATAGATTTTAATTATTGTAATACTATTATAAATTAGTATTAGCTTATATGTTTTTTAATATTTAATACTAATAACTATTTAAATTATAATTATATATTGTTGTAAAGAAAAGGTCATAATGATTTCTCTCATTTATTAATTAAATAATATAATATTATCCTTTTAATAATCATGCATATTATTTGAAAGTTAAATATTATAATATTATAATAAATTATACTATTATAACATTTAAGTGCTATGCATAATTACATAATAGTTATTATATTTATAGTTAATTTACAATAATATTATATTGTAATAATATCTATAATTGTATACAAATTAATTAATAATATAAATTATATGTATTCAAATAATATATTAATAATTTAATATTTAATTATTTATCATAATTAATAATTATTTATATCAATTGTATCATTTAATATAATTAATTAATTACATTAATAAACTTATATATCAACAATTAAATAAACTAGTTTGGTAAACATATTTACTTTTTAATTCTCTTATTAATTTTTGAAATATTAATAAATTAGTATTATTTTATTTCGAATAAGCTTGTATGATAAAAAAACAATTGTTATATGACCAAACAAAAGGTAATAACAATTTGAAATAGATAATTGTTGAAATGGCCATAACTATTTGAACTGATTCAATAAATAGATTCACTTTTTAAATCACGTACTTATTTATTTTTGGAATATTAATAAATTAGCATTATTTTATTTCGAATAAGCTTATATAAACTAAAATAATTGTTTTATGACAAAACAAAAAGGTCATAACAATTTTAAATAGACAATTATTTAGATAGTTGTAACTATTTGAATTTGTTCGGTAAACAAATTTATTTTTTAAAACTCTTGCTTATTAACTTTCAAAATATTAAGAAATTAGTATTATTTTATTTTAACAAATAATAATTATAACCTAATTATAATAATTATTTAATAATTATTTATATAAATCATATATTATTTATATTTACTTACTAATTTTTATTAGATAATTATCTAATAATTGATTATTAATTTAATTAGTATGGATAATAAATTATTAATTTATAATTTCATTTAAATATTTAATTGAATTTATATAAGATATTTAAATTTAATTAAAGAGCTTTAACCTAATTTATTAACTAATCTTAGTAAGAGATTTGTTTACAAAATCTATCTATGGAAGTAATTACTTATTACTTGTTATTTCAAGTAATTAAACTATTAAATATTAATTAAAGGTTAAGATTTTAATCATTTTAAATAAGTATTAACGTTTAATAAATTATATACCATAATTTATTTAACTAATAATATTGATAATTTAATTAATACTATAATTTTTAAACTGTTATAATAATTTATAATATTATATAGATAATAAATTAATTAAATATTAATGATTAGATTATTATTAATATAAAATAATTTTAGTATTACATCAATAATACTTATTTCAAATATTATAATTAAATATAAAAATATTTATATCTCAAATTGTTATGATCATTGTTTTGTCATAAAATAATTATTTTTGTTCAGACAAGCTTATTTGGAGTAAAATATTGCTAAATTAAGAATATTCTAAAAATTAATAAGTAAAAGATTTGAAAAATAAATGTTTTGTCAAACTAGTTCAAATAGTTTGGACTATTAGAACAATTATCTATTTCAAATCATTCTATTCATACAAGCTTATTTGAAATAAAATAATACTAATTTATTAACATTCAAAAAATTAATAAACAAGAAATTAAAAAAATAAATCTATTTATCGAACAAGTTCAAATAGTTATAACTATTTTTATTATAGTTATATTATATATTAATAATTATTCATTATAAAATTGTTAAATATTATATTTATGACTTCATTTAAATATAAATTAAACTAATTTATCCTTAATAATTTAGTAATTATTATTTAAGTTTAATATTAATAAAAATTAAATTTCGTATTTAAGATAACTATATTATTATCTTAATTATTTTTAATTATAACATAATAATTAGATTTATTTGTGTTAATAATTATTATTAATAATAACTTTTAATTTTACATATATATTTCTATTTTATTTTATTATAATGTTATAATGATTGTTAATAAATATTTATAATATATATCGTATAATTTAAACAAAAGAAATAAAATAATTTAATACAATTAATTAAATTATACATGTCATATTACAAATATATTTCTATTAATATATGTTATTTTTATTAAATAGAAAATTAAAATAATAGATTAAAATAGTTACAATTAAATATTTATATTTATAATTTAATTCTTTAAAGTATTAATTGTTAATTATTAATTTTATATTTAATTAAATAAATTGATAATTAAAATTAATATTTAAATTTTAATTAATAATTAAATAATAATACTAATTAATAATAATACTAATTTATTACCTTTTGTTTAGTCATCAAATACTTGTTTCATACCTTACAAGTTTGTTTTAAATAATTATTATAATGATTTTAATTTTAATATTAATTTAATTATTAATTTCTTTTTAATATTATTAAATAATAAATTAATTTATTATTTTAATATGAAACAATTATTTTATGACAAAACAAAAGATCATAAAGATTTGAAATATATAATTGTTCAAATAGTAATAACTATTTGAACTTGCTTGGTAAACAAATTTATTATTTAAACTTTTACTTATTAATTTTAGAAATATTAATAAATTAATATTATTTTATTTCGAATAAGCTTGTATGAATAGAAATAATTGATTTATGACAAAACAAATTGTCATAACGATTTGAAATAGATAATTGTTCAAATAGTCATAACTATTGAATGTGTTAAAAAAACATATTTATTTTTAAAATTTTTATTTGTTAATTTTTGGAGTTTTAATAAATTTATATTATTTTATTCGAGATAAGCTTGCATGAACAGAACTAATTATTTTATGACAAAACAAATGGTCATAATGTTTTGAAATAAATAATTATTTAGATAGTCATAACTATTTGAACTTGTTCAGTAAACAGATTCATTTTTTTAATTCTCTTACTCATTAATTTTTGGTATATTAATAAATTAGAGCTATTTTATTTCAAATAAGCTTATGTTAATTGAAACAATTATTTTATTACAAAATAAAATGTCACAATTATTTGAAATACATAATTATTCAAATAGTCTTGACTATTTGAACTTGTTTGGTAAACATATTTATTTTTTAAATCTTTTTCTTATTAATTGTCAAAATATTAATAAATTAATATTATTTTAATTCAAATAAGCTTGTATGAACAGAAACAATTGTTTTATTACAAAACCAAAAGTCATAACAATTCTGTTTACAAAACTATTTCTAATAATTATGACTATTCGAATAATTATCTATTTCAAATTGTTATTACCTTTTGTTTTATCATAAAACAAATGTTTTTGTTCATATAAGTTTGTTTGGAATAAAATAATATTAATTTATTAATATTTAAAAAATTAATACGTAAGAAATGTAAAAAATAAATCTATTTGTCATACCAGTTCAATTAGTTATAACTATTTGACCAAATATTTTATTTCAAATTGTTATGACCATTTGTTTTATCATAAAACAATTGTTTCTATTCATATAATCTTATTCAAAATAAAGTAATGCTAATTTATTAATATTTTGAAAATTAATAAATAATGGATTTAGAAAATGTATCTTTTGGCTTGACCAGTGCAAAAAATTATAACTATTTGAACAATTATCTATTTCAAATCGTTATGACCTTTTGTTTTCTCACAAAACAATTGTTTTTGTTCATACAAGCTTATTCAGAATAACATAATTCTAATTTATCAATATTCCAAAAATTAATAAGTGAGAGATTTAAAAAATGAATCTGTTTACCGAACAAGTTCAAATAATGATGGCTATTTGCACAATTATCTAGTTTAAATTGCTATAACCTTTTGTATTGTCATAAAATATTTTTTTCTATTCATACAAGCTTATTTCAAATCTGTTTACCGAATAATTTTGAATAGTTATGACTATTGAAACAATTATTTATTTCAAATTATTATGACCTTTTGTTCTGTCATAAAATAATTATTTTTGTTCATATTAGCTTATTCGGATTACAATAATATTAATTTATTAATATTTCAACAATTAATAAGTAAAAGATTTAAAAAATAAATATGTTTATCAAACAAGTTCAAATAGTAATAACTATCTAAATAATTGTCTATTTCAAATCGTTATGACCTTTTGTTTCACCATAAAACAATTATATCAATTCATATAGGCTTATTCGAAATAGAATAATACTAACTTATTACTATTCCAAAAATTAATGAGTAAGAGATTTAAAAAATGAATCTATTTACCAAACAAGTTCAAATAGTTATGACTATTTAAATAATTATCTATTTCAAATTGTTATGACCTTTTGTTTCGCCATAAAATAATTTTTTTTATTCATATAAGCTTATTTCAAATAAAATAATATAAATTTACTAATATTCCAAAGATTAATAAGTAAAAATATATAAAATAAATTTATTTTTTAAACATGTTCAAAATAATTATGACCATTTGAACAATTATCTATTTCAAATCGTTATGACCTTTTTGTTTTGTTATAAACCAATTATTTCTATTCATAAAATCTTATTTGAAATTAAATAATACTAATTTATTAAAATTTCAAAAATTAATAAGTAAAATATTTAAAAAATAAATTTGTTTATTGAGTGAGTTCAAATAATTATTTATTTCAAATCATTGTGATCCTTTGTTTTGTAATAAAACAATTGTTTCTATTCATACAAAATTATTCAAAATAAAATAATACTAATTTATTAATATTTTGAAAATTAATAAGAGATTTAAAAACTATATCTATTTATCGGACCAATTCAAATAGTTATGACTATTTGAATAATTATCTATCTTAAATTGGTATGATCTTTGTTTTGTCATAAAACAATTGTTTCTGTCCATACAAACTTATTTGGAGTAAAATATTGCTAAACCAATAATATTCTAAAAATTAATAACTAAGAGATTTAAAAAATAAATGTATTTGTACTATTCTAAAAATTAATAATTAAGAGATTTAAAAAATAAATGTATTTGTTGAACCAGTTCAAATAGTTAAGACTATTATAATAATTATCTATTTCAAATCATTCTGACCTTTTGTTTGGTCATAAAATAATTGTTCAGTTCATACATGCTTATTTGAAATAAAATAGTACTATTTTATTAACATTCAAAAAATTAATAAGCAAGGAATTAAAAAATAAATCTGTTTACCAAACAAGTTTAAATAGTTATGACTATTTAAACAGTTATCATTTTAAAATCGTTATGACCTTTTGTTTTATCATAAAATAATTATTTCATTTCATAAAAGCTTATCCAAAATAAAATTGTATTACTTTATTAATATTTCAAAAATTAAGAAGTTGGAGATTTAAAACATAAATCATTTTATTGAATCAGTTCAAATAGTTATGGCTATTTGAACAATTATCTATTTCAAATCATTTTGAACTTTTGTTTTATCATAAAACAATTGTTGTTCATCATACAAGCCTAATTAGAATAAAATAATCTAGTTTATTAACATTTCAAAATTAATAAGTAGGAGATTATCTATTTACTGAACTAGTTCAAATAATTATGACTATTTAAATAATTATATATTTCAAGTCATTATAACCTTTTGTAATTAGTTACAAATATATTTATTTAAATAATTTTAATATTTACTTTGTTTATTTAAATAAACATAATAATATAATAATTTATTACTATATTAGTATAATTATATTAATTATATAATAATTATAATACAATTAATATTAATTATTATTAATAAAGTATATTAATTATAATAAAGTATTATATATCAATCTACATTATATTATAAACAAGCTATAGACTAATCTTGCTTATAATATTACTATTAAATTATTATAATCTTTAATAATTATATTAAATACTATATTATTTTAATATTAACTACATTTATTATTATTATTTATAATAGTAATTCATTTTATTAGTTATAATTATAAAAATTATGACATATAATTTATTTCATCCAATATTTTAATAATATAAATTATTTTAACATATAATTATAAATAAACAATCATTTTATAATTGAAATATAATTATAACTAGATTTTTATTATTGATTCAAAAAACAATTTTATTTTTTAAATCTCTTACTAATTTTAGAAATATTAATAAATTAGTATTATTTTAGTCCATATAAGCTTGTATTAGCTAAAACAATTGTTTTATGACAAAACAAAAGTAATAACGATTTGAAATAGTTAATTGTTTAAATAGTCATCATTATTTGAACTGGTTTGAAAAGTTCTAATTTTTTTTTTGTTTAGTCAGATAATTATAACTATTTGAATAATTATCTATTTTAAATCGTTATTACTTTTTGTTTTGTCATAAAACAATTGCTTTTGTTAATATAAGTTTGTTTGAAATAAAATAATATTGTTTTATTAATATTTAGAAAATAAATCTGTAAGAGATTTAAAATGAAAATCTACTTACCAAACCATTTCAAATCATTATAACCTTTTATTTTATCATCAAGCAATTGGTTCTATTCATACTATTTTATTTATAATAAAATAATACTAATTTAATAATATTTCAAAACTTAATAACCAAGAAAATTAAAAAATAAATCTAATTGTCAAACCAATTCAAATAGTTAAGACTCTATGAATGACTATCTATTTCAAATCATTATGACCGTTTCTTTTAACGTAAAACAATTGTTTTGTTCGTATAAGCTTATTTGGATTAAAAAAATATTAATTTAATAATATTTTAAAAATTAATAAGTAAGAGATTTAAAAAATAAATTTGTTTATTGAATCAGTTCAAATGGTTAAAATTATTAGAAAAATTATCTATTTCATATCATTTTGATCTTTTATTTAGTCATAAAACAATTGTTTCAGTTCATACAAGCTTATTCAAAATAAATTAATACCAATTTATTAACATTTGAAAAATTAATATGAAAGAGATTTAAAAAAATAATTTTGTTTACCGAACAAATTCAAATAAGTGATTTAAAATGTGAATATATTTACCAAATCAGTTCAAATAATTATGGCCATTTCAATAATTATCTAATTCAAATTGTTCCTACCTTTTGTTTGGTCATATGACAATTGTTTTTTATCATACAAGCTTATTCGAAATAAAATAATACTAATTTATTAATCTTTCAAAAATTAATAAGTAAGAGATTTAAAAAATAAATCTATTTACAAAACCAATTCAAATAGTTATGACTATTAGAGCAATTGTATACTTCAAATTGTTATAACCTTTTGTTTTATCATAAAACAATTATTTTTATTCATACAAGCTTATTTGAAATAAAATAAAACTAATCTAATAATATTCTGAAAATTAATAACTAAGAGATTTAAAAAATAAAATTGTTTACCAAACTAGTTCAAATAGTTAAAACTATATGAATAAATTATTTATTTCAAACCATTATAACCTTTTGTTTTGTCATAAAACAATATTTTCAATTCATCATACTAGCTTATTTAGAATAAAATAAAATAAAATAATTAAAATTTCAAACATTAATAAGTAAGAGAATTAAAAAATAATTCTTTTTACCTAACCAGTTCAAATAATTATGACTATTTGAACAATTATCTATTTCAAATTGTTATAACCTTTTGTTTTGTCATAAAACTAATGTTTTTGTTCATATAAGTTTATTTGAAATAAAATAATACTAATCTATTAATATTTCAAAAATTAATAAAAATTTTTAAAAATAAATCTATTTACCAAACTGGTTCAAATTAAGATTATTTAAGCAATTATTTATTTCAAATCATTATGACTTTTTGTTTTGTTATAAGATAATAGTTTCTATTTATTAAAGCTTATTCGAATTAAAATAATACAAATTTATTAATATTTTGACAATTAATAATTAAAAAATGTAAAAAATTAAATATGTTTACTGAACTAGATCAAACAGTCATGACTATTTAAATAGTTATCTATTTCAAATCGTTATAACCTTTTTTTCTGTCATTAAAAAATTATTTCAATTCATATAAGCTTATTCGAAATAAAATAATATCAAGTTATTAATATTTTGAAAATTAATAATTAAGAGATTTAAAAAATGAATCTATTTACCGAACAAGTTTAAATAGTCATTTTAAATTAATATTATAATATAATTTAAATAATAATTTAAATAAGCTATGATAAATAACTATTTAATTGTATATAGATTATCTATATTTATAATATAGTTTATAAATATTATTAAATTAAAATATTATATTTTAATATTGTTAATATAATAATTAACCAATTGTATATTTGCTTAATTTATTAATATTAATTGTTAAATTTAGTAAATTAGTTAATATTTTTTATTATAATTATAAATGATTTAACTATTAAATATATTATAGTATTAATCATAATTATTGATAATATAATTATAATTAATAATACAATTAATAACATATTATATATTATATAATATATGTAATTATAATATTAAAACTATTTAATTAAGTAATTAATATATTAAATATAGTATTATAGAATTAAAACAATTATAGTAATAATATATATTTTATTTTAATTATAATTAAAATATATTATATTTAAATATAATATAATATACATGTCAAATATGTATTATATTTTTAGTTGTAAAAAAATACGTTTATAATGAACAATATTAATCATAGTCATTTATTTATATAACAATTATATTAATAATAATATTAATTATTTATATTTTAATTATATAATTATATAATATTTACTATATTAATTATTTATATATTGTTAATAAAGTATTATTATGTTAAATTTATACTAATAATATTTATTTTTATATAATAATATTAATCATATTTATTATAATTTAATATCTTGTCTAATAGTAGACAAAATATAATAATTATATAATAATTTAATTATTATATTTAATAATAATCGTTCATATTTAAAATAATTTTTATTAATTTAAAATGCTATTTCTATTAAATTTAAAATGAATTAGATTAATATTTAAGGATTTCGTGAAATTTAATCTATTAACAATTATTTATTAATAATTATTAGTTAATAAGTTATAATAATACTAATTATTATAATAACTAATTGAAATAAATTATTTTTAATAAAAAATTTAGTATATATTTTATAATTAAATATATACTATAATTTAATAACTATTAATTAAAAATAGTTCATGTTCTTATATTATAAATTATAATTCAATTAATATTATAAATTAGTATTAAATATTATTAATATTTTAATAATTAATATAAATGATTTTTAGTTATTACTAATAATTAATATATATATTAGTTAAATATAACAATAATTTAACTATCATAACTAATATTTTTGTTATTAATTGTTATTATAAATCATATAAATATATTTAAATTCTATATTAATATGAAAATTGTCTTATTATTTAATTATTTTTTATTATAACAT
This sequence comes from Durio zibethinus, assembly GCF_002303985.1. The sequence goes on along the minus strand of NW_019167826.1, from coordinate 24,812,520 downwards.
TTAAATTTTATTATTTAAATAAATAATATAAATATTATAATCATTTATAATATTATTAAAAATTAGTTATAATAATTACTCAAAATAATTCAATATTAATGATAATTTGATAGTAATTTGATGTTATTATTAATTGCTTGAATAAATTTAAATAAATAATTTACTAATTTATTAAAGTTTAAAAAATTAAAGAGTAACAGAATTAAAAAAATGAATTTTCTTATCGAGCAAGTTGAAATAATTATGACTATCTAAATAATTATCTATTTCAAAACATCATGACATTTTCTTTTGTAATAAAACAATTGGTTCTGTTCATGCAAGCGTATTTTGAATAAAATAATATAAATTTATTAATATTCGAAAAATTAATAAGTATAATTTTAGAAAATAAAATTATTTTCTGAACACATTTAAATAGCTATGACTGTTTGAACAATTATCTATTTCAAATCATTATGATCATATGTTTTGTCATAAACCAATTGTTTCTATTCAAACAATCTTATTTGGAATAAAATAATTCTAATTAATTAATATTCCAAAATTAATAAGTAAAAGATTTAAAAAATAAATTTGTTTACCGAGTGAGTTCAAATAGTTATGATTGTTTGAACAATTATTTATTTCAAATCGTTATGATCTTTTGTTTTGTTATAAAATAATTGTTTCTATTTATACAAGTTTATTTGGAATAAAATAATACTAATATATTAACATTCTAAAAATTAATAAGTTGAAGATTTAAAAAATTAATTAGTTTACTGAACCAGTTTAAATAGTTATGTCCATTTAAACTATTATCTATTTCAAATTGTTATGACATTTTATTTTGTTGTAAAACAATTGTTTCTCATCGATCAAGTTGAAATAGTTATGACTATCTAAATAATTATCTATTTCAAAACATTATGACATTTTGTTTTGTCATAAAATAATTGGTTCTGTTCATGCAAGCGTATTTTGAATAAAATAATATAAATAATATTCCAATAATTAATAAGTAAAATTTTAGAAAATAAAGCTATTTTGTTAAATTAATTTAAAATGATAATTTTAAAATAATTAATAAATTATTATCGATAATTTTAATAATTATAATATTTTTATTAAAATTATTATTCTTATATAATATAGTTATTATGTATAGTAATAATTAATTGTTATAATTAATATTTAAATTAATTAAATTATTAAAACTAATCATTATTATTTAATAGATTATAATTTTTATTAAGAAAATTATTTGTTCAATATGCTTATTTATTAAACCCAATTATTGGATAATAATGATATATTTTATTAATTAAACCATAATTATTAGATAAATTATATTATGATTAAGCTTGCATGATAATAAAATAAAGATATTAACATGAATTATTGATTTTAATTTAATATAACTAATAACAAATAATTATATTTATTAATTTTCAAAATATTTAACAAATATTTTAATAATTATTATTAAATATATTTTTGCTAGTTATATTTAATACTATAATATATATTAATTTTAAATATTAAATCTAATTTATTTATATAATTAAAAATTTTACTTATTAATTTAAAATTAAAATAATTGTTATAATTAAATAAAATATAATTTAATTGTAATATATAATTAATTAAATATAATATAAATATTTGAATTTAAATATTAAACTAATATATATTGTTTTAATATATTATTGTTTAAATTAAAAATAAATATTAAAATTTATTTTAAGTAATAAATATTGCAATAGCTTAATAATTATCCAAATAAATCTAATTATTTAATCTAATTATTAATAAAGTATTACTTAGTTTATTACAGCTAATTTTTAATAATATTATAAATGATTATAATATTATATTATTTATTTAAATATAACATTTAAATGTTATAATAACAAAATAATTAAATAATAAGACAAATTTCATATTAATATAGAATTTAAATATACTTATTTGATTTATAATAATAACTAATAACAAAAAATATTAGTTATGATAGTTAAATTATTGTTATATTTAACTAATATATATTAATTATTAGCTTTAATTATTAATATATATGTCCAATTAAATTATATAATAAATAATTATTATATAATATATAATATACAATTATAATTACATATTATAATAATTAATATAATTAATAAAATATTATTAATAATATTTAATTATAATAATTTATTAAATTATTACATGAACTATATAAATTAATTATTACAATAAATAGTAATAATATTATAAATATTAACTAATATATGACTATTAGTTTAAAATTGAAATTATATTAATATATTAAATTATAATAGCCAAATTGATAATTATACTATATAATTACTAAATAAAGATTAAAAATAATATTGTAATTTATAAGCCAAGTTATTTTAATTGTTTTCATTATCATTTTCAGATTTTTACATTATATCCATACCTATACCAAAAGGATATTTTAAATTTATCTTATCTTTGCAGGTATTTAATCGGTGTGAGTAATTTTCATACCCATAATTTTTAAAAGAAATAATAAATAAAATTTATTTTTAATTTTTTAATTTTTATCTTGTATAGTTAGATAATTTTTTATAAATATATATTTTTCAATAACAATATATTAATTTTAATTAATTTAAAATAATAATTTATACGTAGGGTATGAGTACGGATACGAGGTAGGTACATTATTATCCGTCTCCATTTTTGTATCTAATAAAAATTTAAAATCACATCCATTCTTATCCTTATATCATTAAACTTATCATTATAAATTTAAATAACAATTTATTATTTATAAATAATATTGTAAATAACATAAAATAAACCAACTATAAATTAATAATAGGTTTTTACTTATATAGTTGACTAATTAAATATAATAATATTAAAATTATTATATAGATATTAAGTATAAATATTAATTTATTAGTAATTTATTAATCAGTAAATATTATTAATAACAAAAATATTTGTAATAATAATATAAAAATTAATAATAATTATTAATAGTTAACATTGGAAAATATTGAAATTATTTTATATTAATATCATAATAAACTCTTCACATTTTGTAACTGGATATAGTATTATTTTATTATTATTCTGAATAATAATAATTATTACATAATTATTTTAACTAATTCAGTAAACAAATTTATTTTTAAAATTTTTTACTTATTAATTTAGGTAATATTAATATTTAGTATTATTTTTTTTCGTCTAAGCTTTATACTAATATACTATTAAAAAATAATTATATAATTTTAAATAATTTAATTACTAAATTATTTATTAACTAAATAATTTTTTAAATTATTAAGGATTGGTTTATTTACTAATAAACAATAGTATACAAATTATATTAAATAATTTGAATTTTAGTTATATTCAAATGATACTATAATATTATTAAATTAATACAATAATAATTGTTTATAAATTATTAGTCCAAATTATCGTTAATATAATAATTGAATGTTTTAGTATAAATTTGTAACAAATTTATAAAAATTATGACAATTTTTTATTACTATTTGTTAATATCAATAAATAATCATAAAAATTATTGTTAATATTATTTAACTAATAAATATCGTTAATTAACTATTTTATATTAATTACTAATATTATTATAATTGCTTATTAATTTTTGAAATATTAAGAAATTAGTATTATTTTATTTTGGATAAGTTTTATGAACTAAAACAATTATTTTTTGTCAAAATAAAAGGTCATAATGATTTTAAATAAATAATTGTTGAAATAGTCATAACTATTTGAACTTGATTGATAAATAGATTTATTTTTCATCTATACAGTTAATAATTATAACTAAGAATCGATTATTATTAATATAAAATAATGTAATTAGATAAATCTCATATGAATTAATTAATTCAATATCATAAATTAATATACAATTGTTAATAATATATATTATATTAATTACTCATTAATATAATTTGATAAAATAATTTTGATTAATTTTTATAATTATTAAAATAAATAAATAACTAATAAAAGTTATTTATATAATAAAATATATTAATAATTAATAGTTATTAAATGTTATATTTTAAATTATAATTATAATGATTAATTATAATTATAAACAATCAATTATATTAATAATTGAAAAAATTAATTTAGTTAATTAATAAGTACTAATTGATAGTAATTAGATATTAGTTTAATAAGTTAATTAATTATATAATTGTTATATAATAGTTTAATTCATAACTATTTGTATTATATCTATTTCATTATCATTATATTTTAAAATAGTAATATATTTAATAATTTAGTATAATATAATTTTATATAAGACTACATTTTATTATAATATATATAAGGGGTTAATATAATTATTTTCTAATTTAATAATTAATTAAATTAATTTATGTTATATCGCACAAAGGTCATACGATCCGTCTAGTCATCATGAATCATCATATAAATATTTTAATAAAATATATATATTGTTATAATATTATAAGCTTTAATAATACTAATCAAAATTATAGTGTAATATTAATTTAATTATTATATATATATAACATTCATTAATTTAACTATTATAATTAAGTAATAATTACTTATAAATATAATTTATATTATATACTAAATATATACATATTATTAATAAACTTAGTATTAATTAAAATTGAATAATATAATATATTATATTAATAATTATTTATATCAAAATATTAATTAGTTATAAAATATTATAATTATATATTAAATAATAATATTATTTAAAACTTAACTAATTTATTAATTAATATTTTTATTAATAATAATTAATAATGATATTTATTAATATAATAAAATTTAAAACTATTAACATATAACTATTAGTATAGTTATTAACATATTTTATGATATGTTAAAATTATAATTTTTTAAATTTTAATAATTTAATAATAATAATTTAAATAATTATTATTATATTTATTTAAAATATTATAATAATTATTATATTTATTAAATATTAAAATTATTAATATTTTAATTTTGTTAATAAATATATTATGATAAATTAATTATTATAATAAATAATAATAATTAATTAAATATAAATAATTAATCTTAAATAAATTTGATAATAATATTATTAATATTTAATTAACTATCAAATTATATAATTTATTTTTAATTATTTAAATTACTAATTATTAATATTATACTATATATTATATAATAATTTTAATATTATATATTTAATTAATCAAATATATAAATAAAAACTTATTATTAATTTATATTGGATATTTATGTTATTATAATTATTATTTATAATAATAAATTGTTATTTAAACTTTAATGATAAGTTTAGTTTTAAGTAATTATATTTATTAAATAATAATTAATCTAATATTCTTAATTATAATCTAATTATAGTAAAAATTATTTTATAATCATATTATAAGTATTAGTTATATAAATTATAATTATTTTATTAATTATTTTAATAATTATAACTAAAATATATTAAATAATTAATAATAATAACTATATAAAATATTTTATAATTAGGTTTAAATAATAGTAATTAATAGTAATTTACATAGTTAAACTTCAATTGTATTTATTAATTATACTTATTAATTATAATTATAATTATTAATTTAAAAATTATTAGTTAATATTAAGTAAATTATAATCAAATTATTATAATATTAATTATGATTATATTATAATTCATTTAAATAATAACATTATTTATAATTATTATTAATATATAATATTAATATAAATGTTATTAATATAACTTAAATTAATAAATTATGTAATTATTATTATATTAAAATAATTAATATTTAATAAGTGTATATAATAAATTAGTAAAAAATTATATAATATTATTTATTTAAATAATTAATAATTGAGTAAACTAATGTTTAACATAATTCATAATTATACAATTAATTATTGTATAATTTAAATAATTCAAATAAATACTTAATTTATTTAATTAATAAATGAATTAACTATTTGAATAATTATCTATTTCAAATAACAAATAATATAAGATTAATTATTTAATTAATTAATTATTATTTAGGCATTTGAAAGCTAGTAGTAATATGCTTGTCTCAAATTATACTATTTATTAATATTAATATAATCAATAATTTTAATTATTTATATAAATTTATAGTAACAAATATTTTATGACTACTAATTATTTATTATAAATAAGTAATTTTTTAAATTAATAAATTATAAATTTTAATATAATTCAATATTAAGTTAATTAATAACAAATAGTTATAATTAATTATTAGTTTAATATTCTATTATTTTCATGTCTAATAAAATTAATTAATTAAATAATATAATTATTTATTATATTTTAATTATTAATATTAAATAAGCTAATATAAGAATCAAATAACTATTATTATAAATAGTAATAATTATTATTTTTTAATAACTATATAATATTATAATTAAATATATTTTATTTAATATATAATTATTAAATAAAAATTATATAATTTGTTATAATAAAATGGTATTATATAAAGGGATATAAATAATTTTATATAATATAATCTATGACATTATTTTTATTAATTGAAAGTTATTAATAGTTATTTAAGATTTTTATATAATCATAATATATATAAATATTTAAACTAATTTGAAAAATTAAGCTCAAAATATGTAAATAAAAAATATTTAAAGTATACAAAGAAAAATCTATTTCCATCTTATAATTGGAAAACACTTGAATAATTTCCCATTGTAAATCCATTCCAATCAAAATGTATCTCATTTTACTATCGAAATTTTGTTTTATTTTATAAGAAAATATAATATTAAGATAGATATTTTATTAATAATACATTTAAATATTATTAATTTTTGAATATATTTATTATTCATGATTATTTAAATTAAATAATAATTTATTTAATTATTAATTATTTTTAGTTTAATAATTTAAACTTATAATAAGAGATTTAATAATTAAATAATTATTTAATATTCTAAAAAATAGATAAAAAATTAGTAATTAAACATTAAATTAAAATAAATATTATTGATAAATATTATTATTAAAGAATCATTAATTTTTATAAGTATTAATTATATTTTAATTAAGATAATACCTTTAATTTATTAAAGATATTTATTAACCTTTAATTTATCCAAATAATTAATAATATTAAAATTTAATTAAATATTATTTGGATAATTATTACATTGTTATCATATAAGTTATTAGTTAATCTTTTTTTTTAATTATCCCAACTGATAAACTTAATTAATTATTAAATTTAAATTTAAACTAATTGTTTTATGATAAAACAAAAGGTCATAATGTTATACAATTTATCTAATCTATTAATAATTTATTAATTATTATTCTTAATAGATTAATTTTATTAATTAATCTAATTATTATATGTTTATTAGAAAGAGCTAAAAAAATTATTATATCAATATTAATCAAATTATTTAATAATATATAGTTATTATATATTTTAATTAATATATTATTATAATATGATCATAAATAACAAATTATTAACTTAAAAATATACTATATTTTATATTTAAATTAGTTAATAATTATATTTTATAATTATAATGTCATAGAATTTAAATATGCTATCTAATAATCTTTTTTATATTATATAATATATTAATGAAAATATTTAATAATTATTAATATATTATTTTAATTAATTATAAATTAATAATACTATTATATTAATGTTATAATGATTAATTGTAATAAACTAAACTAAAATATTTAAATAATTTATTATAACTCTAATATATATTTATTTACTATTTAATTTTAATAATTATATTTAATATTTATTAATTATTCATTAATATATATTATAAAATATATATTAATAATTAATTATATTACATTTAATATAGTTTAATTAATATATTATGGATACTATAATATCTATATAATATTTAATTAAAATTTTAACTACAATTTATATTATTAAATATTAGTTATTTAAATATACAATATTTGTATAATATTATTATAAATATTAATATAATAAATTAATAATAAATTTATTATATTTTTATTAGTTAATTATTTAATAAGTAAGGATTTATATCCTTAAATCTTATATAAGCTTATCATATTAATAATAAATATTAATATCGTAAAAATTAATCAAAGATAAAATAAATATTTTTAAATCTCTTTCATATTAATTTTTCAAATGTTAATAATTAAGTATTAATTTATTCTGAATAAGATTGTATGAACTAAAACAATTGTTTTGTGACTAAACAAAATATCAAAATGATATGAAATAGATAATTATTCTAATAATTTTAACCATTTGAACTGATTCAGTAAACAAATTTATTTTTTAAATCTTTTACCTATTAATTTTTAAAATATTATTAAATTAGTATTATTTTAATCCAAATGAACTTGTACGAACAAAACAATTATTTTACGTTAAAAGAAAAGGTCATAACGATTTGAAATAGATAATCATTCATAGATATATTATATTATAATATAATATTTCAAGTTTTATAGTATCAAATTAAAATTATTAATATAATAATATACAATATAATTAATTATTATAATATACGATTAATCTATCAATATTGTTATATATTAAATTATAATTATTAATATAATAAATTTTACAACATTTTATAGTAACATTTATTATAAAACAATAAATTAACCCTAAATTAATGTTATAACTAATATTATATATGATATGAAAACTTGAAGCAGATATTGTTATATATTAATTAATCATTATAAATAATTAATAAAATAATTAAACTGTTATAATTTATAATAGTATTATAAACAATATCAATTTAGTTAATTCTATATTTACTTAATTCATTAATAAAGTAAATAGATTTAATTATTAACTTAAATTAATATAATTAACTTAAATTATAATTATATTTGATATAATTATAATTATACTTATTAAATTATTATAATAATTATACCTATTTAAAACTTAGTGAAAAAGATTATTTTTAGAACATATTTTAATAAGTATTTAATCTGCTAATTATATTTATTAGTATTAAATTATAGTATTTATTAATAATATTAATACTTAATTTTAATTATTAAATAAATAATAATATTATTATTACAATTGTTTGATTGTTTAAGCTTGATTGAATAATTTATCATTTATATAATATATAATAAATTATTATATTTGTGTTTAATTAATACTATTATTATATTATTATAATAATTAATATTATAAATAGAAATTATTATAAATATTTATAATCTTAAATCTCTAAATTATATTTATTGTTTATTAAATTATATATATTTCTAAAATATATAAATATTAAATAATATTTGTATATAATAATATTATAATACTATATTTATATATAATAATTATTATAGAATATTATAACAATTATTATATATAATTATTAAATATTTAATACTATAATTGTTATTAACATGTTTAATATTATAACTATATAATAATTAATAAAAATAAATTATAATATAATTATAATAGTATAGAGTTAAATATTTGTTTATATTAATTATTACTAAAAATTTGATAAGGTATAATTTGATTATAAATTTATTTTATAAAATTTATAATTTATTTTATTATTAATTTTCTATGACCATGAGTCCTGAAAGTCTCTTAAACGGAGCTATGAGTTTTTTCTTTCGGCCAGAAACTGAGCTTGGATAAGGTATGAGAATATTTTCTTGAACTTTTTAATACTGCAATTCAAGTTGCAAAACTTTGAAATTCACTTTTGGATAATTGCTTTTCAAAGTAAGATTTTGTTGGTGAAAACATTAATCAAACCTAAAACATAAAATTGCACCAACCAACAAAACTACATGACACATGAAAACTAATTCAACCCATAAAGCAAATAAAACCCATATAATGTATAATTAATTTATACACTCACGGAAAATGCTTTTCGCTATTGCTAATAATGCTAACTTCAAAAAATTAATCTTTAAATAATTAGTAGAAATTTAATATTAATATTAAGATAATTAAATATAATAATTAATTATTGAATATTCAAATCCTTACAATTAATAAGGATTGAATGAATTTTAAATCGTTATAATTATATTAATTATTTTAATAATTAAAATATATAATAACTATTTATTATTAAATAATTTAATTAATATTTATATAATAATTTTTTAACTCTTACTAATAAACATATAATAATTAGATTAATTAATAAAATTTAGTCTATTAAGAATAATAATTAATAAATTATTAATGGATTAGATAAATTAGATAACATTATGACCTTTTGTTTTGTCATAAAACAATTGGTTTAAATTTAACTTTAATAATTAATTAAGTTTATTAGTTGGGATAATTCAAAAAAAAAGATTAACTAATTACTTATATGATAACAATGTAATAATTATCCAAATAATATTTAATTAAAATTTAATATTATTAATTATTTGGATAAATTAAAGGTACTATCTTAATTAAAATATAATTAATATTATAAAAATTAATGGTTCTTTAATAATAATTATTATTATCAATAATACTTATTTTAATTTAATCATTTAATTACTAATTTTTATCTATTTTTTAGAATATTAAATAATTATTTAATTATTAAATCTCTTATTATAAGATTAAATTATTAAACTAAAAAAAATTAATAATTAAATAAATTATTATTTAATTTAAATAATCATGAATAATAATTATATTATTATTATATACGATTAAAGTATTATAAAACAATTGTTTTATGACAAAAGAAAAGGTCATAACAATTTGAAATAGATAATTATTCTAATGGATATGACTATTTAAACTTGTTCGGTAAACAGATTTATTTTTTAAATCTCCTACCCATTAATTTGCAAAATATTAATAAAAGTAGTATTATTTTATTTTGAATAAACTTGTATGAATAGAAACAATTGTTTTATGACAAAACAAAAGATCATAACTATTAGAAATAAAAAATTATTCAAACAGTTATAACTATTTGAGCTTACTCAGTAAACAGATTTATTTTTTAAATCTTTTACTTATTAATTGTTGGAATATTATTAAATTAGTATTATTTTATTTTGAATAAGCTTATATAGACAGAAACAATTGATTCATCACAAAACAAAAGGTCATAACTATTTAAAATAGATAATTATTCAAATAGTCAAATCTATTTGAACATGTTCAAAAAACAAATTTATTTTTTAAATTTTTACTTATTAAATTTTGAAATATTAATAAATTTAATTATTTTATTTGGAATAAACTTGTATGGACAAAAACAATTGATTTATCACAAAACAAAAGGTCATAACTATTTGAAATAAATAATTATTCAAATAGTCAGAACTATTCAAACATGTTCAAAAAACTAATTGTATATTTTATAATTAGTCAATAGTTATAAATATATATTTATAATCAGTTATAACACTTTATAAATAATAAATATTAGTTTTAAATATTATAATAAATATTTATAACAAATTATATACAATATGTAAGTTTTGTTTACTAAATTAATTAATTAAAAATAATTTATCATATGATTATTTAATATAATATCTATTTATATATAAAAATTTGTATAATTATATAAAATACTTTATATTAATATTATTATCATTATGACTTTAATAATAATTATTTATAATATGACTTTTTCAGTCATAACATTTATTATTTAAATCTCCAACTATTTCAAAATACTCAATTTATAAGATAAGGGTCATAATTTATTGACATTCAAAAAATTAATAAGCATGAGATTTGAAAAAATAAATATATTTATCGACCAATTTCAAATAGTTATGACTATTTCAACAATTATCTATTTAAAATCATTACTAATAATAATATCAATATTAGGTATAATTATTCAAATAAATTACAATTGTTATTAAATAACAAACTCTTTATTATTATTTTGATTGAATTATAATAATAAGTTTAAATATTATTGACTTTTAGGTATTTGTTAATTAACATTATAATATTATAAAATTTTGAATATATTATAATTTAAAATGATAATTATTTTAAATATATATATAATATATTTATTATAATTTAATTACTAATAATAATATTAATGATTATTAATAATTTTTATAATTTGATAATTAAACATTATACATTCATTTTACTACATACTAATAAAATTTATTAGCACATATGAATAGATAACTCGCTTATAAACATTATTAATTAATAACTAATAAATTATTAGTATTATATTAGTATTATAATTATAATAGTCTATTTATATTATAATTAGTTAACTTAATTATTTTATAATTATATATAATAATTGCTATAATATTATTAATTTATTAGTTCATTATGGATATTCAAAAAATTATCGTTAATTGTTATAATAATAAATAATTATTATAATTAATTTAACTAATAAATAAGATGTTATTATATTATAAATTATAATCTAATTTTAAGTTAATAATTATTAACTAATAATTATATTTTTGTTCATACAAGCTTATTCAGAGTAAATTAATACTAATTTATTAACATTTGAAAAATTAATATGAAAGAGATTTAAAAAACTAAATCTATTTCCCGAACAAATTCAAATTTTTTATAATAATTAAATTATCTATTGTTCATAAATTAGTATTACATTAAATAGTTTTAAAAAATATTAATGAATGACAACACTTATACTTATATTACTAATAAGTATTTAGTAATATAATCAGTTCATAACGATTATTAAGATTTAAATAATATTATAAATTAGTTATAATTATCAGTGGATATCTTATTATATATTCTACTTTTGTTTATTATATTTATAACTATAATTAATATAATATATTACTTATATGTATATTTATAAGTATATATAAATGAATTATTATAATAAATTATATATTATTTCAATAATATAAATTATAAGCAATAATTATTAAATAGTACTTATTATAATAATCATAAAAGATTATCCATACTTACAATTAAATTGTAAATATAATTTATTATTTATTACTAATAAATTACTTATTTATTTTATCAATAATAATATTATTGATACTTATAATTAATATTGCATTTTAATAATTATTATAACTTAATTAGGTTATAATTATTAATATATTTAATTATAATTAATTAATTATTATATCTGATAATAATTATTAATAGCTATTAATAAATTATTAAAATAAAAAGGTTCTAATTTATTTTTCTCAAATAAAATTTAGATATAGATAATTAGTATTTATTATATAACTATAAGTAGTTATAATTAAATGTTAAATATTTATAATTAATAATTAATTATTTAATAAATATTATTGAACTAAATATTAATAGTAATTAAATATTTAAATGTTCAATTAGCTTATAATAATTAATATTTAATTAAAATAAATTAAAAGTACTTAATTTATAATTTAATTATGGTATAATAATTATTAACATATAAATTCATATGTTATGTACAATTTGTTTAATTAATAAAAAGTATTAGTTTACTGATAATAAATTATAGAATAATATTATAATAATATTAGAAATCTAAGATAATTAATAATATTAATTATAATAATAATTAAATAAATTATATTAATATAATTATTTATTGAATAGATTATCATTTGTATATTATTTTATTATCTAATTTATTATAAATTAGATATAATTTGACTTTTTGTTTAATTAAATTAGTATTATTATATTTATTACTATATTAATAATTTTAGTTATATTAAATAATATGTATAAAATAAATAATTAATTATAATTATTATATATAATAATTTATTATAAATTATAATAATAAAAGTAAAATAATTTGATTAGATTCAAATAAACAAAATAAAGATCATTATGATTTGAGATAGATAATTATTATTCATAATTTTATAAGATTTAGTAATATTTAATTAACAATATATATTAAATAATAAAAATAAATATGTTTTCATATAATTTTTTGTTATTTTATAATAAATTAATAGTGAATTATATTAAATTATTATTAATAATAATATCTTATTATTAAATTTTATATTTAATAATTTAATATAATTGATATTATTATTTGTAATTAAATTATTAATTAAACTATTATTAATTATTATTAACTATTTAGTGTTAATTATGTAACTAATTTTATAATTAAACTCTTTATTATAACTTCATATTTAATTAATAATTTAATTACAAATAATAACATCAATATTAGGTATAATTATTCAAATAAATAACTGTACAATTGTCACTTAGATGTCCTAATTTATTTAAATTATTTTAAATTATTATATTTATTTAAACTATTCAAATAATAGTACTGATCGATAGTATATATTCATAAGTATAAATATTTATTTGTACATTATAATAAATATATTATAATATTATAATAAAATATTTATTTTATTTTGCACAAACTTTATTAATAATTATAATAGAAATTATTAATAAAGTTATTAATATTATAAAAATATTAATTATTTTTAGTTTAATAATTTAAACTTATACTATATTAATTTAATTAAATATTAATAGTAATTATAAATTTTTATGATAAATTAAAATTTATAACAGTTTATTATTTACTCTAATAATTTATATAATTTTAATATTAATAAAATTAATATTTAATTAATTTTAATATAATTATTATTATATTTCATATTGTAATATTACATTAATATTATAATTATATAATATTATTAATAGTTATAATTTAATAATTTATATATTGAAATATATATTAATAGTTAAGATCATAACTTAATTATAAATTAATAGTAATAATTTATAACTTATATTGATATAATTAATATTAATTATTATGAATAATTTATTAATAATATTAATAGTTATTTAGTTATTTAATTATAATTAAGTAATTATTATATACTATAATTGTTTACTTTATATATTAATTATTAATATACTTATAATATTAGTTTTAATATTAAAAATTATTAATATAAATAGTAAATTAAAATAATATATATTATAAACTAACATAATTAAATAAATAGATAATAATTTATTATTATTTTATAATAATATTATTAATTATTATATTATATATTATAATTGTTATATTTTATTTATATTACTATAATACTAAATTTTAAATTCACCTTACACATTCATAATTTAACTAGTATATTATATTTATAAACTATTATTAAAACATTATATAATATAAATTAATTATATAATATTATTAATAAATAATTTTAAATAATAAATATATATATATATGAATAATTATACTTAAGTATTATTAAAGTATAATACTTAATAATTATTAATAAACTAATTAAAATAATTAATTAATAATAAAATATTTATAAAATAAAATAATAATAATTTATTATTAGTAATAATTATATACTCTGAAAATAAAAATATACTATTTTATTATTATCTAATTTTTATAACATATTATATTATAATTAATGCATTAAATTATAATAAGTATACTATTATTATTATATTATCATTAATTAAATAAATAATATATTGATACTATATAAATATAAACAGTAATTATATATTAACTTACTTTTATACTATATAATGACATTTATTATTTAATTTATTATTATATTAAATATAAATATTCCTTAGTATTATAAACTTTATAATATAATTAATTAAATTAATAAATTTAATTTTTGGATAATAATATTTCAAATATTTTTGATATAATTTATAAATTATAAAATGTTTTATAACTATTATATTAATAGTAAATAAACAATTATTTAAACAATATTTCTATTAATTATTTCTATTGATATAGTCTTATACGAAATAAAGTAATGCTAATTTATTAATATTCTAACAATTAATAAGTAATGAATTTAAAATATGAATCCGTTGGCTGACCATTACAAATAGTTATGACTATTTGAACAATTATCTATTTTAAATCATTATTACCTTTTATTTTGTCACAAAACACTTGTTTTTGAATTACAAGGAATATCTAATTAATATTTATATAGTATTTATATTCAAAATAAAACAACTATTTGAATATTATTCATCTTATTCTTAATTGTTATATTCTTATTATTAGCAATTTTATTTACAATTCAAATTATTCAAATATTATAATAAATTATTACTAATTTGTTTACAATGACCAATATTTATTAAATTATTTTAATATTGTTATTTATTTAAGCAATTATGTTTTATAATTATCAATTAGTTTCCTCATACTAATATGTATATTAATATATATTATAGAATAGGAAATTATATTATTAATCATTATATATATTAAATTAATTAAATTTAATAATTATTTGAACAGGTTCAGAAAATAGAATTAATTTTTACATATTACATATAAAATTATATAATTAAATAGTTATAATTATTTATAATAAAAATCATATTAAATAATTATAATATATAACTATAATTTATTAAAATAATTAATCTGTTTAGTTATATATTTATTTTTATAATAAATATTAAATTATTTATTTAATAATTAATTACTTTATAATTAATAATATTAATTTAGTTATTAAATTATCTAATAATAAATTCTTAGTTAGTTTAAATAATAATATTATTAATTATTATTATAATAGTAATAATATTAATTATAATAATAAATAATAGTCAAAATATAACTAATAGTAATAATTTTAATTATTATTAATATTTCCAATTTAATCATATTTAATTAATTATAACTTAATTATAAAATAGATTAAATAATAATATACTTAATTATTTGACTATTATTCTATAATAATTATATTATTCATATAAATATATTTATTAATATAAATTTAAATTTAAATTAAGTATGACTTATTTAGTTATAATTATTAAATTATTATATAATAGTATTAGTTATAGTTAATTTAGTTAAAATATAATTATTTGAATATAAATTCGTAAAATGATTAATAAATTAAATTAATATTATATCATAATTCATATTAAATCTAAGGGGTTATGATTTTAATAAATATTTAATTAGATTATATTAATTTATAATAAAATATTTAATAATTAAATTTATATATAATTATTTGAATATTGATTTTTATTAATTAATAGATATCTAAAAAGATTTATTTTTTAGATCTATTATTAATTATTAATTTTAATAAAATAAAATAATAATATTCCCCATACTAAGTTATTATTTTTTAAATCTCTTAGTTATTCATTTTAGAGTATTGCTAAATTAGTGTTATTTTATTTCGAATAAGCTTGTATGAATAGAAACAATTGTTTTATGGTAGAACAAAAGGTTGTAATAATTTGAAATAGAAAATTGTTCAAATAATCATAACTATTTGAACTAGTTCAATAAATTGATTTATTTTTTAAATGTCTTATTAATAAATTGGTATTATTTTATTTCAAATAAGCTTGTATGTTGAAAAATAATTATTTTATGACAAAACAAAAGGTAATAACAATTTGAAATAGATAGTTGTTTAAACGGCTATAATTATTTGAACTGATTGGGTAAATTGATTTATTCTTTTGAATTAGTTACTTATTAATTTTTGAAATATTACTAAAGTAGTATTATTTTATTTTGTATAAACTTTTATGAACTAAAACAATTGTTTTATGACAAAACAAATGCTCATAATTTTTTAAATAAATAATTATTCAAATAGCCATAATTATGCAAACTTGTTCGGTAAACAGATTTAAAAGGTATAGTTTCTATAAAAATTATAAAAATTTAATAACATATTAAATATAGTTAATATGTAAAAATTTTAAAAATAAACTAATAACTAAAATATGAGTTTAATATAAGAGATTTAATATTCTAATTGTTAAATTTATTAATTAATTTCTAAAAGTAGCTTATAAAACAATTGATTAATATTTTGTTATTAAAATATGGACATAACTATATTTATTGTTAAATATTATTTGATAAGGGACATTTTGTGTGAGGTTGATGTTGGTGTTTGGCTTAGTGCTAGTGGTAGGTTTTGGTTGGGGTCAGTGGTGCTTCATTGCTCAGGTGGGTGATCCAAGTGAGGACAGGATTGGATTTGCGTGAGAGTAGGGATTGATGTTAAGGGGTAGCCCAAGGGCTAGTAAGGGTAGGAGAGAAGTTTGGTGTGTGCAAGTTCGGTTGGTACTGGTAGGGTTTATACTAGAGTAAGTGAAGGCCAGGTGAAGGGATTTTTTGGTGTTAGCTGATATCTCGGGTAAGGTCTATTCTAAGGCTAGACTAGGTGGACTGGGGTGTTTGCATACTTATTTTATGATTTAACAAAAGGTCATTATAATAATAGTTAATATAATTATAACTAGATAATTTTAATTATTATATATATAAATATATATAACTAATTTTACATTTTAATTATAACTTTATTAAATAATTATAATAACCAGATTATTATATTTTAATAAATTATATTATATAATTAATATAATAAGATTATAATAGTTAAATATAAAGTTTAATAATAAACCTTAGAATAATGTTTTAATATTATTCTAAGGTCACTTGCGAGCCTTCTATATATAAATTTGGAAGTTGGAGCTTTTTTTGACATTTAATAGCAATAATTTGTTCTTACTACACTTGAAAAGAAACAGTGACAAGAAGAATAATTGACTTTTAGGTATTTGTTAACTAATTTTATTGCTAATATAATAATATTTATTATAAATTTAAAAATATCTAACAATTATTATTAAATTTATTATTAATTATTTGATTAATAATTTACTATAATTATAATAGTATTAATTTATATAATAATAGAATTTATTATAATTATTATTAAAATATAATATATTTATTGTTAAATATGAATAGATTATAATCATTAATCAATAAATTATAAATAGTTAATAATTATTACTAAATAATTATGAAAATTATTCAATTTTATAAAACAACAAAATAAATAATTTAAACTTAGAAATAATACTAATTTAATTAATCAAATAGTAAAATAAATAATGAATACAATTCTTATTTATAATTTTTTAGTAGAAAACTACTCATTAATTCTATTTTATTATAATATTAATAAATAACTATATACTTACTAAGTGATTTCTTTATTAATAATATTAAAATTTTATTAATTTTAAAATGTAGTATTAAATTATTTTTTATTATAGCAAATTATATAATTCTAATTATTTTTTATTGTTTTATTATATAGTTATATTTAAACAATTATTAGAAATATTAATTTATAATATTTATTAACAAATTAAATTATAATTTAATATCATAACTAATATTTTTTATAGAATTATTATTTATAATAATCTAATTGTTATTATAATTAGTATAAATATTATAGCAATTATTTGTTATTTCATAATTAGAATTATGAATAATAATATTTATATTCGTATAATAAAATCAAATTTGACTCATAAAATAATAATTTATAATACCAACTAGTATATACTATTTCTATAATTTGTATTAATTTTAATACAATATATAATAATATATAATATAATATTTATTATTATTATATATTAATTAACTTAAATTTAAGTTATAATAAATTATTATTATAATTAAAAATTGATATTTATTATAATATCAATTTCTTATATTAATTAAAATTAAAAGTATATATTATTAAACAATTATATAATTTATATGTATAATTGATTATACATATTCGTAATTTATAAATATATTATATTTAATGTTATAATATATAATTATATATTATTAATAAATTTTAATTAATTTATAAATAATTATTAAAATTACTAGTTATATTTAATACTATAATATATATTAATTTTAAATATTAAATCTAATTTATTTATATAATTAAATCAAATAGATTACTAAAAGTTAATCTATATAGTTAATAACTAGTAAAAATATTATAACTGAATAATATTAATTTAGTATAATCTATTATGAATTATATTAACTTATTAATTAATCTATATAATTAATAATTAACAATATTATAATTTATTTTAAAAATTTATTTTAATATTTTAATAATAGTTTAATATGAAACTAGTCATATTAATTATCTTTAATATTAATTTGCAAAATATTAATAATATTTATTTATTTAGATAAATAAATATTTTTAATTTAATTACTATTTGAATTAAATATTTAATTATCTATTTTAATTGTAATTATATAACTATATTTTTATTTAATATTATATAAAATATTTAATTTAACAATTAAATTAATTCAGTTATTAATATTTATAAATTAATATAATATTTATTTATAATATTTAAATATTAAATAAACTATTATTAATATATAAATTTAATAATAGTTTATTTAATTATATATAATTAAATAATTATTACTTAGTCATAAGTAAAAATATAAGTGATTTAATAAATGACCTTTTGTTTTTTCATAAAGCAATTGTTTTTTACCATACAAGCTTATTCGAAATAAAATAATACTAATTTATTAATATTTCAAAAATTAATAAGAAATTAAAAAAATAAATTTGTTTACCAAACCAGTTCAAATAGTTGGACTATTTGAACAATTATCAATCTCAAATTGTTGAGATCTTTTTTTGTCATAAAACAATTGTTTTCGATCATAGAAGCTTATTCACTTAAAAATATTACTAATTTAATAATATTTCAAAAATTAATAAGTAAGAGATTTAAAAAATAAATTTGCTTGTGGAACCAATTCAAATAGTTAAAATGACTAGAATAATTATCTATTTTAGATAGTTCTTACCTTTTGTTTAGTTATCAAATACTTGTTTCATATCTTACAAGTTTATTCAAAAAAAATAATAATCGAAATTCATTAACATTCAAAAAATTACTAGGCAAAATATTTGAAAAAATAAATCTGTTTATTAGACAATTTCAAATAGTTATGGCTATTTGAAAAATTATTTATTTAAAATAGTTATGACCTTTTGTTTTGACATAAGATAATTGTTTCAGTTCATAAAAGCTTATTTAAAATAAAATAATACTAATTTTTTAATATTTTGAAAGTCAATAAGCAAGAGTTTTAAAAAATAAATTTGTTTACTAAACAAATTCAAATAGTTACAACTATTTAAAATAGCTTACTCCAATCTTGAAATAACATTTAAACTCATTATAATTTATTATATGATTATAATAAATTATAATTTCATATAATAATGAAATTATATAAATATTAATAAAATATTAATTTATTTTATATTTTATTAAATTTATTTATTATTGTAATGCTAAATTCTTTCGCTTTCTTAAAATTGTTGGAGTTGGGTACAAAGCTAGAGCAAAAGCTGAGGGACGGCTCTTATTTCTCAAACTAGGATACAGTCATGAGGTTGAACTTACTATTTATTAATAAGTGGATCTAAGAATTCAATATTAAATTATATTTAATATAAATTATTAAATCTAATAATTTAACTGTACAAACTAGATTAATTAAAATAATTAATTACTAAATTAATTATATAATAAGAATTTATATTTAATAAATTATTATAATTAATAAATATAATTAACAATATAATAATATCATAAATAGTTATAATATAGGATTGATTTTAACTATTTTATCAAATCGTATAATTATTAATTTAAACACTATATAATATTATGTTTGTTAGACTAATCATATAATATATAATTAGATTAGTCTAATCAAATAAATATTATAATATTAGTATTATTAATAAATTGATAATAATAATAATTATTAAATTTGTTTAATAATACTGATTCATTTAATAATTTAATGAATTATTATTTCCTTCTTTTATAATTATTATTATAATTATTGGATTAGAATAATATAGTATTAAATTAGTAAATTAAACTAATAACTTTAAATTATTCATTATATATTATTATATATAAATAATTATAAATAATATTAATTAATAATTAATTAATTAGTATAATTAGTATAAATAAAAAAATAATAGTTTAATTATTCTAATTATAATAATTAATAGTATTAGTTTAAAATAATAATAAGTTACTATTATTATTTTTAGTAAAATATTAACAAGTTAATAATAATTTATAATAATATTAGTTAAGATTATCAGAATAATTTAATATTTAATTATAATTTTAAACGTAATATTTAATATTTTATTAAGAATATAATTAATATTCTAAAATAAACAATTGTTTAATTGTTATAACTAAAAATATAATATATTTAATTATAATTATAATTAATATAATTATTTAACTAATAACTATAGTTTGTATTACAATAACAAATAGTTATATACTATTTATTAGTTAAATAATATTAACAATAATTTTTATGACTATTTATTGTTATTAATAAATAGTAATATTATAAATATTATTTATTGATATTATTTAATGATTAATTTTAAATAAATATGCTTATAAAATAGTTGATTAAATAATAATATAAATTATTTAATAATTTGTATATAAGATTTGTTATAAATTATTTATTTATAATTAAGTACAATATTAATTTATAATAATACAAATTGTGTAATGAATTATAAATAGTATTATAATTGTATATTTTAATAAATTTATTACAATTAAATTAGTTAATAATTTTATAACAATCAAATAGTATAGTAATTAAATGTATATGTGAATAGTCTATTGAATCAATAATTTATTAATCAATAATTAAAATATTTAAATTATAATAATTATAAAATTTTAATATTATATTATTACACTTATGTAGTTAATTTTAACTTATTCTATTAATCCTTATAATATAGTTTATATTAACTTAAATTAATATTTTTATTATCTAGTACTATTATTAAATAAAATATTATACAATATTAAAATATAATATAATCTTTTTAATTATTTCTTATTAATATTAATACAATATTAATCTTAATTATTTATTATTATATTATAGTTTAAGTTAACAATGATATATTATAATAAAATTATAATTATTTTATAATTATTATTGTATTATTATATTAAAATATGATAATATAATATAATATACTTATTATTATACTATATGATAACAATTGATATATTATAATAGATTTATTATTTTTTAATAATAAATATAAATGATAATAGTCAATAGTTATAAATAGATATTTATAATCAATTATAACACTTTATAAATAATAAATATTAGTTTTAAATATTGTAATAAATATTTAAAATAAATTATATACAATATGTAAGTTTTGTTTACTAAATTAATTAATTAAAAATAATTTATCATATGATTATTTAATATAATATCTATTTATATATAAAAATTTATATAATTATATAAAATAGTTTAGTACGATTTGAAATAAATAAATGTTCAAATTGTTATAACTAATTGAACTAGTATGGTAAATAGATTTATTTATTAAATCTCTTATTAATTTTTGAAATATTAATAAATTAATATTATTTTATTTCGAACAAACTTATATGAACAAAAACATTTGTTTTACGACAAAACAAAAGGTCATAACGATTTGAAATAGATAATTATTCTTGTAGCCTTAACTATTTGAATTGGTTTGGTAAACAAATTTATTTTTTAAATCTATCAGTTATTAAATTTCATAATATTACTAGATTAGTATTATTTTATTTCAAATAAGCATGTATGAAGATAAATAATTTTTTATGACAAAACAAAAGGTTATAATGATTGGAAATATATAATTATTCAAATAGTCATAACTATTTGAACTGATTTGATAAACAGATTTATTTTTTAAATCTCCTACTTATTAATTTTTCAAATATTAATAAATTAGTATTATTTTATTTTGAATAGGCTTTGTCTATTTATATTATAATTAGTTAACTTAATATTATAATAAATTAATTGTAATATAATTTGATTATATACATTTAATTATTACAAAATTATTAACTAATTTAATTGTAATAAATTTATTAATAAGTAGATTAAATTATTTATTTAATAAAATTTATAAACCCTAATTTAGTATTATTTAAGTAGATATAAATAATCTGTTTTTATTATAAATTGAGGGATTTTCTCATAAATTATTAATATTAATATTATAACTAAGCGACATCTAATAGCTTTGGCCAATCCCTTTACGTGGCACTCACATAGTGCCTAAGGTAAACCTCTAACAATCCATTCACTCGTGTGGTCTGCCCATCAGTCTGCAGATGCATGCTAGTAGAAAAGTTCAAGTCTGACCCCAACAACTTGAACAACTTAGTCCAAACCAATTATTAATTATTAATTATTTATCTATTAATTAAGATAATTTAGTAATAATGCTAATTTATTAATATTCTAAAAATTAATATTGATTTTTTTATAAATTAATAGCATAATTAAATATTTGAACTTAATAATTAATATTCATTATTAATTATTTAAATTAATTAGTATATAAAAATATTTAAATATAATATAAATATTTAATTGAGAAGGCTAAGATTGATTTATAGTTATTTAATGTATTAGATACTATTTAATTTATATAGTTTATAAATATAGTATTATTTATATTATGTATAAATTAATAGATTTAAATTATTAATAATTATTATTATAAAATAGTATATATTGAATATATTAATATATTAAACACATATATAATAATAATTATATTAATATTTATTATTTATATATAAAAATATTAATATTAGCTTATTAATATATTAAATTAATAATTATTTAGTAACTAATAAAATTATAACTTATTATAATTATAATATGTATAAACTAATGTTATACTCAAATTATCAATATTGTAATATTATATAAATTAAATTATTTATAAGTTATATTAATATAGAAATTATATTATACAAATAATATTTAATTTATTATAATAAAATTATTACTATAGTATTAATTAAATTTAACAAACTTATTTATTAATAATTTATTATGAACATTTATTTACTTATATTTATAAAAACATATAAATAGTTTATACAATTGTTATTATCATACCTATAGTTAACTAAGAGTTGTTTCAGTTCATATAAGCTTATTCAAAATAATATAATTTATAAATAGCAAAATTAGTAATCAAATTGGATATATAATACTAAAATTTAAATTCACCTGAACATTCATAATTTAACTAGTATATTATATTTATAAACTAATATTATAAATAATTATTATAATAATTAATTATTTAATAATTATTTTAAACTATATAATGACATTTATTATTTAATTTTATTTAGAATAAA
The DNA here is from genome assembly GCF_002303985.1 of Durio zibethinus. The sequence continues at coordinate 24,787,351 of NW_019167826.1, read as the reverse complement.
ATAATACTAATTTAATAATATTTCGAAACTTAATAACCAAAAAAATTAAAAAATAAATCTAATTATCGAACCAGTTCAAATAGTTAAGACTCTATAAATGATTATCTATGTCAAATCGTTATGACCTTTTCTTTTAACGTAAAACAATTGTTTTATTCGCATAAGCTTATTTGGATTAAAATAATACTAATTTAATAATATTTTAAAAATTAATAAGTAAGAGATTTAAAAAATAAGTTTGTTTACTAAATCAGTTCAACTAGTTAAAATTATTAGAATAATTATCTATTTCATACCATTTTGATCTTTTGTTTAGTCATAAAACAATTATTTCGGTTCATACAAGCTTATTCAGAATAAATTAATACTAATTTATTAACATTTGGAAAATTAATATGAAAGAGATTTAAAAATATTTATTTTATCTTTGATTAATTTTTATGATATTAATATTTTAATTATTTTAAATTTTAACAATTGCAGATTGGACAATTATTAACAATTCTTCATATTAATATTTATTATTAATATGATAAGCTTATATAAGATTTAAGGATATAAATCCTTACTTATTAAATAAATAATTAATAAAAATATAATAAATTTATTATATTAATATTTATAATAATATTATCCAAATATTATACATTTAAATAACTAATAATTAAATGATAGTAAATATTAATAATATTATTAATGTTTTAAAAACAAATAACCATTAATTTTAAACTATTTAATTATAATTTTTTATTAACATTTAAATTATATGTAATTAAATTAATTAAAGCTTTTAAAATTACTATTTGATTTAATTATATAAATAAATTAGATTTAATATTTAAAATTAATGTATATTATAGTATTAAATACTATATAACTATTTAATAATACTAATTATTTTTAAAATTAAATATTATAAATTATAAATTGTTTATATTAATACCAGTTCTAATAATTATGACTATTTGAACAGTTGTCTATTTCAAATCATTTTGACCTTTTTTTTTGTCATAAAACAAATGTTTTAGTTTATATAAGTTTGTTTGGAATAAAATAATACTAATCTATTAATATTTCAAAAATTAATAAGAGATTTAAAAAATAAATCTTTCTATCAAACCAATTCAAATAATTATGACTATTTGAGCAATTATTTATTTCAAATCGTTATTACTTTTTGTTCTATTATAAACAATAGTTTCTATTCATACAAGCTTATTCAAATTAAAATAATACTAATTTATTAATATTTTGACAATTAATAAATAAAAAGTTAAAAAAATAAATATGTTTACCAAACTAGATCAAATAGTTATGACTATTTATTTTCAAATAATTTAAACAATTGTTTAAATGAATTATTATTTATAATTTATACTATAAATTAATAATTAACAAATACCTAAAAGTCAATTATTGTTTTAAATACCTACTGTTTGCTCAAGAAATAATTTATTAACAAATATTAGATAATATTTAAAATGATTTATTGTATAATAAATATTTGTTAACAAATTTAACAATTACCATTATAGTAATTAATGATATTATAACATTTTATCATAATAAGTAATTAAATTATTAATTAATAATAATTATTCATTATTATAAATATATTATTCATTATATTAATAAATTATATACTTAATTATTATTTAGTAATTTAATATCATAATATATTAGATACAATGTATTTATTATGAATAATTTTATATATTGAATTGAATTATAATAAATAATTCAATTATGAAATATTAATAAATTCATAATTTTATAATTATAATAATATTAAATTATTATTATAACTTATAATAAAATAACTTAATTACTATTAATAATTAAATTAAAATTAAAATATAATTATATCAAATAATTTTAATTATAACTTATAATTAATTATCATATTAATAGTTAATAGTTATTATTAATATTTTATTAACTATTATTGTCAAACAATTATCGTTATGTTATTTAATTATTAATATATATGTCCAGTTAAATTATATAATAAATAATTATTATATAATATGTAATATACAATTATAATTACGTACTATAATAATTAATATGATTCATAAAATATTATTAATAATATTTAATTATAATAATTTATTAAATTATTGCATGATACTATATAAATTAATTATTATAATAAATAGTAATAATATTATAAATGTTAACTAATATATGACTATTAGTTTAAAATTGAAATTATATTAATATATTAAATTATCATAGCCAAATTGATAATTATACTATATAATTACTAAATAAAGATTAAAAATAATATTGTAATTTATAAGCCAAGTTATTTTAATTGTTTTCATTATCATTTTTAGATTTTTATATTATATCCATCCCTGTACCTATACCAAAAGAATATTTTAAATTTATCTTATCTTTGTAGGTATTTAATTGGTGTGAGTAATTTTCATACCCATAATTTTTAAAAGAAATAATAAATAAAATTTATTTTTTATTTTTTTATTTTTATCTTGTATAGTTAGATAATTTTTTATAAATATTTATTTTTCAATTACAACATATTAATTCTAATTAATTTAAAATAATAATTTATATTATTTAATAAAAAATCTATATACTAAATATGTATAAATATATATGTAGGGTATGAGAACGGATACAAAGTGGGTACATCATTATCCGTTTAATTTATTATTAATCAAATTATAATTATATTATATATAATATAAATAATTAAATTAATAATATTCATTAAATTATATTTAAATAATACTTGAATAAACCGGTTCAAATAGTTAAGGCTCTAGGAACAATTCTTTATTTTTAATTGTTATGACATTTTTTTTATCGTAAAATAATTTTTTCACTTAAAATTAAAAAATAATTTAAAGTAAATTAATTTTAAATAATTGTTTACTATATTTAATAATAATTATTAAATAATTATTTTAAATAATTATTTTTATTTTGGATAAACTTTAAATATTAATTATTAATCTATATATTAATATTTAAACTGTTGCAATATTTAATAGATGTAATTAATTATAACATAATAAAGTAGTAATTTAAATAATTACAATTAATATCTATATTTTAATTGTAAATTTATTTAATAATTAGATTAAATAATTAGATTTATTTGTATTAATTATTAAGCTATTGCAATATTTATTCTTAAAATAAATTTTAATATTTATTTTTAATTTAAACAAATTAATATATTAAAACAATATATATTAGTTTTAATATTTAAAATTAATATTTAAATTTTAAATATTTATATTATATTTTAATTAATTATATATTATAATAAAAAATATTATTATTTAATTATAAAAATTATTTTAATTTTAAATTAATAAGTAAAAATTTTAATTAATTTTAATTATATAAATAAATTAGATTTAATAATTAAAATTAATATATATTATAGTATTAAATATAACTAGTAAAAATATATTTAATAATAATTATTAAAATATTTGTTAAATATTTTGAAAATTAATAAATATAATTATTTATTTATTAGTTATATTAAATTAAAATCAATAATTCATATTAATATCTTTATTTTATTATCATACAAGCTTAATCATAATATAATTTATCTAATAATTATGGTTTAATTAATAAAATATATAATTATTATCCAATAATTGGGTTTAATAAATAAGCAAATTGAACAAATAATTTTCTTAATAAAATTATAATCTATTAAATAATAATTAGAACAATTAATTATTACTATATATAATAACTATATTATATAAGAATAATAATTTTAATAAAAATATTATAATTATTAAAATTATTGATAATAATTTATTAATTATTTTAAAATTATCATTTTAAATTAATTTAACAAAAAAGCTTTATTTTCTAAAATTTTACTTATTAATTTTTGGAATATTAATACATTTATATTATCTTATTCAAAATATGCTTGCATGAACAGAACCAATTGTTTTATGACAAAACAAAATGTCATAATGTTTTGAAATAGATAATTGTTTAGATAGTTATAACTATTTCAACTTGATCGATAAGAAACAATTATTTTACAACAAAATAAAATGTCATAACAATTTGAAATAGATAATAATTCAAATGGACATGATTATTTGAACTGGTTCTGTAAACTAATTAATTTTTTAAATCTTCAACTTATTAATTTTTAGAATGTTAATATATTAGTATTATTTTATTCCAAATAAACTTGTATGAATAGAAACAATTGTTTTATAACAAAACAAAAGATCATAATGATTTGAAATAAATAATTATTCAAACAATCATAAACTATTTGAACTCACTCGATAAACAAATTTATTTTTTAAATCTTTTACTTATTAATTTTGGAATATTAATTAATTAGAATTATTTTATTCTAAATAAGCTTGTTTGAACAGAAACAATTGGTTTATGACAAAACAAATGGTCATAATGATTTCAAATAGATAATTGTTCAAATAGTCATAACTATTTGAATGTGTTCAAAAAATAGCTTTATTTTCTAAAATTATATTTATTAATTTTTGGAATATTAATAAATTTATATTATTTTATTCAAAATACGCTTGCATGAACAGAACCAATTGTTTTATGATAAAACAAAATGTCATAATTTTTGAAATAGATAATTGTTTAGGTAGTCATAACTATTTCAACTTGATCGATAAGAAAATTCATTTTCTTAATTCTGTTACTCTTTAATTTTTGGAATATTATTTTAAATTTATAATTTATTCAAGATAATTTATTATTTAAATAAATAATTTTAATTATATTATGATAATATAATAATAGTAGTTTATTAGTTAAATATTACTGATTAATTTTATTTGATAAAATAATAATTAAATAATTTAAGTTATTTAATTTTTGAATATAATATAAGTTATTTTATAATTTTTTATTTATATTAGTTAAATATAATTATTAAATTAGTACCTCCTTTATCATTTATTATTGTTAGTTATTAAAAATATAATTATTAAATAAATTCTTATTAATTATTTTTAAATATTAATAATATTTATTCATTAATAAAATAAAATAATACTACTTTATTAATAGTTCAAAAATTAATAAGCAAGAAATTTAAAAAATAAATCAGCCTACCAAATCAATTCAAATAATTGTAACCATTTAAACAATTATATATTTCAAATCGTTATTGCCTTTCATTTTGTCATAAAACAATTGTTTCTCAACATACAATCTTATTGAAATAAAATAATACTAATTTATTAATATTTGAAGAATTAGTAAGATTTGAAGAAATAAATCTATTTATTTTTATGAAAATTTAAATTTCAATTATTAATAAACATATATTAATAATGATTTAATAATGATTTTTGAAATATCAATCTCAAAATTAAATAATTAATAAGAATTTATTTAATATATTGTAAAGATATATTATTTTCTTTAAATAATTAATACTAAATTAGTACAATTATTTGAAATTGCTAACTTCATTAATAATATTTAAATTATAAATATTAATACAAATAATTATATTTGTATAATTATCAAATTTTCCTATGACTATTAATAATTTTTGGAACATTTAGGATTTTAATATTTAATAATTTAATTTAATTATATAAGTATTAAAATATTTTTAGTATTAGAATTTTAATTAATGTTGGCCATGAATTGATCAAGAGTTTTGATTTGACAAAACAAAAATTTGCCTAACTTGAATCAATCTTTTCTAAACTTAAATTGAACATTGTTCCACCCTTCTATCTTGCCAAAACATATTTGAGAACCAAAACAAGTCAAATTCTCAGAACTAAATCTGAATAATGCAAGTTTTGATAGAAAGGATTGATCCCCTAAGGGAAGGGATCGATCCCCTAGCAAAAGGGATTGATCCTATCTTCTTCTAGAATCGAAATTCCTCATGTTTTGGCAAAAAACCAATCAATCCCCTCCCTGTAGGGATCAATCAGTTAGGGTTTCAAAATGACCAGATCGATCCTCTCATTCAAGGGATCGATCACTTTTTCATACAAAAAGTTTTAATCATGCATTTTTCCAAAAAAGGGATCGATCCCCTCATATAAAGGATCGATCACCTAAGGTAAGGGATCGATCCTCCCACATAAGGAATCGATCGGGTAAGGCAATTTAGGCATGAAATTGAGCATTCTCCAACATGAACCAATCAATCCCCTAAGACAAGGGGTCAATCCCTTGAAGGCTAAAAACTTCTAGTGGCTTTTTTTGTCTAAAATTTTTACAGGTTTGAATCATTAAATACTATCCAACGGCTTTTAACTACTTCCTACCTATAAATCAATCATTCAAGGGATCGATCACTTTTTCATACAGAAAGTTTTCATTGTGCATTTTTCCAAAAAAGGGATTGATCCCTTTACATAAAAGGATCGATCCCCTTTTAAAAGGATCGATCGGTTGCTCAAACAGAATGTTCCCCAAGTTTGAAAACCCAGAAAAGGGATCGATTGGGTAAGGTAATTTAGGCACGAAATCAAGCCTTCTCCAACATGAACAAATCGATCCCCTAAGACAAGGGATTAATCCTGTGAAGGCTAAAAACTTCCAACGGCTATTTTTTGTATGAAATTTTTACAGGTTTGAAGCATTAAATGCTATCCAACGGCTCTCAACTACTTCTTACCTATAAATCAAGCATTCCATTGCAAACCAAGGCGAACATGAGCCAAGGAAACTTATTGCCATTCACCTATCAATTTGCTCAAGCATTCAAAACTGTTCCAAGTCTGAAAAGTGCAGAATTTATATCAGTTTCTCTCTATTTTCTTGTATATACTATTGTGTACTTCAAATTAGCAAACACCCAACCTTTGTGAGGTTCTTAGAGTTTGCAAAACACTTTAAATTTTTGTATTATGAGTTTGTAAGCTTAAGGGGATGGATAATGAACTCCTTGGCAAGAGAGGCTAAGGGAAATGACGTAGGAGCCTAAGGAAAGACCGAATCTCTATAAATCGCGGTGTTATATTCTCTATCCCTATCTCTTATTTACTTTTAATTATTGTGTTTAATTGTTTAGCAAAATTTATACTTATTGAATATTATTTTTGAAAACTTCATTAAAACCAATTCACCCCCCTCTTGGTTTATTCCAAATCTTTGAGCTAACAGTTAAATTTATTAATACATTTGCACAGCTAATAACATAAAGCAACAAAATTCACACCTAATAACTTTAATCCAATTGCCAGTGATATAATAAGAGTTTTACGAGCCCTCATAAAAATCCTAACCCACTATCGAGCATATAAGTTAAGCAAAAAATTTATTATTAAAATAATATATTTATTTAATATATATACATTAATATAATTATTTGATAAAATACTAAATTATATAATAATACTATATAATAAATTTTTTAAATATATTTAAAACTAATTTTAAAATAGAGATTATTATAACTTAATAATATTATTATTAATTAGTAGTTTAATTAAATAGTTTAATTAATATTCTAAAAAATAATTAATAACTTTAATTGTTATTATTAAGATAATAATAATGTTATAATTAATAATAATTAAGATAATAATATAGTTTATCATTATTTTATCTATTAAACTATTATAACATTATTAATGTGTAAAATATAAAATAATTATTATTTTAAATCTGTTTTAATATATATAATAATTATAATAAATATTTATTATTATCGTATTAATAATATTATCAAAACTAATACATTATAATAATTTAAATTATGATAATTAATTATTTTTATTTTGGATAATTAATACAAATAAATCTAATTATTTATTCATACCTATTAATAATTTTATTAATTATCTATAACCCCTTAGATTTAATGTTATTTTATAATAATATTATTATTATTTAATAATATTATAATAATTATTATTAAATAATAATTTAAAATATGAATCTATTTGATATAAAAATAAATATTTTGAATAATTAATTAAATTATAATTAATATTTAATATTTAATAGTTTTTATATATATAGTTAAATTAAATTCTTTTATATTATTCAATATATATTGAATATAATATTTATTTTAAATTGATTATTAAAATTAAATAAAATAATATTTAAAATAAATAGAATTAGATTTATAACTAAGAATCATATAAATTCTTAGTTATAATCTATACAGTTAATAATTATAACTAAGAATCAATTATTACTAATATACAAATAATTTAATTAGATAAATCTCATATGAATTAATTAATTCAATTCATAAATTAATATACAATTGTTAATAATATATATAGTATGCTAATACTATTTAAATAATTAATAATATTAAGTAGCATAAATTTAATTTAAATGATTTAAATTCAAATGGTTAAGACTATTAGATTTATTATATAAGCAATAACTAATAATCTTATAATTTATATTCGATAAATTGTATAATAAATCTATTTATATATTTAATAAATATAATTATTTATAATTATAACTAATTATATAATTTATTAATTTATATTATAAATATAAGTATAATATATAATATTTATAATTTTTTAATAATAATAATTATTAATATAACTAATTGAAATTATATTATTTAATTATAATATATTAAATTAATATATTAAATTTATTAATATACAATTAATTATTACTAATATTGGATAAATTATATAATATTAATAATTAAGATTTGAAATAAATAATTGCTCAAATAGTCATAACTATTTGAACAAGTTTGATAAATAGATTTATTTTTTAAATCACTTTATAATTTAACAATTGATAGATTAATTAACTAATTTATTAATATTTAATAATTATAATTATCGTTATATTTGAAGCCTAGTTAAGACCTTTTCAAATCCTAATTGTTAAATTAGTAAAATAAATTATTGTAGTAATTTATTAAATTATCTATTACTTTAAATTTATAAATAATTTAATAATATTAATTATAATATTATAAGTATTATAATATTTTATAATTAATTAATATTATAAAATTAATGATAAATTAACAAGTGACTTGTTATATTAATTAGTATTCAATTTTAATAATAGTAGTAATATTTCAACAATTATTAATTAATCAAATAGTAAAATAATATTATATTATTCAAATATATAAATATATATTATATATTATTTGTAAAATAGTATTAAATATTTATTGTTTTATATTATAATGAATGAGTATATTTTTATATAAAAATAAACAAGTACAAATATTTATTAACTAAATTGATAATAAAAATTATCCATTAAGATATTATTAAAAATATAATGATAACTGTTAGATATAATAATATTCTATTAATTTAATATGTAATAAATCGTTTACTTAATATATAAATATAAAATATTTAATATATGAATAACGATATTTTTATAAAACAAGCTATAGACTAATCTTGCTTATAATGTTTGTTATAGACTATAAATTTAATTGTTATTAAATTAATAACAATAATATAATATTAGTTAAAATATATAATCAAATCATTATTAATTTTTTTAATATTATTAGATTCATATTGTTTTATTTTGAATAAGTAAGTATGAACAGAAATAATTGTTTTATGATAAAACAAAAGGTTATAATGATATGAAGTATAGAATTATCCAAATAGTCATAACTATTTAAATCGGTTCGGTAAACAGATTCATTTTTTAAACTCTTACTTATTAATTTTTTAAATTGTTAATTGTTTAATATTTTATAACTATTTGAATATTATTCTAATTTAAGTTTAAATAGTTAAGACTATAAGGAATATAATTATCTTTTAAATTAATAACATTAATTAAATAATTTAATTAAACTAAATATTATATTAATTTATATTAATATATTAATCAATTATTTGATTAATTATTTTTAATTAATAGTTTAAATATAGTTAACAATTTAATAATTTATTATTAAATATTATATAAAGTAGTTATGATGGCTAATTAATAGTATAAGAAATTTAATTATGTTAAATTAAATAATATATAAACAAATATACAAATTATTAAACAGAAGTTAATAATAATATTTAATTGTAATTATTATTGTTTTAATTACCATTAAATTAGAATGAATAATATGATATTATTACTATAATTATCAATTATAACTAATATAATAACAATTATATAATCTTATATAATAATATTATATTAATATTTAAAAAATTAATCAATAAGAGATTTAAAAAGTAAATCTGCTTACCAAACCATTTCAAATAGTTTTGACTATTATTTAATATAAATGGTAATATAATTATAAATTAACTAATAAATTACTTAATATTTATATAATACATATAAAATTATTTTTTTAAGATAAATGTATTATAATAAGTATAATACTATTATTTTTATTAAGATAAATATATTATAATATTAATATTAATAATTAATAGTAAATAAATAATTTATTTATTAGTATATCTCTTTAATTTATCATATGATTTATTATATATAGTATCCAATTATATATTATATTTATTAATTATATTATCGAATATAAAATTATATAATATATAATAATTATTTATTTAAATAAATAAATAATTATGACTATTAAAATAATATACTTTATTACTATTTCAAAAATTGAGAAGTTGAAGATTTAAAAAATAAATAGTTTATTGAATTAGTTCAAATAATTATTTATTTTAAAACAATTGTTTTTGATCGTACAAGCTTATTCAAAATAAAATAATACTAATTTATTAATATTTCAAAAATTAATAACTAAGAGATTCAAAAAATAAATCTATTTACCAAACTAGTTTAAATAATTATGACTAGTTCAAATAGTTATTACTATTTGAACAATTATCTATTTCAAATTATTATAACCTTTTGTTCTATCATAAAATAATTATTTATGTTCATAAAAATTTATTCAAAAAAATAATACTAATTTAATAATAGTCTGAAAATTCATAATTAGGAGATTTAAAAAATAAATCAATTTACTAAATCAGTTCAAATAGTTAAGACTATATGAACAATTATCTATTTCAAATCGTTATAACAATTTGTTTTGTCATAAAATAATTATTTCAGCTCATATAAGTTTATTTGGAATAAAATAAAAATAATTTGTTAATATTTCAAAATTTTATAAGGAAGATATATTTTAAAAAAATTCTATTTATCGAATTAGTTCAAATAATTATAACTATTTGAACAATTATCTATTTGAAATCATTATTACTTTTTGTTTTGTCATCTATTTATAATTCAAATATTCTGATTAATTATTAAAATTTAAATAATTAATTTAAATAAAATTCATAATTATTTTAAAATAATTTAAGATATCTTTAATCTATTAACAATTACTTTAAATATTGATTTTACTTTATTAATTTTTAAATCTATTATTAATATTATATTATTTATTAATAAAAATTAATAATAAATTTATAATTATATAATAAATATTAATTATTTAAATATTAAAATAAATATTTATAATATATATCGTATTAATAATATTATCAAAACTAATACATTATAATAATTTAAATTACGATAATTAATACAAATAAATCTAATTATTTATTCATAACTATTAATAATTTTATTAATTATCCCCTTAGATTTAATATTATTTTATAATATATCTAATAATTATTATATTATTTAATAATTAATAAGAAATATATATTTTATAATATTAATAATATAATTAATATTAATAATAGATTATCATTATTATAATAATTACTAATAAATACTAAGTCCTTATTAATTTAGTATATTAATTAAATACAAATATTTATTAATATAATAAATTAATTATTAGTAATTAATTTAATATTCATTAATTAAATAATTAATTAGCATTACTTTATTCCTAATTATTTAATTAATATTATTATAAATATTAATATTTGAACTTATTAATATTCAAAATAAAATTATAATATAATCCAAATATTATTATTAAATTTATTTATTTAATTAAAATAAATTAAAATTAGTTATAATAACTAAATAATTAGAACACAACTCTAAGTCCTTATTAATTTTTGAAATAGTTCAAATTTAAATAGTTCAAATATCTATTTGAACTGTTTTATTTATATTTGTTTTATTTGACAATATTATTGAATGATAATACTCATCTTCAAAGGGAATTTTTGGCATATTAATAAATATTATATTTATATTTAATATTTTAGTTATTAAATATTAATTAATTAATTAAATAATGAATATTTTATTAATCATTATTAAATAAATATTTCATTATTAATATTTCTATTAATTGGGCATTATATCATAGAAATATTAATTAACAAATTAATAATATGGAATATTATTATTTAATATTATTTTATTAATTAAAAATAATTAATTATTAATTATTTAAATTAATATTTTAATAATAATATTGAATTATTAATATTAATAATAATGGCTGAATAGAAAGTATTCTTGCAACATTAACAAGAAAAACACACAGTTATGTTATAATTAAAAGATTAATTAATTCAGTCTTTATTTAATATTAATATTGATTAATTATTAATATTAAAATAAATATTGACAATATAATTCCTTATTTTAATTAAATATAAATAATTGTTATTAATTTCAAATGCTAAATCTATTAAATTTAAGGATTAATCGTGAAATTTAATCTATTAACAATTATTTGAATTAATTAAATTATTATTATAAATACTTATAATTTATTATTAATAATCTGAATATTGATTTTAATTTAAATATTTTAATTATTGGTTTTTATTAATTAATAGATATTTAAAAAGATTTATTTTTTAGATCTATTATTATTTTTTAAAATATTAATAGAGTAGTATTAATTTATTCCGAATAAACTTATATGGATAAAAACATTTGTTTTATGACAAAATAAAAGGTCATAATTATTTGAAATAAATAATTGTTCAAATAATCATAATTATTTGTTAAATTTTTTAAATATTAATAAATTCATTTTATTTTATTCTGAATAAGCTAGTATGAATTGAAAAAATTGTTTTATGACAAAACAAAATGTCATAACGATTTAAAATAGATAATTGTTCATATAGTCTTAACTATTTAAACTGGTTTAGTAAACAAAGTTATTTTTTAAATCTCTTAGTTATTAGTTTTTAGAGTATTATTAGATTAGTATTATTTTATTTCGAATAAGCTTGTATGAACATGAATAATTGTTTTATGACAGAACAAAAAAGGTTTATTTTTTAAATAATTGATTTAAAGTATACATTTGTTCAAATAGTCATAACTATTTAGACGGGTTCGATAAATAAATTTATTTTTTAAATTTCTTACTTATTAACTTTTGAAAGATTAATAAATTAGTATTATTTTATTCTGAAGCTTGTATGATAAAAAGCAGTTGTTATATGACCAAATAAAAGGTAATATTGATTTCAAATATATAATTGTTGAAATAGCCATAATTATTTGAACTAATTCGATAAATAAAATCATTTTTTAAATCACTTATTAATTTTTAGAATATTAATAAATTACTATTATTTTATTTCGAATAAGCTTATATGAACTGAAACAATTGTTTTATGATAAAACAAAATATCATAATGATTTTAAATAGATAATTGTTCAAATAAATATTTATATTTATATTAAATTATAAATAAATTATATAATAATTACTTAATATTTATATAATACATATAAAATTATATTTATTAAGATAATATATTATAATTTTTTATATGTACAATATATAATATTTAATTAAATAATATTAAATTCAAATAAATAATTGTTAAAATTGTTAATAAATATTAATTAAATTAATTATATAAATTAGATATAATTTGACTTTTTGTTTAATTTTATCAAATTTAATCAAGGTGTTAATAAATTAAAATTGGGTTATTATTAAAATAATTTTTAATATTTTTATTAATATAAGTTTGTTTGAAATAAAACAATACTAATTAAACTTAACTTATATTAAAATAATTTATTCTGTTAATTTATTTTGTTAGTAGTACTTTAATTATTAAATATTATTAATTATTATATAGTAGTTTAATTATTATCTTAATTAATAAATTAAAATATCTTTAATTAATTTTAGAATATTGATAAATTAGCATTACTTTAATTATTAATAACAATTGCAAATTGGATAATTTAATTAATTTAATTATTTGGATTTATAATTATTATAATTATATTATAATGTATAATTCAATTCATAACGATTTGAATTAGATAATTGTTCATATAGTCTTAACTATTTGAACTAGTTTGGTAAACAAATTTATTTTTTAAATCACTTAGTTATTAATTTTTGGAATATTATTAGATTAATATTATTGTATTTTGAGTAAGCTTGTATGAACAAAAATAATTATTTTATGGCAAAACAAAAGGTTATAACGATTTGAAGTATAGAATTGTTCAAATAGTCATAACTATTTGAATTGGTTCAGTAAACATATTCATTTTTTAAATATCTTATTAATTTTTGAAAGATTAATAAACTGTTATTATTGTTTTATTTCGAATAAGCTTGTATGATCAAACACTTATTATTTGAAATAGATAATTATTCTAATATTCTTAACTATTTGAACTGGTTTGGCAAACACATTTATTTTTTTAAATCTCTTCCTAATTTTTGGAATATTATTAAATTAGTATTATTTGAATTGAATAAGCCAATATGAAAAAGAAACATTTGTTTTATGACAAAATAAAGATCATAAAGATTTGAGATAGATAATTGTTCAAATAGTCATAAATATTTGAACTATTTAGGTAAATAGATTTTGTTTTTAAATCTCTTATTAATTATCAAAATATTAATAGCTCATTATTATTATATTCTAAATAATTGTACATGAATAGAAATAATTGTTTTATGACAAAACAAAATGTCATTATGATTTGAAATAGATAATAGTTCAAATAAACATGACTATTTGAACTTGTTTGGTAAACAAATTTATTTTTTAAATCTCAAACTTATTAATTTTTAGAATACTAATAAATTAGTATTATTTTATTTCAAATAAAATTGTATAAATAGAAATAATTGTTTTATGACAAAACAAAAGATCATAACAATTTGAAGTAAATAATTATTCCAATAGTCATAACTATTTGAACTTGCTCGATAAATAGATTTATTTTTTAAATATTCTATTTATTAATATTTGAAATTTTAATAAATTAGTATTATTTTATTTCAAAAAAGCTTTTATGAATACAAATAGTTGGTTTATGACAAAACAAAAGGTTATAACGATTTGAAATAGATAATTCTTCAAATAGTCATAACTATTTGAAATTGTTCAGAAAATATATTTATTTTTTAAAGTTTTACTTATTAATTTTTGGAATATTAATAAATTTAAATTACTTTATTTGAAATAAGCTTGCATGGATAGAACCAATTGTTTAATGACAAAACAAAAGATCATAATGTTTTGAAATAGATAATTGTTTAGATAGTCATAACTATTTGAACTTATTCGGTAAACATATTCTTTTTTTAATTCTCTTACTCATTAATTTTTAGAATATTAATGAATTAGTATTATCTTACTTCAAATAAGCTTATATGAATTGAAACAAGTGTTTTATTACAAAAGAAAAGGTCATAATGATTTGAAATAGATAATTATTCAAATATTCATTACTATTTGAACTTGTTTAGTAAGTATATTTATTTTTTAAATCTTTTACTTATTAATTGTCAAAATATTTATAAACTAATATTATTTTAATTTGAATAAACTTGTATGAACATAAATAATTATTTTATGACAAAACAAAAAGTCATAACAAGTTAAAATAAATAATTGCTCGAATAGCCATAATGATTTGAACTTGTTTGGTAAATAGATTTATTTTTTAAATCTTTTACTTATTAATTATCTTAATATTAATAAATATTTATTATTTTATTTGAAATAAGCTTAGATAAACAGAAAAAAATTCTTTTATGACAAAACAAAAGGTTATAGCTATTTCAAATAGATAATTATTTAAAAAGTCCTAATTATTTAAATTTGTTTAGAAAACAGAATCATTTTTTAAATCTTTTTATTATAAATTTTTGGATTATTAATAAATTAGTATTATTTTATTTTGAATAAGTTTATATGAATTGAAACAATTCTTTTATGACAAAGCAAAAGGTCATTGAAATAGATAATTATTCAAATTGTCATGATTATTTATAATTATAACTATTAATATTATTTATTTAATAATAACTTGCAAAATTATTTTATAATAATTATATTATAGTATAATATTATTGTGAAAATTAATTATTATAAATTAATGATTTATGTAATATTAATAATCAATTGATATTAAATTTCAAGTTATAATAAGTATAGCTATAATAATCTAATATAGCTAATTATAATTATTAATATAGCAATTAGAATATTAAATGTGGTTCAAATAATTATAAAATATATAAAATTTATATTATAAAATATAAGTAATTACAAGTTATTATAATAATATAAAAATTTTATTAATAATTAAAATAAATAATTTCAATTAATCATTCAAAGATTAACTCTTATAAGCATAATTTCACGAATGTTGAAAATATTTTTATAATTTAAATAGTTATTAAATTAATAATTATAATTAGTTATAATTATATAACTATTAGATAAATTAATAACAATTTATTAATAGGAATTAATATATAGTCAATTCTTATTAATAGTATATATTTTAATTAATTAATTAAATAAATAAATTTTAAATATTTATTATATTTATGAATTAATTTAAATATAAATTAAACTAATTTATCCTTAATAATTTAGTAATTATTATTTAAGTTTAATATTAATGAAAATTAAATTTAGTATTTAAGATAACTATATTATTTTCTTAATTATTATTAATTATAATATAATAATTAGATTTATTTGTATGAATAATTATTTTTAATAATTAAGTTTTAATTTTACGTTTATATTTCTATTTTATTTTATTATAATGTTATAATGATTGTTAATAAATATTTATAATATATAGTATAATTTAAACAAAAGAAATAAAATAATTTAATATAATTAATTAAATTATACATGTCATATTACAAATATAAATCTATTAATATATGTTATTTTTATTAAATAGAAATTAAAATAATAGACTAAATAATTACAATTAAATATTTATATTTATAATTTAATTCTTTTAAGTATTAATTGTTAATTATTAATTTTCTATTTAATTAAATATATTGATAATTAAAATTAATATTTAAAATTTAATTAATAATTAAATAATAATACTAATTTATTACCTTTTGTTTAGTCATCAAATACTTGTTTCATATCTTACAAGTTTGTTTTAAATAATTATTATTTATTTAACTAAATTATTATAAGGATTTTAATTTTAATATTAATTTAATTTTAATATTATTAAATAATAAATTAATTTATTATTTTAATATGGTTTATATTAAATTATTTATTAATCTAATAAATCTAATTAATATATTATCTTTCAAATATTATCTCTTACTTACAATTATAGATAATTATATAGTTAGAATATAATTGAATATTAAAGATAATATAAAATATTATATATTTTATTAATTAGATAATAAAAAGCCTATTTAAATATTATTTATTATTTTAAAACAAAAAGTTAATACTATATTCAATTATTTTTTTTATTAATATTATGGTAATAATTAAATTATTAAAACTATAATAGATAATTTTCATATTATAATATTAATTAGATAATTGTTCAAATAAGTTTATTATTTAATTTATTAAATAGATAATATTGATATAATTTATTAATTATTTTAATATATGTTAAGTTTTATAATTGTTTTATAAAACTTATTTAAATTATTGAATAATTTAAATAAGTTTAAAATAATAAACTTATTAAAATCAATAAGTTGAACAAACAACTATTTGAATATTATTCTAATTTAAGTTTAAATAGTTAAGACTATAAGGAATATAATTATCTTTTAAATTAATAATTAATTAAATAATAAGATTTAATAATTTAAACTATTTAAACTTGTTCGGTAAATATATTTGTTATTTAAATCTCCAACTATTGCAAAATATTCAATTTATTGACATTCAAAAATTAATAAGCATGAGATTTGAAAAAATATATTTGTTTACCGAACAAGTTCAAATAGTTATGACTATTTCAACAATTATCTATTTAAAATCATTGCTAATAATAATATCAATATTAGGTATAATTATTCAAATAAATTACAATTGTTATTAAATAACAAACTCTTTATTATTATTTTGATTGAATTATATTAATAAGTTTAAATATTATTGACTTTTAAGTATTTGTTAATTAACATTATAATGTTATAAAATATTGAATATATTATAATTTAAAATGATAATTATTTTAAATATATATAATATATATTTATTATAATTTAATTATTAATAATAATATTAACAATTATTAATAATTTTTATAATTTGATAATTATACATTATACATTCATTTTACTACATACTAATAAAATTTATTAGTACATATGAATAGATAACTTGCTTATCAATATTATTAATTAATAACTAATAAATTATTAGTATTATAATTCTAATAGTCTATTTATATTATAATTAGTTAACTTAATTATATTATAATTATATATAATATTCATTATGGATATTCAAAAAATTATCGTTAATTGTTATAATAATAAATAATTATTATAATTAATTTAACTAATAAATTAGATATTATTATACTATAAATTATAATCTAATTTTATGTTAATAATTATTAACTAGTAATTGTATTTTAGTTCATACAAGCTTATTCAGAATAAATTAATACTAATTTATTAACATTTGAAAAATTAATATGAAAGAGATTTAAAAAAATAAATCCGTTTATCGAACAAATTCAAATATTTTTATAATAATTAAATTATCTATTGTTCATAAATTAGTATTACATTAAATAATTTTTAAAAATATTAATAAATGACAATACTTATATTAGTAATAAGTATTTAGTAATATAATCAGTTCATAATGATTATTAAGATTTAAATAATATTATAAACTACCTAGTTATAATTATTAGTGGATATCTTATTATATATTCTACTTTTGTTTATTATATTTATAATTATAATTAATATAATATCTTACTTTTATGTATATTTATAAGTATATATAAATTAATTATTATTAATAATAAATATTATATAATTATTATTTCAATAATATAAATTATAAGCAATAATTATTAAATAGTACTTATTATAATAATCATAAAAGATTATCCATACTTACAATTAAATTATAAACATAATTTATTGTTTATTAATAATAAATTACTTATTTATTTTATCAATAATATTATTATTGCTACTTATAATTAATATTGTATTTTAATAATTATTATAACTTAATTAGCTTACAATTATTAATATATTTAATTATAATTAATTATTATATCTGATAATAATTATTAATAACTATTAATAAATTATTAAAATAAAAGGGTTCTAATTTTATTTTTCTCAAATAAAATTTAGATATAGATAATTAGTATCTATTATATAATTATAAATAGTTATAATTAAATGTTAAATATTTATAATTAATTGTTTAATAAATTTGTTATAAATTATACTATTTATAATTTAATTATTATATTTAAATTAAAATCAATATTCATAAATTTAATATTAATTAATAATATTAATATTAATATTATTAGGTATTATATATATATAATAATATTGATATTTAATAACAATTGTAATAAATATATAATATTATATATCTAATTGTAAATTGTTTATAAAAATTATTAAAATTTTTTTAAAGTTATATATCTATAATTCTATTAACTAATATTTTT
Source organism: Durio zibethinus (assembly GCF_002303985.1). The sequence goes on along the minus strand of NW_019167826.1, from coordinate 24,767,494 downwards.
AATTAAATTTGTTTAATATCTAAAATATTATAATTTTTTATATTAAATAATAAATATAATCATAATGTTATTATAACATTAAATTAATATGAATATATTATTAATATTAACAATAATTTTTATGACTATTTATTGATATTAATAAATAGTAATAAAAAATTGTCATAATTTTTATAAATTTGTTACAAATTTATTCTATGATTTAATTATATTTAAAATTGTCGTAATAAATTACTATTAATAAATAATAATAATATTTATTAAATTAATAAATAATTTATTAATATAAATTATAATAATTTTAATATTATAATTTAATTATGTTGTTTAATTAATAATATTATTTAAATTACTTATTATTTAAATAAAATAATTTAAAAAATTATTTTATGACAAAACAAAAGTTCATGATGATTTGAAATAGATAATTGTTTAAATGGCCATAATTATTTGAACTGATTCGATAAACTGATTTATGTTTTAAATCTCTAACTTATCAATTTTTATAATATTAATAAAGTAATATTATTTTATTTCAGATAAGCTTTTATGAACTGAAACAATTATTTTATGATAAAATATAAGGTCATAACCATTTTAAAAAGATAATTGTTCAAATAGTCAAAAATATTTGAACTTGTTCGGTAAATAGATTTTTTTTCTAATTTCTTACTTAATAATTTTTTGAATGTTAATAAATTAGTATTATTTTATTTTGAATAAGCATGTATGAGTTGAAGTAATTATTTTATGACTAAACAAAAGGTCAAAACAATTTGAAATAGATAATTGTTCTAATAGTCTTAACTATTTGAACTGATTCAGCAAACACATTTATTTTTTAAATCCTTACTTATTAATGTTTAGAATATTATTAATTTAGCAATATTTTACTCTAAATAAGCTTGTTGAACATAAATTAAATATTTCAAGAAAAAACAAAAATTATAACAATTGGAGATAGATAATTGTTCAAATAGTCATAACTATTTAAACTGGTTCAGTAAAGAGATTTAGTTTTTAAATCTCTTATTAATTTTTAAAATAGTAATAAAATAGTATTATTTTATTTTGAATAATTTTGTATGAATAGAAACAACTGGTTTTGGAACATTAATTTTTAAATAAATTTATTTTTAAAATTTTTACTTATTAATTTTTAGAACATTAATAAATTTATATTATTTTATTTGAAATAAGCTTGAATGAATAGAACCAATTGTTTTATGACAAAACAAAAGGTTGTAATGTTTTGAAATGGATAATTATTAAGATAGTCAAAACTATTTGAATTTGTTCGATAAACAGATTTATTTTTTTAATTCTCTTACTTTTTAATTTTTGGAATATTAATAAATTAATATTATTTTAGTTCTAAAATAAGCTAACATGAATTGAAACAATTGTTCTATTACAAAACAAAATGTTACAATGATTTATTACTATATTAATGAATAATTAGGTTTTTATATAGTATTAGTAATAATAGTTATTAATAGATAAATAATTATAAGAATATAATTATTTATCTTAATTATTTAATTTATCAAATAATATAATAATGCTATATAAAAATTAAGATTTGAAATAATACTAATTTAATAATATTCTGAAAATTAATAAGAGATTTGAAAAATAAATATTTTTTCTAAACCAAATCAAATAGTTAAAACAATTAGAATAATTATCTATTTCAAATCATTCAAAACTTTTGTTTAGTCATAAAATATTTGTTTCATGTCTTACAAGCTTATTCGGAATAAAATAATCCAAATTTATGAACATTTGGAAAATTAATAAGCAAAAGATTTGAAAAAATAAATTTGTTTACCAAACAAGTTTAAATAGTTATGACTATTTGATCAATTATTTTTATAAAATCATTCTAACCTTTTGTTTTGACAAAACATAATTATTTCAATTCATAAAAGCTTATCCAAAACAAAAAAAATTAGTAAGTAGGAGTTTAAAAAATAAATTTATTTATCGAACAAATTCAAATAGTTACACTATTTGAATAATTATCTATTTAAAATCATTATGACTTTTTGTTTTGTCATAAAATTATTATTACTAATAATAATCTTATATATTATTTTATTAAGATTAAACTATTTTATTATTATGTTTCTATTCATATAGTTTAATTATCGATTATTTATTATAATACTAACTTTAATTAATTAATTAAATTAATATAATATGATATAATTATATTATTAATTATTAAATACAATATTATAATTTAATTATATTTAACTAATTAATAATAATTATTATAAATTATAATATTATAATAATTGAATAATGTTTAATTATTATGATATAACTATTAATTATAATAGATTAATATTATAAAAAATTAAATACTAATTATAATAACAATTAGATTATTATAAATAATAATTAAATTATTTTATAATATTTAAAATGCTCTGATAAATTTTTTAATTTTATAATTATAAAATTTAATAAAATTTTAAACATCAAATAATGTATTATATTATATGATTCAAAAAAATAATATTATAAATTTAAATATTTAATAATAATATTTAATATAAATATTATTTGGATATTATTATTAAATTTTAAATAAAAATTTATAATTATTATTATAACAATTTAATAATCCATAAATTATTAATAATTATAATAATTGATTAATAACATTTTATTTAATATTAATAATTTAATTTATATAATTAAATATTTGTTATTAATAATTTATAGTAAAATTAATATTATGCTCAAATATAATTGATATTATTATTTGTAATTAAATTATTAATGAATAATCATTAATATCATTAACAAATATTAATTTATTAATATTTCATATTAATTGTTAATATATATATAAAATTATTTAATATTATATACAATTAATATATAATTGTATATTAAATAATTTAATTAACATATATTAATTAAGTCTTATTAATTTTTAACAATAATTAGAAATTAATCATAATTTCAAATTTATTTTATATTAATAAATTATATTGTCAATAATAGTTATATTTAATTATTAAACATATAATATTTAATTTTATAATTAATTTAATATTATATATTATTTATTTAATAATAAATAAATAGATATTAATTAATGTTATTATTAAGTATAAATATTATAATATGAATAATATTAATATTTAACATTAATTATAATAACAATAATTTAATTTAAATTATTAAATACATTTGTTATTAATTAATGATTATTAATCATTAATCAAATATAATTATAAGATACCTGTTTGAGATCATAACAGGTATTTTAATATAATATGTTATTACTTATTAATAACTATAAGATTTGAATACATTTAAATAATTTAAGTATATTTATAATAAATAATTAATATTTATTATTAATAAGTAATAGTTAAATGTTCTTTAATTGTTATAATTATTTGTTAGTAATTCTACAAACTAATAATAATATTTCTTTAGTTTAATTAAATAAGATAATTTATTTAATCATAATAATTAAATGGAGTATTAATTACTTATTATTTAACATTATTTTTATTATATTTGTTGCTTTATTATTGTCAATATTATAATATTTTAAATATATTAATTTAAAGTTATTAATTATTAGATTAATTATAAAATTAATTATTAATTATATAACATTAATTTAATTTTAATTTTAATTTCTAATTAATATTTATTTATTGTCAAAGAATTATTAACTGAATAGTAAACAATTATTTTAGAATGAATATTTATTTATATTAAATAATTGTTTCAATTATTAATTTTTAATAGTTAAATTAACTAGAAAATTAATAATTAACAATATTATAATAAATATTATAATAATATATGTAGATTAATTTTAAATATTCATAAATACTTTAATAATAATAAATTAGTATAATTTTATTCCAATGAAGCTTGTATGATAAAAAACAATTGTCATATGACCAAACAAAAGGTAATAACAATTTGAAATAGATAATTATTGAAATGGCCATAATTATTTGAATTGATTTGGTAAACATATTCATTTTTTAAATCACTTACTTATGTGAATTTGTTCAGTAAACAAATTTATTTTTTTAAACCTCTTTCATATTAATTTTCCAAATATTAATAAATTAGTATTAATTTATTCTAAATAAGCTTGTATGAACTGAAACAATTGTTTTATGACTAAACAAAATATCAAAATGATTTGAAATAGATAATTATTCTAATAATCTTAACCATTTGAACTGATTTAGTAAACAAATTTATTTTTAAATATCTTACTTATTAATATTCAAAATATTATTAAATTAGTGTTATTTTAATCCGAATAAGCTTGTATGAACAAAACAATTATTTTACAATAAAAGAAAATGTCATAACGATTTGAAATAATAATCATTCATAGAGTCTTAACTATTTGAATTGAGGGCAAAGAAATTATCAAATAAATATTTATGATTTTCTAAATATTTATTCAGTAATATTGATTTCATTAATAATAATTTTATAATTTATTGGTAAAATTAATAGTTTATATATTATATTATTTAATATATAAATAAAGCCATAAGCTTAATAATAAACTTATTAATAATATGAATTAAATAATTGATCCTATTTTTCCATGATTATAATTCATTATTTATCCATCTCCTTCCATCCTTATTATTATTACATATTATTTATATATAATTAATAATTAATTCAAAATATTATTTAATAAAAGTATTTGTTAAATAAAATTTTAATCATAAGATTATAAACTATAGAATTAATAAATTATTATACAAATTAAGTAAACATAATAATTAACTTAATTATAATTAAATGAATTATCTTTTATAATTAATAAATAGAAATTCATATATTATTAATAATATAAATTATAAATAAATTTCAAATTGATTAATATTATAAGCTTATATTAATATAATAAAAAATTTATATTCATAAAAACCAATTTTATTATTTTAAATTAATAAAATTAATAATTTAATAAAATAGTAATTAAAATTTTAATTAAATTATATTAATTTAAAAATTATAATTATAATAATTTATATATTAATATATTTATATAATTATAGTATAATAATATAAATTGTGTTATATTAATATTTATTATAATTTATATTATAATAATAATAATTATTATCAATATAATAATTATAACAATTTTAAATAACTTTTAAATATAGTTAAATATTATTAACTTGAATTATATTAATATTATTATTATACAATTATTATATATAAAATTATTAATAACAATATCATAACTATTAAGAAAATTAATAAGAGATTTAATTATATTTATAATTAATTATAGTTAATTTTATAATAATATTTCAAATATTTGATGTTAAAGTTAATATTATTTGATATAATAATTATTGAATTAATAATTAAAGTATTATAATGCAATTAATAAATTATTCGTATAATTTATTTAATTATAAATATTATAATTTATAATTATAATTATAATTTATTTATCCCAAAATTAATATTATAATGTTAATTAGATCATTATAATTAATTATAAATTCTTATCAATTAATAATTTGTTAATATAAATTAAAAATACTATCTCAAATTAATATTTATGTATTGTTATTATAATTTAAAATTATATAATTAATATACTATTATTAATTAATATTTAATTATAATATTTAAATGTAATTTAATAATGACAATATTTATTGTTTAATATATTTATTAATACTATTATTGTCTTATTATATGTTTAATATATTTATAAATAATTGTTATATTATTTTATTTATACAATTATATCCGAATATTGGATATTTATTATCTTTTAATCGATTATAAATATATTTATATATTTAATTAATTATAGTTAATTTTATAATAATATTTTAAAATATTTGATGTTAAAGTTAATATTATTTGATGTAATAATTATTGAATTAATAATAAAAGTATTATAATACAATTAATAAATTATTCGTATAATTATTATTTAATTATAAATATTATAATTTATAATTATAGATTATAATTTATTTATCCCAAATTTAATATTATAATGACTAATTATAAATTAAATAATGTTATAATGTTAATTAGATCGTTATAATTAATTATCAATTATTATCAATTAATAATTTGTTAATATTAATTAAAAATACTATCTTAAATGAATATTTATGCATTGTAATTATAATTTAAAATTATATAATTAATATACTATTATTAATTAATATTTAATTATAATATTTAAATATTAGAATTGTTTTAATAATTGTTTAATAAATTAATTAGTCATTATTTAAATATAAATTTATTAAAATTTATACTATAATTTAATTATATTTAAAATTGTCGTAATAAATTACTATTAATATTATTATTTATTAATTCAAATTTATATTCACAATATAATTTTAATCCATATTATAATTATTTAATGAAATATTATTAATATTATCTAATATAATTTATCTATATAATTATAAATAAATAAATTATTAACTATTAATAATAATTAATATGTATAGATTATAATCATTAATTAATAAAATTTTATTAATATTTCTTAAGTAATAGTTACTTTGAATTATAATTGAATAATTATTATTCAATTATAATATTTTATACATATTATATTATGTATATACTAATTTAATAATTGTATTTGAATTATTAATATAATATTTAATTAACAATTAGGCTATTTATATATTCTATTAATTATTACTATTAAATATTAAATATTTGTTATAATTAATAATAGAATTATATCAATATATTTTTTAATAATAATAATAATAATAATATCAAATTATTTATATATTTATAAATTAATAATTAATATATAATTATTTGTAACATTAAAAATATTATTTAACTATTATATGTTATGAATATCATATATTAATAATTTATTAATTGTTCATAAATAATTGTCTATTATCTATTTCAATTTTTTAGAATTATATTATTTTAATTATAAATCTTTATTATTTGTACATAAATTAATGTATCATAATTTATCTATTGTTAAATAACTGTTAAATTATAATTATTATATTATAATAATAATTATTATTAATTATAGTTAATAAATTTAAACATATAATATACATTAATATTAATTAATAATTATTTCACATAGTCTTAACTATTTGAACTGATTTAGCAAATGGATTTATTTTTTTAAATCTCTTAATTATGAATTTTTAGACTATTATTAAATTAGTATTATTTTTTTTGAATAAATTTGTATGAATAGAAATAATTGTTTTATAATAGAACAAATTGTTATAATAATTTATTATAATAATATGTTAATTAATTAAATTTAAGTTATATAATTTTTAATTATAGTATTATTAATACAATTTACAATTAATAAATTATATAACAATTAAATGATTTATGTTACAATTAATTATAACTAATATAAATTATTAATTAATAATTTTTTATTAATTTGTATGTAAAATAATTTATTGTAGCTATTTAATTTGTTTAATATCAATATATGGGGAACCTATTCAAAAATTAATCGTTAATTAAAAATAAATTTATTAAAATTTATACTATAATTTAATTATATTTAAAATTGTCATAATAAATTACTATTAATATTATTATTTATTAATTCAATTTTATATTCACAATATAATTTTAATCCATATTATAATTATTTAATGAAATATGATTAATATTATGTAATATAATTTATCTATATAATTATAAATAAATTAATTTCTAACTATTAATAATAATTAATATGAATAGATTATAATCATTAATTAATAAAATTTTATTAATATTTCATAACTAATAGTTACTTCAAATAATAATTGAATAATTATTATCCATTTATAATATTTTATACATATTATTAATATTAAATATTAACATATAAATAATTTATTATAATTAATAATAGAATTATATCAATATATTTTTAAATACTATTATTATTATTATTAATATGAAATTATTTATATTTTTATAAATTAATAATTAATATATAATTATTTGTAACATTAAAAATATTATTTAATTATTATATGTTATAAATATCGTATATTAATAATTTATTAATTGTTCATAAATAATTGTCTATTATCTATTTCAAAGTTTTGGAATTATATTATTTTAATTATAAATCTCTATTATTTTTAAATAAATTAAGGTATCATAATTTTTCTACTATTAAATAATCGTTAAATTATAATTATTATATTATAATAATAATAATTATTAATTATAGTTAATAAATTTAAACATATAATATATATTAATATTAATTAACAATTATTTCATATCGTCTTAACTATTTGAACTGATTTAGCAAATGGATTTATTTTTTAAATCTCTTAATTATGAATTTTCAAACTATTATTAAATTAGTATTATTTTTTTTCGAATAAATTTGTATGAACAGAAATAATTGTTTTATGAAAGAACGAAAGGTTATAATAATTTGATATAGATAATTGTTCAAATAGTAATAACTATTTAAACTGGTTTGGTAAATAGATTTATTTCTTAAATCTTTTAGTTATTAATTTTTGAAATATTAATAAATTAATATTATTTTATTTTGAATAAGCTTGTACGATCAAAAACAATTGTTTTATAATAAAAAAAAATGTCATAATGATTTGAAATAAATAATTATTTGAACTAATTCAATAAACTGATTTATTTTTTAAATCTCCAACTTAATTTTTGAAATAGTAATAAAGTAATATTATTTTATTTTGGATAAGTTTTATTAAGCTAAAATAATTGTTTTATGATAAAACAAATGGGCATAATGATTTTAAATAGATAATTTTCAAATAGTTATAACTATTTGAACTTGTTCGATAAACATATTTATTTTTTTAAATTTCTTACTTATTAATTTTTTGAATATTAATAAAATTATATTATATTATTTCAAATTAGCTTGTATGTACTAAAAAAGTTTTAATAATCATTAATTAATAATTGTATTAATAATTAACAATATTAGTAATGGCTATTGAATAAATTATTAATATTATACTAATATTATTAATATATTTAATAATCCAATCAAAATTTAACATATATTAATTTTCTATTATAATTATAATAAATATTAATAATTAATTATAATTAATAAGGATTATAATTAATACAAATAAATCTCGTACTTATTAATACGTAATTATTTGAATTATCATACAAATTAACAAATATTAAAAAATGAATATTTTTATCGATCAAGTTTAAATAATTATGACTATTTGAAAATTTAAATATTAGTTATTTAATTATCATGGATCAAATAAATAATAGAATAAATTATATTAATTAATAAGTAATTAAATATTTTATGAGTAACAATAATATTAACTAATTGATAATTAGTTAATATATTATAATTTTTTATCATAACAGGTATTTTAATATAATATGTTAAATATTAATTATTAAATTTATAAACAATAAATGATTAATAATATAGAACAAGTTCAAATAGTTATGACTATTTGAATAATTATTTATTTAAAATCATTATGACCTTTTGTTTTGACATAAAAGAATTGTTTCAATTTATAAAAACTTTCTAGAATAAAATAATACTAATTTCTTAATATTTCCAAAATTAATAAGCAAAAGTTTTAAAAGATAAATTTGTTTATTGAATAAATTTAAAAAGGTAATATTATTTTATTTCAAATAATAATAATAATTTTAAAAATAGAATAATTATCTACATTATTAATATATAAATTGATATATTATAAAATTGCTTGTTAATATCAATTATTACTAATATACAAAAAAATGCTTACATAATAAAACAAAGTTCTAATTATTATATAAATCGAGATTTAAATAGTTAAATGTTATATTAATATTAACAATTTTATATAATTATTAAATTAAAAATTGTCTAGAGCATACATTATAATAATTATTTAATATTGTTTGTCATTTAAATGTTCATTATACAAGTTTTATAATTAAAGTATAATATTAATTTTATTTGTTTATTAATTATTTAATTATTATTGATTTTAATAATAACATTTAATTATTTACCAATTAATTTTTATTATTATGATTTTTTATTATTAATAGTTTAATAATCAATTGCAATTAGTATTATTATATTATTATTAAACTACTAATTAATATTGTCATTATTTAATTTATTATATTAATATTTATAATATTACTAATAATTAATATTATTATAATATAATAATTATCATATTTTTATAATATTAGTAATTTTGTTATCCAAAATTAATTATGACTATTTAGTATATTACTATTATTAATATAGTTATTAATTAAAATAAATTAACAAATATTAAAAAATAAATATTTTTATCGATCAAGTTTAAATAATTATGACTATTTGAAAATTTATCTATTTGAATTTGCTATAACCTTTTGCTTTGTAGAAAAATAATTTTTTCTGTTCATAAAAGCTTTTTTTGAATAAAATAATACAAATTTATTATAAAATTGATCAAATCTACCCTATTGTGATAGTTTATAATTTCAATTATTAAATCTCTTATTATTAATGTTTGAAATATTAATAATTAATATTTTAATTAATAATTTATTTTTAATAAAATAACATTAATATTTGACTATTAATAACAAGCAATTATTAACTTAATTATAATAAAATAATTATATACGTAAAATTTACTTTTCATAACTAATTTAATGATTTAATGATTAATAGTTAAAACCATAAAAAACTAAATTTTCAAAATAATAAATCAAAATAATATCATTATAATCTATTAAATTATTTAATATTCTAACCTAATGCTCCACAAAGTGTTGGCATAAGTCCCAAGCCAATGATAGTTGGTATCAAAACAGGTTCTGGTTAAGGTCATGTTTAGTTTGCACTCAAGGTGTCCAATAAAAAATAATTATTAAATATTAATTAATAAATCAATTCTATACTTCATATCAATTTATTAATCATAATTTAATAATTTAAAATAAATTATTTTAAACTAATTACTAAAAAATGAATAATTAATAAATTGTATTTTAATTTATTATTTGTATAATATTAACTAAATATAAATATCTATTTATATATTATATTTATTGTATTATATTTATTAAATAATTAAAATTAATTTAATAAGAATAAGACAATCCTTAATATTATAATAATAAATATTATAATAATATATAGATTAATTTTAAATTATTATTCATAATTAATTAAATTATAAATATTTAATTATATTTATTAATCTTAATTCATTTTTAATTAGATTACTTTATTAATATATAATATAATATTAATAATAGATTAATTATTACAAATAATTAATTGCAATTATTTATATTAGTTTATTCAATTATTATTAAATATTTTGTGAATTATTATTATTATTATTATTATTAATTATTTAATAATTATGAATAATTAATTATTATTTTGAAAATAGAAATATATTAATTTTCTATTTAATTAATTTATCCTTTATTATATCTTATTAATAATTATTATATTATATTAGACTTAATTAATAATTATATTAATTAATATAATCAATTTAATTAATTAATATTAAAATAAATAAATAGAATATTTAAATAATTAAATAATATTTAATTTAAATAGAAAATTAATAGATAAATAATTATCTATTTTCTTATTATTTTAAAAATTGCTTGTTAATATCGGTTATTACTAATATACAAATAATTGCTTATATAATAAAACAGAGTTCTAATTTAATTATATTTATAACTTATTGTAGAAAAGAGTTGTTTTTATTTTATCAAATTAAAATCAATTTAATTGTTTATCAAATAATAGCTATTAAATTCATTTTTATCTTATTATAGAGTTATATAATATTAATTGACTATAGCTTATTATAATATTATATATTAATTATACTTTTTGTTTTGCAAATTAACAATTTAATTTATTATTAATCAAATTATAATTATATTTTATTATTGTATATGTATGTTAGATATAAATATAATATAGTTATAAATTTATAATTAATAACTATAATTTAATATCATAAATTAAATGTGAGTAATTCTTTAGCAAACATATATACTTTACTAATATATATATAATTTTTTATATTAATATAAAAAGAGATTAATAATATTATAAATAATTATAATTAATTAGTAATTATATTTATATAATATAATATTTATATTAAATTCAATTAATTATATATTAATAATTATAATTTGATAATATTATTGTTATTACCTTTTGTTTTGTTACAAAATAATTATTTTAGTTCATACAAGCTTATTCAAACTAAAATGATACTAATTTATTAATATTCCAAAATTTAATAAGTAAGTGATTTAAAAAGTGAATATGTTTACCAAATCAGTTCAAATGATTATGGCCATTTCAATAGTTATCTATTTTAAATCGTTATTACCTTTTGTTTAGGCATATAACAATTATTTTTTATCATACAAGTTTATTCGAAATAAAATAATACTAATTTAACTCAATGATATTACCGAAGATACAATGTAAATATAATTATTTATTAATATTAAAATTCAAAATTATATATTTTGAATAAAAGCTAATATTATTCAACCCTTATATATCATAAATGCTTTTAATTATAGATAACTAATATAATTTTTATCAAAATTAATTTATTTAATTAATAAATAAATCTATTATTTAAATTAATAATAGATCCATGGTAATTATATAATATTTTGTAATAAATGAATAATTATTTAATTATTAGAAAAACCATTATATTCATAATTATATAAATTATGATATTGTATTAATTTTTATATATTGAATAATAATTATTATAGTTTATAATAATTGAATTTATATATATCTATTTATATTTAATATTACAAAACTTATAAGATAATTATATTATTAAAATATCATTATATTTGTAATAATTTTTATACTAATTATTTATTTAAAATTTTTTATATTATATATAAAAGAATTTTATATATTCTATTATTATTTTAGATTATATTTATTATATAATAATATAATTAATATAATTATTATATTAAAATTGCTATATATAATATTAACTATATTATTAAATTATATATTAATTCAAATAGATTATAATTATAATATTATTATTATAATATAATAAACAATATAAAGATTAAAACTAATTTATTATATAGTTTTATAATTAGTTATAATTAATTATTTGAACTAATTCGATATTATTTATTGTCATAATGTATTCTGATAATTAATTCGAAAATAAATTAGAATTACGATGTTTTATTATAATTATATTATTTTAAAGAATCATTATATTATATTCTTTATTTTTAACATATCCTAAAACCAATAATATTTTTAATTATTATTATGATACTTAATAGATAAAAAATTATTAAATATAATTTATTTGAATTATTAATAAGTTGAAATAATAATATTATTTTATTTAAAGATTTATTTACTAATAATTATAATAATTATTTATTATTTATTAATATTAATATTAATTATATTATATAATTATAATATAGTAATATATTATATTAATAATCAAATTAATATCCAATTGGATTATTAAATATATTAATAATATTAATATAATATTATTAATAATATTAATAATTTATTCAATGGCCATTAATAATATTGTTAATTATTAATACAATTATTAATTAATGATTATTAAAATTCTTTTAGTACATACAAGCTAATTTGATTTCAACTTAGCTTATAACTATTAATAAATTATTTAATATTTAATAAATAATTTAGAAATAATTGTACTTAATTTAATAAATAATTATTTAGTATTGTTAATTATAATTAACAATATGATTATGTTGGAAATAATGGAAATAGTTATTATTAATAATAGATATTATTATAATCTATTAATTTATTAATATTTTTAGAATTAATAAGAGATTTTAAAAATAAATTTATTAAATTAATAATAAATTATACGAATAATTTATTAATTTTATTATAATACTTTAATTATTAATTCAATAGTATTAAAAATTTGTTTAATTTTTAATTATTACAAATTATTTTATATATCCCAAATTAAATATTAATAAATAATTTATCATATAAATATTAAATTACTTATAAGATTAATTTTATTATGATAGTTTAATAATATAAATAGTTAATAATATATTAAATATATTTTATTTAACTTATTAAATTTATAATTAATAATAAATTAGGATAATTATTATATCATATAATATTGTATATTATAATATTAATTTATTTGTATTATTAAATAATTATTAATATTGTATAACAGGTCAAATAATATTTAATATTTAATATATAATATTAAACTTATTTTAAAATCTACTAATTTTATTTATATACTATTTTATTATTATTTTTATTAATAAGTTAACTTAAAATATTATAATATTTTTAATTTAAAGTATAATCTTATATATTATTAAGATTATTTAATAATTAAATATCATTTATAATATAATTAATAATAATATTATTGATAAAGTAGTACTATTTTATTTTATTAATTAATTATAATTGTTCAAAAATTATAATATTTGGATTATTATGATTATAATTAATATATTTTTAAATATTAATCAATATTATATTATTAAATATTAATAAAATAATTAATACTATTATTAATTAGTAGTTTAATTATAATATAATAATACCATTTAATTATTTAAATGATAATAATTAAATATAGTTTATATAATTAATTATAATTAAATACAAAACTAATTTATCCTTAATATATGTATCAATATAAAAATTTAATGTTATAATAGCTTGTATTAGTATTTATTAATACGATATATATTAATATTTAAACTAACATACAAGCACGTTAAATTGATAATTAAAGGATAAAATTAAATTTTTACGAAAATTTGTAAAATATTAATATTGAATGAAAATTAATTAATAATTTTTTAAATAATTTAATAAATAGAAATAGCTATTAAATTTTAATAGCTATATATTTAATTTATAATATAATATTTAATATTAAATTTATTTTTTAAATCTCTTACTTACTAATTACTAATTATTTAAAATTAATTATTAATAAAAATAGGATAATTCAGTTAAACAAATAATAATTCTTATGATTTATACATAATTATAACTATATATTATATATATAATTAAATACCTATGATTAAGCAAGATAATAATTAATTATTAAAACTAATTAATATATGAATTTATTAATTATCAATTAATTCAAAATTAATAAGGAAAATTATAATAATTAAATTTAATTTACAATAATGATAATATTTAATAACTCATATTAAATTAATTAATATTTAAGAATTAAATATAGATAATAATTATGATCATTGATATTATTAATATTCGAGTAATATCAATTTATTAATTATCTATTTAGATTTTATTATTTCAAATAATATAATATATTATTTAATATTAAAAATTATAATTAATATTTTAATTAATAATCTATTTTATATTAAATTATATTAATTATTGATTTGTATTAATTAATTTAAATAAATTTTATAAATACTAATTAACATAAATATTTAAAATAGAATAATAATTATAAAAAATAATTATTTAAATTAGTATCGATAATTTAAATAATTATTAATTTAAAAGATAATTATATTCCTTATAGTCTTAACTATTTAAACTTAAATTAGAATAATATTCAAATAGTTGTTTGTTCAACTTATTTTATTTTAATAAGTTTATTATTTTATCTAATTATAAGTTAAAATTGGTTTATGACAAAACAAATGGTCATAATGATTTGAAATAGATAATTGTTCAAATAGTCTTAACTATTTGGAATAAATTTAAACTTAAATTACAATAATATTCAAATAGTTATATAAATATTAAACAATTAACAATTTCAAAAATTAATAAGTAAGAGTTTAAAAAATGAATCTGTTTACCAAACCAGTTTAAATAGTTGTGACTATTTGAACAATTCTATACTTCATATCATTATAACCTTTTGCTTTGTCATAAAACAATACGAATCTAATAATATTCAAAAAATTAATAACTAAGGGATTTAAAAAATAAATTTATTTGCCGAACCAATTTAAATAGTTAAGACTATATGAACAATTATCTAATTCAAATCGTTATAACCTTTGTCTTGTCATAAAATAGTTTTCTCAATTCATACCAGCTTATTTGAAATAAAATAAAATGAATTTGTTAATATTTCAAAAATTAATAAATAAGAGATTTAAAAATAATTCTATTTACCTAACCAATTCAAAAAATTATAATATTTGAACAATTATATATTTCAAATCATTATTACTTTTTGTTTTGTCATAAAACAAATGTTTTTGTTCATATAAGTTTATTCGAAATAAAGTAATACTAATCTATTAATATTTCAAAAATTAATAAGTGATTTAAAAAATAAATCTATGTATCAAACTAGTTCAAAAAGTTATGATTATTTGAGTAATTATTTATTTCAAATCGTTATGACTTTTTGTTCTGTTATAAAATAATTGTTTCTATTTATACAAGCTTATTTAGATTAAAATAATACTAATTTGTTAATATTTTGATAATTAATAAGTAAAATATTTTAAAAATAAATATGTTTATCACATTAGATCAAATAATCACGACAATTTGAATAATTATCTATTTCAATAACCTTTTGCTTTGTCATAAAAGAATTGTTTCAATTTATAAAAACTCATTCAAAATAAAATAATGCTAATTTATTAATAATCCAAAATTTTATAATAAAGAGATTTAAAAAATGACTCTATTTTTTAAACAAATTTAAATAGTTAGGACTGTTTAAATAATTATCTATTTGAAATAGCTATAACCTTTTGTTTTGTCATAAAAGAATTTTTTTCTATTCATCTAAACTTATTTCGAATAAAATAATACATATTTATATACCATCTACTTCAAAGTATAGTAATAAATTATTATACTATTATGTTTATTTAAATAAACAAAGTAAATATTAAAATTATTAAATAAATATATTTGTAACTAATTACAAAAGGTTATAATGACTTGAAATATTATAATTATAATTTATAATAAATTATTAATTATTATTTAAATTATTAATTATTATTAGTTAATAATAAAGATAAAATTACAATTATATATAAGACTTAATAAATATTAATATAATTATTCAAATTAATTACCAGAAAATTAATAGTCAAATATGTATATATATACTTTATTAAATAATATTTAATAGTATTTATAATAAATTTATTATAACAATTATAATAAATATAAGAATATAATTTATAAATAAATTATTAATATAATTGCTATAACTTACTTCTTAATTTTCAAAATATTAATAAATTAATATTGTTTTATTCCGAACAAACTTATATATATATATAATTTATTTTACGACAAAATAAAAGAACATAACGATTTGAAATAGATAATTGTTCAAATAGTGATAATTATTTAAACTAGTTAGGTAAACTGAATTTGTTTTTTTAATCTCTTGCTTATTAAATTTTGAAATATTAATAAATTTGTTTTACTTTATTTCGAATAAGTTACTAAGAAATGAAAAAATTGTTTTACGATAAAACAAAAGGTCATAATAATTTGAAATAAAGAATTGTTTTATATACCCTTAAATATTTGAACTAGTTCAGTAAATAAATTTATTTTTTAAATCTCTTAGTTATTAATTTTCAAAATATTATTACATTGGTATTATTTTATTTCAAATAAACTTGTGTGAATAGAAATAATTGTTTTATGAGATAACAAAAGGTTATAACAATTTGAAATATATAATTCTTCAAATAGTCATAACTATTTGAACTAGTTCAGTAAACAGATTAACTTTTTAAATCTTTTATTAATTTTTGAAAATATTAGTAAATTAGTATTATTTTATTCTAAATAGGCTTGTATGATGAAAAATAATTGTTTTATGACAAAACAAAAGTTCATAATGATTTGAAATAGATAATTATTCAAATGGCCATAATTATTTGAATAATTTGATAAACTGATTTATTTTTTAAAACTCCAACTTCTTAATTTTTGAAATATTAATAAAGCAATATTATTTTATTTTGGGAAAACTTTTATGTATTGAAACAATTGTTTTATGATAAAATAAAAGGTCATAACGATTTTAAACAGATAATTATTCAAATAGACATAACTATTTGAACTTATTTGGTAAATAGAACTTTTTAAAATTTCTTATTAATTTTCTAAATTTTAATAAATTAGTGTTACTACATTTCGAATAAGCATGTATGAATTGAAACAATTATTTTTTGACTAAACAAAATATCAAAATAATTTGGAATAGATAATTGTTCTAATAGTCTTAACTATTTGAATTACTTAGAAAACACATTTATTTTTAAATCCTTATTAATTTTTGAAATAGCAATAAATTGGTATTATTTTATTCTGAATAATTTTGTATGAATAGAAACAATTACTTTATAATAAAAGAAAATGTCATAATGATTTTAAATAAATAACTATTCAAATGGACATGACTATTTAAACTTGTTCGGTAAACAAATTTTTTTTTAAATCTCTAACTTATTAATTTTTAGAATAATAATAAATTAGTATTATTTTATTCCAAATAAACTTGTGTGAATAGAAACAATTGTTTTATGACAAAACAAAAGGTCATAAAGATTTGAAATATATAATTGTTCAAATAAACATGACTATTTGAACTTGCTCGATAAACAAATTTATTATTTAAATCTTTTACTTATTAATTTTAGAAATATTAATAAATTAACATTATTTTATTTTGAATAAGTTTGTATGAATAGAAATAATTGGTTTATGACAAAACAAATTGTCATAACAATTTGAAATAGATAATTGTTCAAATAGTCATAACTATTGAATGTGTTCAAAAACATATTTATTTTTTAAATTTTTATTTATTAATTTTTGGATTTTAAATAAATTTATATTATTTTATTCAAAATAAGCTTGCATGAACAGAACTAATTATTTTATGATAAAACAAATTGTCATAATGTTTTGAAATAGATAATTATTTAGATAGTGATAACTATTTGAACTTATTTAGTAAACAGATTCATTTTTTTAATTCTCTTACTCATTAATTTTTGGTATATTACTAAATTAGAGCTATTTTATTTCAAATAAGCTTATGTTAACTGAAACAATTATTTTATTACAAAATAGAAGGTCACAATTATTTGAAATAGATAATTATTCAAATAGTTTTGACTATTTGAACTTGTTTGGTAAACATATTTATTTTTTAAATCTTTCACTTATTAATTGTCAAAATATTAATAAATTAATATTATTTTAATCCAAATAACCTTGTATGAACAGAAACAATTGTTTTATTACAAAACAAAAAGTCATAACAATTCTGTTTACAAAACTATTTCAAATTATTATGACTATTTGAATAATTATCTATTTCAAATTGTTATTACCTTTTGTTTTGTCATAAAACAAATGTTTTTGTTCATATAAGTTTGTTTGGGACAAAATAATATTAATTTATTAATATTTCAAAAATTAATACATAAGAGATTTAAAAAATAAATTTGTTTGCCATACCAATTCAATTAGTTATAACAATTTGACCAAATATTTATTTCAAATCATTATGACCTTTTGTTTTATCATAAAACAATTATTTCTATTTATATAATCTTATTTGGAATAAAGTAATGCTAATTTATTAATATTTTGAAAATTAATAAGTAATGGATTTAGAAAATGTATCTTTTAGCTTGACCGGTGCAAAAAATTATGACTATTTGAACAATTATCTATTTCAAATCATTATGACCTTTTGTTTTCTCACAAAACAATTGTTTTTGTTCATAGAAGCTTATTTAGAATAACGTAATTCTAATTTATTAATATTCCAAAAATTAATAAGTGAGAGATTTAAAAAATGAATCTGTTTACCAAACAAGTTCAAATAATTATGGCTATTTGAACAATTATCTAGTTCAAATTGCTATAACCTTTTTGTATTGTCATAAAATAATTTTTTCTATTCATACAAGTTTATTTCAAATTTGTTTACCAAATAATTTTGAATAGTTATGACTATTGAAATAATTATTTATTTCAAATCGTTATGACCTTTTGTTTTGTCATAAAACAATTATTTTGTTCATATTAGCTTATTCGGATTAAAATAATATTAATTTATTAATATTTCAACAATTAATAAGTAAAAGATTTAAAAAATAAATATGTTTACCAAACAAGTTCAAATAGTAATAACTATCTAAATAATTATTTATTTCAAATCGTTATGACCTTTTGTTTCACCATAAAACAATTATATCAATTCATATAGGCTTATTCGAAATGGAATAATACTAACTTATTACTATTCCAAAAATTAATGAGTAAGAGATTTAAAAACTGAATCTATTTACCAAACAAGTTCAAATAGTTATGACTATTAGAACAATTATCTATTTCAAATTGTTATGACCATTTGCTTTGCCATAAAACAATTGTTTCTATTCATACAAGCTTATTTAAAAAAATATATATAAATTTACTAATATTCCAAAGATTAATAAATAAAAATATATAAAATAAATTTGTTTTTTGAACATGTTCAAAATAATTATAAGCATTTGAACAATTATCTATTTCAAATCGTTATGACCTTTTGTTTTGTCATAAACCAATTGTTTCTATTCATAAAAGCTTATTCAAAATAAAATAATACTAATTTATTAAAATTTCAAAAATTAATAAGTAAAATATTTAAAAAATAAATTTGTTTACTGAGTGAGTTCAAATAATTATGACTATTTAAATAATTATTTATTTCAAATCGTTATGATCCTTTGTTTTGTAATAAAACAATTATTTTATTTCATACAAAATTACTCAAAATAAAATAATAATAATTTATTAATATTTTGAAAATTAATAAGAGATTTAAAAACTATATTTGTTTATCAGACCAATTCAAATAGTTATGACTATTTGAATAATTATCTATCTCAAATAGGTATGATCTTTGTTTTGTTATAAAACAATTATTTCTGGCCATACAAACTTATTCGGAGTAAAATATTGCTAAACTAATA
This sequence comes from Durio zibethinus, assembly GCF_002303985.1. The sequence goes on along the minus strand of NW_019167826.1, from coordinate 24,746,404 downwards.
ATATTCTAAAAATTAATAAGTAAGAGATTTAAAAAATAAATGTATTTGTTGAACCAGTTTAAATAGTTAAGACTATTATAATAATTATCTATTTCAAATAATTCTGACCTTTTGTTTAGTCATAAAATAATTGTTCAATTCATACATGCTTATTCAAAATAAAATAATACTATTTTATTAACATTCAAAAAATTAATAAGCAAGGATTTAAAAAATAAATCTGTTTACAAAACAAATTTAAATAGTTATGACTATTTAAACAATTATCATTGTAAAATCGTTATGACCTTTTGTTTTATCATAAAACAATTGTTTCATTTCATAAAAGCTTATCCAAAATAAAATAATATTACTTTATTAATATTTCAAAAATTAAGAAGTTGGAGATTTAAAACATAAATCATTTTCAACTTTTGTTTTGTCATAAAACAATTGTTGTTCATCATACAAGCCTAACTAGAATAAAATAATACTAGTTTATTAATATTTCAAAAATTAATAAGTAGGAGATTATATGTTTACTGAACTAGTTCTAATAATTATGACTATTTAAATAATTATATATTTCAAGTCATTATAACCTTTTGTAATTAGTTACAAATATATTTATTTAAATAATTTTAATATTTACTTTATTTATTTAAATAAACATAATAATATAATAATTTATTACTATACTATTATTATTATATTAATTATATAATAATTATAATACAATTAATATAAGTTATTATTAATAATGTATATTAATTATAATAAGTATTATATATCAATCTAAATTATATTATAAAACAAGCTATAGACTAATCTTGCTTATAATATTACTATTAAATTATTATAATCTTTAATAATTATATTAAATACTATATTATTTTAATATTAACTATATTTATTATTATTATTTATAATAGTTATTCATTTTATTAGTTATAATTATAAAAATTATGACATAATATATTTCATCCAATATTTTAATAATATAAATTATTTTAACATATAATTATAAATAAACAATCATTTTATAATTGAAATATAATTATAACTAGATTTTTATTATTGATTCAAAAAATAAATTTATTTTTTAAATCTCTTACTTATTAATTTTAGAAATATTAATAAATTAGCATTATTTTAGTCCATATAAGCTTGTATTAGCTAAAACAATTGTTATATGACAAAACAAAAGAAATAACAATTTGAAATAGGTAATTGTTTAAATAGTCATCATTACTTAAATTGGTTCGAAAAGTTATAATTATGTTTTTGATTAGTCAAATAATTATAACTATTTGAACAATTATCTATTTTAAATTGTTATTACTTTTTGTTTTTTCATAAAGTAATTGTTTTTGTTAACATAAGTTTGTTTGAAATAAAATAATATTGTTTTATTAATATTTAGAAAATAAATCTATAAGAGATTTAAAAAGAAAATCTGCTTACCAAACCATTTCAAATAGTTTTGACTATTTCAATAATTATTTATCATCAAACTATTGGTTCTGTTCATACTATTTTATTTAGAACAAAATAATACTAATTTAATAATATTTTGAAACTTAATAACCAAGAAAATTAAAAAATAAATCTAATGTCGAACCAGTTCAAATAGTTAAGACTCTATGAATGATTATCTATTTCAAATTGTTATGACCTTTTCTTTTAACGTAAAACAATTGTTTTGTTCGTACAAGCTTATTTGGATTAAAATAATACTAATTTAATAATATTTTAAAAATTAATAAGTAAGGGATTTAAAAAATAAATTTGTTTACTAAATCAATTCAAATGATTAAAATTATTAGAATAATTATCTATTTCATATCATTTTGATATTTTATTTAGTCATAAAACAATTGTTTTAGTTCAACAAGTTTATTCAGAATAAATTAACACTAATTTATTAACATTTGGAAAATTCATATGAAAGAGATTTAAAAAAATAAATCTATTTACTAAACAAATTCAAATAAGTGATTTAAAAAGTGAATATGTTTACCAAATTAGTTCAAATAATTATGGCCATTTCAATAATTATCTATTTCAAATTGTTCTTACCTTTTGTTTGGTCATATGACAATTGTTTTTGATCATACAAGCTTATTCGAAATAAAATAATACTAATTTATTAATCTTTCAAAAATTAATACGTAAGAGATTTAAAAAATAAATCTGTTTACAAAACCAATTCAAATAGTTATGACTATTAGAGCAGTTGTATATTTCAAATTGTTATAACCTTTTGTTTTGTCATAAAATAATTATTTCTATTCATACAAGCTTATTTGAAATAAAATAAAACTAATCTAATAATATTTTGAAAATTAATAACTAAGAGATTTAAAAAATAAAATTGTTTACCGAACTAGTTCAAATAGTTAAAACTATATGAATAATCATCTATTTCAAATCATTATAACATCATTGAGTTAACTTATTTTAACTTAATAATTATTATAATTAAAGATAATGTTTTGTAATACTAATTGTTACAAATAGAATTATAATTAAGATTATTTAATTATAATACTACCTAATAAATTAATTATAATTATAAATTATTTTTTACTAATATTAAATTTTAATAAAAGTATAAGTATTGTCATTTTTTATTAATTTAAATTAATATAGATTATAATTATAATCAATTTTATAAATTGACATATATATTATATAGTTATTATTATTCATTATAAATTATAATAAATTTATATTAACAATTATTTGAATTATAAATTAATAATTAAATTATATAATAGTATTATTAGTAGTAGTAATTAATTAAATAATTATGATTATAATAATAATATTTAATAATGTAATATAATATAATTTTATATTATATAATTATATAATATTATTATATAAATTTATAATATATTAGTAATAATTATAATATTAACATGAATATTATAGTAATTTAATAAATAATTTATAATAACTATAATTATTAAATGATTTATAATTTAATAATTATCAATTATAATAATAGTTTATTATAATATTCATTTAATAATTATAAATTTTAGTTAATATAAAGTTAAGATTATTTGTAATTAATTAAAATATGTAATAAATATTAATTATTATAATACATAATTACTATAAATAACTTTTCAATTATTAAAGTTAATATTAATATAATTATTAATATAGTATAATAATATATTATCATAAAGCAAAATATTTATAATTATTAACTTATATTTTATAAATAATATATAATGATAATTGTATAAATAATACCTACTGTTTCCATTATATATATTATTTTGCTTAATATTAGTAATTATAAATCATAACGATTACTTATTTGATTATTAATAAATATTAAGCTAATACATATTATTTAATAATAATATATAAAATTATTATTAATATAATATTAATTATATTATTATATATAATTAAATTAATATATCAATATTAATTTATAATCAAATTATAATTATCATAATGTTATTATTATACTTATTTATTTATAAATAAATATATAAATTGTTTTAATAAATATAATTTTTTAATAATTAGTTATTATAGATATAACATATCTATTGTTATTCATATTATAATATTAATTATATTAATTATTGATAATTTTTCAAATAGTCATAATTATTTGAACTAGTTTGGTAAACAGATTTATTGTTTAAATCTGTTACCTATTTTTTTGAAATATTAATCAATTAGTATTATTTTATTTCAAATAAGCTTGTATGATAAAAAATAATTGTATTATGACAAAATAAAAGGTCAAAATAATTTGAAATAGATAATTATTCAAATGGCCATAATTATTTTAACTGATTTGGTAAACATATTTATTTTTTAAATTTCTTATTAATTTAGGAAATATTAATAAATTAATATTATTTTATTCCATCTAAGCTTGTATTAATTGAAATAATTGTTTTATGACAAATTAAAAGGTTATAACGTTTTTAAATAGATAATTGTTCAAATAATAATAACTATTTGAACTTGTTCGGCAAACAAATTTATTTTTTAAATCTCTTTCTTATTAATTTTCCAAACGTTAATAAATTAGTATTAATTTTATTCTGAATAAGCTTGTATGAATTGAAACAACTGTTTTATAACTAAAAAATGGTCAAAACGATTTGAAGTATATAATTATTCTAATAGTCTTAACCATTTGAAATAATTAATAATTAAATAATATTTATTATTTGAAATATTAAAACCAATAATTTTATATTATTAATTATTACTAAATTAATAAATCATAATTAATTATACTCATGACTTAATTGATTTTGAATTAAAGATAATAAAATTAAATATTTAGTAGAATATTAATAATTTTATCTAATAATTTTATAATAAATCTTAAATACAATTATTAATTAATATTATATTTATTATTAATAAATATAATTAATAATTTTAATTAATAATAGTAATTTGTATTTAGTATTTATTATAAAATTATTAGATAAAATTAGTATTATATAATTGAAAATTCATAAATAATAAATAATTATTATTCAATCAATATTAATTAAGGCTTAATATTATTATTTCACAAATATTACTAGTTTTATAGTATATAAAAATATTTTTTATTTTAAGTAATAATTTAACAAATAGAAATAAATTTAATTTAATTGAAAATTAAATATAACATTTATATCCTTAAATTGATAATTTTAAATTTAAAATTGTTAACATTAATCATAGAAATATATTAATATGTAAAATATTAATAATTAAGATTGTTAATTATAAAAAGTTTAATTACTTAATTAAAAATTTAAACCCATAAATATTAACTATATAATTTATTAATTAAAATAAATAAAAGTAGTTATAATAATTTATGATTAATCCAATCATAAATATTATAATAATATTTGATTATTATTATTTTAATAATATTAGGAATAAAGTATTTATTTATTCAAACAAAATTACTTTATCAATAATCCAAAAATTAATCATTATTAATTATTAATAATGTATATTTTTATTAATAAAAATATTATATTCATTAATTATAATAAATATCTATTATTTATTATTTACTTAATACAATTTGGATTAATTGTATTAGTTTAATAAGGTAAATATTTATAATTAATATTTAAATTATAAATATTAATAATTATTTTAATGAATACTTTAATAATCAATTTATTAATTTAATAAAATAATAATAATATTATTATAATGTATTAGTTTTGATAATATTATTAATATGATAATAATAATATTTATTATATTTATTATATATATTAAAATAGATTTAAAATTAATAATTATTTTATATTTACATATTAATAATGTTATAGTAGTTTAATAATATAATAATGATAAACTATATTATTATCTTAATTATTATTAATTATAACATTATTCTTATTATCTTAATAATAACAATTAAAGTTATTAATTATTTTTTAGAATATTAATTAAACTATTTAATTAAACTACTAATTAATAATATTATTATTAGTTAATAATAATCTCTAATTGAAAATTAGTTTTAAATATATTTAAAAAATTTATTATATAGCATTATTATATAATTTAGTATTTTATCAAATAATTATATTAATGTATATATATTAAATAAACATATTATTTTAATAATAAATTTTTTGCTTAACATATGCTCGATAGTGGGTTAGGATTTTTATGAGGGCTCATAAAACTCTTATTATATCACTGGCAATTGAATCAAAGTTATTAGGTGTGAATTTTGTTGCTTTATGTTATTAGTTGTGCAAATGTATTAATAAATTTAATTAAAATTCTAATACTAAAAATATTTTAATACTAAATCTTGTTTAGTATTAATTATATAATTAAATTAAATTATTAAATATTAAATATCCTAAATGTTCCAAAAATTATTAATAGTCATAGGAAAATTTGATAATTATACAAATATAATTATTTGTATTAATATTTATAATTTAAATATTATTACAAAAATTAGCAATTTCAAATAATTGTACTAATTTAGTATTATTTAAAGAAAATAATATATTTTTAACAATATATTAAATAAATTCTTATTAATTATTTAATTTTGAGATTGATATTTCAAAAATCATTATTAAATCATTATTAATATATGTTTATTAATAATTGAAATTTAAATTTTGATAAAAATAAACAGATTTATTTCTTCAAATCTTACTAATTCTTCAAGTATTAATAAATTAGTATTATTTTATTTCAATAAGCTTGTATGTTGAGAAACAATTGTTTTATGACAAAATGAAAGGTAATAACGATTTGAAATATATAATTGTCCAAATGGCCATAATTATTTAAACTGATTTGGTAAACTGAATTATTTTTTAAATTTCTTGCTTATTAATTTTTGAAATATTAATAAAGTTGTACTATTTTATTTTAGTAATTAAAACATATTATTAATATTTAAAAATAATTAATAAGAATTTATTTAATAATTATATTATTAATAACTAACAATAATAAATGATAAAAGAGGTACTAATTTAATAATTAAATAAATAATTAGGTATAACATAAAGCAATATAGTTATGTACAATTTAATATAATAATTGACTTAAATATTTTATTAATTAAAATTAATTGTTATAGCATAAAACAATAATAATTTATTGTTATTAATAAATTCATGATGATTGTATTATTTTATAAATAGTAAGTTACAAATTAATTGTTATGATTTCCTTTTATTTATTAATATTTATAATATAATTTAGTATTTCATTATATGAATTAATATTATTATATTAATTAAAATTTAAACAAGTTTGTTTTATAATTTAATGTTAATTTATTAATTTTTATTTATTAAAATTATAATAAATAAGCAATTGGATAGGGGTATAAATCTTTCACCAGCCATCTCAGTAGGGACAATTAGATCGCTAAATTTTTGTTGAAAGAAGGGCGAAGGGCAATTTATAAGATGTGTTCAGTTGTTTTTTGTTTGGATTAGAAGCACTTTTGTGGAAAAGAGAAAATATCATTTCGGCCATTCTTTGTCCATTTCGTTCCCCATCAGGGAGTTTATCATGAAGGAATGGTAGAGGAATTGGACAAAAGGTCAATGGATAGCATTCTTTCTAAAGCTTACTAGTAAGGATGTAACATGGAGAGCACTTTGGATGATTCCCACAACCATTTTGTATAGTTGCGGAGATGACTTGTGGGTACAATTGCTTGGAATATGAGGGCAGTTTAATAATAAGTTAATAAAATTAGTTTATAATATGAATATTATAATCATTTATAATATTATGTATAAAATATTTTATATATTTTTATTAATAAATTAATAATTTATTAAATTATAATTAATAATAATATATAATATATAATATTAACAATAATTTTTATGACTATTTAATTACCATAAATCATATTATTAAATAATTTAGTATTAATAAATATAAAATTGAATATATTAAATTATATAATAATAATTTGAAATAGTATTATATAAATTAATTATATAATTTAGATTATAATAATATTAAATTATTATTATAACTTATAATCTATTCATATTTATTATCAAATATAGCAATATTATTAATTAATTAGTTGTCATACAATTGTTAATTAAATATTATATTAATAATAAAAACTTATTCAATTATAACAATTATATAATTATAAAATCTATTTAATTAATTATTAAATTTGAAAGCATATTTAATAAAAAATTGAACATGATTACTAGATAAATGAAGTTACTATAATTAACTTCATATCTAATATTAATATAGTAAAAATTATATCAACAATAATTGACATAATATAATATTTAAATAATTATTAGAATAATATTCAATTAATTAATATTTAAATTTATTAATTATTAATTAAATAGTATAAATTAAATAATTTATAAGTATATAACTAATAATAATAATTATTATTATTAGTTATTAAATTAGTATAACTTGTATATAAGTTAATATTTATTAGTATTAAATTATTATAAACTATTAATAATAAACCATATTTAAATTAGTTATTATTAATTGATTATACATTTAATCAATAATAAGTATTAATATATTAATATTATTTGTAATATTTGTCATAAAACAAATGTTTTTGTTTATATTATTATATTATTTAATTATTATTTATATAATTATAATGGGTACATTATAAAATAAATACTAATTAATAATAAATAGTATATATTTTAAATAATAAATTATTAAATATATTCTGTTAGCTTTGAATTGATACTTATTTTGAAATGACAAAACATTAAGCTAAATAAGCTTGATCAAGATTTTGAAAAAGATTTATTTAGTACATATTCTTAAGTTTTATATTTTGGTACTAAATAAATATTTTATATGGATAGAAAGCCTTTTAAGTATAGCTTCTAAATCTTCAAACGGTTTGTGATTTGGATTTATATAACTCAAGATATAATCAAATTAGTGAGTAAAGTACAAAATAGGAGATAACCACCCAGCCACTGACATGATCGATCCTTTCATGGAAAGGATCGATCGGATCTAGGCAAATACATCTCCAATAGCTATTTTATCAACCATTCAATGGCTACTTTCATTTCCTAAGCATTCCCAACGGCTATTTCCTCAATTTCTCTATAAATTGGGCATTCAAACACACCAAAAAGATTGATGAAGTAAGAGAGCAAGTGCTAATAAGTTATATTTTCATTTTCTCTTAGAATCAAGAGTTTTTAGAGCTTAAATTCAATATTCTTTGTATTTCTTGTATCCAAACTATTGTTGTGTTTCATTCATCATTTTCTTTGTACTTCATTAGGCAAACACTCAACCTTGAGAGGTATTTTAGTAATTTTATATTAATATTAATATATCCAATTATATATTCAATTAAAATATAATATTTATTATATATGTTAATATATTTTAAAATATATTAATATTTATGAATAACTTGATTTTACACTTAATTATAATGTTTTAAGATTATAAAATCATTAAGTAAAATTATATATAATTTCTCTAGTGATATAATTGTAAGTGTTTATTTTAATATTATTAATTAATATTAATAATATTTATTAAATATCAAATTTATAATATAGTTTATAAATATTATAATTTTATTTGTATTTCTTTTAATTTAGTAAATGACTAGATAATAAAGTTATATATTAATAATTAATATTATTTTATTATTTTCTTATTAAAATAGTTATATAAATAATAATTAATAATAATATTTAATTATAATAATTATTTTAAAAATTAAAAAGGACTAGTTTTAATTAACTATAATGATATTAAACAATAATCAATTGTTTATTAATATATGATTTAGAAATTAAATCATTATGACCTTTTGTTTTGTTATAAAATAAATGTTTTTGTTCATATAAGTTTGTTCGAAATAAAGTAATACTAATCTATTAATATTTTGAAAACTAATAAGAGATTTAAAAAATAAATCTATTTATCAAATCAGTTAAATAGTTATGACTATTTAACAAATTATTTATTTCAAATCATTATGACTTTTTTAAACCATTAATAGAGCTAATAATATATTTGATTAGAAATATATTATTTCAATTAACTAATATCAAATAATTATTATAAAATTAACCTTATAATAGAATATAAATTAAGTATCGGTGTGAAATTGTGTTTAAATAATGCTTAATTAATAAATTTAATCATTGTATTAAACTAAATATAGATATACCTATTCAAATAGTCATAACACTATTATTAAATTTAATTACTATTTATTAATAATTTAATATAAATTAAATTATAATTAAATAATTAATATATTTAATATAATTCAATATAATCTTACATAATTCTTAGATATGAAACTTTTTGAATAGGTTCCCCATATATTGATATTAAACAAATTAAATAGCTACAATAAGTTATTTTACATACTAATTAATAAACAATTATTAATTAATAATTTATATTAGTTATAATTAATTATAACATAATTCATTTAATTGTTATATAATTGTTAATATTAATTAATAAATTATAATTTATTAATTGTAAATTGTATTAATAATACTATAATTATAAAATATATAACTTAAATTTAACTAATTAACATATTATTATAATAATTTATAATAACATTTTGTTCTATCATAAAACAATTATTTCTCTTCATACAAATTTATTCAAAAAAAATATCTATTTCAAATAATACTATAATATTATTAATTATATATATTTAATAACTAAGCAATTGATAAATATATATTTATTAATAAATTATTATGATATTAGTAATTATTATATTATATAAATATAAACTTTATAAGCTCTTATTATAAATTTTTTATAATATTTATTATAGTAATAATACTAAATATATATTATTAATTTAATTTTATAAAATTATAACAATATTATATTACATAAATAATATAAAGATTAAAACTAAATAATTATATATTTAATTATAATACAAATTAATACTAATCAATTATTTAATTGAATAGTATAATTATATTAACAACTAATTAAAATATTGAAATGATAATTTATTAAAATTATTTATCTATTTACTACACGAATAATTATTAATTATTTAAATAGTCAGACTATTTGATCTAGTTCGATAAACATATTTATTTTTTAAATTTTTAATTGATTAAAATTAGTAATAAACAATATTTTTAATCTTAAATATAATATTATACTATTTATTATAAAACAATTAATATTATTAATTAATATTATAAATAAATATATTTATAATTAATATAAAATAATAACAATATTAAATATATAATTAAGTTATTAATTATTAAATATTTTTTAAAATTTGTTAATTTATTAACATTTTATTTATATTACTTATTAATTATATTTAATAATTAAGATTGTTAATTATTAATTAAGTTTAATATAATTATTATAAATAACTAATTTTAAATTTATAATAAATATTAATTATAAATTGTCATAATTTTTAATATTAATCAATAAAATAGATTTTATCATTAATTATATTTAATTCATATAATTAAATATAAATTACTAATATTTATAACATTATAAATAATGTTATTTTTAATAACATTATAACAATTGTGATTTAATTATATTATTATTAATTTAATTAGTATGGATTTAACTAGTTCAAATAGTTAAGACTATAGGATATTATCTATTTCAGATCATTTTGACCTTTTGTTTAGTCACAAAACAATTATTTCAATTCATACAAACTTATTTAGAATAAATTAATACTAATTTATTAACATTCAAAAAATTAATAAGCATAAGATTTTAAAAAATAAATTTGTTTATCGAATAATTAAAATAGATTTTATTATTTAAACAATTATCTATTTAAAGTTGTTATGACCTTTTGTTTTGTCATAAAACAATTGTTTCAGTTTATAAAAACTTATTTGAAATAAAATAATACTACTTTATTAATATTTTGGAAATTAATAAGCAAGATTTTTAAAAACTAAAATTTTTTTCCAAATCAGTTCAAATAATTATGGCTATTTGAATAAATATCAATCTCAAATTGTTTTGATCATTGTTTTCTTATAAAATAATTATTTCTGATCATACAAGCTTATTTAGATAAAAATATTACTAGTTTAATAATATTTCAAAAATTAATAAGAAATTCAAAAAATAAATGTGCTTACCGAACCAATTCAAATAGTTAAGACTATTAGAATAATTATCAATTTCAAATCATTTTGACCTTTTCTTTAGTTGTGTGATAATTGCTTCAGTTCATATAAGCTTATTTGGAAGAAAAAAAAACTAATTTATTAACATTCAAAAAATTAATAATAATAAGATTTTAAAAAATAAATCTGTTTACTGAACAAGTTCGAATAATTATGACCATTTGTTTTGTCATAAAACAATAGTATTAGTTCATAAAATTTATCCAAAATAAAATAATACTACTTTAGTAATATTTCAAAAATTAGTAAGTAACTAATTTAAAAGAATAAATCAGCTTACCCAATCAGTTTAAATAATTATAGCCATTTAAACAACTATCTATTTCCAATTGTTATTACCTTTTGTTTTATCATAAAATAATTGTTTTTCAACATACATGCTTATTTGAAATAAAATAATACCAATTTATTAATATTTTAAGAATTAATAAGACATGTAAAAAATAAATCAATTTATTGAACTAGTTCAAATAGTTATGACTGTTTGAACAATTTTCTGTTTCAATTTGTTACAACCTTTTGTTTTATCATAAAACAATTGTTAATCATTTAATTGTTAATTATATATATATAAATTAATTGTAATATAATTATAACATAATAATAAATTATAAAATAGACTATAATTTTAAATGTTATATTCTATTACAAATATTATAATGTTAATTAGTTTAAAATATTAAAAAATAAATATGTTCAACTATAAGTATAACTATTTGAATACTAGTTAACAAATAAGTTAATTAATATAATAATTATACTATTGTAATATTTATTAATAAAGTTATAATTAATTCTATAATTAATCAAAATTTTGGATAATAATTAATATATATTATATAGTTAATTATTTGTTATAATTATTAATAAGTTTTTATATTCAAATTAACAATTTAATTAAAACAATAACAACAATTTATTAATTAAACAAATTAAATTTATATTATAAACAAATGCTCTATATTATGATATATTAATATAGAATATATTATATTTTTTTATTATCTTTAAAACTATTTAATTATAACTAAATAATTAAATTTATTATTATACAACTATTACTACTAAATTAATAATAAAATTTATTATTTGTAGTAAATAATTTTTGAAAATATATTATCTATATTATAATAAAATAATATTATAACTAATTAATATACAGATTACAAATAATAATATCAATATTAGGTATAATTATTCAAATAAATAATTTACTATTACCTATTTTAGATAATTTAAATAATAGCTTATTATTTTATTATAGCTTATTATTATATCTATTATTATAACATTATTTATTACATTCTTAATTAAATAATAAAAATTTAAATAGTGATAATTGTTGCAATTATGAAATAATTTATTAATAATAATAACACTAATTTATTACCTTTTGTTTAAATATTGTTAGTTATAATCTATACAGTTAATAATTTAATAAATTAAATTATTGAATTATATCTTTAATAAGGATTTTAATAAATATGTAATTAGATTAGATTAGATTATTTTATTTTATTTAAATCATGAATAATTAGGAATAATTAATTAGAACTTTGATTTATACATAATTATATAAATATATATACAGATAAATTGTCATAATTGATTATTATTTTAATAAATTATTAACTAAATAATAACATATAATATGAAATAAATTTAGTTTTTAAATCTCATTTTTTTATAATTATTAATAAATTTAACTATTTCAAAAATTTAAATAGTAATAATTAATATAAAAAAATTAATAATAAGCAATATATTATTATAGAAATAACAATATTAATTAGCTAAAATTAATAATATTAAAACAAATAAGTTAATTATAAATAATAATATAATTATAATATTATATTATAGTTATTATAAATTATAATTAACTTATTTGTTTTAATAAGTATTATTAAATACTTAATTATATAATAACAATATTAATTATAATATTAATTATAAATTATTTATAATTACCATTATAAGATCATCTAATATAATCGATAATTATATGAATTATTTAAATAGTATAATTTAATAATAAAACTATTATTATTATTTATACTTGATATAAATTACTTTTATATTAATTTATAATTAATTGTTATACATGTATAAGATAATAAAACTATTAATTAACTAATATAATTTTAATTATTGTTAATAATTAATAAAATAATAGTTATGACTTTTAATTACAACAAATTTTAATTATACAATTAAATAGTTATTTATTATAGCCTATTTAAAGTATTATTTAAATTATATTATAATATTAATTTAACATAACTATTTGAACTTTTTCGATAAACAGATTTATTTTTTAAATCTCTTACCTATTAATTTGTAAAATATTAAAAAAGTAGTATTATTTTATTTTGAATAAACTTGTATGAATAGAAACAACTGTTTTATGACAAAACAAAAGATTATAACGATTAGAAATAAAAAATTGTTCAGACATATTTATTTTTTAAATATTTTACTTATTAATTGTTGGAATATTATTAAATTAGTATTATTTTATTTGAATAAGCTTATATAGACAGAAACAATTGGTTCATCACAAAACAAAAGGTCATAACTATTTGAAATAGATAATTATTCAAATAGTTAGATCTATTTGAACATGTTCAGAAAATAAATTTATTTTTCAAATTTTTACTTATTAAATTTTTGAATATTAATAAATTTAATTATTTTATTCAAAATAAGCTTGTATGGATAGAAACAATTGGTTTATCACAAAACAAAAGGTCATAACTATTTGAAATAAATAATTGTTCAAATAGTTAGAACTATTCGAACATGTTCAAAAAATAAATTTATTTTTTAAATTCTTACTTATTAAATTTTGGAATATTAATTAATTTAATAATTTCAAATAATTAGCTAATTCATATTTTAAATATGATCATATTTAGGCCCTTTATTTATTATTAGTTTAAATATATTCTTTATATTAATAATTATAACTAAGTAAAAATTAAATATTATTAAAAATGAAAATATTAAAAATTTAATATACTTTAAATTAATAATTAAATATTCAAAAATATTAGTTAATAATATAAATTATACTATATTAATGTTTAGTTTAGTATAATAATTACTTAATAATCAATTAGTAATTAATTAAAGATTCAAATTAGTTTAATAGTTTATAATTATTATATATTTATAATTTTATGAAATTATTAATGATTATATATTATTATATTAATATTACAATAATAATTAAATAATTATTATAATTATTTGGAATATTAACTATTTCTTTTTACTATTGGAATTATTATATTAATTACTATTATTAATTATTTTATATTAATTATTATGTATCAAAATAAAATAGATATAATAATTATTTAAAATTATATAATTATAATAACCTTTGTTAATAATAAATTTTAACATATAACAATTAATTATTATTAATTAAATAATATTTTATATTATTTAAAATAATAATGCTTATAATTAAAATAAGGTCTTTAATAATACTATTTTTAATAAATAATATGACAATTAATATTAAATTGAATTAACAAAAATATAAATACAAAAATAAACTTTAAAACATAGCTTGTTTTAAAATAAATTCATAATATATAATTAATATAGTTTATTAATTTATAAATTAATTTGTAACGTGATAAAATATCATTTTATAATTGTTAAATGACTTATGATAATATTAACATATAATATTAATAATAATATTTTCAGTATATTAATAATCATTAATATTAAACAAGATAAATTTGATATAATTATGAATAGATAATTATTCAAATAGTCTTATAATAATAATAATATTATTATTATTATAAATTTAATAATAATATTTGATTATTATTATTTATAATAATATTAGGAATAAAGTAATTATTTATTACTTATAATCTTATATAATTTAATTAAATGATTAAATTAATATAAACTAAATAAATATTTTATTAATTATTCAAACAGAGTTATTTTATCAATAATCCAAAAAATAAATCATTATTAATTATTAATAATGTTTATTTATATTAATAAAAATATTATATTAATTAATTATAATAAATAATAAATATTTATTATTTAATACAATTTGGATTAATTGTATTAGTTTAATAAGATAAATATTTATAATTAATATTTAAATTATAATTATTAATAATTATTTTAATGAATATTTTAATAATCAATTTATTAATTATTATTTTAATAAATTAATAATAATATTATATTATTATTACTAATAACATATATAGATATTATAGTATAAATTTTAATTTATAAGTAATTTATTATTAACTAATCGATAAAATTATTACTTAATTTAAATAATTTTAAACAATAGTATACAAATTATATTAAATAATTTGACTTTTAGTTATATTCAAATAATACTATAATATTATTAAATTAAGACAATAATAATTGTTTATAAATTATTAGTCCAAATTATCGTTAATATAATAATTGAATGGAAATGTTTATCATTATTAATAGTTAATAATTATAAATTAATATTATAATTATTATATATTAAATAGTTTTGTTATTAAACTATTATATAACAATTATATAATTAATTAACTTATTAAAATAATATCTAATTAACTATTACTTAATTTATATTTAATTAAAGTTTAATTATTAAATAACTAATATTTAAATGTTCAAATAATAATATATTAATAATAATTTAGTTTAATTATTATCAATAACTATTAAGTTATAAAAATATATTTATTATTAATATTTGAATTAATAAATTAGTATTATTTTATTTCGAATAAACTTGTATGATAAAAATAATTGTTTTATGACAAAACAAAAGTATAGTGATTTGAAATCGACAATCATTCAAATGGCCATAATTATTTGAATTGATTCGATAAACTGATTTATGTTTTAAATCTCTAACTTATCAATTTTTATAATATTAATAAAGTAATATTATTTTATTTTAGATAAGCTTTTATGAACTAAAACAATTATTTTATGATAAAATATAAGGTCATAATGATTTTAAATAGATAATTGTTTAAATAGTAAAAAATATTTGAATTTGTTCAGTAAATAGATTTTTTTTCTAATTTCTTACTTAATAATTTTATGAATGTTAATAAATTTGTATTATTTTAATTCAAATAAGCATGTATGAGTTGAAGCAATTATTTTATGACTAAACAAAATGTCAAAATGATTTGAAATAGATAATTGTTCTAATAGTCTTAACTATTTGAATTGATTAAGCAAACAAATTTATTTTTTAAATCCTTACTTATTAATGTTTAGAATTATATTAATTTAACAATATTTTACTTTGAATAAGCTTGTTGAACATAAATTAAATGTTTTAGGACAAAACAAAAATCATAACAATTAGAGATAGATAATTATTCAAATAGTCATAACTATTTGAACTGGTTTGGTAAAGAGATTTAGTTTTTAAATCTCTTATTAATTTTTAGAATAGTAATAAAATAGTATTATTTTATTCTGAATAATTTTGTATGAATAGAAACAATTGGTTTTGGAACATTAATTTTTAAATAAATTTATTTTTTAAATTTTTACTTATTAATTTTTGGAACATTAATAAATTTATATTATTTTATTTGAAATAAGCTTGAATGAATAGAACCAATTGTTTTATGACAAAACAAAACTTTTTAATGTTTTGAAATACATAATTATTAAGATAGTCATAACTATTTGAACTTGTTCGATAAACAAATTTATTTTTTTGATTCTCTTACTTTTTAATTTTTGGAATATCAAAAAATTAGTATTATTTTATTTCAAATAAGCTAACATGAATTGAAACAATTGTTTTATTACAAAACAAAATGTTACAATGATTTGAAGTAGATAATTATTCAAATAGTCATGACTATTTGAACTTATTTGGTAAACTTATTTTTTTTTAATCTTTTACTTATTAATTGTTGAAATATTAATAAATCAATATTATTTTAATTCGAATAAGCTCATATGGACGAAAACAATTGTTTTATGACAAAACAAAAAAGTCATAAGAATTTGAAATAAATAATTATTCAAATAGTTATAACAATTGAATTTATTCGATAAATAGATTTATTTTTTAAATCTTTTACTTATTAATTGTCTTATTAATAACTATTTATAAATTATTTTTATAAGTATAACTAAAAATTAAATAATTATTATAATTATTATAATATCAAACAAGTTTCATATAATAGATTTAATTTATTTGATACATAAATATTATTACTTTCGTATCTTAACAATATTATCAATTATGGCATATTTATCAAATATACTATTAAATTATTCTAAATAATATTAATTATTAGTAATTAACTTGTTCTAATAGTAAATATAATAACTTAATCCTTTTGTAATATTATAATTATAATTATTATAATTATAATAGATTAGAATAATATAGTATTAAATTAGTAATATTTGATAATTATATTATCAAAAAATTAATTTATTTAAAATAGATAATTAATATAAAAATAAACAATTGTTTATTACCTAAATTTTAAATTAATTTTACTAATTATATAGTACTATATATTAATTGAAATAAATAATATATAAATGTTGTTTATAATAGTAAATATTATTTAAAATAGTTAATATATATTTGAAAATTATTTTTATTTAATTTACATATTATTATAATTAATTTAACTATAAATTAGATATTATTATACTATATTTATAAATGAAGATTAAATATTTTATTATATATTATTATTACTGATAATTAGTTTTAATATTCATTAATTTTATAGTATATTAATGAAATATTAATAATATAATTGTATAATTACTAATTTAATAATATTAATGTTTATAATTATAATTATATCATAAATTAAAATAATTTAATATTGATAATAAATAAAATTGTTTAGAAGCATTTATTATATCTATTTCTAATTTTTTAACACTAATAATATTGATATTATTTTATTGTTTTATATTTTGTTATATAAATATCTGAATTGTATAAAATTAATTAAATTAATTATTAATAAATTAAATTAATAAATATTAATAAATATATTTATTCATTACAAATAAAATATTTGTAATATTAATATTATTATATAATAAGTATATACATTTAATTATAATTTAAATAAATGAATAATTATAATATAGTTTTTGTTATTTGATTTATACTTTAAATATATAATTAAATAGTTAATAATTAATATTACTTTAAATGTATTGTTTAAGATTAACTCTAAGTATATTGGTTATACTGTTCGATATTATTTTTTAAATATATACAATATATTATTTATACAATTGTTTTTAATATTATTAAAACTATTCTTTTATTATAAGTAAATAGAAAAGATAATTATAAACAATAAATTATAATAATTAAACAATATATTGTATTATATATTGTATTTGCTTATATAATAGAATATATTATATTAATTAATAAGTAAATGTATTATTATAGTTTCTATCCAAATATTAAAATGATAAAATTAACCTAATATTATTATAGTTTTCTATTTAAACTAATAATTATTAAATAATTATAAAATTTTTTATTAATTGTAATAATGTTATAATAATAGTTAAATGTTATATTTTAACATTATTTAACATATATTAATTTTCTATTATAATTATAATAATTAGTTTAATATATATTAATCCAAGAAAACCTTATTTTAATTATAAGCATTATTATTTTAAATAATAATTTATTTCAAAATCAATTATTAGTGCAATAATAGATTCAAAATCATTATGACCTTTTCTTTTAACGTAAAGCAATTGTTTTGTTCATACAAGCTTATTTGGATTAAAATAATACTAATTTAATAATATTTTAAAAATTAATAAGAGATTTAAAAAATAAATTTATTTACTAAAGCAGTTTAAATGGTTAAAATTATTAGAATAATTATCTATTTCATAGCATTTTGATCTTTCGTTTAGTCATAAAACAATTGTTTTAGTTCATACAAGCTTATTCAGAATAAATTAATACTAATTTATTAACATTTGGAAAATTAATATGAAAGAGATTTAAAAAAATAAATATGTTTATTGAACAAATTCAAATAAGTGATTTAAAAAGTGAATATGTTTAGCAATTCAAATATTAAATTGAATATATATTTATAAATAACAATAATTTATTTATTAATAATTATAGTTAATATTATTCAAAATAATTAATATTAAATAATTATTATAAATATTTTATTAGTTAATACTCTTAAATTAATATTTAAATATTTGTTAATATTAAAATAAGCTGATTAATTATTGTATAAATTTTAATAATAAATTGGTTTAACCATTTAAAGTTATTAATTATATTTTAATATTAATTATAATAATTACTTATTATATAATTATTTAAATATTATATAATTACATTATATTTATACATATTGTAAATAACTTAGTTTAAATATTTATTATAAGCTAAATACATTGTATATAGTAATTATTTATATATTAAATATTGCTTATTTAAGGTTAACAATAAAATAATTGTTAATATTATTGTTATTAATATAATTATACTAATAATGAAGTATTAAAATTAATAATAAATAATACTAGAATATTAATTTATGAATTTAAAAAATTTTAACTAAGAATCATTGTGTTTAAACAATTGTATATTATTAATTAATTATATTATAATTAATACTTAATTATTTATATAAATAAATAATAGAAAATATTAATATTAACTTATAAATAGTGAAAATATAATAGCATTAATTAATATATTTCTAATAGTTAATACATTTGTAAGCATTAAATTATATTTGTAAGTATTTATTATATACAAATAAATGTTAATTTATTTTTTAAGATTTCTTTTAAAAAATAGATTCTTACTTTTCTTACTTTATACTTTATAATTTAATTTGTTAATATATTATTTTACATATATTATAATATTTAAAGCCTTGTATAATCTGTTTTATTAGATAATATTATATAATTATATAAATAATTTATTATAAATAAATAATAATAGCTTAATTTATAACTATTATAATGATTTTATAAATAATTAGAATAAGTTAAATTAATATTTGAAATATTAATAGATGTTATTGTAAGATATAATAATAATAATAAGCTATTATATAATATATTATTTGGATTATATTTGGAATATAATAAACTCACTTACTAATACTATGATTATTGTTAGTATTAGTAATTAATTAAAAAAATAAATCTATTTACTGATCAAGTTCAAATAGTTATGACTATTTGAACAATTATTTATTTAAAATCGTTATGACCTTTTGTTTTGACAAAAAACAATTATTTCAGTTCATAAAAGCTTATCCAAAATAAAATAATACTAATTTCTTAATATTTCAAAAATTAATAAGCAAGAGTTTAAAAAAATTAATTTGTTTACTGAACAAATTCAAATAGATATGACTATTTGAACAATTATCTATTTAAAATCATTATCACTTTTTTTTTCATAAAACAACTGTTTCAGTTCATACAAGCTTATTTGAAATAAAAAAATAGTAATTTATTAATATTCCAAAAATTAATAGGTAAGTGATTTAGAAAAATGATTTTGTCTACCGAATTAGGTCAAATAATTATGGCTATTTCAACAATTATCTATTTGAAATATATATATAATACTTATATAATAGTATAAGCTTATTTGGAATAAAATAATACTAATCTAATAATATTCTAAAAATTAATAACTAAGAGGATTAAAAATAAATTTGTTTGTCAAGTTAGTTCAAATATTTAAGACTTTACGAACAACTATCTATATCAAAACGTTATGACCTTTTTGTTTTGTAATAAAACAAAATTCCAATTCATACTAGCTTATTCAAAATAAAATAAAATGAAATTGTTAATATTTCAAAAATTAATAAGAGATTTAAAAAAATATTTTTGTTTACCTAACCAGTTCAATTAATTATAACTATTTGAACAATTATCTATTTCAAATCATTATGATATTTTGTTTTATCATAAAACAAATGTTTTTGTTCATATAAGTTTGTTTCAAATAAAGTAATACTAATCTATTAATATTTCAAAAATTAATAAGACATTTAAAAAATAAATCTATTTATCAACCAGTTCAAATAGTTATGATTATTTGATAAATTATTTATTTCAAATCATTATGACTTCTTATCCTGTTATAAAACTACTATTTATGTTCATACAAGCTTATACGAATTAAAATAATACTAATTTATTAATATTTTGACAATTAATAAGTAAAAAATTAAAAAATAAATATGTTTACCGAACTAGATCAAATAGTATGACTATTTGAATAATGATATATTTCAAATCATTATGACCTTCTGTTTTGTCATAAAATACTTGTTTTAGTTCATATAAGTTTATTTGAAATAAAATAATACTAATTTATTAATATTCTAAAAATTAATATTTAAGAGATTTAAAAAAAATTTGTTTATCAAACAAGTTTAAATAATTATGACTATTTGAACAATTATCTTTTTGTATTATTTTATTTTGAATAAGCTTGTATGAATTGAAAAAAATTATTTTATGTGAAAACAGAATGTCAAAATGATTTGAAATAGATAATTGTTCTAATAGTCCTAACTATTTGAATGGGTTTGGCAAGCACATTTATTTTTTTAAATCTCTTACTTACTAATTTTTGGAATATTATTAAATTAGTATTATTTTAATCCAAATAAGCTTGTATGAATAGAAATAATTATTTTATGACAAAATAAAGTTCAAAACGATTGATATAGATAATTATTCAAATAGTCATAACTATTTGAACTATTTTGATAAACAGATTTAGTTTTTAAATATCTTATTAATTTTTAAAATATTAATAGATTAGTATTATTTTATTTTGAATAATTTTGCATGAATAGAGACAATTGTTTTATGACAAAATAAAAGGTCATAATGATTTGAAATAGATAATTATTCAAATGGACATAACTATTTGAACTAGTTCGATAAAGATATTTATTTTTTAAATCTCCTACCAACTAATTTTTAGAATATTAAAAATTAGTATTAATTATATTTTGAATAAAGTTGTTTGAATAGAAACTATTGTTTTAGGACGAAACAAAAGATCATAACTGTTTGAAATAAATAATTGTTCAAACAGTTATAACAATTTAAACTTACTTGGTAAACAAATTTATTTTAGAGATTTTTTTCTTATTAATTTTTGGAATATTAAAAAATTAATATTATTTTATTTTGAATATGCTTGTATGAATAGAAACACTTGGTTTATGACAAAACAAAAGGTCATAAATATTTGAAATAGATAATTATTTAAATAGGCATAATTATTTGAATGTGTTCAGAAAAATGATTTATTTTAAAAAGTTTTACTTATTAATTTTTGGAGTATTATTAAATTTATATTATTTTATTCAAAATAAATTTGTTTGAATAGAAACAATTATTTTATGATAAAACAAAAAGTCATAACGATTTGAAATAGATAATTGCTCAAATAGTCATAACTATTTGAATTTGTTCAGTAAACATGTTCATATTTTAAATCTCCTACTCATTAATTTTTGGATTATTAATAAATTAGTATTATTTTATTTTGAATAAGTCTATATGAATTGATACAATTGTTTTATGATGGAACAAAAGGTCATAACAATTTGAAATATATAATTATTCAAATAGTTATGACTATTTGAACTTATTCAGTAAACATATTTATTTTTAAAATCTTTGATTTATTAATTGTTGAAATATTAATAAATTAATGTTATTTTCATATGAATAAACTTGTATGAATAAAAACAATTGTTTTATGACAAAACAAATAATTATAATGATTTGAAATAAATAATTATTCAAATTGTTATAAATAATTGAACTAGTTTGGTAAATAAATTTATTTTTGAAATCTCTTATTAATTTTTAAAATATTAATAAATTAATATTATTTTATTTCGAATAAACTTATGTGCACAAAAACTTGTCTTACAACAAAACTAAAGGTTATAACGATTTGAAATAGATAATTCTTCATATAGCCTTAACTATTTGAATTGGTTCGACAAACAAATTTTTTTTTTAAATCTCTTAGTTATTAATTTTCATAGTATTGTTAGATTAGTATTATTTTATTTTGAATAAGCCTGTATGAACATAAATAATTGTTTTATGACAAAAACAAAATGTTATAATGATTTGAAATATATAATTGTTCAAACAATCATAACTATTTTAACTAGTTAGGTAAGTATATTTATTTTTTAAATCATCTATTTATTAATTTTTGAAATATTAATAAATTAGTATTATTTTATTTTGAATAGGCTTGTATGATGAAAAACAATTATTTTAAGACAAAACAAAAGTTTTATAACAATTTGAAATAGAAAAATGTTTTAATGGCCATAATTATTTGAACCAATTCGATAAACTAACTTATTTTTTAAATCTCAACTTATTTGAACCGATTAGATAAACTAAATTATTTCTTAAATATCAACTTATCAATTTCTAAAATATTAATAAAGTAATATTATTTTGTTTTGGATAAGCTTTTATGAACTGAAACAATTATTTTATGATAAAACAAAAGGTCATATTTATTTTAAAGAGATAGTTTTTCAAATAGTCGTAACTATTTGAACTTGTTCAGTAAACAGATTTATTTTTTTAATTTCTTGTTTATTAATTTTTTGAATGTTATAAATATTATTATTTTATTTCAAATATGCTTGTATGAAGAGAACGATTTGAAATAGATAATTGGTCTAATAGTTTTAACTATTTGAACTCATTTGACAAATACATTTATTTTTTAAATCTTTTACTTATTAATTTTTGAAAATTTTAAAAATTAATATTACTTTCTTTTCGAATAAGCCTTTATGAACAGAAACAATTGGTTTATGACAAAACAAAAGGTTCTAATGATTTAAAATAGATAATTGTTCAACTAGTCATAACTATTTGAACGTGTTCAGAAAATATATTTATTTTTTAAATTTTACTTATTAAATTTTGAAATATTAATAAATTTATATTATTTAATTCAAAATAAGCTTGTATGAATGGAACCAATTGTTTTATGGCAAAACAAAAGGTTATAATGTTTTGAAATAATAATTATTCAGATAGTCATAATTATTTGAACATGTTTGGAGAACAGATTATTTTTTTACATTTTCTTACTCATTAATTTTTAGAACATTAATAAATTAGTATTATTTTATTTCTAATAAGCTTATTTGAATTGAAACAATTGTTTTATTACAAAATAAAAGGTCATAATGATTTGAATAATTAATTATTCAAATAGTCATGACTATTTCAACTTGTTTTGTAAATATATTTATTTTTTAAATATTTTACTTGTTAATTGTCAAAATATTAATAAATTAATATTATTTTAATTCAAATAATCTCATATAAACAATTGTTTAAATGGTCATAATGATTTGAACTTGTTCGATAAATAGATTTATTTTTTAAATCTTTTACTTAATAATTGTCTTAATAGTAATAAATTTGTATTATTTTATTCAAAATAAGCTTGTATAGACAGAAAAAAATTATTTTATGATAAAACAAAAGGTTATAGCAATTTCAAATAGATAATTATTCAAATAATCATAATTATTTAAACTTGTTCGATAAATAGATTCATTTTTTAAATCTCTCAATTATTAATTTTTGGAATATTAATAAATTGGTATTATTTTATTTCATATAAACTTATATGAACTGAAGCAGTTCTTTTATGACAAAACAAAAGTTCATAATGATTTGAAATAGATAATTATTCAAATAGTCTTGGTTGTTTGATCTAGTTCAGTAAACATATTTATTTTTAAAATTTTTTACTTATTAATTGTCGAAATATTAATAAATTTGTATTATTTTAATCCGAATAAGCATGTATAAATAGAAACAATTATTTTATTACTAAACAAAAGGCTAGAATGATTTGAAATAGATAATTATTCTAATAGTCTTAACTATTTGCATTGGTTCGACAAACACATTTATTTTTTTAAATCCTTATTAATTTAGAATATTATTAATTTAATAATAATTTTACTTCTAAATAAACTTGGTATTAATAGAAAACAATTGTTTTAGGACAAAAAAAAATCAATACACGATTTTCGATAGATAATTGTTCAAAATACGTTCATCACCATTTAAACTGGATTTAGTTTTTAATGTGGGGCATTAAATTTTTGATATAGGTATAAATTTATATTATTTGTTTGTTTGAAAATAATTTTGGTATGAATAGAAATAATGTGTTGTTATGACAAAACAAAATGTCAGTATCACGATTTAAAATATATGATAGTTCACATGGACCATGACTATTTTAATACTTGTTCGATAAACTTATTAATTTTTTTAAATCTTCAACTTGTTAAATTTTTATATAATAAAAAAATTAGTATTATTTTGTTTTGAATAAAAATTGTATGGAATAGAAACAATTGTTTTATGACCAAAAAAAAGTTCACAACGACTTAAAATATAGTAAATGTTCAAATAGTTATAACTATGTTGACTTGTTTCGGTAAACAAATTTATTTTTTTAAAATATTGTTAATTATTAAATTTGGAGTATTAATAAATTAGTATTATTTATTCTGATTAAGCTTGTTTGAATAGAACACATTAGTTTATGAAAAAAGAAATGGTTGTAATGATTTGAAATAGATAATTTCTCAAATAGTCATAACTATTTGAACGTGTTCATAAAATAAATTTTTTAAAAAATTTTTACTTATTAATTTTTGGAATATTAATAATTTATATTATTTTATCGAAATAAGCTTGCATGAACAAAACCAATTGTTTTATGACAAAATAAAAGGTCATAATGTTTTGAAATATATAATTTTTCATATACTCATAACTATTTGCACTTGTTGGGGTAAATAGATTCTTTTTTTAGTTCTTTACTCTTTAATTTTCAAAATATTAATAAATTAGTAGTATTTTATTTCAAATAAGCTTATATGAATTGAACAATTGTTTTAGTACAAAACAAAAGTTATAATGATTTGAAATAGATAATTATTTAAATAGTCATGACTATTTAAACTTGTTCGGTAAATATATTTATTTTTTTAAATCTTTTACTTATTATTTATCAAAATATTAATAAATTAATATTATTTATCGAATAATCTTATATGAACAGAAAACAATTGTTTTATGAACAAAATAAAAAGTTATAACAATTTGAAATAAATAATTATTCAAATAGTCATAACTATTTGAACTTGTTCGGTACATAGATTTATATTTTAAATCTTTACTTATTAATTATCTTGATATTGAATAAATTTGTATTATTTTATTAAAATAAGCTTTTATGAATAGAAAAATCATTTAGA